>CM069536.1:58732658-59932658 GCA_035773235.1 Eospalax fontanierii | reverse complement strand
TTTGTTTAAGAAATGGCAAGGTGGAAAAAAAAAGTGATTTGCCCTCCAGGAGAATCATATGAAGTAGGTGTCTTATGCTTTCAATTCTCACATTACATAGTCGGAAGAGCTATGTGAGAAGTGTCCCTTGTAAGAAGAGCTAAGGGTGAAGTGTCCCCTTTTGTCATGGAGTTTGCTTTTCTACTGTGGTGCATGAAATCCCAATCACATTACCATGTCTCTGTTAAACTTTAAAATTTTGAAGGGCTAAACATTTTGTTAATACAATTGGTGGGTTTGGGACAATTCTGTCTATAAAACTGTTCTTGTACCATGGTACTTCCATAGAACAACCTGGAAATACGCATCTATACAATATACCTGCTCTCTCATGTCTAATTTATTGGGAGGGCAGCTAAAATTGTCTTCTTCTACCTGCTTGCCTACAAGGTGTCATTACTGGGCAGGTATATGTGAAGATGGCTGTTCCAGATTGCAGAGAGTTTTGCACACCTGGGTTATTTTTATCTAAAGGACCCAATTAGGTAATACTGTGCTGTATTTGCATACTTATTTAGTTAGCTAGATGGCTGAGCTACCACTCGGAATCTTTAAATAAATAACGTCTGTATGTCAATGAAGAATGTTAAATTTTTGATTATTTCATATCATACCAGATGATCTATTAAGAGAGAGTAAGTAAAATCTCATTTCAGAAGGACTGGGATGAAGATGAGCTTTTAAGAGATGATTTTATTTTAAAGATGATTTTTCAAAATTTTAAGACTTTGATCCCTACTAACAATAAAGACTGCATATCATTCCCAAAGAAAATGATCATGCAAGGAAAATTTTCTAAAGAAATTCAATAGATTTTTTGCTCACAGATCTCAAACAAAAACAATTTAGAGGACTACAATGCAAAAATAAAGCAAGTGGCTAATGTGCATCAAAGTGCTTTGCGAATGCAAGATTTATATATCCTTAAAAAGTAACTATATAATGGAAGCGCCACAAAAGAGCAAACTTTATTACTACTGGTGTCAATGCTGTAGTTTGGCTAACAGTAATTTAATTCATTCTTTTATTATCTCTAATATCTGAGTTACCATACAAGACCATTATTAAAACTTGTTTTCAATGTAAAATGTGTTTTCTTCTAATAAAATGTGGTTAGATGTTGTAGAGATTGATAGTCATCAGCACCAATAAAATGAACCTTGCCCCAGGTACAAATCTAACAGAGCTGGATGTTAATTAATGGGATCCAAATAAGTTCTTATTTCAGGCTTGCTTCCATTAAGAAGCTAGTGTCCTGGCTGTACACTAATAGAAAAGCCTATTAGTTGCATAGATTCCAATTTTCTTTATCTATATTGCTAACTGAATGGTAAGTTTTTTCTAATGCTGTTTAATATTTTAGGGGTTCTCTTTAGGCTTAGAGAATTGGATTGAAACCATAAAATTATGAAGCAAGACTGAATGGGTAAATTTAATATCTTTTAATCTGATAACTTCACATACACTTTTTAATGTAAGAGAACAATTCATTTTCCTTTTAAGACTCAAGTTTGGTGTCTCTACATGAAACTCCAGAAAGTATTAATAGCAGACATGGAAGAAGACTTTATATGTCTTTGAGCCCTACAATAATCTTGTGATGAACTGGGTACATATCATTATATTTTAGGGTGAGATTCTTAAAGAGTCGTTTCTAGACTTCTATTGATATTTGGGGATAGATAATTCTGTTTTGGTAGCTGATCTGTGAGTGGCAGATGTCTAGCATTGTCTCTGTTGTCTCTCTACTGGGTATCATTAGCATCTCTCTACTTGTGACAGTTGAAATGTGTCCACATACTGACAAATGTCCTCTGGAGGCAGAATTACTCTTAGTTTAGAATCATTGGTTTATGGGTCAAGAAACTATATTTCAGAGCATTTAGAGTCTATATCCTATATAAAGTTCTAGCCCCCCACCCCTTGGCATGGTCTAAAATGCAATTTAGGAAATACCCTATATTGTGATTCCTTCAATGTTTCTATTGAAGTATTTATCATTGATGTAGATAATATTACATGCCATTAAAATAAGTTTAAGGCAAGAAATAACAAGAAGATGTTTGTTAAATTCTATAATAGTATAAAGTTTTTTATATGAACATATGAGAGAGAAACAGAGAGAGAGTCTAGAGAGAGGGGGGGATGAATTATCTACTCTCATGTGATAAACATTTGGAAGAAATAACTGAAGACAAACAACCAAGAGCAAAATAAGCTGCAAATTAGAAGGTGGATGCTTCTGACTTCAAATTTGCAAAACTGCAGAACTGATCTTAAATAGTATTTTAAGTGCTTAATGCAATCTGCTGTTGTTGGCATCTTTCCCAAATGCTCTATTAGCAACTGCAGTGGAATGTTTCCAGCAGCCAAATTATCAGTGTTTAGTCTCTGGTGAGTAGTAGGTACAAACAGAAAGAACTCATCTTCACTATCTCAAAGAGCAGAGTAGCTATGCCTGACCAAAACAACTCCATCCTCCAGACTTACAAAATCATGCTGGAAGCCTCCATGTTGGAAGATTCAAAATTTAAAAGACCATAATATGAAGACCCACAAAAAAAGGGCTGTAAGAAATCCATACATGTGTTCTAGACTCTCAAATGTACTAATGCTCTGCTAGAAACATAGGCACATACCCAAGACAATCTGACACATTTGTCTCGCCAGAGGAAGCATTTTTCCTACCTTGCAGTGTGACACCCTATGGCCTGACCCAGTTCTGTGTTAACATCCTTATACATGACCAGTTCTCATGGGAAACACTTACTAGCTCTTGAGTAACTTGATAAGATTATGAAAAAAAAATAAATGCTTGGCTTGGTCTAATGGATATATGAATCTTCAGAAAAAAAATCATGTTTCTTGTCTCTTTGAACAAAATGGCTCAGCATACAGGAAAGCAAGCCTTTTCCTTTAAAATGCTCACAACACCCAATTTCCTGGTGAATCTAGATATTTCCATCATTTTTCTCTTCTTTGTGATCCCCTGATGGTCTCTAACTTTATAAGACTGCTGACCCTTAAAGAACCCATATCAACACTTTCCCAAAATGGACTGAAACATCCTTGGGGTTTATCTGTCAATTTAATACTTCTGTCATCAGGAAAATAAAAAGTGAGTTTATTCAACTTCCACGCCATTCCATCAGTCAGTGTGAAAGAATGAGAAAGAACACAGAAAACAGGAAGCTTCGAGTTATTAACAAAGCTTTGCACCAAATAACACAGAAAGTTCACAGACTTACTTTGGCAGTTTACTGGACAAGTGTCTCTTCCTAGAGAGAAGGAGTTAGTGGGTAGGTGATAAAACATGGCTTAGCTTCTTCACAATAGAGACATTATTCTGCTTGTGTCTGTTTCCTCAAACCCTGTCTTAAAAGTTAAACAAGTTTTCCACCACTGTGGAATGGGTGAATTTGTGCCATTGAAAATTCCTTTCTTTAGTCCTGAGCAGTTGCTTTAGACAAGCATCCAGGGGGCCACCTGGCATGCATGATAGCTCTAACTTTCAGGTCCAGTGGAAGACAACAGTCTCTCTATGAGATCCATTTTCTTTTTTTAGTTAGATAATTGCAGAAGACAAAAAACGTATATTATTGTTATGATTTGGATCTTAAATTGCCCCAAAGGTCAAGGGTTGGAGGCCTGGTTGTTGGTCCACTGAATAATGGGAGGTAGTTAAATCTTTAGGAGGTAAGGTCTACTTTGATGGAAGTTGTGCCACTGGGTGTATGTCTTTTAATGTGATATTTGGTCCACAGTACTGCCTATCTGTCTGTCTGTCCTGTCTCTGTCTCTGCTCTGGCTGCAAAGAGATGAACAGTTTTTCTCTATGCCTGCACCCCACTGGGATATTCTCTTTTGCACTAGTCAGTCCACCTCCCCTGCAAGTAGAGCCCAGTGGACCATAGACAAACATCTTTGAAAATAAGAGCTAAAATAAACCTTTCTTCCTTTTAAGTTGACGTTCTCAGTTATTTTATCACAGTAAGAAAAACCTAATTAATATACATATCAAGCTATTCTTTCTTATCCAGTTCCTATATCAACCAAAAGCCATGCAATTTGGGGTTTCAAGAGTACACTTTCAGAAAGAAATGTGTCTCTATCCTAAAACTGAATGAGAAAAGGCATGCTTGTCAATATTCAAAGACAAGAAAGATGAGCCCTAAGTTGATTCTTGACCCCAAAATCTGACTCCATGTTCAGAGAAAAGATCCTGCATGAAATACAAAGCATCGTTTTTTACTTTCTAGGAATGGAAAGAACTATTCTAGGTTCTAAACACATTCTTTATAAGCACTGTATCTAGTTACACAAAGATGAAACTGTTAATAAATGTTTGCTAAAACTCCATCCTAAGATGATTCAACTCTCTAGACAAGTCACACTAGAGCCAAATTTTTTGTTTTAACAATGGTGTCCTCCATCTTTCTAGGCCAAACCACTGTGAAGAAAGCAGCCCTGATACTGGCATATTTGAACAGCATTGAGTGAACCTCATCACCAGGCTTCCAAAGCACTAAGTGTGTTGCAGACAGATAAACAAGCTCTGCTTGGAGAAAGTGCCTGAATCTGAAGCCATGGAGCAAATCTTCTTCATTCAGAGCATGCTGAATGAAGCATTTCATTGTAATGAAACACAGTCAGCAGTACTGAGGGTATGCAGGCATCTCATATTAATAAAAAAGTCATTGCGTTCTGTGGCCACGGAAGACTGGGTGTGTAGATGATGCCGTTACCATAACTCTATTCTATTCCACTGAAAACACACTCACTAGCGATCTCTTTCGATGAAGAAAAACTTGAAGAAGTCTTTATCCTTTATAACTAAAAGAAAGAAAAAAAAACAGGGGCAAGAACTAAACTTTTGTAATCAAATACTGTAAAATTAAAGTATTTTCTAAGATTTGAGAAAATAGAAATGGCTTTGGTGATACGTTCAAGCTAAGGCAAACATTCTTATCACCTTTCACCTTTCAGGTTATTGCTAGGAACTGGTATACATCTCCACCCTTTCCAAAGCCTATTCTCTCCTCTCCAAGGGCCAATGTAGTGTCATAAAATTCATTCTCATGTAAGTCTATTCAAGGATGTGAAAGGACCCCAAAGACATGTAGAGTTCCTTCTTCCAAGCTGGGGCTAATCCTATGAGACCTCTTTTGCTTCCAACAGGCTTTCCGAGTCAATTGAATTTTTCTAATGTTTCACACCTCTTGCAAGATCAACTGATTTCTCCTTCCTCTTTCCTCATTTAATTCCCACTGATCTCATGCTATTCACCTCAAGAATAATTTCCTCAGCTTTCCCTGCTCCCATTGTCAGCGGCTGCCTTGTCACCTGTCCTACCATGATATGCTTCCTGGCACCAACTGCCTCTGCTTCCAAGCACTCATCAAAGCTGTCACCACACATTTGTGTGATGATCACTTGATTAATTACATGACAGTCTTCTCTACCAGAATCACCAAGATCATCTCTGGTTCTGCTTAGTCTCATATTCCCACTGCCTCTCATGCTTAGGTTGTGGTAAGTGCTTAATGAGCACATATTAAATGAAGACGTTTGTGGAAATCACTGTTGGACAGAATGTCTGCTGTTGGTCAGTGCTCCCTAAGGAATGAATATTCCTCGTCATGATTTTAGTTAATCCTGAGAAAGGAAATCTTCTTTTTGTGCTAAAGCACAGACTTGTAAACTCTTGCCACCCACCCCGCCCCCGTCTATGACGAGGGGGGGGAAGCAATATATCAGGAAAGCGCTTCAAAAGAATTGAGCTTGACAACTAACCTCAGGGACCCTGGCTTGTGGGATGGAATGGAAAAACAACCCCAAAGCCTATTAGGAGGACATTAATGGAATTTGACTATATGCTTGTAAAATCTAGATGTACTGAGGTTTCTGATTTTGATAACTTCACTCTCACTTTATAAAGAAAGAAAGGTCCTATTAGGAAATTCATACTGAAGGGATTTATACCAGCAATGTCATCTCAACTACTTCAGGAGGAAATCTACCTACGTAAATGTATACATATGACTTTATATACAGTGTCTCAAAAGGCTCTGATTCTTCCATATTCATATATGATATGAAAGATATAAAGATTTATATATGTATGCATATATTTAAATGTAAAATGGCTCCTGACTTACAATAGTTTCAATTAGTAAGTTTTCTACACTGGTTATGAAAAGCTGTTTTCATTTAGAACCCTTATTTAAAATTTTTAATTTGGGGGCTAGGGAGACAGCTCAGCTGATAAAGTGCTTGCCATATAAGCACAAGAATCTGAGTTCAGATCCTTGAAATCCACTTGAAAAGTCAGGCATAGAAGTACAGCCCTATTATTTTAGCAATGGGGAGGCAGAGATAGGAGGATCTTTGGGGGTTGTTGGCTCATCAATCTAGGCAAATCTGTGAGTTCCAGGTTTATAGAGAGAATGATGAAGATACTCATGGTCAACCCCTGGCCTACACACACACACACACACACACACACACACACACACACACACACACAGGCTTTGTGTTCATCTTTCTATCTAGAATATCTGTAACTCATAAAAATGCAGATATTGGAATTGGAGACAGGGCTCAGCAATTAAAAACACTGGTTGTTCTTGCAAAAGACCAAGGTTCGAATCCCAGCACCCACATGGCAGCTAACATCTGTCTATAACTCCAGTTCCAGAGGATCTGACAACTTCTTCTGTCCTCCATGGCCACTGTATAACATGGGCGCACTAATACACATGCACGTCTAACACTCATCCACATAGAATAAAATAAAATAAAATAGAAACTTTGAAAAAATGCAGCTATTTTTATACCAAAAGAACAATCTCTCACATTTACTGATAGGCATTTTCAGAAAGCTGTATAACTATAATATGTATTTAAAATTCTGAGTAATTAAAATTATGATCATGTTTTTCAATATTAGTAATGATAGAAAAATAACCAATCCAAATCTATTCTGTATAATATCAAAACCTGTCATTTAACTAAGTTTGGGACAAAAAGTCAAGACACACACTCATATGTTGGAATCTAGAAAAGATAGTTTGATGTATGTAATGAAATAATGAATGTAGAGCAATTTTCAAGTCTCCCCGTTCCATTTCTCAAGTCACCATTGTGTTTTATGGGGATGAATAGGAGGAAAGGCAGGTGCTGGAGACAATCCTTTGTGTGTAATTTCTGAACAGGGCCTTTCTCTAATGGGTAAGATCTTACTCGGTTTAACATGACAACTAACCCTTCTTGATGCACTTTTAAAGTTTTAACTGAAAACAGAGCTCTAGGGTATAGAATGGAAGAGTAATTATGAACAGAAGCAGGTAAGGGATCTGTTTATAACATCCAGTAAGTAAAGATCATCATTTGTGCCATGCCTGACCCAAAGAGAATCACTAGCAATCTGAAAATCTGAACTGCAATAAAAATACAATAAAGAATTACTTCTGCCATTGGTGTGATAAAGGAATCTATGTAATGGCATTTTGGCAGTGGACCTAGAACAGAATGGCTCAGTAAACAAATGAAGTCAAGACAAGACAAGGACATGCAGCAGAGTGCATGCAAATGAAAAAGGAAATCAGAGTTTTAATGGCCACAGATACAAATGTCTGTTCTTCAGTAGTAACACTCAGTCTTTGCAGAACATGGGTTATAGTATTATTAATAGTTAACATTTTGGAATACATATAGATGCTATCAAATAAGTCCATGCAAGCAAAAAGCATGTTTTAAAATGTTCACTATATATAAATTTCCAAAAGCATGTATGCATGAAAATAATTGCACGATTTGATGAGTAGCTTCTAATAAATCCATATACTAACAAAGCTAAAGAAGCTTCCTCAGAAAAAAAAACCCAGAAATTATAGTCTTAGCCAGCTCTTCATCTCTTAAGCATCAAATGTGGAAATCTAAGCAGCGCTAGTATTTAGAAGTGGCTGCTTTTATCTTTTAAACAGTAGCTCTGCTCCAGGCATCACACTTGGCCCATTTGATTCACCAGCTGTTTCTAAAAATTTGCTTCGATGGAGACCCTTTCTGTCTCCTCCAAAATTGCTCTCGGTGAGGGCCTTTTCCTGTTTCCACAAGGAAAAGGGTAAAAAATATGGCAAACAACAGATGCCGAGAGATCTTAGAGCTCTGAAGATGGATCATAGTCATACTTCACAAGAAGAGTGAACATGCAATAAACTAAATGACTGAAGGGACTCATGTATTCTTTTGGACTCAAGGTAATCAAACATTTTTATTTCGTTAATATACCCTTTGTAGTCACAGTGATGAATGTTCCTTACATAGAAGAGCATTTCAATCTATAACCGCCTTAATTTTCTGGACATTCTATCAAAGGAGACAAAGAAGGACAGAGAAATAAAGAGAGGCAGAAAGGAATGTAAAGTTGTGTGTGCGCCTGTGTGCACATATGTATGGAGAGCAGAAATCAACGTTAAGTAATATTCCTCAGTAAACATCTACCTTATTTTAAAGACACTTTTCACTGACCTGGGGCCCGTTGATTAGGCTGCCTGACCACTGAATCCCATAGATGCACCTGTATTTGCCACCTCAATTCAGACATTACCAAGGTGCGCTACCAGGCCCTGATGTTTTTTTTACATGTGCTTTGGAGGTCAAGTTCAGGTTTTCATGTTTACAAAGCAAGCACTTTCCAGACTGAGTTATCTCCTCAGTACCATGAGTGCAAACATTGTAATGACTCGTTTGTAACTACATTCTTTCGTCTACTTATTGTATTTAACAAGCAAACACACAGATGAGAGATGGTCTGGTGTTGAGGATATAGACAGCACTTAGAGAGTAGGCTAAAAGATCAATCATATTCCCAAATGTCTGTCGAAGGCCACTTCATTTCCCACCCGTGTTCTTGTTTTCTAAGCACATATTTTAAACTTTCTGGTACTGGGTCATTTATAGGCTACTTTGTGCCCACTAGCACAGTGTGACCACCTGGTACATTCATGGACCATTTATCATTTGATGACCTTAGGGAACCTAGGTGTGCCCAGATGTAATTGAGTCTTACATATCATCAGCAGCATCGGCTTTATTTCTAGCAAGCTCACTCACCAGGCATTACATTATAACCCAATTCAAGGGAAATGAGCTATTCACCATTTTCTTTATGTTACTGGTCCAGCAGATTAACTATATATAAATATTCATGAGGTTTCCTTTCGTGGCTTCCTAATAGAGGTTCTGATTGTAAATGAAATAAATATTCTATATAGGTATGGTGAAGAATGAGTAACAAAATAAAATTATTACCCATCTCCCACCACTTAGAGAAAACCACTGTTCGGTTACAGATAATGTAATCCTTACACCTGATTCAGGATTTCTAGCACACACTCCATAAACTTGGTATGACTCATAGTAAAGATAAATTGAGTATCATATTTTCATTATTTAGATAACTTTCATAATATAGAAGATTGGTATAGATTGCCCAAGAGACAGAAAAGGGCAAAAGAACTGAGAATTGTAGCCACAAATTCTGTAGTTGCTTTTGGTGAAAATCACAATCCTTATTAGGTATGGAGAACACAGTATTTGCCCTTCTCTTGATGCAAAGATGGATGTTAGTTCAAATACAGGCTAATTCTGCTCTCCAAAATAGCTTTTGTTACACTGTTATAAGGTTTAAGATAGAAAAATAAAACTCTAGATTTAGCACATAGACTTATTTTTATAGGCCTAAGTTTTCATTCTACAAAGCCTTAGAAGTTTCTATCTTTCTTTAAGTATATTTATGTTCCTATTCTGATCTTGGCCCTCTAATAATAAATATCGCAGGATTTTTGAAGTTGCCTATTCCTGTTCTATTTTGTGACTTTTATTTCTTCTTACTGAGGTTAAAAATGTCATTAACTCTAAGTGACCACTGTGTAGTTCCATGGGACCACAATGAAATAAATGGCTTGGTCTTAAAAGCTCATAATAAAAATTAAACTAGGATCTTCAGTCTCCAAATTCATTAATCTAGAGTGGCAACATAAAGGACATTTAAAACCACTCATTTTCTCAATTTTGGATGCTTATTTACTTGTTCTCTGACTAAGTAAAACTTCACAGAAACATGAAAAGTAGAACAGTCACCAATATTATTTCACTAATGAAGAATGTTATAAATATAATATTTCACAAAGAAATATTGACATTGTGGAAATAAATAGATTTATTTTTGGGACCAGGTCTTCCTATGCATTGCAGGCTAACCTGAAATCTCCTATCTACCTCTGAGTGTTAGGAATACACGTAGATACCACCATGCCAGGGTAAAAGATATGAATTTAACCATCAAAATTACACGATAATGTAAGAAACTGGGTTGGTCTGTAGTTCTGATTTTGTGAGCTCTCAGTATATTGCTTTTCCTTCTTCCTTTCCCCTCATGAACCAATGAGAGCTTTGGTCATGTTTGGGTTTGAGCCTTTACCTAAGGATCTGTCCTCTGTTTAGGAAGGTGATGTTCTGACCACGAGGAAGCATCGATAGAACATCCTTCTTGAGTCTGTCCTGTGAGTGACTTCTAGCTCCATTAAATGCTTCCCTACTCTGATATAATTTTTTAGCATTTTTCATGGTGGAGCTATAGATTTGATACCTAACTGGGTCAATGGCATCCTCTCCTATGTGCCGATAATAGCCAGAAGAAGGACAATAATGAATGTTTACATATGCTCTGAGTTATTTATTGGATGCATCTCAATATAGAGTGAAATTATTTGGGCTTTTAATAAAAACATGATCTTGGTGAAATGGCATGTATTACAGATTTATTTACAACACTGGTAGAAACTATCTTGGTGACCTTGAGCAAATCAATTTACTTTTGTAGGCTTCAGATTTGTGACCTAAGCCAAAATCATTACAATAAACTCAAAACTTCTCATGCTTAAAAATTTTAAGTTATTGCCAGGCTTAACTTGATACTTAATGTTAACAACTGATGGCTTCACTAGAAATTTTACTGAGAGCAAATCCAAATTTATGAAGGCTTAAAAAATATAAAAGTACTTTCTATGTCATTGCTTAACCCTTTTTTACCTTCAAAATAAAGTTCCTTTTTATTTTGCTATTTAAAATTTTTAAGTTCGATATTGTTAAATGAAGACATAGTCTCTCTACTGGAGTTTACTGTACTGCAATTTCGTGATGCTGGCTGTTGTAGTGGGCCTTTCATTATGTTGACGAATGCCTGATGCAAGCAATTTAAAGGAGGACAGACTTACTTTAGCTCCTGTTTTCAAGTGTCACATGGCAAAATCCAGATTACCGTTAAGTATAATGTATGTACATGTAGAGGCACTAAAGTATAAAGATTTCCTGGTATTTCCTCTCAGGTCATCAACAGTGCTTAGTTTACTTTCAGAGGGTGCTTACCTCTTTTCATCTCTTCAATGACAGGGTATGACTAAAACTCAAATCCAAACGACATAATTTTAAAGCCAACATCCATACCATCCCTCCACCCTTTCTAGAGACTCCATCTTTCTTGTCTCCTTGTTAGATTCTCTTCGCTTTATGTTCTTTCTTTTTTTGTTGTTCAGAACCTTACAACTCCAACCCAGAACCACAGTGGGGGTCTTGATTATACAGAAAGCTCAAAATGTCATAACTGAACTTCCAGATTCTCAGAAGTTAATCTTACATCCCTCTGGGCTTGGAATACATTAGGGACTGTTAGTAGAGTTTACTTAGTGTTAACATATGAGTTTTTCGTATTACCTTTCTGCACGTTTCTAATGGTAAAGATACTGAAGACTCTAAGAAACTCTGAAATAAACCCTTAAGTAATAAATGGCACTTTTCACAGCAATACTACATATGGCTTTCAACCCACAGTTTCCCTAACCTGCTCCTGCCTTATCTGCAGCCAAGTGATGAAATGCATTATTTGCCTTGACACAAGATGCTCCTTCCAGCTCCACACTCTATAATCCTTACCCTGACACCCAGAGGGCTGAGACATAAATAGGTGTTTTTGATGGCAGTGTAGAAAGGACTCCTATATATTGCACCTCCATATTGTGCCTCTTCAGTTTTGTCCTTCCGTTCACTGCCTGTGTCTCCAATTTTTTTTTCTCACTTTCCTCAAAAAACTTGTAAAGCTACAAATCAAAGTATACAGGAAAAGGAGAGGTTCTCAGCAGGTTGCAAATATCATATCTCAGTCATTTAGACATTTGTCAGCTCAATAACCCATGGCCAATGCTCAGGGAAGGATTACTGGAGTGTGACACAGTATGTGGGCAAGAGTTCAAGAAGCTCCTGCAGAAGAGGTGCATCCTGCAGGGTAGAGTGCAGCCTGTGTCCCAGTAGAGACAGAAAGCTCAAAAGGTAGATTTGCAAATGGACCAGCAAGGGATGATCCTATGCCCTGCAGAATAATTCAGCAATGGAGCTTCACATCTGTGATAAAATGACAGGTATAAACTGGTGGGAGAAATACGCTGAAATGTGAACTTATAATGCCCTATGTTATGGTGAGTGTTCTCATGTGAATAGTGAATAGTTTAACAAATTTTACTTAAGACTGACTATAAAGTGCACAAGAGCTTATCTAATAAAGAGAAATTTAAAAGACTATAAATTCTGGTTTTATTTTTGAAATTTTTACTGATTTGGATCATTTGTGGGATGCCACAAATTAGAGAGCTAGTGCAACAAGAAATAGAAAGAATTATTTCAATAACAAAGCACAATTCAAGAAAATTGTCTTCAGTACTATCCTCATGCTGAGTATATCACACCCTCCAGTCCTTATATGGTGAAGTCTTTCAAACTGAGAAAGAATTCTCCGTGTTGAAAAAGACTACAGATTTCCTTAACCTGATGCATTTCTCTAGATGCAGGTCAGCAATGTCTTTTTAATGGTTGTTAGCATAAATGCGGTTTCACAGAAAAACAGCCTCCCTCATTCAATATGTATTGTGACTGCTTCTGTGTTGCTAAAGCAACAAGACTGAATAGTTAGGCCAGGGAGCGAGAGACCCTCAAAGACTGAAATATTTACTCTCTGGCTCTTAACTGGGGAAAGTTGGTGGAATTTTGCTCCAGGTGACTGATCTGACAAATCTGAACACTTGGCAAAACAGCATTGCCAACTTACCTTTTGGTAAAGTGGGGTCTGCTTTAAAGCTGAGACAGAATTCTAGGATTCTAGGACTCAAGCATTTTCAGCTGCACAATTTTCCCTTTTCAAGATCTGACTTCAGGGTACATTGGGACTGAAAGAACTTTGGAGACCCTCAATGCTGTGCAGATCTTATCTTCCTTGGAAGATTCTAACAAAGGCAAGCCTAGTTTTAGAAGGGTGTATTCTTGCCGTGGACATCAGAGCTTCATCACTCCTGTTAAGATTTTCCATTTTCTCATGGGAAATACTAAAACCTCAAAAATTTTTGTTTGTTTGTATTGCTGGAGATATGTAATGCAATGAAATAAGGAGCAATGAAAGAGAAAATGAATTTTCTGGTTTTAAGAGATGTCATCAGCACCTAGATGCCAGAAAGGTTCTAAGGCAAAAATCAATAAATCTATAAATAATAAATAAAAGCAACTTCCCAGATACATGCTCACATTTTTCTTCTATTAGTTGTGTCATCTACAACACTGTGTTCCAAGGAACATGATTATTCTTAAAATAAAACACACATACACACACACACACACACACACACACACACTTAACCTCTTACCCAATCACTCATTACAAGCCACTCTTCTAAGATTCCTAATGTCTGTCAGAGGTAGCTGTTGTCTGGTCAAATATTTTCAACAGAATTGAAAATGAGGAATGAGCTGGAATCTCCAGGACATGACTATGACACAGGTGATCACAGGGGAGTTGAACTACATGTAACTGTAATTGATGGTATTTCTCTCCAATACTAGAACAATTCCACTTCATGGAAACAAGGGTGACTTCTTTCTTTTATTTCTGTGAGGATGTGTGTGTTTGTGTGTGTGTGTGTGTGTGTGTGTGTGTGTGTAGGTGTGTAGTGTGTACATGTGGTGTATCTGAAGGTGCATGCATGGGAAAGCCAGAGGTTGACGTCAGGTGTCTTCCTTGATTGTGCTCCAGCTTATTTTGTAAGGTAGATCCTCTTACTGAGCTTGGAGCTCACTAAATAGACCAGAGTAACTGACCAGTGAGCCTTGTGTTTTTGCTTCCCCAGCGCTGGGATTACAGATAAAGCTACTGCCCTGGCTTCTTTCATGGGAGCTGGGGATATGTACATTCTCAGGACCTCATGTTGACACAGCAAGCACTTTACAAGCCATCTCCCCAGCCCCAGGGTGGCTTCATTTAAATACTGCTATTTGGATAAATCATAATTGAATAATAATCACATAACCACCCTGTGATGCATCATAATTAATTCATTTGTTAAGTATTTCCTAACCTTGTACATACTCAATCCATAACTTTCACTGTTCTCCAGGAGGCTTCATATACAGTGGTCACTGGACAGGAAGCACCACTGGACAGGAAGCACCACTGGACAGGAAGCACCACATAAGAGCACAGCACAGTGCCCAGCGCGTAGGCTCTAGAGCAGGTGGTTCTAAGTCCCAGTTCTTCTACTTGTTCTGTGCCCATGGCCATTGGTATAGTTTGTTTTATCTTTACTTTGTTCAACGGCAGATAATAACAGCAGATCTTTATAAGATTGCTGTAGGAATTTAAAATATAAGTGCCACCATAGTGGCAAAAGTCTTCAATGTATATTTACTGAATGAAGGAACAAAAATATAAGTGTCAAACCTATAAGTGACAGCCCTGAAGTCACTTTAAGGGAAAGTATTCAGCATTCTACAAGCTGTCAGTGAGAGATGACCACAAGGCAATTAAATTTCATACCAAATTAAGGTAAACAATTGACTATCAGAAACCCCACCAGAGAATCTAGCTTGTCAAATTGGAAGAGCTGATAAGTTATAACACTTCCCTGAATTCTCTCACACTTTTACAAAGCGGTGATCAAATTTCTAACTATACAATGATCTTTTTAATAGCTCCAGACATTTTCTGCAAAATAGTGCTTCTCATGCTGCTTTAAATGTTAATATGCTAGTTTATGAGAAACTGTGAAAGCAAAGGGCAGTGACATATTTCATGTCTGAGGTGGTTAATTAACATGCACTGAATGCTACAACTAAATAAATTTCATTACATTCTAAAAGTTGCAAAAACTTAACTGAGTAATGAATTATGTTACAATTATAATCATGTGCTAAGAAGAGTGTCTCCTACATTCTATTGAGTAGAAGAAATAGATTGGAATTTGAAAACCTAAGAATATCCTGCCTATGAGGAGAATCAGTAGAGAAGGCATATGGGGCAACCCACTTTTATGTGGTATGTTTATGTGTATCTGTGCTCATGTTTGGGTGCAGTTACATGTTTATGTGCACATGCATGTACACATATGTGTGTGCATTTGGACACCCGAGGACAATACTGGGTGTCATTTTACCATTTTGTTTGATTTCTTTTTAAAATATTTAATTTATTTTTGTTTTACTAGTATGAGTGTATTACCTGCATGTGTGTAAGTACATCTGTTCCATGCAATGTCCACAGAGGTCAGAAGAGGGCACTGAACTTCGCTGGAACTGGAGTTACTGATGGTTGTTAGCCACCAAGTGGATATTGGGACTTGAACTCAGGTTCGCTGCAAGAGCAGCCAGTGCTCTTAATCGCTAGGCCATCTCTCCAGTCCCTGTGTTTTATTTTGACACAGGGTCTCTGAAAGCTCTGATTAGGCTGGTTGGACTGCCTAGAGAGTCCCTGGGATCTGCTAGTTCCCATGCTGCACTTCCAATCACATGGTTTTATTATGGGTTCTGGGAATTTAATTCACTCCATGTTGGCTTTATTAATGCTTCCGTGAATTTAAAAAAAAAATAAAATAAGATAAAATATGTATTTCATTTGACTCAGACTATCAAAAGATAGTCTTACCTCAAAATATGCATGAGATTGAACCAGTGAGTCAGAAGAGCTTTGATTCCCTTATCTATAGAGGCCTTGCTCTACATGTTTATAGTTTATGATAAAATATATAAGCACAAATGTATTTTAGAATAAAATACATGTAGATTGCCACCAATTCCTCACCAATTTACAAACAGGTACTGCTATGTTCGGCAGAAATGATGATGCTGTCTCCTTAGCGTTTCCCAAAAAAATCATTTGTTGATCTGTCTCTGAAGAAAAGGTTCTAACTAGAAGGTTGTTGACCTGTGGAAAAACTCTTTGAAAATTAGTGTTTCTTTCAAGTCCCTTACACAGTAAGCCAATTTAATCTGTCAAATAAATCAACAAGGGTTTCTTATTGTTGTTTGAACATTACTTGTAGTAGTTTCCCGCTGTAAGCTTTGCCTTGTTAGCCAAGAAAAAATGTAACTTATGACTTCCAGATCAAACCACAGTTACCAGCCACACAATTCAAATGAAAATTTGTTTTGCTTCTTTGTGAAGTTCCCTAGGAGTAAGGTTAAAAGTAGAGATGACAGGGAGTGAGAAATAAAGGCAGAGGACTTCAAACCACTTATTACAAACAGAGAACAGAATCACAGAACAGTACCATGACAGTGGACTCATAGACAAGATGGCAAGGCAGATGGCTAGACAAGAGACATATGCCTGACTGCTGTGCCAAGGAAAGAAGATACCAGAACAAAACCATACAGAGATGCTGATGTTTAGCAGCTCTGGGACCGCTGAGACTCAACCAAAATAAAAATAAAAACATGAACCCATGAAATTATAACTACAAAAGAAAGTTATGCCCAAAACTCATACATGGAACTAGTTTGGGTTAGCTGAGATGTGTTACTTGGATGAAACACAAGATGGCGTCATAACAGCTCATGCGCTGGTGATGGAGGCCATGGTTAGTTGAATAGCTACAAAACTGTCACTGCATGCCACACAATGATCTTAGGCTTGTCCAGAAATAAAAGATACAACATACAATCTGTATCTGCAATAAAATTCTTTTTATGCCATCTGAAATTTGTGGAGAGTGGTATGTTTTTATTTGAAGTTTATGCCTTTCTTTCTTCTTTCTCTCTTTCGTTTTTCTTTCTATCTTTCTTTCTTCTTGACTCCTTTGTATATATTTAGAATTAGTTGCATAGTCATAATGGGAAGAGTAAAGACAAGGGTCAGTGCAGATGTGGGGGAGAATAAAGAAGGGGAGAGGAAGAAATTAAAAGGAAAATATGCATAAAGGGAGGAAGAGGAAACACAGTTTTTCATTCTTCGGTACACAACTTTCTTGGATTTTATTGAGATTTGCTTTGTTTTGAGATAAATATTGAAGGGACATGCTGAAGGGGAAGAATTCAACCCAAGGATGGCAAGAAAAGATTTTGTTGCCTTGTTTCATTTGTATAGCTAATATATGTATCAGTATTTAAAAATGATTATCAATACTCACAAAAGTATAGCAATGAGTTAAAAAAATAGCCAGAATGGTCAAAATGCTAAATATGAATTAAAGCAAAATAAAAGTAAATTGAACCACCAAAAATTCATGCGGCACAAGATGAGGTGAAACGACAGAAAATGTTCTTCAAATAATACAAGCTCTGTATCTATTTGTATATATACACAGGTGGTGTGCATATATGAATAGATATATCTGTATAATTTTTTTATTTTCACCCTTCCCAAGGAGAACTGAATTATGGAATCCCCATTATAATTGCAATAAAGAAGAAAATCAAACCTAAATAAAAAAACTAACATGCTTTATTGGTCAAGTTAAAACAGTATCATGCATGTCTATGTTGGCTGATGCAGATTAAGAGTAATGCTGTGAATTTCTGTGTAAACACATGACTGATGGCAGGGTCTGTTAATCTCTGCTTACATTACTCTGACATTGTTTATACTATGTCTACATAGATATGGAGTAACAAGCAATTTGGTATACATGCACTGTATTTATGTGTATATATATATATGTGTGTGTATATATATATATATATATATATATATATATATATATATACACATATTACACACAGTGCATATTGCTGGGGCTTATGGGAAGAAAATGATACAGAACAAGAAATAATAAAAGAAAACCCACAAAAATTCCCCTTTAAAACCCAATCCCTCTTCATTTGTTTCTATATTAGGGGAAAGGATTTGCATCAAGCTTTTCTTTTATCTTCTACTTGCATTGGCATTTGAAATCAGGAAGTTCTTGAATCTGACTGGAAATTCTCCCTTTAATCTGAGCATCCTTAAGCTATTAGCTAAAGATATCCAGGGTACTAGATCATCTTGCATACATATACTTCAAATTAAAGTTTATCATTGAATTATACTAATCTTTCAGTCATAATAAATGAGAAACTCTGTGTCCCTAAACTAAGTTAAATGTCAGTGCTCTCTGTGGTTAATTCAATGTGTCACTCGTTGCTATTATCTTCTGTTATCCCTCCCGCCCCCCCACCCCCCACCCCGGCCCAGCTGGAGACAGTTCTGAAATTCATTTTATCAGGGAACCCTGGGCATTTCTATTCATTACCAGCCTTATTTGGTTTCTCTTCCTTGCTTTTTCTTAGTCCCCTTGTTTTTGTACCAGCCTTTCCTAATAGACTGTAAATTTCTAGAAAGGATCTGGTATCAGTTTTGTTTGCCCAGTACCAATTCAAGTGTCTGTCTACAGACTGAGTCTCACAAAGATGTTAAGTAAGAAAATGACATCTGAACCTTTTAAGTAGAAATGTTAGCACTTATACTTTGATTTCAATGCTGCCTCTAGCCTTTTTTCCAGTATCCTCAGATTGTTGAATAATGGAGTTAAGTATCTCTATATTTTTAATTTGATAGCTTTCATAATTTATTTGCTTATATTATAAAATCCAGTTAATAGTCATTATACATATACTTTATCTCTGAGCTGCTGGCCTAAAATTCAATAATCAATGAGTATATCTTTAAAAATACTTTTATTTGTATTCTACTTCAAATTTCAACACATTTTAACAGCTTAAAAATTAACAGAGGTTGTAATTTGGTTCAAAAATGTGAAACAGCTTACTCAGTGATGATGATGGAAACCAGACTATTAAATTGGAAACCTCGTTGACCCCTGAACACACTGCATTTATTTGTAGATCAAGGACAGCAATTTAAAATTTGAGAGGATTGAGCCTAGATATAAATACGTAACTATTTTTGCCTGCATTGGACATCTGTTATAAGACAAATGTTGAAATTATTAATATTCATGGATAAAATGATTAATTAGATTAAGCAATTTGCATCTATTCACATTCCTCCCTTTAGAGTGAACATTTATCTTAGATGATTTCTATTTTCGTGTTAAATTTTGTTGTTGTTGTTAAAGTGAGCTCACTGATGCGCAGATTCTGCTATCACTTTTTACCTGGACATTTCACCAGTCACTCGGCCCAGAAATCAGTCATGATCTCATTAACCAATCCTAAGTTTCTTTTTTGGAAGGTTTTTTTTCTAAAATTAAATTAGTAAATAATTATAGATTCACTTCTTTGTAATAAAATGGTTGCAGGCCCTGTAGAGAATTATGATAAAATGAATTTCCATTAATCAAAAATTAAAATAATCATATTTAAACTCAATGAGCAGCACAGTAATGGTTTTTTCATTTTTAGATGACGATACATAGGAATCCATTTCCCTTTATCCTCCATTAGAAACTATTGTGTTAACAGTTCAACTCTATTTTCTATGTTTCAGCAAACAAGACATCTAAAGATTTGTGGAGTTTGGAACAACTCAGTGCTAAATTTTCTTTTTACAAATACCTGGCTGGGGTATCTCAGACTGATAAGGCCTAAGGAGCCATTTCCACGTGGAAATCAGAACTACAGTGAAGCTAGTAGCGTTACACTGTTTCAATTTCTTTTAATCTGATTTGAATACTACAATCAGGCTAACCCAGAGAGACAGAACCAAAGACACCCAATCTAAAGGCAATGCCCTCAGATTCTGGAACAGTAATTATTCTGTGAGGTCCTATTACTTCCCTTAATCTCAACATCTCCCTCTGTTCAACATCTATTAAAGGAGGTTCTCACAGTCCAATGATAGACATGTGTCATTTAAGTTTCTTTTAAACACCTTCCCGCAGGTGGAAGTACTGTCCCAGAAGAGTTGATCAAAGGATTTTTAACAAAAGCAAAGGTGAAAAACCAGTTGATTGACAACCAGAAAAGTGTGTCTCTGGATAATGGCTGATGAATCAGTATAGCTGCTAGGAAATGCAGTGCTCATTTCTGAGGTGTACAGGTATTTCTTCTTATTCTGTATCTGTTTTATCAACCTTGTTACCAACACTTTTAGAATGTTAAAATGATAGTTAGGTAAAACCCGAAACTTTGGTAATGTTTAAGTACAAAAGCTAATCTAATAGTACATCTATTTCATGCTATTTTTGTTATTAGAATTAGCAACAGAGAGGATGAGAGAGAAGAAATTGGAAACATTTTGTGACCTCTGAATTTCAGAATTCATCCTTCCGTTTTGTTTATCACAAATACGATCTTTTTAAAGATCTTAAGTGCAATTTATCTTGCATAATTGCATGAAGGAATCCGATTTCCCAGCAGTCATTTAAACCCTGTACATGTTACATGGATAGAATTGTACTTACGGAGGATAGGGTTTATGTGTGAAGAAAAACCAGAAATATTAAATAAATATTGACTTTGTTGTAAATATGTCAACATTTATAACTTAGGAGTAAAAGTTCTGAGCCTCACATATAGCCAGGTAATAGTTATTCAAATATTCTCATGGAAATTTTGATTTATATCTCTTTAACGGGCCTTTACTTTACAAATACTCCATTTTTTTCATTCTTAAGACAAATTTTCTGAGAATACAATCATAACTATGCATCACAAAAGAATTTAATTATCTGTGGGGCTGAACTAATAGAAAGATAGAGAAAAAAAATCTCTCTTTGAAATGCATATTTTGTTAGGCTGTTTATTTCTACAAAGCCATAGATTTAAATAAAAATGAGAACAGGCTTTATGTTAGCTGTTTATGGGGAGAAGAAGTTAGAAAGAGGAAAAGCATTCTCCAGTTTTATGTTGGCTTTATGAGATATTTTGAGAGTGAACCTAATTCATTTAACAAAGTTAATGAAGTTTTCATTTGTACCTTAGTCTCATGGCTTAGGGCACTTTTTGGTCATTTACCTATTGAAAAAATAAACAGCAAAAATAATCCACTGAATTTGGATTACTATCAATCAAGCTTCCAAAGTACTTAAATTGTCTTTAAATGTACTATGACTACAGTATATCAATCCATTGTGACAGAGGGTGAAGAGTCAATCGTAATTAAAGTCTAGGCATCTTAAACTACTGGTCAGAAAAATTAGTTAATTGACATAGTCTATATGTTTATCTGAGCTCATTCTATCTAGTATATCCCCAGAGTACTATGCTGTCCTCAAAAAATTTGTTGAATTGAATTATATTGCAGAGTTAATTTATATAACACAGCTTATTATCTTATCTTGTGATAACTCACTTATGAAGAGTATTAGGAGATACATAGTATATCAACTAATTGCTCAGAAATATTTATTGAGTAAATGAAAAGGGGAGTTAATTTTTATAAACAAAACCTTGGAACCCAAATATATTTCCCAATCACCCGGAGAAAATCTGATGACCAGGGTCACACTGATCTTCCTTCCTCACAACTGTGGTCCCAGTTTTGAAACTGTACTTCAAAACCGTAAACTCACCTTATATGAGAATGACTGTTCATGCTACTAAGGACAAAAATCCACATAACTTCCTGAATCCAAAGCCACTTGCAAGAAATTAAGCACTTAGGCTTTACCAAAATTGGAACTTTTCTAAATTATTTTGGGGTAAGAAATTGAAGTTTTAAATTTTTGATATACTATTTTTTCATGAAGTTTAAAATTCTCTAGAATTACAAAAAGAAAATATGTAATCGCTTGTCTTTATTCACAAATGGATAAAAAGAAAGCAACCAAAAGAACCAACTAGAAAAATTTTTTTTAGTCTTTGCAGAAATAAGATGAGGCTTTTACTTTTATTAGACATACACAGAAATTCAATGATATCTGTTCTCTATTATATACATATAGATGCTTAACTTAGAATAAATCTCAAAACAGACAACTTGGGAAAGTTGATAGGGGATGATCAGGGACAGCAGTTACCTGCTGGACATATCATACATAACTCACTCTAAAGAAAGACCAGAAAATATCAAAATGTATCTGGTACACATGGGCAACAGAGAGACTTCCAAGGTCAAAGTCAGCTCAACTTCAGCACAGTAGATACATTTTGAAGCATCACAGCTGTGGACATGGTTCAGTACTAATTTTGTGTTTCTTACACTATATTGTTCCACAAGTTCTCTAGATTATACAATGAACAAAATTAGTATCAATAAAACACCATGCAAATGGCTGCTGAAATCCCATGGAACATTTACTTATTTATTACTTTCTTATTTATCCCACTTAGGGTCAGAACACTTCATAAGACTTTATGTGATTTTCACCTATCTTTTCGACTCCACATTGAGTTCATGCATTTGAAACAAATCTCATTCCACTACAGGCTTTTACATGTCCTCTGCCCCTGCCAATGTCAGAGTTGCCAGCGGCTATGCCACATTTGCAGTAGTGACTCCAGTGGTTATTCCAGGCACCTGATTGCCTAAACATGAGCTATATATATATATACATATATGCACATTTTGTTTAGCTATCAAGAGACTTTAATTACCCTAGGCTATTAATGTTCCTTCCATGGGATTTGATGCTTTTGTTGGTAAATTAATATTTATATATGTATGCATGTACATATATAGATATAGGAAATACATATACATTAACACACTGTCATATATAAGCACACGTATAATCACATATATGTATGTATTGTTTTTGCAAATGAAAAAAGAAAGCAAGCGAAACAAGACTGACCTGACCTACCTGTACTCGGCTCACATTCAACGAAGTCTTCATCATCACTTGAACACTCAGCAGATGAAACAAGGTCATCTGAGGTTGGCTGTTCATGTTAAAGGACAAGGGGATGGGATGGGAGAAGAGAGAGACAACAGAGAAAAATAAGGAAACCAATAAATAAGCTTTGCTATTGCTACCTCCTGTCACCTCGGCTTTTTCCTTTCTTTGATCCAGATTGTCAGTGTTGGTCTCCTCTAAAACTGAATGATCCAAAGTGGCTCCAGGAGATTCAAGCCGATCCCACCGCAAATAATCACACTGTTCTCTCTCCTACTCTGATTAAGAGTGGGTGAAGAATCAGAAGGGTGGGCAATGGAAAGATCCAGCCAATTCAGATGTGCACTGTGCTTTGAGAGGGTTTCAGTGCATTCGTGTATGGTCACATGTGCTCTGTGGGGTGATTGAGAATCTACAGGCAGCAAAATTAGTGAATACTGTGGCATGTTGCACATTCTGTGCAGCATAATCACTTCTCTTGCTAGCAGTGATCCTTTCCTATAATTGCTGCAATTGGTTGAATTAGTAATGTAGACTAGAGGATGATATCGCAGGATAGCCCTGGGAATGAAGGAGGCTCTTGCTGAAGTGACCAGGACAAATGCCCACTGCAACATTAGTTCAACTTCAGACTCTTGTTTAGTCTTTCAGAAACTCCCCAATACTAGGAAATATGCTATAGGAAGTACACAGGACTGTGGACACCGGCAGTAAGAAAGACCCTCACTACGTGGTAGGTGAGGATGATTTCTGTGCATAATACTTATCACTTGCAATAAATACTAGTGAAGGAATGATAAAGGAATGCATAATCTACAGTCCAAAGCCCCAAACACCTTTGACTATTATGCATATGAATACTCAGGCAATTGCAGTTTTTAAAATGATTGCTCAATTCATTTCTTATTGCTAATAACATTAACTAACTTGCTGACTTATTACCCAATACACTGACATCTGGATCCATATTCAAAAAGAAATGATTCAAAAAAGAAATGATTTATCTTATTTTTGAACAACTACCATAAGTCAGTTCCTATGATTGGCATACATACATAAGTACTAGACATAATTTCCCAAAGCATTCACTGAGACACAGATGGATGTCATTTTTAAGATGTCAGAGAAGTTAGCTGACTTGCTGAAGGATATACAGTTAGTAAAAAACAGGTAGGGATTTAACAGATGTACCTTGCTTAACACTTGTGCTTATGGCACATCACAGTTCTTTCTATACCTCATCTTATCGATGTCGAACTGTAACCTGCCCGTGCCTCAGAACATGACTTTATTTGGACAGAAGGCCTTAATGTGATACTTCATTAAATGAAGTTAAAATGAAGACTTTACCAGGACATATCAGTAGGATTAGTGTTTGTATAAGATGAGGGAAGTGGGCACATAGACATGGAAGAAGACGAGATGTTATAGAGATGCAAATGGAGATGGACAAGTCAGGAAAAGAGGGTGCAGGGGAAACTAACTTTACTGACACTGTGGTTTCAGGCTCCCAACCTTTAGAATTGTGAGAAAATGTGTTTCTGCTGATTAAGTCCCCCAGTGTATGATATTTTGTTATGGCAGCCCTAGGAGACAAACACACAGAACAACTCACATGCCTAGCACTTCCAGAAAACACACCTTTTTAAACAGACAGACCAAGGAAGGGTAGGATGACCAGAAACAAACAAGAAAAAGAAGTAGAAAAAAAACACATCAGGTAATTCATTTTCATGCCTTGACAATGCAGAGCAGGTGACTTAAGGCACACTGTTGATCTTTAGTCTAAATCTGACAAGGAGATCCTTTACACTCTGTTCCTCCTGAAAGTTAGTAGATAAAGCAATTTGAAAAATACATTTTCCCTCCAATTAGGCTCTATTGAATTGTACTGTACCAGCATGTGAAGCTAGCAGCTGTACTATTGTGCATGGGAATATATATCATTTCCTGATGTTGCTCAAGTCTATTTCCCATTTCCTAGAGAAACAAGGTGATAAAAGATGCATGTAAATCACTGGATGGGAAAGACAATTGTCTGAGGCTAACACCATTTTGGAAGAGTCACAAACATCATTTGATTTTTATTACATTTTCTTTTTAAAACAGATTTGGGGCTGGAGAGATGTCTCAGTGGTTAAGAGCATTGGTTATTCTTGCAGAGGACCTGGGTTCAAGTCCCAGCACCCATGTGCTGGCTAACAACCATCAGTAACTTCAGTTCCAGGGGATTCTGATGCCTTCTTCTGACTCTGTGGGCCTTGCGTGACATGAGTACACTTGTATACATGTAGGAAATCCACTCATTCACATTGAATAAAAAAAGACTTATTTTGTTTTTAATTGTGTGCATGTGTGTGTGTGTGTGTGTGTGTGTGTGTGTGTGTCTGTGTGCATATACGAATGTAGGTACTCATGGAATCCACAAGAGGTCAACAGATCTTCTGGAGCCAGAGTTACAGATGATTGTGAGCTGCTCAATATGTGTGTTGGAAACTACACTCAGGGACTCTGCAAGTGTAGTAGACACTTTCAACTGCTGAGCCACTTATCCAGCCCTGTCATTTGATATTTTGAGAGCTCTCTAGCACTCTACAGGACAATGGCAACTCCAAAGCAGCAAATAAATAAGGAAAAGAAAGAAAGAAAGAAAGAAGAAAGAAAGAAAGAAAGAAAGAAAGAAAGAAAGAAAGAAAGAAAAGAAGAAAAATAATTTTGGCTGGAGGAAAAATGTTTTTTGATCTCTGAACTACCACTATTGCATGAATAAATATGCAATATATCATAGGTATTAAAATTTTATGGAAGATGTGTAATTAGGAAAAGATCCAAAACACTTACAAGATCATGAAGAAGTTGAAAACACACATAATATATATTCATTTGGAAACTATTAATGACTTGACTATAAGGAACTTGAAGAATGGCCTTTGCAGAGTTGTGGTCACTGGGATTGAATAGAAATCTGCAGACTTAATGAAAATTCATGAGCTGCTGTCAGTAACCGAGAGCTAGACCACAAGGTAAAAAGTTCATTGAGAAAATATATGAAAAGAAAGTGTAACTCCAAAAGAAATAAGAATACGTATTCATCTGTTAGGGGAGTTGTACCCCAGTTCTAAAATAGATATTTTTAAAATTTTTTTAAAGAAACAGGTATTTATTTTGTGTGTATGTGTAAGGGGGTAGGTTTCTGATGCCATCCTGTATGTGTGTGTGTGTGTGTGTGTGTGTGTGTGTATGTGTGTGTATGAGTGTGTGTAGGTCAGAGGATGAATTACAGAAGTCAGTTCTCTCCTTCCACCATGTGGGTGCAGGGCTGGAACTCAAGCTGTCAGGTATGGTTGCAAGTGCCTTTAACTACTAAGTCATGCCACTAGCCAGGATGATTTCATATTTTCATGTTGTAAAAATATGATTCAAAAGATATGTTGGGAATTCTTTCCCAGGAAAAGCAGTAACCCCATTGCTGAAAGGGGATTTACTATTTCCTTTCTGTATCCTCCAGTCTCTACCTTAACTGTACAAGTTTCTCTCCCCTTTGCTTTGGATGTTCCCAGTCCCACTGTCCGAGGCCATCCCTACATCAGCTCCATTCTAAGAAGGGGCTCCTCTCCTCGCTGTAGACCCTGTACACCTACTCTTCCGTGTTCTTGTTTTCCCAGGCACCAATTCCCCAAGATTTGTTTTCTGCTAAGATCACTAAGTATGACAGGAATGTTTCTTCCAAGCAAGAGAACCTAGCATTACTGGTAGCTCCTATAAATGGTGCCTAGACTCCAGAGATGGTTAAAGTGGTGATACCTTAATTGAACCAGAACAGGACTGCCTCTAGATGGAACACAAATGTATTATCAGCTCTTCCATGACATGAGTGGGGAATGAGTGACTTCACTAAATGACTAAATCAATCCACGAGTCAGTCAATTAAGCATAATAATTCTGGGCCCAGTCACCACTCCTAATTTGCTAAATTTTGCATCTTTCAATGCATTCTCTATTATGATTTAGCCATTGTTTGACTGATCTTACTGATAATTCATAACCTCTGTTTTATGGTATATATACCATTTCTGGTTGCATCAGGAGGGATAAAGGAAACTATAAAGGACTTCCAAAAGTCAATGGATGATGATTTGCTTTCAATGGCAATGGATGTATTCAATCCATGAGGTCTTATATGTTCTTCCCATCTGTCCTTAAAGCCTTGTTACTAGTTAGAATCACAGCAAATAGAAATTCTCAAAGAAATGACAAACAGCACAATTCCTTATTGTCCAACACAGAAAGTAATGTGTCCCTAGAAAACCTGGCCTCCAATATTCTCCAGGACCCTGTGGTTTCAGAAGAACTTGCCCTGCTGTGAGCATCAAGGTTCACTTTGCAAATGGACTCAGAATTAACAATGCTAGATATGGGATTTAAAGGAAACCACTCTTCCTCTGACTTCTATAAAAACCAAAGGTTTTTGGATGAAATGAACAGATAAGGTACCATATTCTAAAGTATGGGCAATTTGATTCGCAGCTACTCTCAGAAGACTCAGGGCTTTCAGCAGTTTTTCTCCCCGTGTCCTTCCCTAGTTATAAACAAATGCAGGGTCTAATGTTAAATCTTGAAAGAAGAGGCACAGTTCTTTGATGACTGGTTCCCACGGCCAGTGGAGCATGCTTTACTGATGAAGCTAGGCAGACTCAGAACTGTTATAAAAAGAATAAAACCATGGATTTCTGTCTTTAAATAAAATGCCATAGCCTTTGCTTGTGTGTGTGTGTGTGTGTGTGTGTGTGTGTGTGTGTGTGTGTGTGTGTAGAGTAGTGTGTGATTTTCCCTATAATCACAATCTTTTAATCTTTGCGAAGAGCAGTTAAAACTCCTATGAAGTAGCAAATACCTGAACCATCAAAAATCATATCTAGGGACCAGGGAGGCAACTTGCAGTTAAGAGCATTGGCTGTTCTTGCAACGGACCCAGATTTGGTTACCAACACCTACAGCTAACAACTGCCTGTAACTCCAGTTCCAGGGTATCTGATGTCCTCTTCTGGCCATCTTGGGAATTGCACAACATGGATAGATTTATATACCATCAGGTAAACACTCATATACATAAAAATAAGTCAATAAATCATTTGTAACCAGGTATGGTGGCACATATCTTTAATCCCAGCACTTGGGAGACAAAGACAGGCAGATCTTTGTGAGATTGAGGTTATCTTCTACATAGCGAGTTCTAGGCCAGTTGGTGCTACAGGGAGACCTTGTCTCAAAACAACAACAACAACAACAGCAACAAACACCAGAAACTAATCATGCCTATTAGTTACATTTAGCACTTTCTCTCTTCAGAGCTTGTATTGACAGTTGCTGAAATGTTTTTAGGAATCATAAAAATCAAGGGGATCATCATTTGTGGTGACATCTGCTCTATAATTACCCACCATCCAGTGTTCCCTTTAGGGAATGCTTCTGCTTGTATGGGTATGTGAGATTTTCCATCAGTGTTCCTTTCATGTCGTCCACATTTTCTCCTCAGAGTGACTGGGGTGATTTGAATGAGAAATGTCCCCATAGGCTCATGTATTTGAACACTTGGTCCCCAGATGGTGATGCTGTTTGGGGATGGCGCCTTTATGAGGCACAGACTTATTGGAGGAAGTAAACACTGGAGTGGACTTTGAGGGTTTATAGCCTCTTTCCACTTTCTGCTTCCTTTCTGCTTCTTGTGTGTGGATAGCTGTGATCAGACAACTTCCTGCCCCTGCCACCATGCCATGCCTTCCTTGCCACCATGGGCTCTAGACCTCTGGCACCATAAGCCAAAACAAACTCTTCTGAGGGGAACAATAGTAGCAACTGGGCTAGAAGCTTGGTACTAGAGAGAGGACTATTGCTCCGAAGAACCTAATCATGCTGGTTTGGGGAGAATGTGGAAGACTGTGGAACTTTGATTTAGAAAAGCAGTTGAATGTTATAAGCAGAACATTCAAATCATTTTAGTAGAAGCCTGGAAGATGACAGTACAAAGAGAAATGTGGAATGTAGCTTAAGAGGTTTCAGAAGGAAGCAAGTAATTTGATAGCAACTGAGCTAGCAGACATTCCCACCATACTTTGGCAAAGAATCTGGCTGTTTTCAGCTCATGTTCTGAGAATTTACATGAGGCTGAATTTAAAAGGAATGGACTAATTTCTTTCAAGAGAGCATAATGTCAAATTTCTGACTCATATACTGCTCTACAATGAAAAAAATGTAATTAGGGTAGAAACAAATACAAACTATACAGTTTGGAGAGAAGAAGAGTTCTAGGAAGCATAATGCTGCATCAAGGCATTAGTTGGAAGAGGCTATAACTGTTAAGGATGTGAATACCATTAAGGCCTCCTCCTTTGCTCAGGAACAATGGGAAAGGTGTGGTCAGGACAAGACCCCACCAGTTATTCCAACTTGCAAAAGCAAAAGTCCTAGGAGTATTTTTAGAAAACAATAAAAATGTTGCAACTAATGTGGTCAAAGGGGCAAGGGTCCATTTCGCTCTGGCAGTGGAACTTGGCAGTGTTATTCACATTGTACTGGCTTTGGAAACATGAGAGATGCAAGAGTGTTGGGATCATGGATTTTTTTTTTTTTATCTCTAGCTTCAGAGAGCTACAGAGGCAAGACATCATGTAGTAGTCCTATAGTCTTTTCAAGAGGGTCCCTGAGAGATAAGAAGGCCATAAGAAGCCATTGTGTAGAGTTGTGAAAGGGAGGTCTGGGTTGCAGTGGAGACCCCTAGATGTTGTAGATGCCAGAGCCATGAGCCATCTGCCAACAAGAGCTGCATATCTGGAGTGGAACCAGCTCATGAGAGAAAGAGGTATGATGTAGGCAGCGAAGTTGGAGAGGCAGAGCCATCTAAGGCCTTTGAAAATAAAGTCCAGATATGGGACATGGAGTTTCAGGATTTTGTATTTACCCTTCTGTGTTTGATCTTGCTTTGGTTAGTATTGTGTACTAAGCTCCCATTCCTCTATTCTGGAATGGGAACATGTGTTCTGTCCCACTATGGGTGGGAAGCAGGTAACTTGTTTTTTTATTTTACAGAGGGTTACAGTTAAGAGAGTCTCTTGAGTTTCAAAGGGGTCTTTGAACTTTGAGCTTTTGAGAAGTGTTAATTAACATAAAGACTGTGGGGACTTTTAAAGTTAGACTAAATGCGTTTTGCATTATGATATGGCCATGAGCCAATGGAGTCTGGAGAGTGGAATGTGGTAGTTTGAATACCAAATGTCCCTCACAAGCTCAAGGATTTGAACACTTGATCTCCAGTTGGTGGAGCTGTCTAGCACAGGTCATAGAACCTTTAGGAGGTACAGCCTTGCTGGAGGAAGTATGCTACGGGGGCAGGCATGGCCTCACTCAACTTCCAGTTTTTACTCTTTGCTTTGTGTTGTGGTGGAAGATTTGATCTCTCGGTTCCTGCTACTGTTGCCCTCTGTTTACCATCATACCTTCCTACCAGGATGGACTCTTATCCTTTTGGCACTGGAAGTCAAACTAAACTCTGCTGTAAGTTGCTTGTGATCATGGTATTTTACCACAGCAAGAGAAAAATGATTAACATGGTGACCACTGAAAGTGCTCATAATTTCCAGTAGCATTTATAGTTAGAATGTGTTAAATCACAATATTGTTTATGTTATTCAAGGAAAAGTAAAATGTCTATGACCACACAACCCATATAGTTTTGGTGCTGCCTGACCTGCTTGTTCATCCGTGGTATGTTACCTGTGTCATTGAGGTGATCCCTCTTCATTCATTAATGAGTTCATACACTTGGTGTTTACCACATGTCTATGAGTGAAGCACTGTGGCAGTGAGGGAGGATCCAGTGAGAACTGAAAAGCTTCCTCTGCTCTGGGAAATCAGTCTCTGATGAGACAGGCAAGCAAATAGACAAACTCAACATAGTAACCTGAGTGCTGTGACAAGGGAAAACATGAGATGCCAGGGGAGTAAACAGCTAAACAGATATTTCCCAGACTGAAAGGAAGTACAAAATGAGTTCTTGGGTACAAGTGGGAACAAAGCAGCACAAACCCTGAACTGGAGACTGAAGAAGGAGAGGGGAATTCCAAGTGAAATGAACAGTGTTTGTTAAGGGTTATAAGTATGAAATAGCTCGGTTTATTTACACACCTACTAGTCGTAGGGGACTAGAAGATGGTTTGGAATGACAGTGTGACAACAACTCAAATTACTATCTTATTCTGGGAAACTTAGCTAACCAACATGAACTCAATATCCTACCCTTCCCCACCCTCATCAGTGACATCCGCCACATTCCTTTGGAAGCTGACACACATGATTTTGGTACAAGATACCTGGGAATGACACCCACAGCTCTTCTATTGTAGATTAAACACCTTACTTTGCCTTTTCTAGAGGAGTAAAATTCTTTTGCCCATACATATTAAGCAAGTCTTATATTAAAATAATAATTCCTACTACTCTATTTTAAAATATGTAGTTCATATGTTTAATCCACATGTTGAAATTACTCACTTCTGTATCAGGTCCCATAAAACTAAAGATAGGTCTTATAATAACTTCCAATAAAATATGTCTGTGTTTTCTTTATTGCACTTATATGTATTTTCTCTACAAGTGCTTATTAAAATTACTTTAGAATAAAACTGGGACTGAAGAAAGTCCAAAATTCTGCCTACCTAAATTTATGGATATATTTACCTTCCAATTCTCGTAGTTTCACAAATCTGACTTCTCATTTTTGTCCAGTGAGTTATTGTTTCTGTAATCACCTGCATCTAATTATTTATTACACAAGGCTCTAGCCCATCTCAGCATAGGAAATCTTCTCAGTGCTATTCATTATCATCCATTATTTGGTACTATGAGAAGTGTCCAGTGTTATGATTAGAACCACCATGGCAGTATCACTCTGTCCCCTGTCCTGATTGCCTCACTGTCTTTTGTGACTTCAAATTCTAACCTTTATCCCTTATCTCATACTGGTACTAGGCTAATCATTTAGAAGATTGCCATTTTTCATACCTAGCTCCTTGGAAGCATGGTTATTTGACCGAGATTAAGCGTGAGATAAAATAAGTCCTGCCACAGAACAGCTTTATGAAATTATAAATAACACACTCAAGAATGATGATCTCTGTTCTTCCAGTAAAAAAGGAAAAGAGAAAGGTCCATAAATATCTTGAAGTCCCATAGAAAACAGCCATATATCTCTACAGCTGCTCCATGCTAAAAAGAATTAAACTCTTTCAAATGCTTGTGGTTTAGGTCTTTCTCCTTTACACTTCTATTCTGAGGTGGAGTTGGAGCTTAAAGTGTCTCATAGCTGGAAGGAGGTGGGACATCTATCCATCTCTCTTAAGAACATTCATTCTACATTTAAATAAAGAATGTTAGAGCTACTTTTGAATTACCAACAGCCTGGTAACTCTAGGTAATCTTATGACCTCAACTGAGACTTTAAATGTTTCAACATCTCATTTTAAGTTTATTAAGTAACGTTTTCTTCACTAAATATTCCCCATTTTCATCTTTGATCAATGTCAATATATACACATATGCATATATGTGCATGCGCACACAAACATATTCCTGGATGTTTTTTATATTAAATCAGTTTTTTTTTTTTTAATCCTGGAGCTTGAGCAAACTCAAGCTTGTCAGATAACTTCATTATATACCCTCCTCTATTCCAATAATTTCTGTTAACTCAAGCTCAATATAGCAACAATGTGAGAACACAGTAAGAGTGTGTGAATGTGCTACCTACCCCATCATTCTATTCTGATTGAACATGCTTTGTGCAGTCATCCTCAGTAGAAGAGGCTGGCATTGTTACACAAAATAACATGTAAGCAATTTTGGTTTGGCATGCTCAGATGGAGAGCATGATAGCATGAGGCTGATCCTAAATGACAGAGACAGTGTTCTGGTCTAATCAAGATGCTTCCTCAAGTGCCCGCTGTTTCTTTACTCTCCATGTATTCAGATACAGAGGTGGGAGCAATATCCTATGAATTTTGACACTTTCTTCCATGATCAAGGTTTTTCACGATATCACTTCCTTTCTTCTCTCTACTCACTGCTGGAGATCATGATTTGACTACATGTATGCCGTACTTGTTCATATTCATGTGGATCAAAACAAGAAATCGTCAAGTTGGTATCCCCTTGGGTTAAAGATATTACATTCTGCCTAACTGATCTCTTCTGTAGGAGATATAAAAATATCAACATATTTTAGATATATGGTTTTATTTGTGCTTGCATTAACTCCCTTGGTAGTTCATTTACCTCACAAATAATTATTAATCTCTTATGATATGCCAATTACTGTTTTGGACATTGAATAGTTCCTGTTGGACATAGCTTAGCCCTTGTCCTTACAGGTTTATGAACTTTTGGCATTTGAGACAGGAATTTTAAAACTATACATTGGTTGCTAACCTACTATCTACTCTAAAACTTTAAAATTAATATGGAATTGGCACTGTAATAATTTTTTTTATTTATTCATTGTCATCAAGGATAACAGATTATACAGAAATCCAAGAAAATGATGCCTTCTACTTCCCTAAAACCTCTGCTCACCTTCGTGCCTCTTCTTTCCCACAATGCACACACTGGAGCAGAATAGAGAATGACACGATTTATAACAACTGTGCTAATGAATTAACTTTTGAGGAAATCTGTTTGCAGACTCCAGATTTAATTAACTATAGAAAAGCCATGTGGAGCTGAGCTATATATTGTGCTAAGGACTGGGGTCTTTAGCTCTATCCTTGAGGTCTGCAAAAATGATATAAGCAAGCAAAGTATAGTGTTTTGCCTTCTTTTTTTTTCTGCTTTCAAGATTTCTCTTCCATCTGTTCAAAAAGGAAGAGTAGATCAAGAGAGAGGCGAGGGGAAAAAGAAGAGGAGAGTGGGTGGAAAAGGGATTAATCTATCTGTTGTTCGAGGCAGCCTGACAGAGGGAGGTATTGAACCAAGGAAGATTAACCAAACTTCAATGTACCTTCCCAAAAGCAGGAGGAATGTAATGCTACGTGGTGTTGCACTGATAAGCAAATCCCTCTAAATCCTTTCAATTTATTTCTTGGCCTGGAGAAATTACATATTATTTAGGAGACAGAAAAAATAACAATAAAATAAATACTGCCACCTAGCCATACCATTGCTAAGAATCTAGATGGGGGACCTAATGATTATATAGATATGATGCTTTGTTTTTGATAAGTTATTTTTCGCCTCTAGAATTGCTAGTCAGGAAGAGTTGGCTGTATTTCCATTGTAAACTCTTCATTTTCACCACAAATCTTGCTTTGAGTATTTAGGGTCAAACAATTATGAGGGAATGCCAAAAATTTAGTTGATTCTCCAAATATCTCTTGTGTGTTTTTCTTTCTTCCTTTATTTATAAAGGTAGAACTTCATTCATAAATGGGTTTTATCTCAGTATTACTAAAATCAAGTCTCTGTTTGTAATGGAGAGCAACTAAAAGAAAAAAAAACCCTTAGATTTAGATGTAGAGCTATGTCAGCAGTTAAAATGAGGTCTGTAATTTGAAACCTGACTTAAGGAACTACTTGTATTAATGTGATCCACAAGAAGTGATGTAGGTATTAATTAGTGGGCCTCATAAAGCCATAAATATGTTCTCATCATGGAAAGTAAGAACATGTTAGTAGCATGCATGATTCCATGCTGACAACACAGTTCAGGAAGAAAGGAATGTTTCAAAATATTATAAGGTGCATAGAATTATACTACTTTATTGGGTACTCAGTTGGCCCTGTGTCTTGGGAGCCTGACATCATAATCCAGGGGGAGTCATTCCTTGTTTACAGGATGAAAGTACAGATTTGAGAACTCAATAAGATAAACCCAGAGAAGGCATGCAGTTGTGATGACCAGGATAAAACCAGTCCTGGAAGGAGGTGTGGTGTGTATTCTGGTCAGAAATTAAACAAATACAATGCAGTCTTTTGGTCCAGAGCACTATGTGTTACCAGTTTCTGGTCCCAAGATGAGTTGAGGTATATGAGAAGAGCAGGAAAAAAAAGGTGGAGAAACAGTAAAATTATTAGGAATTAAGAATAGTCAAATTCTTGGTTTGTGTATGGCAGGCCATTTTGATTGTGGAAAAAAAACTATGAAATGCTCATGGACATATGTCAGATGTGATTATTTATAAAGGAGTAGGGAATAGCCACTTTAGAAAACTGAACATGATTAAGATTTATGCTCAGTAAACAAGAAACTAAGAGCCACGGGTTCAAGATGTCACACCATGCACAAAGGAATGCAGACTTGCACAGCCTGGAAATTAGTGCACAACAGAAAAATTATCCAGAACAAGCAAATGCAGTGAGCTGACAATAAGATACACTGGACAGAAATGCAAGATGATTCTTTCTTTATCATTGGAAAGAACAGCTCCATTTGGTCATATCAAATAATGTCAGAAAAAAAGAAAGCCAGATAGAGATATAGAGCAATTTCAGCAGTTAAAAAAAGGTCTATACACTTGAAATTGGACTTCCATAAGCTACTGAGGGAGTTATAGATAATATGCACCCAGGGAGTAGGAACTGTGAGGGTTAAATGGAAGACGGTACGAAACGCTGAGAGAAGAAAACTGCAAAGGTCAGCTTTGCATTGAGACTGAATCCCCAGAATCTAGAAGATAGTACCAAGCTCTCACACAGAAGGACTAGAGAATGGAGTCAATTAAAGCTCTTTATGAAATAAATCCCAAATTAGGCAATGTCTTCAAATTCTGCTAAATGAGAATTTCCTGAACCCAGATAGGCTCACTCTCTGGGTATTACTTCCTGATTCTTGGACTGTTACTAGTATACAACGGACAATCTCTTCATAAGTAACAACTCAAAACAACTGGGCCAGGGAGGTGTCTAGTTGATGAAGTGTTTCCATCATAAGTGTCAAGACCTGAGTGTGATCCTCAACACCCACATAAAAATGCTTGGCATCTTGAAATGTCCTTCAGTGTGGTTCATCCACTGAACATCCCATCCCTGTAAGGCACTGTTTCTCCCACTCCCAGTAGCCACCAATTGCAAAAGTTCCTTAGGTTGGGTGGGGACTTCTTACCCACTTCAGGGTTATGCTGGGATTGTGTCTGGCTTGAGCTTGCATAGGACTTGTGCATGCTGTCACCATTGCTGTGATTCATATGAGTAACTGACTGGTTGTCTAGAATTATATATGTGTATATGGAAATACGTTAAATTGGGAAGGGGCAATGGGGGGAGGTACAAATGGGGTGGGGACCCAAATACCATTGAACTATATTGTATGGAAAGTGCAAATACTTAACAAGAAAATTAAGAACAACAATAAATGTAAAATCAAAGCAAAACAAGTGCTTGGCATGTTAGTTTGTGCTTGGAATCTCCGTACCGAGGACAGAGACAGGAGGACCTCTGGGGCACGCAGGCCCCAGTCTAGATAAATGTATCTCAGGAAATAAGGTGGAAAACAACTGAGGTAAACAAACAATATTGCCATCTGGCCTCCACATGCTCATGTATACATGTTGCACACATGCACACACATATATATATATGCACATAGATACAGACACATGAACATATACACGTACACACATATATACATACCACACACAAAAACCAGAGCAGACTTTCCATGTGGGTTGAGACAAGATTATCCATGACCCTGTTCTGATGGAAGGTGAGACTGACAACTTTTCCTCATTCTAGTTCATAAGCAACAACATTCATCTTCTCTCAATGTGGTGTGGGAAATACAGTAGGATAGTAAGAGAAATGGGGGCTCTGTGCTCATTATGTTCCCCTGCTGAGTTTAATGCTCTTCCTGCCTTGACGTTCTCAACCATTTATGCTTGGTAAGTAGAATTAATGGGACAGTTGCGCTCACACACAAGCAAATAAAGCATGTGTAGGGTGCATACCCACCAAGGTTCCTTGCTACCTCTCAACATACAGTCTTCCAAATGCTTCAGAGATGGAACTCTATGGACAGCCCATGCATGGGAGCAATATGAGTCACCCTAACACGAATCCATCCCCTAGTGCCTCTCCTTGGGGGGGGGTGGTTGGTACTGCCTTCTAGACATGATTGACCCGGGATACGTTCCTGGTTCAAAGCCAGCATCCTTTGCATTTCCCTCTTTCAGGTTTCCGCAACAAGTGCTCTTTAAAACAAGCTCACCACCTCCTTTCTTTCATCTCTGAGTGAGCCAGCAGTTACTAAAACTGATGACACAGAGGAAGGGGAAAGTTAGGGCACCTAGAGAGCCTTTCCTTTCCACTCCTACTTTACTTACCAGTAAACTGAAGCTAGAGTGCTGCTAGAATGTACTTTGTTTAAAAAGTGGGATGAAAACAGAGAAGTTAGTCTGAGGCAGTATTTCTGCTCCTCTGATAACAGACTATGTATGCATTTACAGGCTATAAAATGAGAACTGAGTTACTTGTGTGAGTCTACATTTTAGTTGGATACTCAAATTTGCTTTCAAAATGAGTATTGTACTATATAAAAAGAAATGATGATATTTATACTGATGATTTATCATTTTTCACCTTTCTTTCTTTAAAACAGTATCTTCAACTGCTTTCAGTTGTTGTGACAAAACACTCTGACCAACACCAACTTGGGGAGGAAAGGGTTTATTTGGCTTCATCTCTTGGTCACTGTTCATCACTGCGGTAACTTGAGGTAGGAAGTGAGTGCAGGAACCTGAAGACAGAGCTGAAGCACAGACCATGGAGGAACACTGCTTTTTGGCTTGCTCCCCTGACCCATGTTCACCATTTTCTTACACAATACAGAATGACTTGCCCAGGGATGACACTGTCTGCAGTGGACTGGGTCCTCACATATCACTCAACAGTGAAGAAAATGCCGCACAGACATGGCCACAAGCCAGTCCAATGGAGAAAATTCCCCAGCTGTGGCTCCCTCTACCCACGGGTGTCAAGTTGACAACTAAAGCTATTCAACACAAATTGCATTAGGTAGAGTTAGGGACATCGGTCAGTGCTAGAACATGCAAGGTCCAGGTTCTAGATGATGATATTTAGAACTGCCTTTCCACTCTCAAATGTTATTATATAGCAAATAAAAAGACCACAACAAGATCAGAAATAGACTTTCAGAAAAGAAAGAAAGAAAAATCACTTTTAGTGATTTTAATAATACTTTCTCCTCTGCTTTTTGAACAAAGAGATCCTTGGTTTTCTTGAGTGCTGCTTCCACAAATTATGTAGCTAGCCCTGAGAACAAAGCTGAAAATGTTTTTGAACAGGTCAGAAGGGTGGGTGACATGGTTTTCAGAAACTCAAACTATGACAAAGTTCACACCCCTGAAACTCGGCCCCGTGCTCTAATACTTCACTGGCTTTATTCTTTCTAGTTACGATGAAAGAAATAACAGCACCTTTCTACACTGCCATGGCTCATCTCATACTCACACCTTGCCTCCACCTCTGGCTTCCCTTGTTCCCTGCTTGGGATGAATGTTCCAGGAAACATTCCCTAATAAGGTCCACACAACCCACTTCTTCCCAATGAGAAGTCTGTTTAATTCAACTACTTCAAATCAAATGTCCACATCATTTTCTGAAAAATGGCAATGTCTTTATCTACAGGTTGATATCAAAACAATAATGGAGACCAGATTCAACAGAAACAAGTAACTTTACTTGTTTACTCCACTGGCACTAAGACAAGCTTCTTTCTGAGAACCCTGAGATCTGGTCAGGGTAGGGAAGGTAGGGTGCCTTTCTATGCACCCCTCATATGAAGTGAAAGTCAATGAATGTCACCTCTGAGGAGTCATTGTTATCATCACAAAACTGTCAGAAGAATATTTTTAATTTACACTCTGCTTCTTTGAAAGAAATCAATATGTCATCTCCTGGGCCATGTTTTAAAAATCTGAGCATCTTTATTTAGTTTTTCTGTATTTTCTCTTAGTCTTCTACAGAGCTAAGGAAAATGTGTTTTGTTTACATATATATATATATATATATATATTGATTCAGTCATTTTGAGCAAAATAAATAGCTAAATACAATAGAGTAGCTTTGATGACACTCTTTCAGGGATCAAGAGTTTTAAGCAACCTTATTTCTTATTCTATGTGATTGGAAGTAAACAGAAATCAATAAAACAGGATAATAAACAAGAGTAGTCACATTGATAATTTAAGTAACTGCTTTTCATGCAATCATTGCCGAAGGATTTCCTTGGGTCCTATTCTATTTTTAACAGCAGCGTAGACTTCCTCTTGGCATATTGTCTTTTTCTTTCTATTTTATTTAATTTTTTTCTGAGAGGGGCTAGAAGAGATTCTTGCTAATGTATACCCAAAGGTTCCTAGAATCCTAAGCTACTCACAGAAACCAAAAGACAGTGCCTATCTTGCTAACTAAGAGTGGCTCCACAAACCTTTCCCATTTTAGATCTTTGTGCATTCTACAAAGTACCAGATAAGAAGATGGATATGGCATATATAACCAGAAGGAGGCTGCATATGGTGGAACATGGGGCCAATCTTTGAGAGTTTTCTCACAAAGCAGAAAAGGTACGTATTACAGATATTGTCGATATCCATCCCTCTCCCTTCCTCCTTCCTACAGCTGATAAGGCAAGCTTGTTTGTAGCTAGAAGTGGCCATGCAGCATAGATCTGGACAAAGATGAATGTGGTAATCTGCTGGAAGCTATGCAAATGCTGCTTTTCTTTGTGATAAAAGATGAAGGCTTTGAGATGGCTCAGTGGGAAAAGTCATTTGCTACCAAGTCTGAACCTGAATTTGTTTCATGGGATCCACACAGTGGAGGAAGAGAAGAGACTGTGGCAAGTTGCCTCTGACCTCCACTCACTTATGGAGGCACAAGTACAGCCCCTCTCCAATAAACAAACAAGCAAACTGGAGAAAAGTTTGGGTACTCCTGCTGTTTTCTCTCATTCCTTGAGTTTGGATGGGAGATCTGCAGGCGGTGTCAGGCATCTGGTGACCATAAAATGGCAAGTGTGAAGGAAAAGACGGTAAAGATACCAGAAGCTGACTCTGATGTCCTCACATACACAGTATAGCATGAGACTCTTCAAGTACCTTTCTGCTCTTGAGACTCCAACGTCTGGCTAAATAAGAAAATGTACCCTTTTTACAGTCATCCTGGGTCAAGTTTCCTGTTACTACATAGTGAAGTCAGTTAACTAGAGAAAGCACGAAGGAAAAAAAAGAGAAGATGGCAAGCCCTGCATGACTGGCTCTGCCTGCAGTGTTCATCAGTCACCAGGAGACATTTTAATAATTCCCAGAATCAGGACTTGGATGTCAGCCTGACGAGGAAAGTGCCACTGTGATTACAGGGCTCACCAATGTGCCAACTCTGTGGTTCAAAGGAGATTGGATGTGGAAAGATCATTCTGGAACTGAACAGACAGAGGAAAATATCTCTGTTTGAGTAAGGTGAAATAGTTCGATTAAATATCTTCTAAGTAGTTTCAGTTAACACATTCCAGCCTGGTGTGATCCACTTCCCCCACGGATGTCTTCTTTGCAACTATCTATGTGCTCAGGAAGAAGTCCAAACCCTCAGGGCCATCTTGAAACCTTCCTTGCTCACCACTGGACCACTAGGCACCAAGTCCTGCAAAGCTCATCTCCAAAATGTTGCTCTGTTTTCCATTTCAACTGCCCTTGTTGAGACTGTCTAAGTAGATGCCTGGCTCACGCTTCCCTCCTAGGAATGCGTGGTGAGGATCGAAAGCATTGTTTTCCACATGTGCCACACCTCTGGGTCAGTTTACCTCACTGCTGTCAGCTAAAGGCCAGGTTTTTAAAACAACATCAAAACAAACAAACAAACAGAGTTAAAAAAATTACCATCTCCTGAGACCGAAGAGATGGCTCAGCAGTTCAGAGAACTGGCTGCTCTTGCAAAGGACCACAATTTGGTTCCCAGAATCCATATGACAGCCAACAACCATCTATAACACCAGTTCCATGGGATCTGACACCCTCTTCTGACCTCTGTGGTCAGTGGATGGCATAGAGGCCCTTTAAATACATGCAGGCAACACACACACACACACATACACACACACACAAACATGCAGAGAATTAAAATGATAAATAAAATTTTTTTAAAATTAGGATTCTCTAGCTCCAGGCCTCAGTAACCTGTATCATTATCTCACACCATAGTGTATAAACGTCTTCATCTCCTCTGACCATTCGGTAGATGTTTGCATTTCTTCAACAACCATCTTCAGTTCCCAATTTCATGTTTTGGCTTATAATGTTTCTCACCCAACTCTGTTCTCATTTCATGTCTCCTGTACCTGCTGAAATTATATACATCCTTGCTCTGATTAGTTTGTGTCAACTTTGGATACAAACCAGATACAATAGGGAAGACTAAACCTCAGTTGAGCAATTGCCTCCATTGGATTTTCCTGTAGCCATGTCTGTGAGGCATTTCTTAATTCCTAATTGACGTAGGAAGGACCAACCCATGATTTGCAGTGCCCCATCCTGAGGTAGGAGGGCCTGGACTATATAAGAAAAGTAACTGAGTGGAAGGTGAATGGGAGACCTGTCTTAGAATAAAACCACTTAGTAAAACAGGAAGAGCAGGTCTTGGGAATCAACATGGCATGATGGTTAAACTTAATATGTATATTTCAAAATAACTAAGAGAGTAGGTTAGTATTCTTACCATAGGGAGCAATAAATATTTTAGTAATGAATATTAATCATCCTGATTCTGTCGTTTCAAAAGATCAACATGCATGAAAGTATCACTGGGTACTTCATCAAGAAAATGAGTATTATTTTCTTAAAAATTATTATTGTATTATTTAAAGTAGAGACACTGGAGATATGACTCAGCAGTTAAGAGACTGGCTGTTTTTCCAGAGGACCCAGGTTCAGCTGCCAGCACCCTCATGGCAACTATTACTGTCCAAAACTCCAGATCCAGAGGACCTGACACCTTCTTCTGACCTTTGTGGGCATTGTATGACATGGGTATACTTACATATGTGCAGGCAATACACACATATACATAAGAAATAATAAAAATAATAAAAAAAATTTTTAAATAAAATAAAGGGGCTGGAGAGAGAGCTCAGTGGTTAAGAATGTGTACTGCTCTCACAGAGGACAATACCTCACCTCTCACCACCCATGATGGGTGGCTCACAATTGCCTGTAACTCCAGCTCTAGAATATCCAGTGCCCTCTCTGGGTCTCTTTGGGTACCTACACCCAAGCCTGCACATTACACACACAGGCATACACATACATGCACTTGAACACATATACATGCACACACATACATAATTAAAAAATAAAGGATAGATCTTTAAAATAAAATCAAATTTTGAAAAATATAAGAATTCCTTTGGAAGAGGGTGATTGCTTTCAAGGCAGAAAAATGTCTCTTTAGCCTAGAAAATCCTCATAATATCTTTTGCTGGAGTTCTGTAACCATGTACCAGGGGGACAAATCCTTATTTGTTAGGGCTATAGGCTTAAAGTAACTCAAGGGCCATGTGGAAATCTGGAAATATCAGAGATCAGTCTTTTGTCAGGCATTCAATACATGCCACAGAGAGACTTGGGGTTTTACTTCTCCGTGTCCCACAGTCATGTCTGTGCAGAGCCAGGAGGACCTTTGCATTCTGTGGCTATGCTTGCCCTACCTCACTTAAACCTTAGTCAGAATTCTTTATATAATGGAAAGTAAGAGAAAGTGTAATCACTCTAGATTAATGCCCTGTAAAATGACTCCAGCAATTACACTGTTTGTAAGTACCTCGGAGTCCATTAAGATAAACATCTATCTTTGAATATTCACATTAATGCACTAGACTGCTTTTTCTTTGATAAATCTTACTTTAAGGCTGTGCACTTGGTATAGTTTATCATCTCTATGCTTCTTCCCTCCGATGCACACATTAATGCAAACAAGAGGACAGTGCTTAAATGGTGTTAGTTGCTGGGCACACATTAACACACAAGGCAGTCTCTAAACACCTTTGAATGCAGAATAAAGGTACTTCAGATTTAAATACCTTCCAAGGATGAATACCTAGAGCACATTGGACTGGACCCTTATTTCCCACATGAGCAATATCTTATAGACAAAGGCAGTAAATGCTTGTACATAAAAGAGTTTTAATATGCCTCTGATTGTTTAGCATATAAATCTCCGAATGAAATCTAATTCTGTAGCTACTCCTGTATGAAAAAAGCATATCTCTGACTACATCATAGTATATGATATATACTAAGTGTGGGCCTCAATTTATTAACTTTTGGAGCTAAGTTGAGAAAATGCTTAAGGATCTCCAGTACTCATTTAGATTGCAAATTTCTTCTCTCTGCTGTGGTGAAGAGTAGACAGAGTTTATAAAAGGTTTGTTGCCTTAACTGTCTTCTGTGACTGTTACATTGTCTAGACCAAAAATTGACCGATGATAACAGGAAGTGGTCACATGGCTGGAGTTGGATCCTTGAAGCTTTGGCTATCTTAGGCTTTCACATGCCTACAGTGGGAACTGTGGGAACTCCTGCTGGGAGGAAAACAAGTGGCTGGAAATAGAGGATCCTTTGGGTCTATGATGCACTGGCTCTTTACCAATCAGTATTGAAGTGTTTCATTCACCTGAGAGATTTAAGCAGGTTATTGAGCAGATACTAGCAAGGAGCCCCAAATGGTACATTCAGTGTATCCAGAGACATATTGTTTTGCACTGAAGAAATTCTGCTCCATGGTTGCAAATAGGATCCTGGCTGTGACGACTCCCAACGACACTGTTCTCTCCTTTAGCCATTCTATTCTGAATTGGATCACTAGGCAAAGCAAAAAAAGGCATATGGCTCCAGTCTAGAAGAAGCTGTCAATTTAATAGATAAGCATCTTGAATGTCTTTAAATAGTAATAAAAATTAAGAAAAATGTGCTCAGAAGATGGATAACACCATCCCATTTTGGAGGATGGTCAGAGAAATCATGGAGATGATAGCCTGAGGTTTTTGACTAGATAATAAGATATTAACAGACAGAGGTAGGAACAGAAAGTCCAGGTGAATGATACTAATTCATGCCTACATGGAGAGGAGGAAAGTGAAAAGGAAAGAATGGACCACAGAGTAATTTGAGAAGGCTGGAGTACAGGATACAGACGAAGAAGCTGGGTTGTGAGATGAAGAATATTTATCTGCCTATCTGTATGTCTGCCATCAATCTATATCCATCCTCTACCAACTGATCAATTTATCACCTATGTATCTACATTTCTGCATAGTTATTCATCTATCTACCATCTACCTCTAGAGAGAGCAGCAGAGACGGTGGGAGAAAAACAAATCTAATGTCATTTGCAGCAAAGGCATTACGGTGAAAGGCTGCTGCCAGGCAAAGGCAGCATGTATTTGTTTAATCTGGAGGACTGTATATCTCACATAGTTAAAGCAGCTGTTTTGGGAAGCAAATTTTCCTGCTGGAGAAACACAGTTGAATGAGGACTTAAGTGTGTACACTTTAGAGATGTATGGAATTCCAGCTTCCATCTCCTCTTAAGTAAAGCTCTTACGAGAAGGTGAAAGTCCTGCAAATAATTCTTCTCTGTGGCTAAGTATTCTACCTTCTGTTCTGAAATTCATCCTGCAGAGTTTTTCTGTCTTCCAACTGAATAAGCTGTGGAGCCTGAGAGACAGTTAATAAAGCCCTGTGGAGATATGTTCGGCCCTGTTGGATGTGATTCAATGCCAGACACTTGGCATGGCCACATTCAGACTTGTGCATGCGTGCATGCATGTGTGTGTGTGTGTGTGTGTGTGTGTGTGTGCGCGCATGCACATGAAGACTATTTATGTGAGAATAACAAAAATACAAAAGGATAAAGTTAGTTTTAAAGGCCCAATAGATTCCCAGCTGGAACGCACTTGCTGGAAAGAAAGTTACAAAAAAGAAAGAAAGTCAGGCAGCTTTAACCACCATCTGGACCATGCTGGGCTCATTTGAGCTTTACCTGTTTAAAAAAAGGCAGCACAACAAAAAGTCCCTACAAATACAACTAAGGAAGAGACTGTCTGACTCTTTGGAGATCAGATGCTCTTGCCTTCAAATACATGCAGGGTAGCTTCTTCCATCCTGATTGATACAGGGATACATTCCCTTTCTAAAAGAGCCAAAAAAGCTTTCTAAAATCCAATCTTAATCTTTGGAAGAAAAATAAAGAGACACGTAAAAACAAAGCCAGTACCATTTAAACCCTTTAAGAAGAGATTTCTAAACAACTGGATTGTTTTATCCAGTCTTTGGAGGTTAAAAGGAAATTTGTGAACCCCAAACCCCACAGGAAAACCATTTCTAAACCTTGAAAAACATTTCATACAACCAAAAATGAGGGATGCAGCTGGAGGTGGATCTTAGTTGGCAGAGTGCCTGCCTAACATGCACAAAGCCCAAGGTTCAGCCCACAGAACCACACCAAATCAAACTGGGCATGACAGTTTGTGCCTGTAATCCTATCAGGAGAATGAGGAGTTCAAGGATGGTCCCAGCTATATCGTCTGCATGACACAAAGCTGTGCCTCAAAAGAAAAAAGAAAGACAGAAAGGAAGGAAGAAAGAAAGAAGGAAGGAAAGCAGAGATAATGTGAATACTAAGGCATAAAAATAAACCTAGGTCTCTTGTGGACTCATAGTTTCTTTGTATTAATCAGTAAGAACCAAGATCCAAGGTCCAGATATTTAATAGTCATAAAAATTTATGAATATAATTGTTTTTGACTTTTGCTTCAGCTTTTTCAGTCACATAAGGATCCTTTGTGGGTTTTTTGGTCTTTTTGAGACAGGGTTTCCCTCGTACTCCCAGCTGGCCTGGAACTCACTCTATGGACCAGGCGCAGTCTTGAACTCACCGAGATCCTCCCGCCACTGCCTTCAGAGTGTTGGGATGAAAGGTGTGCACCACCATTCCCAGCTCCGTTTCCATCTTTCACATTAGACAATATAGTCGGAGGAAAGGGTTTAAAGGGAAGGTTTAATTGTACCCTTTTCATTAAAAGGGAGGATAATATTTTCTCCCAGGAGACAACTTGCATGCAAAATTTTAATTGGCAAAACTTAGAGCACCCCTCTCTGAACATTTTTTCTTTCTGTACTATAAGGGCAGTGGGATGATTATAGAGAAAGCAAAATCGAAAAAGTCATAGAATGAAAGAACAGAAGCCAGAACAGAGACTTGCTTCGTCAAACAAGTGCTAAAGTCTGGTCAGCAGTATCCATCATGTCGTTAAGAGCTGTGATGGAAGAAAGGCTAAAGACACACATGGCACTTCTGTAATCTCACATAACAAAGTATGTGAGTTCATATCATTTTCATTTTTATAATGATTCGAAGCCTATTAGATGGTGTGGCATTCTCCCTTTCTTTCCAGCTTCCTCTCTTCTCTCTCTCTCTCTCTCTCTCTCTCTCTCTCTCTCTTTCTCTCTCTCTCTGCCTTTCACACACACAAAAATTTTCTTTTGAAAATTTTTAAGAAATCTCTTAATGTATAAAAATGCTGGGAGTTTCTGGAATTTCGGGGATTTAGAGAGTGTCAAAGTAGTGAAGTTGAATAGAATAAAGCAAAAATAATTCGGAAATGCCTTCCTTCTCCCATAAGCAGCACACCTTTGATTTCAAGTGTGAAAGATCAGAACTGCAAATGAATTTTGATTCCACTTTAAAGCAAACTCTTTCCTCATTTTTCTTCTTTCTTTAAAAAAAATAGTCCTCTTCTGTCTCATTGAAATGAAGTTTGGGACATTTTAATTTCTTTACCCACCTAATAATAGTAATGGTCTTCCGGGTCAAACATTTCCTCCTAGTTAATGCTCAGTTAGCTGAAGGCTGGGTAACAAAGACATACAGCCTAGTCATCAACTGTCAATTACTGTCCACTTTATCAGTCAGCAGTATTTAAATCACAGAAGACACATGCCAAGCTATCCACAGAGGCCTGCTTACCAAAATCATATCATTGAAAACACACATCCATGAGAGCAGAACTCTTGGGATACTCCTGAGATAACAGCAGACATTGTTTTGGCAGATAGGCAAATGGCATTGTCTCTTCTTTGTTCCAAATCTCAACAGAAAGACTTTGTTCAAGAAGACAGAGCACCTCATGTGCTAGGACAGACAAGTGTATACCCTACAGAGAGATTTAGAGGGGCACTTAAAGGACAAGCTGCTGAATCTAAGTATTGTCCTTGATACAGGGTCCAAGTCCTTATCTATATCGGTCAGTGCAGACCTCCTACAAATATCAGAAAAAAATTAAAATTTATTCTTTATATCCTATGTTTTAAAATGTATTCAATTTCTTCTCTACATATTGTAATCACATATAAATGACTTTTTACAATCTGTTCTTTAACACTCCTTGGCAATATTATTACTATAGTCTAAAGAACTTCAGACAATCATATATCAATTAAAATTTAGAGCTATAATACAAGATTATAAAGATTGTTATCATGTTCCAAATCTGTGTCATTCATTCATTTTTAATGTCCCTAAAGGCTTGAGTGAAGGAAGAATAAGAAGAATAAAATGCTACCAGTCAGCCATATACTAGCCCTATCTAATGGATACAATTTATCTGAGGATTTCAAGGGATAATAATAATAATAACAACAATAATGTCTTTCATTTGCATAGGTGTTTCATGCTCAGATTACTGTTCATTGACACCCAGTCCTAGTGTGATTTATCAGAGATCATCTCCTCAGTTCTTAACCAGATGGTTCCAGCATCCTAAGATTCTTGACCTCAAGCTACCATTTGTGCTCCAAGACCCTGAGGTGAAAACTAAGAGAGTTTTTGGCTTATATATATAAATCTGGTTCATGAATACCCCAGAGAAGAGAGAAGGATTTCACTTCTCCTAAGTAATAGTCAGTCTTCTCTTCAAGCTTCTGTAAGCTTTCCTAGTAAGTAACTGGGATAAAACCCACCTTTTCAGGAAATGAAAACATATTTAATATTTATAGTATAATGTATGATGCTTTCAAAGAACAGAGTTTTCAAGTCATGGACAGAGTCCAAAGGTTGTCAGCTACCGCTAGTTATGAATGAAATAGGCTAGCTCTTAGGCTTTAAGCACATCCTGGAAGACTCTTCACCTGCGACAGGGCAGTTCAAAGATAAATCATTCTACTTCAAAGCGTTTGAGGCTGCACAGAACACTTGAGAAGCCTTTCCTCTCTCAGGTCCCCCTCCACTAAATACACAAGTAAATACTTTTTGATAAGTAGCTCCAGTAAAACAGCCAGAATGATCTTGGGGCTTTGCTCTCAGCAGTAAGAGTATCTGACTGTTAGCTGTGGTGCTGGCAGGAGCAAGGCAGGAATTAGCTTTGACTAGAGAGCTTCTTCCACGGCTGTGGGTTCAATTTGTATCCTGAGTCACATGAAGTACCTATGAGTGCCAGTTCTTACTGAATTTCTCTATGCCTTTGGTCCAGACTGTACAGGTCTGTATAAGGTCAAGTAAAATGTGCTTTTTACTAGCATCCTCAGAATGTTAAGATAGCTCTATGAGCTGGAACCCTGGAGTGCAGAGAAGACTTAAGAACTTGACAGCTATACCTCTTGTCTCTGAACTTCCACAGAGTGTGAGCAAGGAAGCGGATATGGTAGGCGGGTGGCAGAGGCTACTCACTGTATATCTATTTTGATTTCTAGCACTCCTTGTGTCTTCACATTTCCCTGTATCACACCATCACAAACTTCCCTCCCTCATACCTATCCTTCCCAAGCTATTTTTCTTTCCCCAATTCCACCTCATCCTTTAAACTGGATCAAACAATCTATCTTATCTACTTTGGCTAGTGATTAGGAATCAAATAATGAACAGTCAGACTGATTTTCAAGAATCTCACAGATAACTCCTTTAAAAATGGTTTTATTTTTAATAATGCTATGTGGGTGTTTGTGTATGTGTATGTGTGGATATGTGCATATTCGTACAGGCTAGAGGCATTGGATCCCTCTGGAGCTAGAGTCGTGGGTAGCTGTGTGGGTACTGGGAACTGAACTAGAGTCCTCTGCAAGAGCAGTATGTGCTCTTAACCACTGCCTCATCTCTCCAGCCCCTACAAATAACTAAAGACAAGGCTATATTAATCCCTGAAATAAATAGATGGAATTATAAAACAAAGCAGATACATATCTAGATTTGTTTTATAGCTTATATAAATATTATGTCCAGTTTATCAGTCATCACTGTTATCTATATAGAGACATATGCAATTACATATATACACATATATGAGTGTATATATGTATACATACATGTGGAAATAAACATAAATGTGTGCTGTACATGCATATATTTACCTTTGGAATTCAAACTTTCAACACGCTTTGTTACAAAGAGAGCAGTACCCCTCAAACTTACCTAGGAAATTTCAGAGTATTTTTTAAAATCTATATTCTTCACAGGGTTTTATTGGAAATAGTACATAATATAAATACAGTTAAATTCCCTACATTTCCTTATATTTTGACACTAAAATTATACATAGGCAGACAAGATCTGAAATTTATGTGTAGTGATGTCAATGAAAATTGAATCACAGCTTTCTAAGATAGAGGGTATGAAAAGCATACTTTAAACTTATTTGCATAAGTGACATTTTAACAAAAGTATTTTCTGTTGATCAGGAAATTGAGTAGATGAAACTTTTCATTTCTTAATTATTCTGAATTAAGATTATATTGGACCCGCCTCAATAATAGTGTAAAAATTCTACAATTTCTCTGTTATAAATTCATATAGATTTGAATCTGGAACACAGATTATGAGCAAAGATCCTGAGCAGCTATCTCAAAATTTGTAGTAAGGTTGTGACAATAAAGAAGTAATAACCTTCTTGGAAAGTGTTTGTGAGTTGTGCTGTTCCCCAAAGACCAGAAGTAGCTATACAATATTAACTGCACATTTTTTTGTTTTTAAAAGTGACTAGAAGAATAGACTCATGAGATTCTTAATAAAAACATGACTCTTGAGAACTAGATACTCTAAAGTAGCAGCTTGGGACAAAAAAGAGGGCTCTGCATTCACAGGGAAACGATTAATTAGTCATCTGCTACTGCGGTGGGGGACGTGGCTGTGGGGTTTACTGTGTTTTTACAGGAAGCCTAAAATCCAACAGAAAGGAACCTGAAAGCTCTCAAGATCTAGAGTCAATCTAAAATTTCCCCACTCAAAGAAGTATAGAAGGGCAAGCTTAATTAAAGATGTCACAGTAATAAGTCAATAACATAACTGGCACTCATTAAGCATTTACTGTGTAGAGAGAACTGTGCTTTCTTTCATCCATTCCTTTAATTCTCCCAATAGACATATGAAGTAAACTCCACCATTTTTATTTGTAGTGGAGAAAACTGAGGTCCAGGGAGCTGGACCACACCCAAGTTATAATTATGATTTAGATATTTTTATTGAATTTTTTGGATTTTATACATCTTAATCATATTTAGCACCCCTTCTCTTTCTGCATCCCCGTAGCTAACTCATAGGACTTCATGTATTTTTTCATATATATTAAGGCCTATCAAGTCAAGTTTGTGTATTCAAATGTCCCTTGATGTGAGTTAATCCACTGGAGCCTGTTCAGCCTATCCAATGTCACATCCTTATAGAAGATCAACTCTTTCTTACCCAGAAGTGATCAGCTGACTGGCAAGTTCCTCAATAAAGTTTTGGCCTCCTGCTCATTTTCCCAGTTCCATGCTGGTTTTTGTCTGATTGAGCTTGCCTGGGTCTTGTGCATGCTGACACCATTGTAGAAGAAGGGGTTGAATTATGGTAAGGCCAGATGCATGACCACATGGAAGCAGGGTCCTACAAGCTTCTGTGACCCTGCTCATGTGAACCTACAGGAATGGTAACAGCATGCACAAAACCTATGCAAACTCAAGCAGATATAAACTCAGCATAATACTGGGGAAATGGACAGCAGGCCCCATTCTTAGATGAAGAAATATTGGCAGTTGGATGAGGAAGAGCTGATCTTCCTAAAGCAAGGGACTCTAGATAGGCTGACTAGATCTCAGTAGATGAACTTGCACCGAAGAATATCAGGAGACACTAAGTTTAGCCAATAGGCCTTAACACAAATGACAGAATGTACAAATTCCAGTGAGCGGGGCTGTGGGAGGGTGCCATGGGGAAAAGGGTATAAAGATGATTAAGTCAGACTGAGATGTTCTATATGAAATACACAATAATTCAATTAAAATTAAAATAAATATATAGAAGCAATTGAATTTATTTTTAAACTAGACAAGTAGAAATTTGTATAGACTCTGTGTAGACCTGGAGGTTTACACGTATCTATATATTGTTTATTCTCCTTGATCTTCTTGGGGAGAGTGTGGTCATAAGTATTAGAGCAAAATACTTTCCTATTGTTTAGTGTGAATATCATAAATATAGTTTATTTCCCAGTACTCATTATTTGCGGGTTCAACTGTGGGCCACCAGCATCTTCCAAGTGCTGCAAATCTTACATTTTTCATTTGACCTCATCTGACACACTCACTAAGATACAGTGTGCTTTACTTATCAAAATAGTGTATGTGCCAGACTTCCATGGGTCAACTATTGGAGAGGAGTTTCAGAGAAAAATTAAGAGTATACAAATGCCTAGATTGGGGATATGGCAATTTTGAGGGAAGGTCTCACTTTTAGGGTGTTATTGTCAACTACTAAGCCACAAATTTCCTGAGACAAAAGATGTGATTTGGAATATGATCAGCCTTGGTGTCAAATCTGTTAGCTTTTAAAATATTGTAAAGAAAAATATTCAAATAATTTCAATATTATTTCTTTTAGGAATAGAGTAGGCTTCCTATCCCCCTCCCCTAAATTCTTGTTTTATTAGCCCACAACAAGTAAAGTGAATATTTTTTCTCATTAAAAACATTGAATTTTCCAGGATTTTTAAGAAAACTATCACCCTTCATAGTGAAAATAAGTCAAGAAATTCATGCCCATTCATCAATTTCTTCATCCATCTAAAATCTAACTTTTGCCTTATGATCCATTCTCCAACTCCATCTTTTAAATTGTGTTTAGGGCATTGCTAGTCTCTAAGGAAACCTTCACCCAAACAGATACAGACTTCATCCTTTCACAGATCTCTTCCTCCCTTGGGCTCCCGTTTCTGATAGGATTTGATAATACCCTGTTATCTAGGGACATAGTAAAGATAGCTCAAATGCAAGCCTGGAGCAGTGCCCTGAAATACAAGTGCTCTTTTTATTTTTTACTTTCAAGAAGAGACAAAATGGTCTGCATCTTATATCTGGTTAGATGTCACAGGAGACTAAAAAAAATGATTAGGGTAAAGGACCAGCCGTTCTGTTGTTTATTACGGCATGTGTTGTAGGAACCCATAAACCACCAAGTCTCCAAAGATTGCTCTCTTGGCTTCTGGCCTCCATTGCCTTTCTGACAAGAACAGCCTTGGAGCAGAGGTTGGGGAGGGAAAGAGAGAGAGTGGGATCCAGAAAGCAAGAGAACAAAAATGTAATTGCCTGCCTATCAGTCCCACTATCATAATTACTTTCAAACTCTGACATGGGTTGAATCAGATGAACAACTAAATCAATTTTTGCAGTTGGTGATCAGTGCATTCTTGGCTTATAAATTAAAATGTCACTGCTGGAGTACAAAGTGATGCTACTTCTGGGTCACCCAGTACACTGAACTGAAAACAAATCAAGCTCCCTCCTTTATGTCCTTCATGGCTTTCTGGCTTTGTCTCCTTTGGCCTCAAGCTACAATTGTTATATTTTCTCAGTTTCTGAATAATGCGGACCTACCACCTGCCTCAATACAGATGACCCTTAACACTCCACAGTTCTGTATAGAGAGGCCATTTCCATCTATCACAGAGGCTACAGGACAATCCAGAATAGTCCAGACTGACAGATTTCTCCAATGTATGATTTCTAGTATGCGAAGGGTAGCCTAAGCATGCTCAGAACCACAAGGAACAGAAGAAACCCAGATTTTAAAGAAGTGACTACTATAAGTTGGTAGAGTGATTGCCACATGATCACAAAATTTATATGGGTCTTATTTAAATGGATAAAACATAGTTCACAAACAAGTGGTATTAGTACATTAGAAACTTTACAGACTTAGTTAAGAAAATATTTACTGGGGGCTAGAAGGTGGCTCAATGGTTAAGAGCACTGGCTGCTCTTGCAGAGGACCTGGATTCAGTTCCAAGCACTCACACAGTAACTAAAAAAACATTTTTTACTCTATTTCAAAATGATTTGACTCCCTCTTTTGGCTTCTGTTGAGATGCATACACATGGTGCACTTACATACACGCAGGCAAAATATTCATACACATAAAATAATAGAAGTAATAAATTATAAATTATATATATGTAGAGGGGGTATATGTATTGTTTTTGTCTGCTTGAGTTTGCATGGGACTTGTGCATGCTGGTCGTAACATAAATGACAGAGTACATGGAATCTAATGAGGGAAGGAGTGGTTGGGGAAGGGGGGGATAAAGATGATTAAGATGTGTATGAAGTACACAAAAATTCAATAAAATCATACAAAGAAATAAAATATGTATTGAAAGCCCTGACCTTGAAAGATAAGTACAGCAAAGTCGGCACAAACCAACCATCCCCACAGTAGAGGACTGCACATTGGCAAAGTAACAGGCTTCATCTGCGAGAACAAGATGACCTGTACATGTTATGAAAGCAGAAGAAACAAATCACCATAGGACCATAGGAGATAATTGCTCAATGAAAGTTGTAGAGAGATATGATATTCTGAGCTGGCTCTTCCAGGATAATGTCAGTCCATCCGCAACAATCCCATCCATCTGACCCAATAGTGTTCATTTGTCATTTGTACGTTCAATCTGACTCTCAGTCCTTAGTCATTTATGAAGCGCATCTACTTTGTGTCAGGGTCTATGCTGGGACATAAGACTGCAATGACACGGCAACAAAGCAGTTCTAGAGTGAGTGATAGGAGGGATGCTTTAATTTCTGCTAAGTAGAGTATGGGAATAATCGAATCTCTGGTCTATTTCCGACTCAAAGTGTCTAGAAACAGAAGTGCCAAACAGCTTGTCCATCAAGGGTGCTCTCATGAGAGCCTGCACAAAGTTGGCCAGAATGTCTGTTGGGTCTGCAGATGCCTTTCTCCCTTCACCAACACCTCAGCCACTCCACCTACCTGCTCCCCAATTCCAACCTAGACTGAGCACTGAGGACTGGAGCACTGAACTCCACGCAAAATGTAAAGTTGGCCTACTCATTCAATTCCTACAGGATTTTGTTTCTAGGTTATATTTATTTCAATTATAACCCAGTACTTTAATCAAGCCACTTGAGTCTAGATTTTTCCATCTTAAACTTAGTATTTTTTCCTACTGAAATGTCAAGTTTTATGTGTGGCTTAGAATCATCCCTAAATTCATATGCAACTACTCTGACTTAACTTCAGAAAATGACCCCTCATTGAAACTAAGCATGGACTTTATGTGCTTGAGAAGATTGTGCAGGGCACCCTGATGTTACTGGAGTGAAACTCTACACTGTGTGTGTGCATGTGCATGTGTGTATACATGTGTGCATGTGTGTATACATGCTGTGCACATGTGTCTGGGTCTATCATAAAAGGTATTGAGCAAGCCAAGTAACCCCGGATACCCTGAAGGGATGGTAGGAGTCCGGCCTGCTCTGCCTGATGCGATAACCTAGATCTCAGGAAGCCACTGCAGGCCTCAGCAGTTGCTTCACACCCGCCTCCAAAGATCACCCCAGACCAGAACCAGGTTTTTGGGTTTCATTTCCTTGTTCCTAATTTCCACAGCAGCCCTACAACCTTCCCACCTTCACCTAAAGATCCCACCTTTAACTTTCTCACCTTCTGTAATGGCCAGAAAGGCCTTCCTATGTAAATCCCTACTTTGGTCTCAATAACTGAACTGCCCACTGACACAGTATCACGGGAACTCCTCCTGCCGCACTCTGAGTCACCTGAGGACCTGTTTGATTGTCCTCCATTTTCTGGGACGGCTGGAGCACAACAGCCATGCTGGAAATGGAGACCCACCCACACACATGTGCATGTTTGTGCACATGTGTGTGCATGTGCATATACGAGTGTGTGTGCATATGTGTGTATAGTGTACGTGCATGTGTGTGTACATGTGCATGTGTGTGCAATGTACGTGTGCATGTGAATGTGTGTGCAGTATATGCATTCATGTGTGTGTGTGTGTACAGTGTATGCATTCATGTGCATGTGCACATGTGGGACTGCTTGTCCATGCAGGTAGAGGCAAGAGGTCAATGTTGGCTGGCTTCCCTTATTTCTCTCCACATTAGTGTTTTTGGGACAGGGTCTCTCACTGAACTTGGAGCTCATTGTTTTGGTTGGGTTGACTGGTCGGTCAATCAGCCCCTGGGACCCACCTGTCTCAACAACACTGGTGTTTCAGATGTATGCTGGGCTCAGTTTTTGATATGACTGCTGGGATCTGAGTTCCGGTCCTCATAGTTACACAGCAAGTATCTTACCCAATGAGGCATCTTCTCAGCCCCTTTCACATCAGCTAGAAAGTTCATCTCCAGCATGAGAAGCAAAATACAAAAACATTAATTTACTGCTATTATATTAAGAGTGCTCTAGTGATATTTATTATAAGAAAATACTATGCATAATCTTATATAAAAGTCAGCTTAGCCTAAATCTGCATTAGTTGTGACATAAATAGATCACAGAATTATACATCATATTATCTCCCAAGACCAATAATGTCTTGTTCTTTATTATGTTTCTTCTTTATTAGCAAATTCCAGAGTATATTTATAGGTAAGTGTACCTCCTACCACTCCTCAAACAAGCTCCTTTTGTCAAGATATGGAGACTGCTAGAGAGTGCCACTGCTAGTGAAACACAGTGTCTGTGAGATGCCCAACCCCGGGTGACACATGAAATTTCTATACCTAGGGCTCAGAAACCTAGTATAACAGGGGGAAGAAAGGATATTAGTTCATCTTCCATCTCACACCAGCAAAGCTTACTCATGCAACCACAGATGGTGATTAACCCAGAAAGTTACAACTGGCCCAAACACAGAGAATAAAAGACTGTACAGTGCTTATTCCTGAATGGGACATCTATATCAAACTTCTGCATCCAAGGCTCAGGGACCATTATAGAAGAGAGGGCAGAAAGACTGTAAGAGCCAGAGGTGGAGGATGACCACAGGGAGCAGAGGTTCCAGACAGCTGGTCAGTTACTCATATGAACTCACAGCAATGGTAACTTCATGTACAAGATCTATGAAAGCTCAAGCAAGACAAAAGCCCGATATAAGAGTAGGAAAGAGGGCAAGAAGCCCCACATTTAGCCGAGGAACCATAGGCAACCAATAACTACTAGGAGAGTGAGAGTTGTTTTTCTTTAAGGATGTGATGCTAGATGGGTTAACTAGGCTCCAGTGATGGACCCACATCAAAGGACATTTGTGGACACAAATTTGAATTAATAAACCATAATATATATGATAGAATACATGAAATCTATTGGGGGGCTCTATAAGAGGGGTTCAGATAGGGAGAGGGTATAAATATGGTCAAAATATATTGTGTGAAATTTGCAAAACTTCAATAAAAATAATAATAAAGAGAAAGAAGAAATGCCCAGGAGATTCATGAAGGACAAATCAGTGTGTGTCTGTGATGACAGTTAACAGAGAAAGCCAGATCATAAGGGTTGTGACCTGATAGAAAGACGAATGCCTTGATAGATTCATATTACCGAAGCTTTTATGGAAGAGGCACAAGGCAGGAAGTAGGAGGCGGTGCATAGTTGTGGTCCATCTGGGTGTCATTAGGATTAGACCTCATCCTGAGTCTTTCCTGTATTTGGCCTCTCTATCTCCTTCTAACCTGAGATGAGTGGAAAGTCTCTGATACACATGCCCATGTTCCGGAGGCTTTGACATGGAAACACACACAGCCAACTAATGATTTACTGAGTCTGCTGAAAGCAGGAACCAAAAAATCCTTCCCTCTTTAAGTTGCTTTTGTCACGTATTTTGTCAGAGTGACGTAAATAATACTAACAGAGAAAATTAGTAATTAGGAGTGAATGTTGAGTGGGAGTTCATGCGCAAAGGTGAGTTTAGGCTGCATTCTGTGCGTATGATAGCCTCTGCCTATAAAAGCCTTCCTCATCCTGTCTACTTAGCAATGCCTGTCTGACTTAGCTTTGATATACCAACAAATAGCATGGTTTCAGGGTACAAAGAGTTACCCAGGAGAGAGTTGCTCAGAGCAAAAATGAATTCATATTCTGACATGAGAGTTTCAGACAGGATTTGCGTGGCCAGTGTTAAGGTCTTTGTGAGATTACAACTTTCATGGGACTAGTAAGAAGGCAGCAAATGGATTCTATATCTTTGATTCAACCCAGTTACACAGAAATAAGAAATAAGTGTTGACTATGCTCTTTGCCCATGGTTGACATATTAAAATTGATTATTTTCTATAGGAGTTTACATGGCACTTGTTGCCAGCTGATCCAAAAACACCAGCTCAGAAACAGGTTTTGTGAAACATGAGTGTCTCTCATGGGTGCCAGACAACACATTGATCCAAAAAATGTGACAACCTTTGGCACGTTTTGTTAGTCACAGCACACAGAGTTATCTTACTCCACTCATTAGATAGTGTGGCAGCCACAACCCACAGAGGCATATTCCCAAAGGCAGAGAGGCAGGTTATAACACACAGCTGCTCAGGGTAGCTGTCAATGCAGTCTAACATATTTAGATGACACCGTCATGCTGCAGTATCAAAAGGCTGGACATTCCTAAAACAAACGCTACCTACCGCACCACTGTGCGCTATTGCAAGAGTAAATGAATGAATGTCAGGTGCACACTGAAGGAGTTGGAACATAGAAAATGGTCAATAAAAAGTAGGACAAAGCAAAGGAAATCCCATTTCTCATACTCAAGAACTGGAAGTTGTTTTGAAGGTAGTCAATCAAATTTTGAAATAAAGATAGACTTTGAAAATCTGTAGTGGCTGCACATTTAATCTTAGGGGCACTTCTGTTTTCTATTCACTGGGCTCACACATGGTTCTTGTCTCCTCTCTCCCATTGTGTGAAACCACAACACTCTCTGACAGGCCTATGCTGAGAGTCTAGACCAGCTATAAATAATCTTCCACTTCATGAATTTCACCCAAATTGCAGCAGGAATGGCATGACTGAGGTTACACTCCCCTTGACAAATAACAAAACAGAAACACTAAGAAGAATTATATGAGATCATGGACTTGAGAAAATGTGCAATTGTTTGGTATGCAGGCATACATGTGTATGTATATGAACATGTAAAGAATATGTAGAATGTTAGTACCAAAATAGAGAACAAAATAGTGTAAGGTTTGAGATCACTGTAGTACAAAATGTCAAGGAAAATAGTGTAGAATTCTTGGCTTTGAAGAAATTAGGAGAGAACTTTGGATAAACATTGCTTTGAGAACTCATCTATATAGATATGAGGCTTCACATGTTTTTGTTACTATTTTCTAATGTAAACCACGTGGCTGTTTATTCTCTTCCCAAGTATGCTGGGTATCAACATGCCACTCATTGTTGCTGAACGGAAACGGGCTAAAATCAGCTCTTTCCTTTCGTAAGGCTCAGACAGAAGTGAAGGGATGAGGCCCAGGGAAAGGTAGACAGCAGTATCGTTTTTTAGGTGACCTTAAATGCAGCTTCAGTGGACTAATGCCCCCAATAAGGTCCCCATTCTCCAGTTCTGGAGACAGGCATCCAGCGCGACCAAACAGTGGGGTGATTCCTTCATTTTCTCTGGTTCTTTATGCCTTACCATCTGCGTTTATATGTCAATTGCAAGCATTGCTCTTGATGAGTAAACATTCTCCCCTTTACATAGAGTTGGATTCTTTTAAAGACTGAATCACCCTCCAGGGATAATAATTTTCTCAGTGGATTCTATTTCTCTTCTCTCAGTTTCACTTAAAAAGAAAAACAAGGTTATAAATATGACTATGGTTTCTTTTGAAGAAATAAGGTTGAAAACGAGGGCAGATTTCCATGTTTAACAGTGTTTTGAGAATTAAGGATAGACCATATCCCCAACTCTATCCCAAGTAACCCAATAATCTCTTAACATTTCCAGGTTCTTCCTATAAGTAAAAAGAAAAAATCTAAGTATCTAAGGTTGGGATCTGCTTCTCATTTCCAAGGTCTATGCTGTGTTTTTGTCTGACTGAGTTTGCATGGGTCTTCTGCATGTTGGCACCATGTGCTGTAAGTACATACAAGCTAGTTCCCAGAGGCCTGGAAGGCTCCGTTTCCTTATGATCATGCACCAGCTCTCTACCCCCTTTTCTACAATGGCAGTGGTCCCTGGACCATTGTATGATATGAACACTTGTGTCCAGCTCCCAATTTATATGCTGAAACCTAGGTACCAATGGAATGACATTAAAAAATGGGCTTTTTTTGAAGATGAATAGGCTGTGAGGATGGAGTCCTCATGAATGATATTAGTGTCCTTATATAAAAGAGATAACCAAGACTCTTGGCCCCACCTATCATGTGGGACACAGAAAATGCCATCTATGATGGCCCAGGAAGCAGGCATTAAATCTGATGATGCCTTGATCTCTGTTTTTCCAGCCTCAAGAATTGTGAGAAATAAACACATGTGGTTTATAAAATACTCTTCCATGGAAACAGTTAAGGATATCATGCCTGCATCTCCCTGAAGAAATGGTGGGGATAGTTTGCAGGGTGGCAGGTGGAGATCATTGTATCTTTGTGTTAGGCATTTCACTAAAGAAATACTCATTGAAATCCTATAAAGCCTTTCTGTTATCCACACCTTCATTTTAGCAACAAGAAAATGGACACTTCAAGAAGCTAAATAAAATGTAGACAACTAGATAACTAAGTAAAGGAGATAGCAACTCAGTCTGCCTGACATGAGAGTATCAAATCTTAGCTCATTTAGCAAGGCTGCCCCTTCTTAGGAAGTGGAGACTATTAAATTAGGAAAAAGAGGTGAATAGAAGATTGGGAATCACACCCATGGACAAACCATTTTATAATATCTTTACATTTCAAGAAATTTGCTCAGATCAACATCTGTGCTGACACGCTTTCGTCTGTGACTGTGAATATGCAAGTATAGCATCTCACAAATCAGATTATGTGCAATTGCAGTTCACTCAGTGATCAGAAAGAGTGAATACACTAATTTGCTTTCAAGGAATGAAGTGCCAGAACCAGGTTGATTTAGTAGTGCCAGCAAATTTCCAGTGTTTAGTCTTATGAAGTCACTCAGACTAATTCCTCTAGAGTATGGTAGAAGTCGGAATTATAATATACTGAGTTGCAGAACTCCATAAAAGCTTCCCCCTAACCTTGTTGCCAGTATGAAATCAGCATTCCCCTAGACAACTCATACAAATTAATTTAGGATGTGAACTATTGATAGAGTGGGTTTGCATAGCCCTGTAAGAACAACTGCCAGAAATGTAGCTGACATCCAATACAGGGCCAAGGTTAGGAAAAAGCTAATGTTTCTCTCAAGTTCATGGCTTCAAACTTCTCTAAAAGTATAAGAAATTACATATAAAGCCTCTTCTTCCTTTCTATTCAAAAATTTAACCCACATGAATAGCTGAAAGACATTCTTTTGTTATTAAGTAGGTTCAGCTACTTCAATAATACACCTAGGTCCTGGGGTAGTTCCACTAGAGAGTGCTTGTCCAATATGTGAAAAGCTCCTGATTTTGCCCTCAGGACTGACAAAAACAACCTAATCAAAATGTAAATTACTTGATTCAGGACTGGACTGTAGCTCAGTTGGGAAGAATTCTAGTGAGACGTATTTTTCGAGAAAGTAAGACAGGTGAAATCAACCCACTGTTGCTCAAACTTCCGTGATATGATGCAAAAAGTATCTGGAATGTCATAATATTTGGAAAACAACAAGGACACAGTTCTCTTCACCTCTGGACAACTTGTCACATTTGAGAGAAAAATGCACTTCGTGCCAAGGGTAAAGGATAACTAAGCTGAAAGGATCAAGAAATTGACAAAAGACCATCTCCGGTGCAGAGCAGCTTGCTGGGAGATTTCAGGTTTGTGAGTGTCAAAATGACACACGTTCAGCAGAAGCCACACTTCGCATTTTAAATTTTGATATTTTCTCCCTTAGAAATGTAGGAAACAATACTCCCTTGCAGTTCTGTGCAGCATCAAGAAGTCACAGCTCCCAGTCAGCCAGAGATCAGTAGAGGAAGAGCCCTCTGCGCTGTGTGGTACCGCCAAGCTGCGGTGTGCAGTGAGCTGGGCGTATTGAATACATTTTTAATATTTTCAGTTTACCATGGGTTTATTGGGACCTAAACCCTTTGTAAATTGAGGAAATATCTATAACTTTTAAGGAAAGCCAGAGAAGCAAGGGCTATTATTCAACAAGGTGCTTCCTAGTCAGTCACTAGTGAATGCAAAGCTGGAGCCAACAACAAATAAGACAATTGTGTTAAATACATAAAAATACGCTAAACACGGGGCTCAGAAGTTAAGAGCACTAAATGGTTTACAGAAGACATGGGCTCAAATCTTAGCAAGCACATGGCAGTTAATAACCATCCTTAACTCCAGCTCCAGGGATCCAGCACCCTCTTCTCTCCTCTGCAGGTATTGCATGACATGGATGCACTTACACATAGGAAGGTATAAGACTCATATACATAAAATAAACATAAATCCATAAAACATGTTTATTTAAAATATGTTAACTATTTCTTTTCTTGGCATTGTCTTTCACCATGTCAGATGAAAACAAGTGTGGTCTGAGGACACTCCTGAGCTTGAGTACTGTCATAAGTGACTGCAACCTAGTTTAGCATATGACTTAAAAGGAGGCCTAACTTGGGAGTTTACTTGCATAATACCAAGCCACAGCTCAGTCAGTTGAGGCTACTGAACATCAGTCAATCAGTGGCACCCAACTATTCAAATCATGCTCAAACCAAACACCTCATTCCATTCTGAAAATGAGTCTGATTACATCTGTGCTAACTTTATTACCATATTTGAATCAAACATTTATTTCAAGAATATCAAATTTTCACTTTGAACTAACAGTCTAAATTGTTTGGAAAATTAAATACCACAAAAGAAAATATGACTCCAAGTCTTTATTTTGAATGTCATGTTCATAAGCAATTGTGTCATTAGAAGTAGAAATTTGACTTCTGGGAGAAATTCATTCCTCTTGATAATACTAAAAGATGAAAGATTTAATTGCTTTGAATAGGAGACCATAGATATGCATTGGCTGTCTTTCTTTGTTTTGTTCTTTCTTTTTTTTTTTTTAAAGAAGCAAACTGGGTTCTTTATTCTGTCAATGAAATTATAATTTTATAAAATAATATTTGTATTCTGAATACCCCCCAGAACAAATGATTTTGAAAAGAAACCTGATGCATGCTGTTGGGCACTTTAAAAATTCTGTTTATTTATTCAATTAGTGAGGCGTAAATATGTAATGTGCACGTGGATGTGTGTGGGTGTGGGTGTACCTGTAGAGACCATAGGTCAGTCTTGAATGTCTTCCTCCAGGACTTTTCAATATATTTTTCAAGGCATGTCTTTCACTGAACCTGTAGTTCTCCAGTTCCTGGCATAAAGCCCCAGGGATCTGTTTGTCTCTGCCCCCAACATTGGATTTACAGGTGTGTACTGCCACACCAAGCTTCCTATATATGTGTCTGGGGGGTTCAAATGTGTGTTTTCATACTTGGACAGCAAACACTTTACCCACTGAGCCATTTCACCAGTCCCTGTTAGGCATTTTTGTGTCAAAAAAGCAGAGAAATAACACATTCAACAATCTAATAAATGGTTTATGAAAGTGTGCATGTCAGTAATAAAGTGCCAACTGACCACGTCCAGGTATCAGCACTTGACCTTCCTTAAGTCTCAGCCTCTTCTTATAAACTACACTTACTACTCCATCTGTATTAGTCACGTTTCTGTTGCTGTGATAGAAACACTGACTATGGGAACTTATAAAAGGAAGAGTTGATTCAGCTTACGGTTCCAAGTGGGGAAGAGTCCATCATGGCTGGGAGGCATGGTGGTAGAGGTGGCTGGAGTAGAAGCTAAGCACTCACATCTTCAAGCAGAGAGTGAGCAGAGATCTGGCTAGGCTTAAGGACTCTCAAAGCCCACCCCCAGTGACCTGCTTCCTCCAACATGGCCACACATTCTAAGACCTCCCCAAACAGTGCCAACAACTGGGGACAAAATATCCCGATACTTAGAGCCTATGGGGGACATTCTCATTCAAACCACCATACCATCATATTAGAAAGTTCTGAATTGATGAAATAGATCAGACTAATTAGCTTCTTCCTCTCAAGGAAAGCCCAAACTACTGGATGGTTATATCAAACATCAAAGTACTTAATTTTACTGTTATATCCCTATCATTTATATTATTTCTTCTCCCTTAATGTCTGTTTCTCCAAAGACAGATTTCTGAAAGTCTGGAATTATCTAGTAGAATGAAAGGGTATTAAGGAGAACAAGATTTTAAGACAATTGCATGCAATTTCTCTCTTTGTAGATGAGAAAGCTGATTGTGTTGGAGTTTAACTGGCTTTCTGGACAACAATAACTTGGTAGATATGGTAGCCAGACTTGAAGGGTACAAAATATTTCAAGATGCTTCCATTATTGGAATAATTACTTTCATAGTTTTCCTCCCAGCATCCAGGGGGAGTGATAAGGTCATGAAGCATTTGACCTAACCAGGACTGGGCATTTCCTGAAACCAACTGGGCATTTGTTTGAAGATGTAGGTTGCAGTGTCCATAGTTTAATATTCTTTGTCCTTTTGGACATAATGGATCTAAACAGGTAACAGGTTGTAAATAAACCTAATAAGCCTACCTTGAGGGAGATTATTAAACAACTTCTATACAGGAATTGCCTTCCTGGGAAAAATAGATAGCATACTCCCTCAATGTCAGCTACTCTCACATCCTGTTTTAATGGAGAATGCATATTTTATGGGGAGAAAAACTATTTCTTATTCGTTCAAAGACTAGATGTAGTATTTTAAGTCAGTAACATCAAAAGTTAATATGGCTTTCTTCACTTTCATCTGATAATTATTTTCTCATTATAGCCTTTTACACGATAGTACCTTCATGAGACCCTAAGCATGTTGACTCCAAAAAAACTGAGAGTGACTTAGGAAATTTCACAGTTCTAATTCTTCATTATATTTAAGAACACAGCAGAGCTCTGAAAATTTCCATCCAAGGTCCTTCTATAGGAGAAGAGCAGATCTGGGTAGAAACTCAAAAGCTCTAACTTCAGTCCAGCAATTTACCACTGCATCATACTGGATCTTTCTGAACCTAGACAGATTAAATCAAATGCTTTGCATAAATTTTAAATCAGTGATACAAATGTATACATTTGATTGAAATTAGAATGAGAGGAGAGAAAAAAGAGAGCTGATTAAAACTGTGAGGAACATCTGTGATAAGAAAAGTCAGACAATAACCTTATCAACTTGACCTGTCTTTCTCAATAAAGTCAGAAAAGCTACCAATGATACCGTGGAGTCTCTGTCCTCATCGGGCTTTTCTATCATCAGGATAGTGTTAAAAATTACCAAGGTATTCCTTGTTCACCGACATTGTTCTAACACCAGTGCGCAAACAAGACCAGACTCCTGGTATCCCCTTGTGTCCTTATTTTATAACTGCCTTTGTTTGCCTTCCATTTGAATATGTGACTAATCGGAGAGCAATAAATAGCTCCTGATGAAAACAAATCTGCACACAGTTGCAGTGCATCATCCTACTCAGAAAGATATTCCTGACCTAAATGCCCTCCAGAAATGCAAGGCTGGAACAAAACTAGGATTCTGTAAACACCAAACTCGCCACATTCTGCAGGGAAGCTACACCTTGGTGCACTGTGGCTCCTGACACATAGATTCCTGTCAAGTTTGGCTTTAGTTACTAACACACCTGGGAAGAAGAAACTTATGTTGAGGAATTACCGCTACAATATTGGTCTGTGGCAAGTCCCTGAAGGTTTTCCTTGATTGTTGAGTGGTGAGGGAGGGCCCTGTCCACTCAGGGAGGTTCTCCTCCTTGGTGAGTGGAGATCTCCTAGGTTGTATAAGAAAGCAGGTTGAACACAGGCCAGAGGACTAAGCCAGTAAGCAACTTTCCTTTGTAGTCCGTGCTTCAGTCCTTGTCTTCAGGTTCCTGTGCTGCTTAAGTTCTCACCTTGGCTTCCCTCAGTGACAGACTCTCACTTGGAAGAGTGAGTGAGATGAAACAAACCCTTTCCTCCACAAGTTGATTTTGGTCAGTGTTTTATCACAGCTGTAGAAAGTAACTAGAACTTTTTGCTTTAAGCCAATACATTTTAAATCAACCTTTGACTAAGTTATGCAACAAAGGCCTGAGTCAGACATTTACTGACCATTCACAAAAGCAGGATCCCTGGAAGACATCTGTTCTTTATTCTCCCAGTAGCTAAGCTTCCAGTTTCTCAGTCATAAAGTCAACTTTCCCATTGGATTTCCTTTTCAGGTCTCTCAGGTGAGCAAACTCAAAGACCGCACCAAAAGGATGAATGATCCCAACCCAGATGCACCAGGAGAAAGACAATCATGGGGCACTTTGATTGTATGTAGATAGAGCAGAACTGGCCTGCAAGCTCTGTAGGTCCTGCTTTCACTCTCTTCTTTGAAAGAGGCTAGAAGTCAGGACACTGTCTTTGTCAGAAGATTATGATTTAGATTCTCTACTTGGAACCAGTGTGTGGTGATAGGACAAAGAAAGGAAGTCTACAAATTAGAGCACAGAGTTCAAATGTGTGCTTAGTGGTAGAAAGGGACAAGAAGTTTCACCTTCACATTGAATTCGGATTGATATTCATTTCATTCAGATGTTTCGCGTGAACCAAGAAGGAAAAATTCTCTTTAAAAGCAAAATAATCACTTTTTGAATGAGCAAAGGGAAACTTTCTTCATGAATGGATTAAAAGCAACATGAACCATTTCTCATTCATATGAAAACTCAGAATTCAGAAAAGAAAAAGGAAAACATATTTAGTTCATTTTAAAATTAAATGACAAAATCAGACACTTCTATATTTCATGAAGAAAAATCATGATTTACTGTTACATTCAGGAAAAGTCATTGACAATTCACCTAAACGTGGCTCTAAGCACTTCATTCCACAGTCCTTACTCTGGAGTGATTCTCATATCTGCAAGTTGCTTTTCATACCAAAACAGAGATATTATGATTTTTTTCTGGGACTACTATAATTCCTTACAGTAAAATGATCAAAACAAAGATAAAAATATGAGACTGGGGATGGTTAGAAAAGTGTAAATTAAAATGATGAATATATATATATTATATATATAATATAATATAATATATAAGATTTGATAATGACCATTCCATAACTAACAGATGGAGACTAACACAATGTTGGTCAAATGCAGAGAGTGTCTGTGAGATGCTCCGTTCTAAATGACATGTCATCAATGTAATCTCTGCACAGAAGATTCATGCATCTTTCACCAAAGAAGCTTCCTTATGCAACAGAAACCCACAACTGGCCGATGTGCAGAGAACACATAGCTGTAGACTGCTTATCCCTGAACACAGATACATGTATCTCTACATGTATTCTGCCTCCCAAGGCTCAGAGATCATTTCAGAAGAAGGGGTGGAAAGATTGTAAGAGCCAGAGGTGGTAGATGACCACAAGGAAACAGAGTTGGTCAGTATACATAAAAACACACAGCAATGGTGACAGCATGGACAAGTCCTATGCAAGCTCAACCTGAAAAAAATTCCAGCATGGGCCTGGGGAAGTAAGTAAGAAATTTCAACCCAACATAAGGAACTTTTGGCAACTGAGGGCTGCTGGGAGAGGGTGAGACAGTCTCTGCAGGGATGGGACTCTTGGTGGGTCAATCAGGGTCCAGAGGATGGACCTACACATAGGACATATGGGGATACAAATCAGATATAGGCTTCATCTGTCTGTCAATCTATATAGCAACTGTAGAAATATTTATTGTTCTAAATTAAAGCTTAAACATGAAAGTCTTGATTCACATGTGAGCTAAGATAAATTGAAGAATGATAATTTGTTTTGATAAAAATGCTTATTATAAGATTCATTTAAAATAGTAATTCTTACATAATGGCTTGATTTCCAAAAATTCATTTCCTATCTTATTCTTTGGAAAACTGTCAAGTATACAAAATATTCTATCCAGTGTCATGTAGGCCAATATAAGAGATCTTGGCTACGTGTGGTTACGAGTTATCCTGTCACAATCTCAGAGAAATTGCTAGGAAACAGTAAGTATGTTAGAGAGGCTTTTTATAAGGAACCGAGAATGAGCAGAAGAAAAGAATAGCAAAGTTTTTCTGGCGAAAAGAAGAAAAATGTCTTTAGTACTGTTTCACCATAAAAAATTCTAGCAATGTATTTCTAGACAAAAGCAGAGCAGGGGGAAGAAAACATTTCATCTGTCACTGCAAACCAAACTTGCAGTGTGGAAAAAAATCTAGATAATGTTCTAAGGACAGAATACAGATATATGCACACACACATACACACATACACACACAAAATCTAGCATCTTGTTAGGTATATAAGAATGAAAGGATAGCAGACTTGAGCAACTAAATATGAATTTCTGTGATATGGAACTAAGGTTGTATTCAGAGGATATCCATCAGTCCCATAGAAAGGACAGTAGATTTTTTTTTTCATATTTTTATCTCAGGTTCTTCCTTATTAATAAAAGTAAATAATACCCATAGCAAGGTGAAAGACTGTTAAGGAGCAAGAGACCCTGTGGCTCCACAAAAGTACTCAGGGACCCTGACTGTGCAGAATGAGAGATGTGTGACTCAATCAATAAGACCAAATGGCATGAAACCCTATCCTGTCCGGACAGGAGGAGAAAAGTGGGTCTGCTCCTCACGACCACTGGGTTCCACCCCCACGCTCATGTTGACTTAGCTTCTGTGACCTTCTATTAATAGATTTGTTTACAGATGAGCCTGTAAGGTGTTCTATTATAGGATAGAGATTCATAGACATCATTTGCTGAAAGCTTAAACTTTATAACAGAATACACCCAAAAGAGATTCAAGTCTAATGGCAACAATGACCAGGGCTACTTCTACAGCAGAGTGTCCTGATGAGAATGTAAATATAGGGACATTGTCAAGTTTACCTATTTCCTTATAAAACTAAAGAGTAACAGATTACTGTATCCTCATGTATACTTCATGTAAGATTAAAGGGCAATAGAAATGACTGGCCTCGTCCCTCCTTTGTTTCCTTGCCTAATCATCCTGAAGGTGCCCAGGACCTGCTTTCTACCACACAAACTAAATCCCCTCTTCCACTCCCAGCCTACCCCAAATACTAATCAGAAAAGGGGGATCTGAGCTTGTGCTAGGCTAGCACCCTGTGGAAGACACTTCTCTACCAGGTCCTGGTCAATTACAAAGACTGAGACATCAATTGCCTATAAGGACAATCATGCAGACACCAGGGGCAAACTGAAAAGCCTGCAATCAGAGTAGTTCTGGTTGTTTTATTGTGTGATCTCTCCATTTTGCATGAATTACCCCATCTTGACACTAAGCAGGCACTGAAGATGAGTGTCAGCTCATCTTCAGGCATAGCCAAGCAGCCCCTAGACCCGGAGAAAATATGGGTACATACCCTCTCCCAACTCATCCACTGAGTTTAGAATGGACAGCCAACCTTCAGATCCCCATATATTCCTCCCAGCAAGACTAGATGATTAACTTCCTAGGTCTTGGAGGAGGCAGGATGCTGATTTGGACTGATTAAGAACTTTCAAGCACTCTTCAAATAGCTTTGTCCTGATGTTGCTCCACAGATTTACTAAACATTTTTCTTCTCTTGGCAATATTTTAAAAATTATCATCAGCTTCTTGAGAAAAGCTAACTTGAGAAAAGTTAAGGCAGATGTTCCATAGTCCAAACGAAAAATCGGGGGCATGGCATTTTGACTTGAAGAACTATGCTCTGATCCATTGTGCAGTACTGAGTATAAACACAGGTAACATAGAAAGTTAAAATTAAGTTCTTACACCTGAAGTCAGAAACAATATATTTTAAGCCATTAGAGTTGTCAATTGAATTGTGACACATTGATTGGCTGATTTGTACATGTTTTAATTTATAGTGTGACTTCACTAGATCTGTTCTCATTAAAGGGGCTGCTGGCCTGAGTTGTTTCCTTTTACCATGGAACATGTTAGATTCAGAAACACACTGCAGGAAGGAGCCACATTTTCTGAGTCTATGGATCTCTTACCACACTGTTCTTCCCGCAGACGTTGTGAACTATCTTCTAGAGTTTCTTTGCCACCTCTAATTCCTTTCCACTTCTACCCATTTCTCCCCAATAGGTATCATAATTTTTAGAAATGAAATTTTATAATATCATCCATTTAAAAAGTTTTCCACAGCCCCTCATCATAGTGAAAATAAAGTCCTAGTGGCAAAGTTCTGAGGAAAACAGCCCCAGCTCCTCCACATACCACCTGCAAACTTCTTGCCCTGTGAACAGTTATCTATGTAGCTTCTCTGACTCAGGCTCAGCTTGTAGAGAGCTTTGAAGCCTCCATTATTCCCAAACAGAACTTAGCACCAACTGCAGAGGGCCAAGTGACCTATTCCATGCCTGAGAAATGAGAGACAAAGACAAAACAAAGCAAAAGCCAGCAAACAGAAACCTACAGTGACTGGTCGATTTCCTTTTAGACTTTTAGACAGGAAAGCAGAGAGTGTGCCAAGATAAATCTTTCTCTTGTGTAAAGAAACCCTAAATCTTCTTTTTTTTCTGATTTACTTTGCCAGAACTCTTACAGAGTTCTAGAAGTCTAAGGGTATCTTGAAGAGTAAGGAAAAAATTAATGTGGTACATTTTATTATGTGGGTGTGTATGTGCACCCACATGCATGTGCATGCCATGTGGAGAACAGAGGACAACTTACAGGAGTTGATTCTCTCTTTCCATGTGTGGGTCCTGGGGCTGGGAATCAAGTTGTCAGACTTGGTGGCAAGTGCCTTTACCTTCTGAGCCATCTCTCTATTCCTGGGAATACTAAGTAAGTTTTTCCTTATTTTTATTCATTCCTTGAGACTTTCATACATGGATACAATGCACTTAGATTATATCAATCTTCCATCCCTCTTCCACTGTTCAGCTTCTTCCAGATACCCCATGCCACGTCCTCTTTTGAATTCTGTGTTCTCTTTCCATAACCCACTAATCCTAATCAGTACTGTTCATATGCGCATCTGTGAAGGTTTGTCCACTGGAGCTAGGGTAACCTGTCAGGGTCATTTCACTGAGGAAATCTGACTCCCTCTACTCTAGCAGTCTTCAACTGATAGCTCCTCAGTAGGAGGTGGGGCTTTGTGAGCACCTCCTCCATCTATGCTGGGTTTGACTGGCTTGATCTTGTGCAGGCAACCACAGCAGCTATGTGTCATGTGTCTGATAGAGGAGGGATGCTGAAAAGGGTTTCCCCGCACCTAATAAGAGGAAAAGTTGACTCTTTGGATGCTGTCCTTTCAGGACCTGATATCTACTACTATAGCTGACTCACATACAGGATGCTCAGGCTAAAAGGTTGGGTTTTAAGTGCCTATTTGTAATTGTATTTGGCTTTTGTTGCTTGACCTATTACTCTTAGCTTTAAAACATAGTTACAGAATTGAATGTCAAAATCCTCACAGTAAGATTATACCACAGGCTCCCAGGGCAGAGATGGCTTTAAACACATTCCCAGCCCCATCACCACACCCCCAACCCACCCCCCCTCCCACAAACACATACACACACTTTATTATTAAGAACATGTTATAATTTTATATAAATAATTTACTCAGTAGTAATTATTAAATATTAAAATTTTAAACTCCTATCCAGGTTACATTTCTACAGTTCAAAAATGCTTTGAGAATGAGAAAGATATTGTAACAGCTGACTTGGCCCTTCTATCTTTCTCATGCCTGTTGAATGCTACCTTCCTCTATTGGTTCGTTTTTTTCTGGTACTCATTGTCATGGCACATTAATATTTTAGTCTTCCTATGGTTAGTGTTATATAGAGATCACAATCTGAATTATGTTAAGTCTTTTCTCCTAGGGTACTATCATGGGAGATCTTGATTGCTAACTTGCTTGGATTGAAAAATGCCTAGCAAATTAGTCAAGCACAACTCTGCCTATGCATGTGAGGCGCTTCTAGACTAACAGACAGCACCATACCACAGACTGGGGCTGAGATGGAATGAAAGGGAGAAAAAGTGAGGGCCCACGAATACAAGGGTTCTCTTTCTCACTTGTAAGAGTTGCTCTGCTCTGCCATATTCTCTTCGCCATGAGGTCATGAAACTTTTGAAACCATAAACCAAAGCAAATATCTGTTCCTTTATGTTTCTTCTGGCAAGCATTTTGTCATAGTAATGAAAAGAATCTGACTACGAAAGGACACTTCAACATGAATGGAAAGAACAAAGAATACATTAAAAGGCTTTGATGACATCTTCTTTTATTTCATTCCCCAAAATGCAATTTGGATAACTATTTGAACCTGTGTCACTTATATTTATTGTGTGTGGTTGTTGGAATGAGAATGTTCCCCATAGGTTCCAAGTATTAGATATATTTAGAGTTGGTGGCTCTGTTTTGGAGGGTTTTAGGAGGTTCAGTCTTGCTGGATGCTGGAGAAAGCACATCACTGGGAGCAGGTTTGGGATGTTCTTAAGCCTTGACATATTTCCAGTCACTCTCTGCTTCCTGTGTCTGCTTAATGATGTGATTTCTTGGCTTTCTGTTCTAGCCATCTCTGTCACCAGGCCTCTCCTACCATTATGTATGCTAACCCTCTGAACCATAAGCCAAATAAACTCTTCCTTCTATAAGTTAGTTTGGTCACAGTGTTTTATCACAGCAACAGAAAAATAACTAATACATTGTGTACTAATGGAGCCATAAGTTCATCCTTTTTATTTCCGAAACTCACATCTAACCTATTTCCTAGAAGCATGGTTATTAAGAAACAACGTCACAATTTCTGATTGTACACCATGTAGTTAATTAGTATAAAGCATGTGCAATGAAAGAAACAATCTCATTGGTCTTAATTTATCAATCTGTACACTAATACCAGCATTTAAACAAACTATATGCTATGTAAACAATTAAGAAGCAAGTCTGGAGGTAGCTTACTGTCTTAGTCAACATAAATGGATACCTTAAAATTATTTTGAAATTTTTCTTTCTCCAACAATAAGTAAACTAGGGTCTGCTTCTAATTCCACTGAAAGAAACAAGAATTTTGTATTATATATTTGCAATCAAAGGCTAGTTGGTCACAGAAGTATAAAAGCTAGGTCATTCATGCCTGTATAGTAAGTTTGAGGTCAGCTTGGACCACATGACACCCTACCCTTCTCCAGAGGGAAGGAAGGAAGGAAGGAAGGAAGGAAGGAAGGAAGGAAGGAAGGAAGAAAGGAAGGAAGAAGGAAGGGAAGGAGAGAGGGAGGGAGGGAGGGAGAAGGGAGAGAGGAAGGAAGGAAGAGAAAGAGGGGATAGGAAGAGAAAGAGGGGATTGGAGAGATGGCTCAGCTGTTAATGGTATTGGATATCCTTGCAGAGGACCTGGATTTGATTCCCAGCACCCACATGGGAGCTAGCAACTGTCTGTAACTCCAGTTCCAGGAAATTTAACACCCTCTTCTGACCTCCATTGGCACTACACAGGGGCACCTACCTACCTACATGCAAGCAATACATTTGTACACATAAAATAAAAATAATAAATACAAAAATGAAAGAAGAGAAATAAAGAAAAGAAGACAGAAAGGGAGGGTTAGAGAAAGGACCCTATCTATCTAAAGTCCTGCAGCCTGCAACTGACCAGGTCAGGATGCTAATATGGGTCCCTTGACCCGCATCATATGCACTGTAAGCACTTGAATACAGTCAAACATATACAAGAGTAAATAAAACCATGTGATGAATTTCTATGAACTCGGCACCTAGGTTCCACACTATCAGTTCATGGTTCATCTTGTCCCTTCTGCTGCCCATCCTGCATGGTCCTACTCTGTCTCGCCCCTGGTTGTTTTTGGCCAATTTCAGAGTCATATATTTCAGTCTATATTTTACCTGATTATATCTTTATAAGGAAGACTAAAATATTACCTCATACCGTTGTGCTTATTTGTTTACTCATTAAAAAAACCAGAGACATCAAATCTCAAACTGTTAAAATACTATATTTGTGAATGAGTTTTGGTGTGTTCCCTCTAAATTAAACTTAAGAAACATTTACAAAGGATACAATGGTTTCTGAATTTCCTAACTCTATAATTGTTTAATTTCTGTGTAGAAGAAATTGTGATAATACAAGGTCTGGTCCATTGAGACACACTGGGCAATCTAGGGACAAATGGACATAGGAACAAATATCTCATATAATGGGCTGGATTATGGACCTTTTTGCACAAAGCAAACATAATTACAAATTATGAGATTTTATAAAAATCAAGTACTAAGCCCAGTGGCAAAATCTTAGGATTTTGAAAAATATGGCCAAAAATTTCCTTTTATTTGTAGATACTTGGGTTGATAAAATGAGTTAGGGACAAAAGCTCCAGAAAGGCCCATTGTTAAATACTTAATGCTCATTTATTATAATGTATATAAATGAGAAGGTGGGAGAGAAAGAGAAATTCATGAACATCTTTCAGTACAAGGAGTTAATTATTATTATGGTAAAATATGCAGCATATGAATCAAGGTAATCATAGGGCAATCATTTTTCAATTTAATTAACAAGAGGAACAATGCCTTATAAAACTCCAAAAGGCTGAAAATGCTTATGTATTGCTGTACTGATGGTTGAAATGTTCAAACATTAAAGGATAGTGTCTAATATCATCTCCTTGCCTAACAATTGCAGAACTTTAATTCTAAGCCAAAGAAATTAATGCCATATATTGCTCAATCTGTCATAATATATTTTAGAGGGATAGAATAAAATGGAACAAAGAACATCATAACCACATTGCTATATTATCACAGTACCGGTTTAAGAGTGTAAAGTAAATGACGGCATGTGGGAATCCTGAAATTAGAGATAAGCCTGTGTATTGATGCATTGCTTAAATAATACACTTATTATTATTATTATTATTATTATTACAATTATTATGGTCCTTTTGAACTCACAGAGATCTGTCTGCCTCTGCCTCTGCCATGCCAGGCTGTCATACACTTATTTTGTCTATATGTAGATAGATAAATAGATGATAGATAGATATAAATATTTACATTTACCTATACACAACTTATATATGTATGTACATATGTGTCTATGTCTATGTGTGTATGGTAAATGTTTTAACTCAAAAGTAACAGGGAAAATACTGAATGTCATACATTTTAAAATTTCAAGAAAAAATTGAAAATATGCTGAATTCTGTTGACTAATACTTTTCACATTATTTTCATAAACATGATATTGATTGTGAACTTTTTTACACTTATGGAACCAACTCTTGTGATTCATAGGAATATAACATAGACTCTACATCTTTCTCCAGTCTCTCATCTTTATTACATAAGCTATACAAATTTGGAAGCAGTCTTGTCCACCCTGTTAATCCTTCAAACTACAAGAATTTGAATGTGAAAGAGTGAGGAAGCAACTTTTTGTATTTCCTTGAGGAGAAATTACTTGCCTTGCTCTGCACAGCTAATTATTTGAAGAACCTGGTATTTATATTTTCCCAAGAAGATAGGTCACCTGAATCATGTGACAAATCCCAATCCCTGAAGAAGTATCTAGGAATTCAGTAAAGTATGTACTTCCTAACCTAGAGAGGGCTGTAGTCCACTTTGGGAGTTAAGATATGTGCTGTAAGATCTAATTTTTAAAATGGTGATAAATTATGTCACATATATTTAAAATGTTTTAGAACTGGAACAAAAGAAAAAAAGTATTAGTTATGATGAATAATGTGACATTTAAGAATTTTCTTAAGGGATAAAGACATGAGTTGTAAGATCTAAGAATTTATAATTCAGTGTTGAAAAGGGGGGAAAGTAACAGAAATAAGTTGTATTATATAATGAAAATACAATGGAAGAGTGGTCATCAATAAATGCCATTTGTGGAGAAGAGAAATCAAAGAGAAGATTCAGGTTAGGTCTTGGTGGACAATGGGTATGGTAAAGAGGATCTGGCAAAGACATAGCACATTTCAGCACTAAGAAGTCCAATGACAGTGGATGCAAGAGGTGGCAATAATGTTGGATACAAAAGGCCAGTGTTCCTAAGTATCAGAGGGCTGGTGGATAATGGGCTGTGGCTAGCTGTGGAGAGCTATGATGCCATTCTCAGAAACCAAGGCTTTTTCTCTTAGGTTCCAGGAATCACCAAGAGCTTTGTGAGTTAGAACAGGCTCATGAAAGGAAAATGCAGGTGGAAAGGAGGGATGAATGATCAAGCAGCTGAAAGTGGGATGGCCGTTTGGGAGAGTACTGTATGTAAAAAACAAAATAAGACCCAGTTAGGACAGTGACAGACACTAACTGGTATTGCTAATTTACTGAATCAAAGAAGTGAATGAAAAGTGCAAAATGATGTCCCAGTCTCAGCCAAGAGGCCAGACAATAGCAACCCACCAACTCAAGAGCAGAAAATGAAGGGCGGTGCAGTTTTGGAAGAGGTTTTCATTCAGTGAGTTTGAGGAAGCAGCCTCTGTTCTTGGGACATACTCTGTAGGTGGCTTGGAATTGTAACTGAAGATAGAGGACATGTAAGAAAAGAGCAACTAGGCATTCCTTCCAAGTACGTCACAGCATAAAAAACTATGCAGAAACTGGGAAAGGTAATGGATAGCCATAAACCCCGCACTTGGGAAGAGGAGGATTGTTGAGTCCCAGGCTAGTCTGGGCTGTATAACTACATGAGGTCTGAAAAATCAGACAGAACAAAACAAAAACAGTGCAGAACTGACAGTGTACACAGGAGAATGATGCAAAAGACGGAATTCGTTGGAGTAAGTGGATATGACCTGTATCCCCATGAGACTGACATTTCTGGTGGTGTCCTTGAAGTATATCATGAGCACAGTAGGGCAAGAGAGCCTGGTTCCTGTGTCCATGCAAAAGCAGGGTTCTAAATGGGCCTTGCAAACCTGTACTTTGCATCTCTACCATCATGTTCATAACTCTCTCAGGCCCTCAGCTTCTTTTCTTCACTATCATACTCCTGTTTGGTGCACTTCATTCACTAGCTCTAGACAATGATTGGAAATTACTCCCTTCGGCCTCTCCAATATAGATTGGATCAGCAAATCCCCAGTGTTCCTTTATTTCAACCCAACTCATGAACAAAGACTCCAGAATATCTAAACGAGGACCACAATGCACTTGGAATGTGGTGCCAAGAGACTGACTTTAAAACTTCAGTGTCTATATTAAGATGTATTTTTTTCTTTGTGTTGTATGCTCTAGTAAGAAGGCATTCTATAAAATGCTTTCCTTCACACTGAAGTTCTTTGTCTTAGTTTTCTGCTAATTATTGTTGCAGCTGTGAAGGTGGCTGATGTATTGGTTTTCTATGGCTGTCACAGCCAGAGGGATGACTGCACACAAACATTTACTTTCTCAGCATTCTGGAAGTCCTAATCTTAAAGTTGATACTGCTAAGCTAAAACCAAGATACCAGCAGGCTGGCATTCTTTCTGGAGACCCTAGAGAGGATCCATTTCTGGACATGTGTAAGTTTCCGTGCCTGCCATCAGTTCCTTTGGTTTGCTGCTGTCTCAGTCTAGTATCTTCCATTTCCATCACCGGTGTATGATGGGAACAGGGGGCAGAATTCTCCCTCTGTCTAATGCTCACAAAATGACGCTTAATGGTACTCGAGATGATCCAGGATTACTGCCTCATCTCACCATCCTAAGTTAAACATACTTATAAAGATCCTTTTTACAAATAAGATAAAGTTTCCACACCCCAAAATGTATCTTTGGAAAATATTTTCCAGCTTTCTAAAGGTCGCCTGATGGGTTTCTTTCAAGCCACAGCCTGGGACATTCTCATCTACTTCCCGTTTTGGGGAAAAGCAGGATACTAACTTACATGTAAATTTTTATGTAAAGTGTAGCCAGGGTTTGATACAGATACTGATCTAAACACATTCATCTAAGTGTTTTAAACACTCTATTAATGTATGATGAATTCCATAAGAAGCCTATCAGTTTTGAAACCAACCTCAATTTCAGATGAAGTATTAGACAGTTTCATAAGAACACTGCACAATGATATGACATATGGATTTAATTAATATTGTGCTAAGCCTAAGATCATCAATTCCCACGGGTGACATTAAGATGAAATCAATGTTGTAGGCCAAAAAATATGCAATATGACAAAAAGGATGGCAATTAGAAAACTGTTAAAATGTAATACATAATAATAAAAACTTCATGCTGAGATAATCTATATGTGACAAAAATAAAGATATACTGGCATAATAGTTGTTGATGGTAATAAAATGATACTGAATTTAATGTTTTTAATCACTGAGAAGTTATGGCATAGATCTAGTAGTGGATAATTCAACATTTAATTATATTAGGTATGCCAGCATTTCTGTATTTTCAAAGCAACTCAAGAATAATAGGATTAAGGTGTACTTGTTAGGCACATTCTAAGTCATTGCTGGTTAACTGATGAGCAGTTAAGGAAACCAAGAGAAAGGCAACATTTTTCAGTACCCAAAGAATAAAGTATCAGCCCATTATCCCATACTTGCCTTTCTATATACTCTGGAATGACAAGTTACCATGATTTTAACAAGTAGAAAAGTATGGTTATGGAGTTGTACTTGGTCTTTGAAAAAATCAGAAATGCAAGCAAGTAAAAAACACTTGAATGTTTTGAACACCTGGGTGCTTGATGTACATCAGTTAACTAAGAGGATTAGTTGAAATATTGTGTTTTTCATCTGATCATGTTTGAATCAAAGTAACCACCATCTCAGAGGCTGTATGGGCTTCTAAGTTTAGTAAGAAGCTTGCTCCTCTGTCTCACATTTGGATTCAAGCCTCATTACCCATCAGTCCTATTAAACACAATGGCACCTACATCTCTATACACATAATGGATAGGCCTGTGTACTCAGCAGAGAAAATTCTCATGTATTTTGTTGAATGTTTAAACCATGGTTGAGTATTGATGAGTTCCTCATGCAATTCCGTGTATCTAATATAGTTTTTAAAAAAATTAAAAAATTAAAATTTTAAATTGCATTTATTTATACATTTAGTGTGTATATGCATGTGCACACATGTGTGCATGTAAAGCTCATGGGACAACTTGAAGGAGTCAGGTCTCTCCTTCTACTATGTGGGTCCCAGGAATCAAAGTCAGGATATCAGGCTAGGCAGCAAGTACCTTTATTTGCTGAGCTATCCTGCAAGGCTAGAGAAATGTCTTTAACTAACATTTCATGATTTATACTGTAAGTCATCTACTCTGAGTCTGATTATGCTTTCTCAAAAGCTATCATGGAAACCATAGGTTGGTATTTTTGTTCATAAGATGCAATAGATTCATTTTATTTTTAAAATTCCTTTTAGGCATTGCATGCTAAGTTTTAAATGTGGCTACTAGCAAAATGCAAGTGAGTTCTCAGCTAGACTGTGAGCTAGGAGAAGAAGGGTGTTAACGATCAGGTCAACAGAATACACTAGATCACTGTGTGAGCATAAGTAGAGGTACTGATAGAGGGAAGGAAGGATTGCAATGTTAAGGTCCAGAGGTCTCTGAGATGAGCCCTCAGCAAGATAGGCACACTTCCTTCCTGTCCTGAGAAAGTTGCATCCATTGGTGAGAACACTCAGAATAGAGCAGAAGTAAAACGTTATTTTGTACAGTAATTTACAGTGTGATATGTTAGTTATCAATTGATATATGAGGTATTTTCTATAACAACAGGAAGAGCTAGTTATTTTTCAATCATTTTGGAAAGAAATGCCAGTTGAACTGGGGCAGGGAACAGAGAGGGCATTTAAAAGGAAGAGTGAAACAGCCTAAATGTAGCAGGAAGGCTTCCCCACAACAGCTCTATTACATCAGGGAGAACACAGTCAGAGCCCTGCAGAAGTTCTTTAGGATCCTCATACAAGAAATGATTGGACACTTTATAACCTTGTTCCTTTCTAGTTATTTTCCTTCTGACTTATACTCTGCCATACCTCAGAGGACAATAGTTATGTGTAAAATTTGAAGTTTTAAACTTTAGTTGCTTTTGAGTTAGGAGCGCCCAAAATACCTCTGGGCAATATAGAAAACCCATTTTTTTTCATGATTCCATAACTTACAAGATAGCTGAACAGATCCTCCTAAAATGTTCTCTTCCACCAATCAGTTCAAGCTAATGTCAAGCCCAGGAAGTTTTGGGCTTTGATGTTTACGGTTTGAAGGACTGCTTCTCTTTATCTACGATTTCCATTTAACTTTTTTTTAATGCTTGGATTTCCACATTGCTCTAAAAATCTAGTCTTATTTAATAGTCAGCGACTGACATATAGCACTGTAAAATACTGTGCATAATGGTCAGCTGTACTTCTTTTTCTACTTGGTCACAAAACTAAAACAGTAATAGATTTTATCTGTGTCTTAATCTTGAGATATCACTAGTATGGAGAATGGTACATGTATTAGACAAATCTTTGTCCTCTATAATGTAAGATGCTCTGTCAGGAATAGGATGCTGAAGCACTTCACAGTGATTCTACACATATTTACACACACACCAACTAGAAATTCCCCAAACTCCAGGTTTCATACAGGTTTAATCAGAATTGTTCAAATGAGATTTAAAAAACTATGAATCTATCTTCTCAAAAAGCCACTGAGGACTTGATTCAATCATTTATTCACAAAGAATCAATGAATGAGCTTCTTTGTGATGGGAAGACTAGTTAACCTGGAAAGAATGTTGGCTTGAGAGAAGGGACCATGGCATCCAGTCTCTTTCTGGTTGATCCTAGAAATCATTTAACTCTTATGGGCCTCAGATTCCTCACTTAAAGCATAAGAGAGGTCTAAGTTTTGAAGAAGCAAAATTTGTAATAGCCACTCATTAAAATAAATTCTGATACCTTCGTAGAAATAGAGCAAAAGAGGACCAAGAGTAACTTGTTTTTGCATGGGCCTCAGATTCCTCACTTAAAGCATGAGAGAGGTCTAAGTTTTGAAGAAGCAAAATTTGTAATAGCCACTCATTAAAATAAATTCTGATACCTTCGTAGAAATAGAGCAAAAGAGGACCAAGAGTAACTTGTTTTTACCAGTTGTTATTTTTAACAGATAAATAAGACAGAAAAAAAACATGAAACAAATATAATGGATGACAGAAAATTACAAGAATTTTATTATATGGGTGAAATGATTTCTTGGTTACCTTTCTCAAACATACAAAATATTACATATCGTGTGGGGCTGCTTGGACATCTGCCATCTAATTATCAAACCAGCTGCCTTGTCTCTCAGCTTGCCTTGACATCTGGATTGTAAATGTCTTGACATTTCAATCATTCTGCATGCCCAAGTTCACATACCCTATACCCTGTCATGGTCCCTAAAGTAAAAACCTGCAATTTTCAGCAGAATTCCAGGACAGACACAGAACTGAAAACCCTTTTACTTACAGCATAAAAGAGTACTTTCTAGGTTATGGAAGAATGCCTTTTTTAGGGTGGGGGTTGCTTATGGGTCTTAACTAGAAACAAGAAGCTTCCCTCAGAAATATGCTAAGTTGGGGGAGGTACAGATCTAAGTTGTTCATAATAACATTTAGAGCAGATGTGATTGCTTTTAGGGACTTCAAATCAATGAAGATCAAATAAATGATCCAGAAAATGTTGCCAATACAAGACTGTATTGAATTTAGCCAGAACTGTGTTTTTAGTATTAATCAGCATTGGGACCAGTTAGTGATGTAGTTTCAGAGCTGGCAAGCAAAGGAATGTCCTTGGTTACTGTAGAGAAAGGAAGGTATCTGTACTGAAAACCACACAGGGACATATAAGGACATAAGTAATGAAGTACCTAAGCCTAGGTACTCTCATTTCTTTTAACCTTTTTATATATTGCAATGAAAAATTACCCATGCTATAAACATGGGTAATTTTCTCTTACAGATTTTTCTGTTTCCTCTCTCTTATTCCATCAAAAGAATAATCACAGTTATGTAAAGAAAGCAAACCAATAAGGCAAATTTGGACTTCAAGAAATATATGGTTAACTCATTGTTTCAAGATAGAAATCGTGAATTCAGCCATTTCCTGTGGTTTGAGCAACTGCCTGCCTTCACACCTCTGCTCCTGTTGAGTGATAAAAAAAATTGTTCCAGTTCTGCCCTGAAATGGCCCAACTTCATTATCACACTCAGTAAAGGTTTTAGCTGCACATTTTCTGTTCTTTGCCTAAAGGAAAAATGATACCCCTGATAATCAAAGGACATTATTAAAAACCAGTTTCACAAAGAGGCTAATGATAACTAAATTCTTTCTCCTCAAGAAAACCAAATTGTGCATCTAGTTATGCAGATTATGTCTGACACAGTAAAGATTCTGTGTTGCTGGCTGTTGTTAAATGGCAGGGAGATTTTTTTCTTTTAAAGCAATTTTTGGGATTAGTGGAAGACTGGTATTCAAGACATGTTTTTATTTTTTTAATTTATTACCAGGTCTTTTGTGAATACTGAATCTCACACTATTTCTGCATTTGCCCCACCAATTTCCCAGCCTTTCTGCTGCTGTTCCTGGAAAAGACATCTGGATTTAATTATTCATCCACTGCATATTTTGCAATTTGCAGTGCAAATTGTAGCTAGATTCATGAAAAAGACTTCTTTTTATTCAAGGTCAGGACCCTTAAGTGTAACATTTACTTATCAGCTTATCCTGCTGGTATTAATAATAACATCAAAATATGGACTTGAGTATTTTCTTTTGAACTCTAGAGAGTTGTTGCTCTTTTTACCCTTTTAATCAAATCACATTAAAATGACCAGGCATCACATGGATTCAAATCCTGCCTCCCAAGGTTGCCAGTTGTATAAACCTAGAGAAACTTTTGGAACAGAACCTTCTATTTCCCAATTTCTTATCTATAAGATGAAGACAACAGAGCCTATTTTGAGGTTTATTGTGGGAACTATCTCAATTAACAAATGGAGAAGTATATTAAACAGTCCCAGGCTCATAAATGCTTAACACATATGCTGTCATTATAAATGAAAAATTACAAAAGACCCAGTTTTAAATTTAGGCAAATCTCTGGTTCCATTACCTTAGATGATTTAATTTCCCAAATAGTCCCTTAATTTGTCTTTCAATAAAATACAGTGCAAATTAATTTCCCTCTTGACTCACAGACAAAACTAGCTTTTCTATATGAGCAGATGAGTTAGACCTGAATGGCATGATGTAGGCCAATTTACCAGACAGGACCACTTCCACAAAAAGTCCCTTTCTCATTCTCATTCTCAAAGCTTCCCCTCTTAGGCCCCCTTCCCCCATGTGACATTTTTCTCATAAAATCATTTTCTTACTAGACCAAATATAGGGTAAACACTGAGTTCATTGATATAATGACCTCAGCCTTAGTTAATTTATCAAAATGTGGGATGCAGATGATCTGGTGTTTAGCATAGGTCCATTATGGTGAAAATAGAGAAGCTGAGGGAGAGGAAACCTCCTAGTTTTCATGATCTTGTTTTAAAAGGCCATCTTCCTAGGATGCTGTGTGCTGGAGGCAGGAGTAGGATCAATGTGAAGAACCAGCACAGGAAAAGAATGCAGGAGGGAGAGCCAGGAGCAATGGGGTAAGAGTCAATTAATGCAAAAATATAAAAAAAAATACTATAGGATCCACTCAACACAGCAGTTTAGAAACATGAATGCAGTGAATGAAAGGAGGGTTCACCTAGATAATTAAGAGAATCGTAAGAAAAGAGCAGACTATCAGCAAAAGAAAGAAAATCTGTGTTTTCTCAGGGAAATCTGAGGGAAAGTAGATCATTTGAAGAGCCAAGAAGCTCACTGGATAGAAATGTGTAGGAATCCACGTCTGTTTTCTTAGTTAGGAGTCGTACTTCGGCTTAAGTGGAAGCTTTCAGTTTGTGGTGGTTTTATGGAATGAGTAAGAACACACCATCTGAAAGGAAGGACTCTTCAATTGGAGATTATAATGATCAGTCCTTAATGGGATGTGTGGCTCTGAGAATGCTGTATTATTTACCACTTTGCATGATGCTTCTGTGAAATCTTTTAAATAAAAAATCTGAGGGAATGGCTGAAGCACTAGTAAACTCTCAGCTCCGAATCAAGGACATTCTTGAAACTTGAGCTCTGTCCGCTTTACAATTTATGAGGTGTCACAGTCAAAGCTAATAGGAACTTCAGTGTTGCTGCAACTTGCAAAATTTCTGGGGCAGCAAACCAAGCAGAAACAAAACAAGTGTCTGTGGCTTACTCTGCTTACTCCAATCTAGTCTGGGCAGTGGGGTAGATGGCTCAGAAACACTGTTCTCCTTAACACAGATCCAACCACAGAAACCACACTTCCTAGCCATCCACACTGTCAGCCTGTAGTAAGTAAAATTTCATTCCCTGGATTTCTAAGCTCTACATTGGTTCAAAGGGAACATGGTATGTGGATGACAACACAGGCATTGGAATCACTTTGTTGATGATTCTTCCCTAGCAAGACTCAATCCACAGATAAGGAAACAAGCTTTCTAGAGAAATGAGCTATCTCTCTAAAGCCAACTAGATGGTACCAACCAAATCAAGGAGTAATATTTTGGTCACTGTGGAACAGTGGTCCATTTTCTAAAGAATTTCCAGTAGATTTACTTTAAATATTTTTTTTCTAATATGGAACATTTTTTTTAAATTCCATGTATTAAATTCATACATACCATTAGCTGATCTAGGAACACAATTTTGGAATTAAGAAGTTAATATCTACAATTCATTTTCTGATCATAAAAACACCAGCAGTGGAATAGGATACAGAAGAAGAAAAGTACTCACAGCATAAATCTGCCTTAATTATTATAATGAACTTCTCTCCATAATTCACCTTATAGAGAAAATCAAAATGCCAGACTTGATTTGCCAATGTGTCTAGATGAGACAATTTATTTAAATCACCAGAGTGGCCAGCTGAGTTAATTCCCAAATGCCGAAGGTGAATGGATTGTAATTGGCAGTCCCTATCAAGTGCTTTCAATCTTCTCTAATTGTGGTGCACATAGAAAATCAGAGCAATGGAGAAAGCCTCCATGGCAGGAGCAGCTACACAGGGACCATGATGACCGCAGGCCTCGCCAGCCTGGGGTCTAAAGAGATTAATTTTCTGTAACCCTATGTGACTCACAAGTGTACCAAATGTACAAACTGTGAAGCTGTGGTCTGGATTCCTGGGTCTTAACATAAACCCCATGCCTTCAGTAGGATGAAGAGAAGGAGCCATTCACTTGCATACTCCACAGTGGTCTAACCTGGTTTCTTTCCTCTGTATATTGAAAAGATACATATGTTTCTTTTCATCCAAGTCTTTTCTCCCGAATCCCTTCTGTGTAGCCTGCTGGGGCTGACTACACCTACCAATGTCCAAACCTCAGAACTTGCTTCTGGGGCTGAAGAGATGGCTCAGCGTTAAAGAACACCGACTGCACTTGCAGAGGACCCAGGATTAATTCCTAGCATCCACACAGCAGCTAGGAACCATTTATAATTCCAGTTCCAGGGGATTCAATGCCCTTTTCTGACCTCCATGAACTGTAAGTGCGTGGCAAAGGTGCACTTACATATATGCAGGCAATATATTCAAATATATAAAATAAAAATAGTAAATAAGATATTTTAAGAACTTGCTTCTGGTTCACATAATGGGACTGTGGTTTTACTTGGTGTATCCATAACAGGAAGATTGAAACTGGACTCTTTCCACGAGTTGCTACTTAGAACCATGACATTTTCCATTTGACATGCATTGTAGACTCAGTCTCTGATGTCTCCAAGTAAAAGAAACAGGCTTAGAACAAGATTCCCAGGACAGAGCCCATCACTCTGGAGCTGTCTGACAGAAGCTGGGGAGGAAGCTTTAAGTCATTATCATTTTGACTTTGAAACTGAAGAGAACTGTATAGCATACCTTCTTCGATTCTTTCATTTGAGGTAAACTACTAGAACTTAAGAGAAATTCACTTATCATTTCTGAGTTTGCTGTCATCTACCCATGTATCTATTTTCTTCTAGAAGTAAAGTACCTTAGCTGTTTTTTAGGAAGAATTTGTGGGCATTCATTAGTGACGATGTTCATGGGCCCTACTGTAGACAGGTGGAGCCTTATAGGGTGTGCATATATATACATATATTCTCTCCAGCATGATGGTGCTGCAGCAGAAGCTTGCCCTTGAGTACAGAAAGCATGTTTTTCCTTTGTCTCCTTTTCCTACTAACTGGGAAATAGCATATGGTTGAATGAATTTATGGGAAGCACATGGGAGAAGAGGCAGAACATTCCTAATAACCTTCGACGACTCATTCCTGAACTGTACATACAAGCACAAGGAATGTCTATTTCATTAAGCATTTTTGTGGCAGAGGGAAGGGTTCTTGAGTTTTGAAGTTGAGCTTTTATAACTAATATGCATACTTGATGAACTTCAGCTTTCTCTTAGAAGACACATGAGTATTAACAGCAGCAACCTTGGGCATTTGTCAAGGTGACAAGCATTTAGAAATAAGATGTGACCCTCAAGGAATTATAATCTACTCTTGTATTAGAATCACCCTCGTCCCTGCTCTCAGAAGAGAGCAGGAATTCAATCAAAACCTCTAAGTAACTGAAGGGATGCTGCAAGTGGGCCCAGGAAGCTACAAACACCACGCCCCCTCTTCCCATTCTAGCATCTATTCTTCCTGTCCGTGCAGTGCTAATTTCTCAGGAGACAAATGAGAGGTGTACTTCCCCAGTGTGAGATTAATTATTCCATGCCACTGCTAACTCCAGACCATATCAGTCTTTGACAGTGTGCAAAGATAAGCGGCGAGGCAGCCATTTGAAAGGAAATCATTATGGCACCTCTCTGCTCTGTGTTACCACATTCATATCAGCATGGGAGATAACTTTGAAACTGCTTGTACTGTGCTGAGAACCAGCATTCCAACTGGGGCCTGCAAAGATGAAAAGTTCCCTACTGCCTTCAAATTCTTTCTGTCCCAGTGTGCCTTTCAAAGTCACCTACAGCTTCTCTAAAGGGCTGCCCTGGAAGCAATGGGTGACAGTGACCATCTCCTCATGAAAACAAAGCCATTGGGAACAAATGGGAGCTGTATCCTGGCAGGAGAGAGGATTTGCTAAGCCTGAGTAGAGTTGGTCTTGTCAAAAGGGAGTAGCTGCTTGACCCCTTGCTGAAAATGCTGGAGCTATCTACTTCCTTGTTCACTACAGGCTCTCACCAGGGTGGAAGAAGAAATCAAGGGCTCTCTAGATCGTCCAGTGACTGGTTTAAGTTTCAAACATGCAATGGCCCCACTTTAAAAGTCAGCCTATTCCATGTAGTTGCTTTTGCTTTAATTTTTCTAGGAAATACCTATTCACTTGACACATGACAGGATCGTTCTGCCTTTAAAGACTTTTGCACCAATGATGCAGAGGCTGGGTTGTATAAGGCTTCAAAGGGACCCTCCCACAGAGCTCCAGGGAGAAGCTTTCAGACAAGGGGAGAAATTGGAAAGGTAATAGTCTACTCTAGTTGCCAAGTGGGGGTCCCACACAATCTCAGTGTCTGATTTGTACGAATAAAATGAATTGCTTCCCACATACAGGGATCTGGGTATGTGGCACAGTGATTCTAGCCTCAGATTGGGAGCTGACTGGGTGTTTCTAGTACCTTAACATTTCCTTAAAATTCTGGAAAAAAGGAAAAAGAATATGTATCTTGTAACAGTTTTTCTCCAGGCCAAAGTTAAAGAGTGTGATATTTGCACAACGGGGGTTCCTTTTTTTCATTGCCATAAAACACCACAAGAAAATAGAGGTCATTCACAGTAGATGAAGGAAAGCAAGAGGAGAGAGAAATGAGGCATCGACCAGTACAGTTTCTTGGCTTCAAAGGTTAAACCGTCAATGTTTTTCTTACATCTAATCACCTGCGGGCTTACAAGGGGCTGTGACCTGAAACAAGCGAGTTGTCTGGATCGTATTCCTCCACATTTATACCATTCTAAGCCTGACATGCAAGTTCTGTTGCTCCCCTGTGATGGCAGTCACTGTCCCTCACTCTTGTTGAAAAGTCAAAGTCACCTCTATACACTCCTGAACTGGTGCTGAATGAATGGTTTTCTTTGAGAAATTGGTATCATCCATTTTCTTAGCTTGATTAGCAAGGATTTTTCAACATATCAAATGATCATATTTCTTCTAAAGCTATCCATTCCTACACTGTTGATGGAGTCACAGTGAGATTTATCAGAAGCTAATTGAAGGGGTAAATAAGTAGACTGTTATTACACTTTCATTCAGCTCTTAGGAAGCATCACCTGCCGAGAAGAATTGATCAGATATCTATTTCAGGCAACAAATATCTAGGAACACTGGAACAGCAACAAAAATTCTGGTTAATCTTCAATGCTGTTTACATAGCTAAATAACAATGTCTGAAGCAAAAATGGTATCAGCTAAGTTCATCGAACATTGAGAACTTATCAGACACTATGGTAGGCATTTTATGCAAATTATGTTTAAGTTTTCCAACATTATAAATGAAGAAACACGTTGGTCTGCTTGACCCGAGGTATTTTCCTTCTCCTTGTTGTGTATCTCATGTATGATCATCTGATAGCCACATTGATGGAATGGGTGTATTGTGTGACCATGAATCTTTTTCTTATGTGTCAAAAATCTGGGCAATTTTTCCAAGCATGGATTAAACAAAAGTATTATAAAAAGGCATATGTCTCTCTAGACTTACAATGTATTTTATAACTTAATCTTGCTTTAATCATTGCAGTATGCCTAGACAGCTCTTGAATTTATGTCTGGTGCCCTGTAATGCTATAAGAGAGAAGATTTTCATACTCAAAGGATAAAGCAAACTAAGCAATTGTGAAACTCTTCACTAAGGCAGAAGGACTAATATATACCAGTCAATTTGGATAGTAATTGGCTATCTGTATGCTCTAGATGCAAACTCTGTGTGTGTGTGTGTGTGTGTGTGTGTGTGTGTGTGTGTGTGTGTGTGTAGGCCAGAGGACAATCTTAGATGTTGTCCCTCAGGATCTATCCATCTTTCTCCCTCTCTTCCTCCCTCCCTTCCTTTCTCCCTCCCTCCCTTCATCCCTTCCTCCCTCCCTCCTTCACTCCCTTCTTTCTGTCCTCCCTGCCTCCTTAGTTTCTTCCTATATTTTTGAGACAGGACCTCTTACTGGCTTAGAACTTGCCAAATAGGCTGGGCCAGCTGGCCCCTGAGCCACAGAGACCTGCCAATCTTTGCCTTTCTAGCACTGGGATTACAGACATGTACCATTATGCCAGCTCTTTTTAATGTAGATTCTGGGGAATCGAATGTAAGTTCACATGCTTTCATGATAAACAATTTACTGAGTGAACTGTCTCCCAGGCCAACATACTAATTCTCTTGCTGGATTTGTATGTCGGGTTATACAAAAGGTCTGCACTGAGGGACTAGAGAGGTGACTCAGTGGTTAAGACAACTGGCTGTTTTTCCAGGGACCCAGGTTCAGTTCCCAACACCCACAGGCAGCTAAAAACTGTCTATAACTCCCATTCCAGGACTGTTGATACCTTCTTCTAGCCTTCAAAGGCATTCCATGCATAGGTCTACTTATATACATATAGACGAAATACTCAGTCACATACAATAAAGATAAATTTTAAAAAAATTGTGCATTGAACACTTAAATTATTTTTCTACTAATCAAATCATTACTCTACTGGAATGAAATTCTTGGGAAGCAGGGTCTGCAGCTAAACAACCTTAGCTGGACAGACCATATCAGCTTCATGATGAAGAATCACTACCAATATTTTTGAAGGTGTTCCTACTCAGGCAAAATCACAGTCAATGAAAAATATTTTAAAGCTAATCCTTACACGAGCCAACTGTCTGAGCCTCTGCATCCTACGGCTGAATGCTCATTAAAACTCACCTTCTTAAGCAAGTGAGATAATAAGAAAAATAAGGAAAAATTATCCTAAGACTCTGGTTTTTGAACTGGAAAGGCAAAAGAAAGTTAACAGAAAGACATACACACAGAGATAGATAGATAGATAGAGAGAGAGAGAGAGAGAGAGAGACTGAGAGGCATAGAGATAGAAACAGAGAAAGGAACAAAACATCAGGAGTCCTTCCCTTGAAAAGATCATAGGAATTTCTTAGAAAATGTGTATGCATGCCATATCCTTAAGCTTCCTGGGACTCAAATTTGTCACTGTGGAAACCATCTGACAGCTTCTTTAAGTGCCTACAGGTAGAGATATGAATCAGATCAGCTTCTTCCCTTGGAACAATTCTCCTCCCAGGCTCTGCCATGTGTGAAAAGTGCACCCAGATGTTAGCAAACAACTGCACTGTCATTTTTCCCTTCCAGAATCTCTGTCAAAAGCTACTATGGAGTTATAGCTTTATAAATCTGTTGAGAACGAGATGCAGTAACAAAAACCTGGTGCTGTTTATGCATAAGGTGCACCAGATCATGAGTGAGAAACAAGCCTGCTGACACTGCTTATTCACCACCTCACTGGAATCACAAAGCAGGCCCAGGATAGGCCCCTCTTCCCCTAGGCTTTTCCCTGGAACAGGGAAGTCAGTAGAGGAACTGGTAGATGTGCTGAAAGAAGAGCATGACCTCGCTCAGCACAACCTAAAAATCGGCAGTTTTGCCCAATGTCATTGAACTAGCTAGTTGAGAGTGAAGGTTTCCAGTCCTGGAGGGCAGTCCTGGACCCCTTTTATAATGATTTACTCTCATCCAGTGGGCAATGGAAGGTGGAGCTAGAACAAGAAAAGACACAGGGCAGTCTCTGACTGGAGGAGAGGAAGAACACAGACATATGTACCACTGAGGAGCTGCTACTCAAGTTGTCCAAAGTTCACCTGTGCTATTTTCTAACAAAGAAAGCACCAAAGGCTCAGGGACTCCTCTACTCACCTAAAACTGCAAGATGGAGATTGTCAGGTGTGTTATCTAAAGTTCTCTCAGGACTCCAAAACTTCTTATTCTTAGCTTCTGTTTGTTTTTTTCTCAAGACCCTAAATAAGTTTTTCTGAGAAACAGTCCTGCCCAGAATTAAAACCAGGCTGATGATGCTTCTTTGATCTTCCAAGAAGTTCTAAAAGTTTTATGCCCGGCGTTTTCTAGGTGCTTCATGAATTTCTACCGTAAGTTCAAGTAATTGGACTTCACTCCTTCATACAAGTGCTCCATCCTCTTCTCTCTAGCACACACATGTCACTATCACCTCTGCCTCTTGACTTTCTTATTTGGTCACCTGAAGACAAGAGATTACATTCTTCCACCCACGCCCTTAAAATTGCTGTAGACTTTCCAGTTTTCACCATATCACCATATTCGGTGCTGAATTTAATCATGCTTGATGCCATTCAATGGTTGCACATGAGTGTCGCTCTAGGGTTATTCATAGGTTTTAAGTTTCATCAATAGACTTCTAAGTCCATCAATGATACATTCCTGTCACTATTTTGCAACTATCACGCAGCTTTGCTCAAGAACCACAGACCACATACTGGCCTTGATCATATATTTAGATAATAAAAATGAATTTTTTTGCTTCCCAGATGCTTAGTGAAGAGGAGCTGTCACTTAGACTTTTAAAGCATCTGTACAGTATACAGAAAGATCCTGAGATCTATAGATTTTAAAATTAATGTGCATTATAGGAAAAAGAAGTATCTGTGATCTCTACTCCATCTCTCCCTATTGTAACAATAAAAAAGTACTGTCAAATGTTTCCTTGGAGATAGTGTAGTCTTCCTGACTATACTTGCAGGTAGTGTCCACTGTGACTTTTCCTGATCTCTGTGACTTCGAGATAGGATTCCACCCAAAGTATAGCAAGCAGGTCAAGGATTTAGGCTCATTTTCACTCAGGAGCCTAGCACAGCTGTCTGGTTAGCAGCCTCTTTGGGGTAACTGAGCTTTGAGAATGTTGTAAGGATGAATTATACATATGTGTCAGCAGACCCTGTATAAACATGAACAGGGTCACTCCCCTTTGTAAAAAAGTGCATGGGAAATATCTCATTTCCTTTCAGCTCTTAAATATAGGTGCAATGTAGAAAATGAAAAAAATCACATGAAAGTGGTGGGTAGAAAGGTGGAGGTGGGCCTGGGAGAGGTTGGAAGAGGGGTGAATATAAGCAAAAGGCATCAATATATGAAACTCTCAGAGAATTAATGCTGAAAAATGAAGAAAAATGCTTAGCTGAAAGTATGTTCCATCTTTATTAGCCTGGGAGACCTAGCTTGGGGTAAACTACATAGTAATTTTAATGTGGAGTCAAGAAGAAAGAGAAATGAGTTAGTCTATTAAATAGCAATTGAGAAAACATGACCTGGGTGTTCACTGCATTCCCTGTGAGAGGCTGATGCAGAGGCACTGCCTCTCATTTTCTAGCTCCATTGCTTGTTGTTTTCTGGCAAAAACAAGCTCCTGAGAGGGAGAGGGAACTTGGCTCTCTATCTTGGAGGTCCACAGACACCAGTGAGGAGCAGAATGAGTAAACACTTTGGGGAAAATGTAACAATTCTAAAGATGGTAATTCATCACATCACTGAAAAAGGACACAGAAGGCCCTGGGGTGTGCTTCTGGGTGACAATTCATTGCTATGTCTGAAATTTCATTTGTTTCCTTTGCACCCATACACACAACAGAGAGACCTCGCAAAGGAGAAAACAAGAGGGAAAGAGGAACAAAATCCCTGCTCAGGTTATGAATGGAATGGACTTGAATTTCATGAAATTTATTCTGCACTTGGCATGAGCGATTGATCATTTAAGATGTCACCAGGCACCCAACAATTAGGACAAGCTGTACACACGTAGAGCTGGACATGTGTCTCAAGGTCAAACATCCGGGCTACAGGCAATCTTTGGAGATGGGAACAGAACATAAAGGATGAAAGTTATGGTCTGTCATGTATCCATGTCTCCTCCACTCCTCGGCTCACTGCTTTGCCCCATTTCCATGTTTCAATCAAGGTCTCCAAAGGGACACATCCAGCTTTGAAAATGAGTATCTCTGTCTATGTAGGTCATGTGTGGTGGTTTGAAAGAGAATGTCCCCCATAGGCTTCAAGTACCTGACCATTTTATCTCTAGTTAGTAGTGCCATTTTGGGAGGTCTTAGAAGGTGTGGCCTTGGTGGAGGAAGTACATCACTGAGAGCCTTGCTGGATTTCTAGTCACACTCTGCTTCCTGTGCCTCCTTGAAGCTGTGAATGCATAGCTTCTGAGGGACTCTGATTCCAGTGGAACCGTAAGCTCAAATAAACTCTTCCTTTTATAAGTTCCCTTGGTCAGAGTACTTTATCACACAGCAGAAAAGTAACTAAGACATCAGGATACTTTCAAATAGTACTCAAAGCTATGGTCATTTTATCTTTCTCATGGGCACTTACAGAAATCCCAGGCTTTCTAGACTCCTGCTCCTCCTCCTATATTGCAGTATCTTCCCAATGTGATAGATCAAGTAGGTTGTTGGGCATAATGCATGGTGGGCCTAGCTAGGCCACCTGCCAGGAGGAATGAAGGAATGGCTGTCATGGGTGTGGTGTTCCACCAGGGTTGGTTGTGAAGCCAGTTTCTGCCCACCACCTGGAGGGAACTTGTCTCACCTGGGAACAAACTGCGATTGGCTGTGGTCAGGACCCCACCCCATAGGGCTATTGGCTAACAAGGCTAATAAGACTCTCTGCTCTTTCTTGAATAAATGAGTTTGCAGCAGACCACCATTGCTGGCTTTCCACTCAACTCCTGGAGTCAGTGTTTTGATTCCATGCCTACTCACCCTCTCCCCCATGGCAGAGATCCTTCAGTCCCCCTCGGGCTGGCCCTGAGTGCTCGGACTTCCAACAGTAGGTAATATAGATATAAATATATACAAACAGCTCTGAAGAAAGCCCATTAAAAACCATTATCCCTGAAGGCAAATATATTCCTCATTTCAAAACTTAAAGGGAAGATAACTAGCATTAGTTTATCTCTTATAGTCCAGATGACTTATACTCCATGCATGTATCTATCCATTGCTTTTTTTTTTTAATGTTGAAGTCCCACTAAATGGCAAGAACTAACCTAAGTATCTGTTTAACAAACCTTAAAGTTTACTAAGGGAGACAAATATGAAAAGACAACTAGAACACAGTAAAATGAAGAGTACGATAATGATAAACTCCATCTACCATGGAAACACTTGGGAATGGCAGAAAGACTCCAGATAAGAGTCTGCATTTTGGAAGAGTCTGAGTTAACCAGAGGACAAACAGTAGGAGAGAGGAGAAGAGAGTGGTTCTCAGCAGATGCACAAGCATGTATGTGCAAGGTGTAAATGAAGAAAGTTCATTTGCAAGACACCATGGCCACAGCATTAAGCCTGTGGGGTGGGTATAAGCTAAAAATAAAAAAGTCAGGCATGATGCCAAGACGAATGCCATTCAAAGAGATTAGACTTTATCCTAAAATCAACTATATCCTTTGGTATTTTTAAGCTGGGGATGGCTTAATCAGCCATGTATCACAGAAGGTTATACTGATTACATTGTGACAACCATTGAAGGTAGGTTAAACTGGACTCAGGAAATTTACAAAACTTCAATATTAAATAAGACTGTATCAGTGATGGTGAGAAGGAGGGATACATTGAGTAGCGGTAAAAGCAGTGTCAAGATGACTCAGGTAAAACTCAGTCCTAAGAGGCAAATATTAATACCCACATCATAGCTAGGCAGGTGGTACACACATGTAATCCCAGCACTTGGCAGGAGAATTGTAAGTTTGAGGCCAGTAGGGTTACATACTGGGCTGTATAGTAAGGACTTGTCTTATAGTAAGAACATGAATGAATGAATGAATGAATGAATGAGAGAGATGATAAGAAACTCAATGCAAGAGGTTTAGCAAAGTGACAAAACAATATACCAAACAGAGAAGAATCAAATCTGCAATGTCTGACTCCAAAGACCATCCTATTCTAGCTGAATGGAGCAGGATTTCTCCCTCTGTGGATCTTGTTTAATGTGTTAAATTCTAGGAATCAAAAGTGAATAATTCAACTTTCTGGAAACAAACGGTTTAGAAAAAGATAATAATAATAAGCACCATTCACTCAGGGGAGGGACCACAGGACTCCAGTTAAGATAGGTCAGATCAAATAAAGTCTAAGCTACTACCAGAGATGGTGTGCTACTGCATCCTGTCTCTTGTTTTAATACAAGAAGCAGTGTCCTGGAATCACTGCTATGATCTAATATTCTCACAGTCACAAAAAAAGAAATCCAGAGTTTGCAATTTTACTTCCCTTTATTTCATCCCATTCCCTAAGTAATCCCTTGCTGTGTTTGTGGCTAGTCACTTTCAAATATGTTCCACAGCCTGCAATGTCATTTCCTCTGAGATGTCATTTAGCCAAGCTATACATATTTAACTACTTTAATCTTTCTTCCTAAGTTATTATTTCAATTCCCCTAATCATTCTTGTAACTTCTGTCTGACCTATTTCCAAACTGTCTACATTTTGAACGATCCTGTGGAAGCAAAAGATACAGTGTACTTTTTAACAATTCTACATCCATACCATGTATCATCGCCATTTTCAAGCCTCTTTTTATTACTTGGGAATTTTTGTTTTGCATGAAAATAACATCGCACCTTTTGAGAAGCCTGCCTACTCCAACTGTTCCTTTCTTCAGAGAGCTCACACACGACTCACCTTTTCTATTCCAAAGCACAATGATGACAAAGAAGGAATGGGAAGTATGATTAATACACTCCAAGACAGTAATGATCTGCATCTCAAATTAGTTAGGTAGTACTCTCTTTTTTTGTTGTTATTCTTTTAAGGCTACAGGAGAGTGTAGAAAGAATGAAAATAAAATTTATCTGCAAGATGTTTCTAAATGGAATGCATCTATGACATTCTTATAGAGCTTATTTGCAGCTCTTTAAAAATAATTGACTATCTAATTAGAGAGATAGATCACACCAGTATAGAACACACAGTGATAAATACTTCTTTTTATAACTTCCACTAGTTTGGATTATAGAAGCACACAGAACAAAACTCACTCAATACTTTAACCCTTTACTCTCTGTTCTCTACATTTTCCTCACTCAAATTCATGCCTTATTTCACCAGTTATGTATTTTAATGATATAAAAATCTCTCTATTTCCATCATTTATTTATATGGATATTGTCTCTTGATTCTGTAAAAATATAAATTTTCTCTCTTTCTTTCTCTCTTACACACACATCCCATGCCCAAAGCAAACAACAACTTTCTAGTATGTTGTATCAATTAAAGGACTGATCATAATGAAGTGCTATGAACTTAATTTTCGTTATTTTGTATTTTATTTATTATTTTTTATCTTATGTGTATGAGTGTATTACCTGAATGTATATGAGTGTACCCATGTTGTGCAGAGCCCACAAAGGTCAAGAAGAAGGCGTCAGAACTCATGGAACTAGAGTTATGGACAGTTGTTAGCTGCCATGTGGGTGCTGGGAATGGAACCTGAGACCTCTGCTAGAGCATCCAGTCTCTTAACTGCTGAGCCATGTCTCCAGGCCCTGTTTTCATGTCACCTTTTTATGAACCATTCATATCTGCTCGAAATCTAAATGGTAAAGTAAGTGTGAGGATAGATCAGGAACTATTTGGACCTTATTATGGGCTTTCAGCGCCGTACAAATGGGTTCTTCAGAGGTCCTGGTGTTAGATTTCAAGCCAGATCACTGATTGGTTTGAAATATGACTAAGGTCCTTAAGCTCCCTGGTGTGCTATACCTTGTCTAAAAAGTATGAAGAGATGCCAATATACAGCATACACAGCTATTTATTACGGCAAATGAATCCTGGTGGGGGCATTGTGACAAGGGCATCAGCAGAGCTGAACTTGGCGGAGTGAAATAGAGCAGTAGAAAAGGCAGGGAACTCATCAGAGACTGTACTACAACTGCTATTATTAGCTTTCTAGATAGATTGAGTGGGAAAAGAACAATGGAAAACATAATGACTAGCTTTCCTTTATTAAATACTTACTATCTTCCAGACACTACTCTACATATTGCAACATATGTGCTCATTTTCTTCTCAAAAACTCCAGGGAAGTACTGGTGTATTTTCTTCACTGTACACATGAAAAAGCATATGTTATTTTATGTTATATGTGCCCAAGTAGAAAGAACAATATGTCTAAATTGATAGCATGGTCTATTAATTTATTTTCTGTTTCTGTGATAAAACACCATCATCGAGGCTACTTATACAAGAAGAATTTATTTGGCTTACCATTCCAGAGGGATAAGAATCCATCATGGTTGGGCAGGCATGGCAGGAGTCAGCAGGAGACAGCCAGCACAGAAAGCTGAGTGCTCACATCTCCAAGCAGGAAGAAACAGCCTAGAAGTGGGACTTTGAACTATGCAAACCTGATGCAGTGATGTGTTTCCTCCAGCATGGCCTCACCTTCTAAGGAGTCCATAACCTTCCCCAATCAGACTTAAGAATCTGGTCATTTCTTCCTGCACCTCAACCCTTTCTCTGCCTGATCACAAGAACATTCTTTAAAAAGCATCATATCATGACTTAATTAGATTAGCTTATTCCCATGATTTACCATTGTGCTTTAATAAAACACAAACTGCTTTCAACAGTCCAACAGGCCCCATAGGATGAAGCCCCTCTCGACTTCTCAAACTTTGTCTCATACGAGATTCCCTCTTATTCTGACTACTCATCTTCATTCAGACATCCCAGTATCCTCCAACATAAGAGCATTTGGGGATATTCTTCATCTGTTTGCTACAGACTTGACATGTGCCTTCCAGGTCTTCCTTTAAATCATTTCTCCTTAAAAAAAGGTTACCCCTAAGGTTGTTACCCATATATAGTTACCCTGTGCAGAATGCCTTTGCTTTATTTTCTTGCTAGCACCTAATTATGAATACAGTATTCCCTTTCTTGCTTATTTACAGGCAGTCTCGAATTGTAGCCTCAGAATGGATGGTCCATAACAATTAGAATAATAATTGATGAATTGGTTGTGTTTTCATTGTAGAACTAGGGTCCAGAAGAGTACTCCATCCATGACAGAAACCACCATCAGTTTGTTGAATAAATAAAACTATTGGCAGAGGCATTTAAAAAAGATGATCCACTCTGATAATCTGAACCAAATCTGTCATTGTCTAGGTTTAAGAGACTATGATTCAATATATTATAGAAAAATTAGAAATATCCATGAGTTTATCATCAGCTAGTTGTATCAATGAGTCATAGTCAGAACATAAAACAAGAAAATGTGCCATCATAATCCTGATACCTTTACCTGGTGATGGTTCTAGAAAGCCCATGAAATGTTATTTGCAAAGCTGTATCACCGTACGAACAATTCACAAAGTCTACTGTAGTCACTGTGATAGTCATGATCAGGATAAGACTTTATTGATATCCTCGGTCTGATGATTCCTACCGAGGGAAAACAATGCCTCTCCAACACAAAGAAGAATACATTAAACAAACTTTGCATCAAAATGATTCCACAGTAACATTTAAGTACAGTAGGAAAATGAAAGCTCTCCACCCATTAAAGAAGGAAGTAACCATCTGGGTAAAGAACTGAAATAAGCGAAGTCTGGGTGCAATAACTCATCCAGGCTTGGATGGAGAGACCTATTATTATTACTACTAATAATAACCATGATAATAAATGAATTTAATCCTAAAGCAGGAGGCATAATTGGCAGCGTAGGCATGAAAGTCTTGTAATCACCCAAGCCTCAGCTGTGCTTGGGGAGCAAGAGTGGGAAGAATGAGAGAAAAGAATTACAATTAAAAAGAAATTGACATCTATGAATTGAATTGGGTACATTATCTCCAGCTTCTGGTTCAGAGTTTTTATTACAAAATTAAAAAGAGAGGCTAATTAGACTGCAGGAAAATTTCCAGTGAACTCCACAGTTCCTATGAGGTGGGAAGTAAGACCAAAGCAATGGAGAGAGATGAAGAAGAACAGTAAGGCTTCAAATGATAGGTTTCTGGTTATGAAGTATTCGACTGAAGAAAGAAGCATATGAAATATAAGGTGGCTCTAAGTCAGGATCCCAGTCAAATATCCATACTAAATATATTCTTGATATTTAATATGGGGCAGGTATCACAACATTATTGGCATGACACGACAATTATATGATCTCTTTAATGAGTGTGATCCCTCATATGTATGGTACAGAGTTCAAAGTGTTATGTAAGTGTTAACACTCTTGCATCAATGCTTGTATATGTGCAGTATGGCCTTAGACATTTTCTCTTCTTTTCCACAGAAGAAACTTGCATTTTTGGCATATCACAAAGGCTAAGAGACTCGGGTGACGAAAGCATGTAGCCTAGACCTTCTAATCCAGCTGTGGAAATTTTAAGTAAACCAGTCCCACAATCCTTTGTCATAATATACTAATTGTCATACTCAGTGCATTCCCTTAGACCTTCAAGTGTAGATATTAACTGGCCTCTTAATATAGGTCTAGACATCAAAGTCACTGTATAGATTGAAGCCAGAAGAGCATGATGTCACCCAGCTTTTCCAGCGAGGCCTTAGCAAAACTGACTCTTTGGTGGAACCCAGTTCCTTTTTCTATTTGTTTTGTCCAGAAAAGTCCTATGCTGCTTTCTCAGGAAAAATCTTTCCATATCAGAAAAGTAGCTCTAGTCCTTTTCTATGTTCCCAGATTCTTGTCCTCCTTTGTCAGTTGTCATGATTGTGATTAAATAACTATTTGTAAAATTACTTTGCTCGTGCCTTTTCCCACGATACAAGAAGCCTCATGAAGATTGCCACACTTGCCTGATGCAGCCCTCTAACTCCATCCAGTCAGTTCCACATAGGCAGGACCAAACAATCTTCATGAATGTAAATTCATTCATTCTTGAATTTACATTAGGCACTATATTATAATGGCTCTGAAGAATCCCTTTCAAATGCTGTCTCTGTCTCATGGACAAAATGCAAAATATGTTTGCGAAACTCTCAGGAATCATTGTAAGAAAAATTCTTACATTCACCACCTGGGTCCCTCTATCCTCAGGGAGTCTGTGAGACGGCTGGGAGATCAGGCTCAAGTCTTGTTCAATTGTTGTGTTATTCCCTTGGCCTCAATTACCAGGCTCTTAAGGACATGGCATGATTTAACAGTGTCAAACATGACAAAGCCATCTCTGATTTTCAAACACAATCTTCTTTCATTGTGTATTGCAAAAGAAAATGTGTTTTAAATTTAAAAACGATGCTGAGATGGGGGAAATGTTTACAATAGCTGAAAGAGGAAAACTTCCTACAGAAATACTCATTTGTGTAAGGAGGTAAAGAGAGAGAGAGAGAGGACGAAGAAAATGGAGGAGGAGGAGAAGGTAGAGAGAGAGAATACGAGAGAAATACAAAAGCACTTTAATTTCCTTTTTATTAATACGATGATAGGGTCTCTTTCATTTGATTTCTATTTCACTGTAATTATCTCCAAGCATCTTGAAGAATATCACATAACAAAACCATGTTTTCCAGAAATTCACCGTGCAGCCCTCAAAGTGAAAAATATGAATTTCTCTTTGGCTACTGGAGTCAAAATGAACATTTATGGGCATTTTCTGTATAACTATATGGTGTTTTTTGTATGGCTTTGGAAGTGAATTTTGCTATTTGCCCACTTCCTTCTTCAAATATTTTGGTTTACTGCAGAGCCTCCAACAATCTTTGCTTTCTGGTTAGCAATGTTGATAGGAATGATTCCCTACAGAAACAAGCTTGGGGACATCCTCACATGTCTCTTCAGATTTCTCTGTATCCTCCTATTCATAATTTTCTCACATTAGATTCTACTCTTTTCTCTTCTGATGGATTTAACATTTGGCTTGTTCTCAGTATAAATACTCAGTCATACTCTATTTCTAACATACAAATCCATGCATGTCCAGTATCAATGCACTAATTTAGTGCTGGGAGGTTCATCTCTGTTTCTTAGAATGTATTATTCCTCTTTAGGAGAAGGAAATGCAGGGACCACTCTCTTCTGATAGCACCCTCAACTATCTAACGCTAAGAGAAGTTCATAAACCCATTATAGTGAGAAGCTAAGAACCAATTGAACATACTGTCATCAGACACTTTAGGAAGAAACCCAGAGATACACAAACAGGGTGCCCTGATTGCATAAAATTCCAAAGCAGCAGTTCTAATCCTTGGTATTTTAAAAAATACAATGATCAGCAGTGAGGCAGAAGAGTAGCTTATTATGTTCATTGAATGCAAAAAGCTTAAAGTGTATATACACATTATTTAACTCACTGTATTTTCAAAGTCACTAAAGAATAAACATTCTGGTAAAAATACAATTAAATAAAGACTCAGTGGAATAGAAAAGAGTTGAGGGTGTGGGGAGATGGTTCAATGGATAAAGTACTGGCCATATAAATATGACAACCTCACTTTGGGTCCCCAGAACCTACATAAAATCAGCCATATCCGTGCACATATTTGTAATCCTAGAACACCCCTACAAGAAGATAAGAGGCAGAGACAGGAGAAATCACTGGAAGCTTGGGGGCAGCCAGCCTGGAGTACACAATGGTGAAAACAAGTGAGAAATACTGTCTCAAACAAGGTGGAAGGGGAGGACTAAGGATGAGCACTGGAGCATGCCACGGAAGGTGTGTGCATGCGCGCACGTGCACACACGCACACGCGCACACACACACATACACACACACACACACACACACACACTCAACCCCCCGTGCCTAAAATTAAAAAAAAAAGGGTGTTGAAAGTTTTCTTTCAATTTATAGAGGGAGTTGATGTTATAATAATAATTCTTACAGAAATTATACCCTGATGACAAATTTTAATGAATTTTACGTACATGTGTATATGTAACTCAGAGTTTTATCAAATCATATTATTAAACTCAAAACTTAATGATTTTTCTATAATTCTGTTTATTTACTGTGTGAGTTTAGCAGTAGTTCAGCTGAATAAAAATCAGGATGTCAACACAGAACTGCAATGGGCAAGTGCCCAGAGATATGTGAAGCGTTAGGTTTAGATGGCAGAGCCTGTAGCCCTAGAGATCTGAGATATTGATGTTACCTGAAGTCCACTGATAAGGACTTGAGATTTTAGAGAGACAGAGAAATTATATATATATATTTTTTTCTAGGAATCAGGTAACAAAATTTTAAGTCAATAATTGCAAAAGCTGATGCTTGAGGAAACTGGACAACCACTTTCAAGTTTACTAGTGAAGATCAACCTGTAAGTCGCTCCCAGGCAAACTATCAAGCAGTGGTGTGGACAGAATAGAACGCACTGCACATAAGCAATATCTCCATGGTTTTATGATTCAGTTACTACTTAGAGGATGATGCCTGCATTCAAAAGGAAGAGAAAACTAAGAAAGATAAAGCTCAGGAAAAGGAAAGTCAGTTGAGGTCCCCAGGGACTTGTGGACATGCATAGTATAGGAGGACAGGGTGACAGCTGAGAGGCAGAGGGAACCCAATGGGGCATCAGCAGGAAACAATGCAAGTGAGAGACTCCCCATGTATTGACTTTGAGAAGGCCTTAGCTGTAACACTGAAAGGTGGTGAGAAAAAGAAGCTTATGAGACAATGTGGGTCATTAACGAGGAGCTGCAGAAGAAAAGAAAGTAATCATATCATTAGAATGTTGTGCCAGGACCAGGCATTTATTCTGTTTCCTTCACTGCAGTTTCCTTGGTTCCTAGAACAGTAACTGATGTCTTTTATGCACTGTGTAAATATTTGTGAAATAAATCAGTTCATGTGTGATCTTACATTGTTCTCGGTAAATGATATTACAAAGTCATAACAGTGTGAACTCTGCATATTGATTTAACCAAATATGATAGAGGGTTATTGGGAAACTGGAGTGCGGAAGTGAATGTGGTTGGGCGGGGGAAGGTGACAAATCTCAGTCTTTTCCTTGCAGACTCAGGAGTGGTTAATACATTAAGAAAGCCAAGAAATAGAAACATGATGTACTAAGAGAAAGGAAGAGGAATGTTTCCAAAAGCAGCTAGGAACAACAAGAGATGGACAGTACTGTAGGGCAGAATGAAAGGAGAAGCTGTTTTGTTACAGTTTGCTATAAGCTTGTTTTTTTTTTTTAATTTCAGACCCTGTGGTAATGCATTAAGTTGGGTTTTCAGAGAACAGGCTCTGAAACTGGTTTTTGAATATGCGAGGCTTTAGGGACAGAGCTATTAGTGTCTGTGCAGAAGATAGAAGTGAACTACTATGTTTCTGCAGCCAAGATTCCAACAGATCCTGATAACCAGAGGGAAGTTGGTCACTGGGAGGTCCTAACCAGTAGTCCAGACTTGAGACCAAGGGCAGAAGTGTTATGTATCTCACATTCTACTATCCATCACTCATTGACTCTGCACCACCCCAGGAGGGCTTTATCTTAGGCAAAGTAACTTTTTTAGTCAGAGCCAATGTTGTTGAAGAACTCGGCCAAGAGCCATTAGTCAACACTCTGAACCAATGAAGAAATGGACATCATTGTGCTGCTGGGCCTGGTGGGGAGGGAAGAGGCTATTCACTATTTGGATGTACTGTTTGGATAGGAAATTGAATTAAAACATGAAATTAAGTTGTTTTGTGTTTAAATGAAAAAGTGCATACTCAGTGCTATTTTCAGGTGCAAACTGTCTGGAAAACTAAGTCTGCTATTTAGAAAATATTTCAGAATATTGCCAGATTCTGTATTTCTCTAAGGCATTCACTGGTTTTCAAAATTGGACACTTAATGAAGTATTCCATATTTGTGGAGAGAAGTATTTTGTCCTTCTTGTTTGTGTGACTTTTCCCAAGTACCTAGAAGAGTATCATTGCAGTCAATTAATGAGGATACTCAGTAGTTGAATTCCAACTCCACTGAAGTTGGAAAACTGAAGTTACACATGGCTATAAATCTCATGTACTCATAGACTCAACCTTGGAAGTACAATATTTTATAAACAAGATTACAACATTGTCTGCCTAGGCTAATGGATATGCCATTTTGTCAGTAGACAGGGGCTCAGTGATAGTGTTACTGTTATGGTCTACCTTCCCAACCAGGACCTGATGTGCAGTTCTCTTCGATGACAAAGCCAGCAATAATTCACCCATCATCATTTCTTGGAAGGAGAAACAAGAAGACATCAGATACAGAATTATATAGTACATATACAGAAAGTATTACACATATTTTTATCATATTTCAAATACCTGAAATCAGGCAGGATATGGAGGTAATTATATTAAGGAAGTTACAAGGCAATGAACTTATTCCATCCTGTCCTTTGTATAACTGGTCAGGGATAACACTTGGCATAGGCTATATCTTACTGATTTTTGCAAACAGAGCCTGAACGAAGACAAAAACCCACAAAAATGCATATGGGGTATCAATGAACATAGAAGACACAGATGGTGGTATCTGTTATGTCTGACTTAAAATGAAAATGACAATAAAGGAAACACACAAAACCCACAAATAAAGGACGGCAACAATGAAAACCCCATGGAGGCTAGTTCTCTTTAGTAAAAAACTACCTATTTCTCTTTGTCCTTGCTCATTTCTCCCTCATGAAATCCACTCTCAAATGTCATCCCTTCCTCCTTGCCAATAGATCATGCATGCTCTAACAGGATAGATAAGGTAGTAAGGAACTAATAATGATAATAATAATAATGAGAAATGGCCTCGGAGATGTATTTCATGTGTCTTGCTCTCTCCTTGTCTTTCTTCAGCAGAATAGCTTCCCAGCCAGTGGAGCATTAATCATCGGAACAGCAGCTCCAAGATAAAGGCTGGGTGAAATTTCATTGTACATTATGGTATGAGTTGTGGGTGTATGGATACGCGTCTCTCTCAGTATATGGGAGGAGGACAGGGAAAGGCAGAGTGGAAAAATCTGTCATCCTGTATATTTATATTGCTCAAGATGGTCAGGGCTAGCTTCCCATTGTTACTACGGATTAAAATCATTCACGTCCTTCTTCTTTTGTTGGAGGTCACCTCTCAGAAAGTGGGATAAATATTGTGACATGATAAATTCCCCTTTCTTTTTTTCTACCTTCCTGGGAGGAACACAGCAGGGTAAGCGAGGGAGGGGGTGGGGGGATCAGGAACCAGGAGGAGCACTGCTTGATGGGAGAAAGTCCTTCTTTGCCCATCCTTCTTTAGATATCTTTTCGCTCACTTCTTATATAATACTTCGAATGAATGAGATTTTCTATTTTGAAGACCCCTGAACTAAGTTTGAGGAGATGGCTTGGATAAGACCGGTAAATAGACACTGGAACTATCGAACAAGAGCTTCAGATCCTTGCTCCATAAAGTAAGCAGTATTAAGTAAATCTTCTGGGGGACTTGTGCAGGATTTCAAGGGCTACCCATCCCAACTCAGACTCCATGCTTCAGTAATACCACCCAGGGGGGCTGCATAAGTGTTAAAACTTAATAAGCAATATTCTCCTTAACACATGCAAGTATATTTGAGCATCCACTGCCACTGTATGTCCATCTTGTTCTCTCTCTGTCTCTTTTTCATCATTTTGTGCTCTTTCTCATTCTCTCTCCCTCTCTCCTTGTATTTTATCTCTCAACATTAAAGTCTCCCTCCCTCTCTCCCTCCCTTTCTCTCACTTACATGCACATACACAGACACACACACACACACACACACACACACACATACAAACATACACACTGAGTTACATAATCAGAAAAGGTAAGAGATAGAAGAGGTTGTATTATGTATATAAGTAAATCAAATTACCATTAAATAATTCTCTCTATAACTGCTAGCCACCACAGACAGGAGATGTGTGTATGTATATATATATATATATATATATATATTAGTCATTTCTTTCCCATATGATGAAAAAATAAAGGAGAACTTTACTTCCCCGTTTAGCTAGAACTAGCAGCTCTCTAGACATTCAAGGCATCAATTAGAAGATTTCAAGAGTCAAGGCTTTCACAACAACAATGTGTTTCTAATTTCTATAGTCATTCAAAAATGCACTAGAAAGGCAGGAAGAACAGCCCACTCTCCCACTGTTTTGTCACTGACAGAATGGAACTACCTGTCTCAAAGCAAAGCTAGTGGTGACTGCTGCTTGAAGTCCTCTTTAGTATATAGAAATAGGAAACATGGTATATGTTTTTAGAGACAAAGTAACGAAACCAACTCTGAGATCTCATTTAAATTAGAATCATAGAATCATTTCCGAAGACCCAACGGACATTTATTAGGTGCTGTATCTTTTACATAAAAGTGGCCATAATGAGATGTCTCTGGACAAGCTTTCAGCAAGCAGGCATCTATTAGTTTATTTCCTGTTACTATGATTAAAAACACTGACCAAAACCAGCTTGGGGAGATCACAGTTTATCAATGAAGGAAAGAAGGACAGTGTCGAACTCAGGGCAGGAAACTGGAGGCAGGAATTAATAGTTTTTCCAGTCCAAAGTTCCAAATGGTTCTACAGTCCTCCCCCAAACAACATAGTCAGGTTTGTCACAGCACTACCCCACAATCCTGGTACCAATTTATGTTTTAGTTAATTTTCTGTTGCTGTGATAAAATCACCAACCAAAGCAACTTACAGAAGGAAGAGTTTGTTTGAGTTACAACTCAGAGAAATCACCACCATGATGGAAGGCACGGTGGCAAGAGGTAGGCTGGAGCAGAAAGAGGAGTACACACATCGAGAAGTACACACAGGCAGTAGAGAGTGACTGGAAATGCCGTGAGGCTTAAGGACTCTCAAAGTGATACACTTCCTCCGGGTAACATCTCCTAAAACCTCCCAAAACAACACCACCAACCAGTGGAAATGCTCTCAATCTAGTGGTTTTTCATACTATCTTCTATATAAATTCTTTCAAAAGATCAAGAAGAGACTGAGAGGTGATTCCATGGGAAAAGGTATCACAATGCAAGCGTAAGTATTGGAGTTTGGATCCCCAGTACGCACATTGATGCCCATGGCATGGCAACTCACCTACAGTCTCAACAACCACAAGATGGCAATGGAATTTCAGGAAGGGCTTGCTAGTTAGACTAGATACATTGGTGTGTTCCCAGTTCAGTAAGAGGCATTTCCACAGTAAGTAAAATGAAAAGAAATCATGGGGGACACTCAACAGCAACTTCTGGCCTTCGCACACATGCAGAAGTATGTGCAGCATGCTTGCCAGTTTGTGAATGCGTGCACACGTGCGCACGCGCGAGTGCACGCGCACACACACACACACATACACACACACAAGAAAAGGAAGATAATGAAGATAATGAAGAAAATAGACTGGAAGGTCATGACGAGTAATAAATGGTGTTCATGTATTATACTCATCCATTAGAAACAAATAAAAATGAGGCTTAGAATTGCAGGACAGGACTTGGAAGATCTAGTCAATAAATACTGTGTTCATATGAAAGCAGGCAAAAAGGTCTCCACTGAGCTGCTCCTAGAGATCAAATCACGTAAAAGAACTCTAGGATTATTTTCTATTTGTAGCAATGAATTGGAAGCAGTGTGATATCAAAATAATTTTTATTTGCCTACACTTATAGAATAGTGTGGTGGTATGGATAAGAATGTCTCCCATAGATTCCAAGTATTTAAATATTTGGCCTCAGTTGGTGGTGCTGTCTGGGGAGGTTTTGACGTTTGGCCTTGCTGGTGGAAGCACATCATTAGGAGTATGCTTTGAAAGTTCACAGTCTTGATCCATTTTCAGCTTTTCTTTCTCTGTCTCTCTGTCTGTCTCTCTCTCTCTGTTTCTTAATGCATGACCTCTCAGCTTTCTCTTTTAGCTGCCTCCTTCTATGTCTTCCCAACAGGATAGACTTATCTCTCTGGAACCATAAACCCTAATAACCTCTTCTGTAAATGGCCTTGGTCATGGTGTTTTGCAACAGCAACAGAAAAGTAACTAATACAGAAGCTGTTATCAGAGTATAGACTGTTGCTCTGAAGAATCTGATCATGTTTGGGGGAGGAATGTGAAAGATTTTGGAAGTTTGGACTAGAAAAGAGATTGAATTTTATAAGCAGAGCTTCAGGGGTCTTCCTAGTAAAGGTCCAGATCGAGACATTTCAGAGGGCAATGGAAACAAAGACTGAAACAGCAAGTGGGATATTTTGGCAGAGTCTGGCTGCCAAAGCCTTAGAATATTCTTGAGGCTAAATCAAAAGGTAATGGACTAAAACTATTTTGAATTATGAGATCCCCTGAACCTATGGGGAAGCAGAATGTGGAGTTTTGAATTAGAATGCCCCCCATGGGCTCCAAGTATTTGCATACTTGGCCCCAGGTGATGGCACTGTTTGGGGATGATTAGGAGGAAGCAGTTCACAGTTTTGCCCCATTTATAGTTTCTTTCTCGCTCTACTTCCTATGACTGCTTGAAGATATGAGTGTCCAGCTTTCTGTGGATGGCCACATATAGGTATTCAAGAACTGAGCAGCCCACGCTGTTCAGGTACATTGCAATAAGATCCAGCACTTTATCAGAAGTTCTGATGGAAATTCTATTCTATCAATACTAAATCCTAGTTAGAAGGCTATGGCTAGCACTCCACTGAGAACATGCAGGCTTCCAGTACATCTTTAAAAGACTGCGAGGCTAGACTTCTCTCTGGGAAGTGCCTGTCCTAGCCACTGAAATTGATGTGTAAAAAAGGCATGAAAAGATGTTGTACTCCATTCTCTTCCCTGGGCCCTTTGTATTGCCAACATATAAATCTTAAAGAGGTTTAGGAAGCAGGTAGGCCCATCAACAATTTTTTTTTCATTAGAATTATGCAATTCCAGAGAGAAAATGTCAATGGAGAGTCTTACTAGGCCACAAGTAAATTAGAGTCTACCCCCCCACCCCAAATTATTCTCTGAAAGGGAAAAGAAAATACCTGTATGAGGGCAAGCAGAAGACAGGAGATATGTCCTGGCATTCCTCAGTTATGAGGCTTGGCAGGAAAGGAAGGAGCCTGGGGCCGCACATTATGTAAGGCTGTTAATCAATATTAGTTGAGCCTTGATCCTAAAAATAAACTTCCCTGGGAGGCTCTGCTGTCTAGTGGTAAGAGAAAGAGAGAGGAACTGTGGATCTCTTGTCTCATTTCTATCAAATGCACGGCAGCAGGGAAAAGGTAACGGCACCCAGAGGGGATAATTCTTCTCTCAGGTATAACCGTTCTTTATACACAGTGATCTTCACCTCATTACAGCACGGTATTTTAGGTCCAGGAGATCTGTTCTGTATCCTAATCCAAGACAGCTGGATGATTCAAAGAATAAGGAGAACAATTGGTACTCTAACCTGGACCTCCAAACTCCATGATGACCACATACTCAATCTAAGTGTCATGTGCTTTCTTGAGCAGTTTGAAATTGCTGATACCATTTTGGCCTACAGAAATGTCAATTTTGTAGACTTCAACCTAACAGAATATAACATGTATACTCTCTGTTCAGCAAAACATAGGGAAGCCTCTAGCATATGAAAGTCTCTGTCATATGAAAAATCTCCCATAGATATCTCTTCTCATTGATGAGCTCAGAGTTGTGATTCATCAAAGATTTCAGAAGAGGTCCCAGGCATATTGGCTTGTATGGGTATGCACAAAAAGTTCTTGTACTTATTCAACCTTCAGAAGTGCTAAGCTCCATGAGGATACATAGGTTCTGGGGTGTCTCTTGGGTGGGGATGTATTCCTAGTGTGAAAACTTTCAGTAAACACGGTTATATTTATTGCTTGCAGTATTACAGAGAAGAAAGTAGTGATATGTCCTTTTGACAGGTAATGAAACTGAACCTGAGAGAGGTTGGTCAACTGACCCTAAGATACATAGCTAAGTATTTGCATATAGCTAAGTAACTGGAAGAAATGAGTCTCCAGTGCAGATATTCTGGTGGCAAATCGCACAGTCTTTTCCCCCTTCAATATACTCAAACTCCATCCAGAATAAATGGGCAGGGAAACTTTAAAATTCTTTGACATTTTTATATGTATGAGTGTTTTGCCTGAATATATGTTTGTACCCATGTTGTACAATGCCTGCAGAACCCAGAAGAGGACATTGGATACCCTGGAACTAGAGGGATAGTTGTTAGCCACCAAGCAGGTGTTGGAACTGAACCCAGGTCCGGTGCAAGAGTGGCCAGTGCTCTTAACCACTGATCCATCTCTCCAGTCACATCAGGGGAAGCTTTTTATTCAGTTTTGTTTGTTTGTTTTAAGTTGTCATTCTCAATATCAAGTCTGAAGTGTGTTCCTTACTATCTATCTATAGCTTAAAACTGTAGGGCTAAAATAAGGACTTTTCATATATAGTTGTAAAGCCTTAAAATTTATTGTTCTCTCTGGAATTTTCAAAGCTATTCACATTTGATCATCATAGTTGTGATGCTTGAGATAAGAATGAAATCTCATAAACCTCATAGTTTTTCATTCTACTACTTATTAGGATGTTTCAAATACAGGCTGGGCATTGTGATTTTCTGGCAATTTTCTGGTGGCACACAGCTCTGGCCAATGTCAAGGTGACTTCGCCAATGCCCAGCATACAAAAAGTAGGTCATGATCAGTTTCCTGCTAATAGCTTATAAACAATTCTAAATGAGGATCTGCAGAACACTGTGAACTCTTTCTTTACTGATAACAATTCAGGCTGAGGACAAAGATAAGTGAATGCACATTATTCTTGAAACCATTTTCCTCCTGGATCTTTTCTCTCTGCTGGGAACATTTTGGTTGTAGTGGCTGGAAGTAATGACAGGGCTCATGAAAGATTCTTGAGGTTCACCTTTTCTCTCTGTCCTGAATGAGAACCAGGGAACTTGACTATAGACTGAGTTTTGTTTTCCTATTTCAGAACTTGGGCCACCCATCTCAGTGTAGTTAGCCACTGATACTGGGCTTACTAGAAGTCCCTGAAAAGCACTAGGGATGCAACTTAATGGTAGAGTATTTACACAATACACACCAAGTTCCTATGTAATTGCTGGGAATGTCCTTGTAATAATACACTCAGGCACACAGGGAATTTAATCCAGTTCATCCCTCTAAGTTTTCTCCCATATGTAGAATACGAGCTTCAAACAAAGGTTCTCAAAACTAGATCCCTTGTATGTCAGATTTCTGAGACCTGGAATTTATTCTTATCCTAATGTATTCATTTTATATGCTTAGGTTTTTTTTTTTTTTTTTTTTTCTGAGACAGGGTCTCCTACCCTGGAACTCACTAAGTAGACCAGCTGGCCTTGAACTCAAATAGATCCACCTGCCTCTGCCTCTGGAGTGTTGGGATTAAAGGTGTGTGCCACCATGCCCAGCTGCTATAATGCCTAGTTTCTTAATTAAAAGTTTTTAAAATTTTTTTTATGTTTTTGAATGCTTTGCTTGCATGTATGTAAGTGCGCCTGTGTTGTGCAAAGCCTGTGAGCCTGTGGTGGTGAGAAAAGGTGTCAGATCTCCTGGAATTGGAGTTATGAATGATTGTTAGCTACCATGTGGGTGCTGAGAACCTAACCCTGGTCCTCTGAAAATTCTTGTTGTTTCTCCTATTGAGAATTAATATTTTTATTCTCCCTGAAATTATGAAAGCCCTGGAAGTTTAGAGCAACAGTATATGGTACAAATAACAGACACCCAGTGTCTAGACTCAGGCTATGAAAAATTGGCAACCTCTACTTTCTCCCTTAAAACATTTTAGGGGAGCTCTGAGAACAGCCACTCCAGTGATGAGATTCCGGGGAGAATCCCAGAGACTCTATGGAGAAGGACAGAGCACAGACGAGCATAGTCTTTCTAAAGTTAACACTCTCAGGAATAAGCAGTTTGAGGAAGAGACCCACTAGACCACAGCAGCCTCTGAGTGGACACAGTCAATCCCTAAGCAGAAGCAGAGTTGCCTCAGTGAAGCCTACGCACATGTCTAACTCTGAATTATGAGTGCTAAAATGGTTGTTTTCAGCCATAATGCTATGGGAAAGGTTTTGTGCTCAACAATAATTATTTAAAACCCATGTGATATACCTAGGGTCAGATAGCTAATATGAGAATGAACTAGGTTTTATGCCCAGGGTACCCAGCTCAATTTCATACACAGAGTGACTAAATTATAGCCATACCAACGGGGGAAAATTGTCTACACACCTTGTCCATTCTAGAAGGAATTCTTTTCCACAGCTGTTATACTTCTAGTAATTAAGTGGTTACAAGATAGAGAATAAAGCCTGTCTTGTCTTCTGATTTATTTCGTACCTGTTGAATACCTACTAAGTGCCAGACTTTTACTTTAGAATTATTCTGTACCCACCTGCCCTCTTAATGTGCACTTCATTTTTTTTCTTCTTAAATTGAGGGGAGCATCTTGAGGTATTCTTTTAAATATAAGGTCAAGATCTATTGCCTGGGCACAATAGCTGTGAGTAATTTAACATAGTTCATGCCATTCAGAAGCAATTCTGTACTCACATCTGTAACAGACTGGAATATCACAGAGATCAAAGCACCAATTACTTCCAGGAGACTGGAGTATTGGAGAGCTATATCAACTCAAAAACGATTTGTTCACATTCACACACAGTTAAGAGCAGCACTAAAAGCACTTTACAGTTTTCCTTTGATCTGATGCAAACACTAGCTGAGGTCCATCAGAAATGAACTCTACAAAACGAAGCTTTCTCAGCTTATGATTTAGGAAGGAATGCGGGATTTTGAATAGTGATATCTTTAAACTGGTGGTCACACATGCTTAATTGTTTTTCTTCTAAAAGAGTCTCATTTTAGGACAAATATGCTTTAATGATATTATCAAAGCAAAAGGGGACAGAGAGCATCATTTGCAAGATGGTCTATATGAAATTTCACATGGATGAAAAATTGAATGATTGAACAGTGAGTATGAAATTAAATCCTTTTTCTTTCTTCTCTGAGGAACCTCCCAGAGATGAAAGCTTTATGAGGTCTCTTTATCCAAGAAAATTGGCTGGGTCACACATACATTTGAAGTATTTGAAATTCCTGGATAGGCCCTTCCTCATCCAGCATGTCCAGAGTCTAAGACCTGTCCCAGACTTTTGGGTATGCTTGATGTGAGCTGTAGAATGCACTTGAGAGCAGAATAAGCTGGAAGGCAAGGATTTTTTGCTTTTATGAAGCACTGGGTAAAATTCTTATGGCTACTTGACAAGAACAAAAGCATCCCAAATTAGCTGTACTGTATTTCTTCAAATTTCTATTTAAAGAAAACACAAAGCCCTTGTATCTTTTGGCCCAGTCTAATGAATTCTATAAGGCTGTTGGCTTTCTCTAAGAGTATGTATTGTCACACCCTTAAAAATTAAGAGTGTCAACAGATTTATAACTCATCTTTATAGCCTTGATATAAGTGAAAGGAAAGACATGTAAAGATGTAATCCAACTGTTGCTGGACTTGAAAAAAAGAAAAAGTGAAACAGCACACCAGAGGAAAGCTGGTGGGAAGCGCTCTCCCTAAGGCTTACTTTCTGCAAGAGACTCCCAGGCTTACAGGAACACCACTTGAATGGAAGACATTGTACACCTTGAAATACACTCGTTACCAAATCTCTGGCTCTCTTAAACTGTAGGAAGAGTTTAGGAACTCATACAGTCTGTCCATATATGTATTTGCTGCAAAAGGAAAAGTCAAAGACTGACAATAAACATGAATTGAGTCAATTCCCTGAATCCTTGTATAACATTAAATCCTCCTGTGGTCAGTGAAAATTTGGCCTTGAAAAGGACTAGAGGATCAGCCACTCTTATGGACAAAAAGCCATTTGCTCCTGTACTTCCCACAGAGTTAGCAGAATATATTCTGACAGAAACAAAACAGGTCTGCCAAGACCTGTGCAAACAGAACTATCCTTTTCCCAGCAGCAGACAGAGCTATAGAGAGTTGTAATAGAAATATATATTGCCTTTTATCTTCTTCTCAGTGAGTGGAGTGAGGTGTCAGGACTTATTGCTGTAATATCAGCAGAGAAGTGCTACTTTTCTCTTTTAAGTATGTGCATAGGTATGCATGGAACAGCACCTGTGACTATAGGACTGCTCTGCTGGTCAGCTTCTTAGCAGTCTTTGGAAAACACATGAAACTGGCTGATAACATCAGCAGCACATACAGCTCAAATTATTCCTAGGGAGTTGGAAAGGAGCTGTCTGGATTTCTACTCAGAGCAAAGGAGTAAAGGAATATAACACACTTACCTAGTACATAAAACCTTAATTCAGAAAAATGAGAACACATGGTGGGGTTTAACTGATGATTTGCTTTAACTGTACAATGTCCAGTGGAGTCAATGAGAAGGTGACAAGGAAACTCTATTGAGCTGTTGGATAATACGTTCTAAGAAACAGAAGAGACAAGTGCTGATCTACTGAATTTTCTACAAATACTAACTAGACTAGGGGTAATTTACCCACAAGCAATTGAAATGTCTTATTTTATGCCAGAGCATTTAAGGCCAATAACTCGATTAACCTCCTACCCCCTACTAACTAGATTTATGGACTGCCAAGAGAGTCAGCAAAGTATTAAGCTGTATCTTGAATATAATTACTTCAAAGTGGAAAAATAAAACCTGACCACAAAACTAAGAACTTTCTGCCTAGCTCAATTCAAACCTTCACATTTCTAATGTGATTAGTATACTACTTTGATATAAAGTAAACAAGATGGATAAAAAATGAGGAGTGATTAATCGAGACTGTATGTCAGACACATATATGCTCTACAAGGAGAGGTTGAACGAGCAACAATTGCCTTTGCTTTAATGATACCCATTGGTTGCAATAATGAATAATTTCTGTTCTAGAAAAGTCATCTGGAGGATGTGAACAGAACTGAACTGTGGTATAGACTTGTGATTACACATCTTCCTTTCCCCCTTTCCCTTCCTGCTATTTGAAAAGAAAGGGCAGTAAAATGACTGGAGGGAATATTTTGTAATAAAAGCATAGTCCATTGCTCAGCTTGGACAACTTTCCAGTCTCAGTGATAAATGTAAGAAATAGCAGCCTATCAGTGCCTCAGTACTGTTATAATTCTGTTAGCAGTGATGTCATCTTTCTCTAGTCTTAGGTCTCATTACTATGAGCATCTGAAGGCATCTTCCTGCAGATATACCAATATAAGTTCTTTAGCTGCCTAGAGCGCTGACATGGCCATAGTGTATCAAGGTCAAACTTGAGAAAGCAGTTTTTGGAGAAGGCTTACCTGAATGCTGGCTGTGGAGCGGTTCTTGCGGGTGGTTGTAGTACCCATTGTTGTCGTGGTCTCCATGACAGTAGTAGACATTTCAGGTGGCATGGAGGTTGTCTGTGTGGTTCCCAAGATTGATGGAACTTCTCCCACTAGTCGGACACTTCCATTGATTTTAATATTAGGGTTGTTCTCGGCTGCCATATTCAGTACTTTTAAACCATCATAATAGAGCCCAGAGAGTTGGCCTTGGAAGAGACGTCCTTTGTCCTTTCCTCCGATGGCTATTTGCGCCTGGGTGTTGAAGATGGTTAACTGCCGGCCTAGTGGATTGGGTGGAGGAAATACTGTTAATTCCATACGTTTTCTCTCCTTGCCTTACCTTGTCTGAGTGGACAAAACATCAAAATAGGCTTCCTCGAACAACGAAAGTGGACAAAACATATAACAAAAACTCACTACAACCATCAGTGAGTAACTTTCACAATAATTATCTCTTCCGCTGTCTAGCTGAAGGATCCCTAGTCAACTGAATAACTGAGATTTTTTTTTTATTCTAAGAAAGAAAAAATCTTGGTTCAATGATGAGAGCTATCAGTTTCCTTAGACATGTAATTCAGGATAACAGAAACATCCAAATCAGATCATCGCCAGAATGAATTATAGGTGCCTATTGCTCTGACTTTAAGCTACAAATTACATAATAACAGCAAAACAGAATGATATATGGCAAATAAAACTCAATGACGTGACCAAGAACACTGGATTTAAAAGTAGGACCAGTAATTAAATTAAATTTACTAAAAATTAAATTCTCATTAAGAGGCTTGTATTAATTGCTTGCTTAAAAAGGACATTCTAGTCACCAGCACAGTCTTCTATAAATCTTCATAGTGAATAATATTCTATAACATTTACTGTTTAACAGCATCTTCATAGATAAATTTCTCTGTCTATTAATCTAGAGATAAGTATGATCAGTTAACTACCTCATTTCCCAATAAAATATGTTAAATAATTAGGCATTAACGATACGAGTGAGGGGGGATGAGGTAATTTTAAGATGAATCAGAATATAATACATACATGTATAAAATTATTAAATAAAAAATTAATTTAAAAGGAAGATGAATATTAATGAAGAAAACAATTCATAAAGCTTAAATGATATAGAGAAATGTTAATAAAGTGAAAACTATCAATAGTTCATCTTATTTGGTCTTTTCATTGGGGGATCATTTATAGTTCTGTAGAAAGAAAGGTAATTAGAATAAAATGATGGCAGAATAATTTAGAACAATATAATTCTACTAGTCTTATTTTCAGCTATTTCTATTTTCTGAAGTCAATCTCAAACTAGTCTTTCAAGGGGGAAAAGAATAAATGGCTTTTAAAAATGAATTGTAATTTATAATGACAGCAATATGCCAAGGCCTGCTTTAGTGTTATTTAGATGATTTCCTCTTGCTTCCTATATAAGAAGAAAAAATTACTCATAGAATTAAAGCATCCATTCTGAAGTTTTCTTTAGTAAGTGTTCAACAGTTCTACTAATTCTTCATCTGGCCACCTGAATTATTTTAACCATAAATAGCTATAAATAACTTTTGGCCATTCTTGCCTAGATATGCTTTCCCCTCCAACCTATAACTAGATAAATAGAGGTATGTTGTGGTATTCAGGTTCTTAATCTCCATCACTGTCACATGATCCTCAAGGCTAGGCAATGTACAGCTCACCTTGGATTTCTGGGTATAACCTGAAATTCCATCTCAGCGTATACTACTAAAAGACATGGAAAGAAGTGGAAACTGATATGTTCAGAGGGGACACTTCAGGCAAGTGTCAACTTTACTAACTGGACAGTTCTCAAGGGCTTATTCTTTGAATGACTTGTAAATAATGCTACTTGAGAAGCTTTTAGAATTGATTAAGAATCTTTTGAAAATGATCTGTACTATATAAAAGTCTCTGGACCATACAAAAGGGATCTCTTGGCTTTGATGAAAATAGAATTCTCTATAATCCAAGGATGAAATCAAAATAGATCTAACACCAATTCCTTTGGTGTCCTGTGAATAGGCATCATTTTATGTTTCACAATTTTGTCCGAAGTCCTCTTTACACAAGATACGGTCACAGTGCGATGCATGGTGGTGTAAGGGGATGGCCTTGGGGTGTCTTACCCTTACTACAGTAGAAATGGAATGATAGATAGGGAGAATAATTTTTACTTAATTTTGTGTCAGCATTTAGAGTAGCTTAACGTTCTAATTTAGAAAAGGTTGCCCAGTAGGAGAACTCTAGGGTAAAAGTTTGTATGTGACACTAGATAGCCCCTGTGTTACATTATCTTCTCCATACATGTACCTCTTGTGCATTTGTGTTACCTGTCTCTTTAGCTCTCTCTCCCCCTCCTTCTCCTTCTCTCCCTCTTTCTTTTCTATGTAGTCCTGCAATGTTGACAAGTTAATGGACCTGAGTAACCTGGATTACACGTAGATTTTATATCCTAATATCTTTGACAGTGCTTGACAATGATAGCCTCTTACAAAGGTTCCCATCTTACTTTCTTGCTAATACTCATTCTTCTAAAGCTTAAGAAATGAAAAGATGGTCAGAGAAAATAGAAATTCAATCTGAAGTACATTGGCTGGAAATGACGAATTGCTATAGCTCACTCCGTAAAGCGGTCATTGTTGAGGCAAGACTGATCCAAGAATCAGGAGAGGCAAAACGTGTTTGAGAGCTATGAGATTCAAGTGTTGTCTATTCTTGCTTCTGACTACTTTGCCAGAAACATCTGAGAACTCGCTCACTTCTTGGGACCAATGCAGTGGTGAGCGACATAGCAAATGGGGTTATCCTTACAATAATTTTTCCATCATTTCACAGGAAACATTTTGGTTTCTTCTGCTTGTTTGACAGGCTACTTACAGCCAGATCGTTTCTCCTCTTCTTCCACGACCGACCTTTCTCTAGCCCTTTGCACTTTGGCTAGCTGGCGAATAGCAGAGCTAGCAATCATTAGAAGAGAACACTCTCAGCTTCCTCCTATCCCTGCCTGTGCCTGCTTCATCTCTCTTAGCTGTATAGGAGGTCATGAACAAGCAGGAAACTGTACCACTACCCTCCTTAGGAAGGATAGGAAGGGCTGATGGTTTCATTTTGATCACTTGCCTGATATCTCTCAATTCAGTGGTGCCAGATACCATCTCTCATCATTGCCATGGTCAGGTACGTTTCATTGGGGAATAAGTGATCATGATATATAAATTTGCATTTCTATATATGTACATAATAAATACACATTTTGCATATATATTTTTCCAGTCTGAGAAAGAATTGCTCTATCATCAATAATACGAGATTTGATGAGAACACCACCACAGGATTCATAGCTTGTAACTTCCTGTTTTGTTTTAGGTATCCATTCTTTTGGAAGCCATGATTTGTCTCTTGTTTGAACATGAAGTTCACATCGCTTAAGTTAGATCTATGCACGTCTCCAGTTAATGTTGCACAAAGACGAATTAATTAAATCTCAGAACACCCTGGGGAAATTGGCGGTATTATTTATCTTCTCCTTATAGGAGAAATCTGAAACATAAAGAGGTTAAGTGGACTGTCTAAGGTCAAAAAGTCAGTCAATAGTAGACAGAGCCTGAAAACAGACTTGGGAATGCTGTAACCCAACTCTGTTCCCTTATGACAGAAATAACTCCAAAGAGACATTACATGTACTCCCGAATGCACCTGATTAATAATCTTTCTATCTTTTTACCCTTTTATGCTCATCGTCCTTACAAGGTGTTTCAGTACAAATTTTCTGTTTCATTTGAAAGGGAAGTTCGCCAGACAGAGGAAGAGGTGCAAATAGATGTTACTCACCCAGATTACATAAAACATAATTTCAGCAAAAAAATACAAGGATAACATCACAGTTTGCAAACAAATTTTTCAATAATATATACATATATAAAGATATATACTTAATAAAGAAGCCAGGACCCCTCCCTCCATCCCATCTCAACCATCCGTCTCAACCATCCCTCCCACATCCCAAACCTTAACTTGTGTATCTGAGGGCATCTTTCTATATGAAAGCCATCTGATAACAAAGCTGTTAGAAGAAAAACTAAAAGCCTACCAATTGCTGTATAATGGTTTATACAAATGAAAATGCCTGGCATGCTATTAAACTTAGACTTCAAAAGGCAATGGAGGAAAATAAAATACTATTAACATAAAATTGAAAGAAACACAAAAGTTCTCTCAGGCACATGAGACTCAGACATGCATTTATTTCTCTTCTCTTTTTTAAAAGTGAGGCAATCACTGTCTTTAATGTTAAAGGGACTTTATGAGCTGTTGATTACAGAACAAAATTATTTGCTTTTTAGAGTTATTCTTAATTTACTTTTAATTAGACCACACATGTTGAAAACAGGGCAAACAGTTAAGACTTGGTAAGAATTTTCCATGCTTCAAAGTCTGAATGTTTTCACCCAACTTTAGATGTCACATAGTCCTCCTTCATCCCTTAAATTCTATACTATGTAATATTCCCAATTGCTCCTCACATGTAATTGAATCAAATCTCAACAAAGTGCAAGGTCTTGTTTGAGGTCTTGAGATGGGAGTAGACTGTACTGGCTCACGAAAGAACAAAACTCATAGCTTCTTGGAGATCAAACAATTTTCTGCATTACAATGCTCTGTGTATTTTGTAACCAAAAGAAATCACATGGGAAGTTCTGCCAGGAGTTTTAACTGTTACCCTATTTTATTCATAGAGTGGTTGTTTCTGTCAGCAAATCAGAACTTGCTGTTTTGCTTTTCATGAGACTTTTCCCTCTCCAACTCATTGTTTTAACAGCTTACACTTCTTTGCATAAAACATCAATAAAATACACAAGGGTATCACACAACCAAAGTGTAAAATAAGTTTGTTTTGTTTTAGTTTCCTGCAACAACTAGACCGTGATTAAACTCTTACAGAACCTTCGCCTCTGTTGGTGTGAATTTAGAGGCAAAATCCATTCTCATCCTTTGTTTAAAAACAAATGTTAACACACATTGCTTCCTTTATAACATTTGTTTTAAGCAGTTTAAATTACAAGAGTTCATCTGTGTTTTGGTTTCTTGTTTCGGCTAACCACACTACAGACACCAGAGCCAAAACAGCCTCAAGCCATAAGTTTTAAAGTACTTTTTGAAATTTCTTTAGAAAAGCTTTGGTGCGAGAGGTAATTTAAAACAAATTAACAAATAATGTCATGCAGTGGTTAAATTGCCATAATCCATTTCTTCTTCTTTTTTTTTTTTTTAGAGGTTCCTGGAATTCCTTGTTTGTGGCTGTCATGCTGACAGCAGGCTAGATGTTAGTCCCTTTAACTGTGTTTTAATGGCGATGTATTAGAGCATGATTTATCAACATATGGCAGGTGGAAGCTGACACAAATTATAATGAAAATTAAAACAGTCATTTATGCAGCAGGCGATTATCATTTAAGGAACATTTATTTGCAGGCTTTAAAAATGAGGGTTTAGAATCAAATGATTTTAAAATGAAAGTTTTAACGACGGTTACCTTTTTCCTGCAGCCACTCTTCTACGGGCCGGTTATATTTGAAGGGGATTTTCTGTTTTACCATTTGGAAGCGTTCATTATCAGTGTTGCCTTTAAAGTTTAAAAAACAGCTTAAAGAACAATCTGAAAAGTCAATAAGTCATTAAAAACACATCCTATGTGTTCAGTTTGTTTTATGAAAATTTTAGAGATAGATATAAAGTTATCTTTAGTAGAGGTGGAGTTGAAGTCACTCTAACCTGGGGTGACAGGTTTGAGGTCAGGTTGCTGTTGGCTATACAATGATCCACCAGGTTTAGGGGCCATGTGGTGTGGGATGTGGATCAGTAAGAGGTCTGGCCATTTACAGAATGGGTTTACATTTACCATGCGTCCACTGTGTCCCAGCTACCAATTGGTTGGTCCAAATGAAACTCAAAGATCTCGCTGACTCCTGAGTAATTCTGCTATTACCTCAATTTCATAATGCAAAGGGGACCTCAGATCCTCTGCTATGCATATTCCACTTTCACACTAATGGATTCTCACCAGCAGCATTTACACTTGCTATGTCCTCTAGCAAAGGGACACCAAAGATGGTGGAGCCCCTGCAGGCCATGGGAGACTGGCCAAGAGATATTTCTCCTCTTTTGTTTAGCTTTTGTTTCTTTGATTTTGGATTTCTTTGAGACAGAGTATAACTCTAGTGCAGGCTAGCCTCAAGTTCATGGTAACCCTTTGGCTTTCATCTCCTGAAAGCTGGGAGGCTGGGAATCTTATTTCAAAAGACATTTTACTGCCTGTTTAAAATAAGTAGAATAGTACAGTTGACAGTATAGGTCTAAGGAATTCTCTACCTTTTCTTCAGGTTTGTTTCACATTTTTGAAAAAAGAAGGGACCCACAAAGAACATAGAGGCCTACGTTATAAATTAATATAGCGTTTACAGACTTTTGAACATACATATTTTATTATATATATATATATATATATATAATACAATATATGCTAGCTGGAATGTTCTCTCTCTTTCACTCCCACACATTCTCACTTTGTTTTCTATGAGCGACTCTCCTGAGAAGACATCCATTCATAAAGCCTGTTAGTGATATTTCTTCCAAGCATGAAACACATGAAACATCTAATTCATTGAGGGACCGAACATCATGTTTTAAGTGCTGGAATATCCTCTCATCCTTTTTTAACTGTTATTGCCACTCCTGGATGGTTTCTCTAATTAGGAAAGATTCAGAGAGTGGTGTTGTAGAGATACATCCCTGATGAATATCCTTCAGATAACAAAGTAATGAAGGCCTTTGCTTTGGGAACGTTCTAGCTCATCGGCCAACCTCCCATTGATTTAGCAGAAACTAGTGCATTGTAATTCATCACTTTTGATTCATAGCACTATATTAAAACTTAAGGAACTCTATTCCAAATTACTAATATTAAAAAAGGAACTTAAAATTTCAAAACAGGTGGCTCAGAAACAAATTACAGAGAAGTCTGAAAGCCAGACAGAGTATTAGGCTCTAGTATAGCATCAGACCAAGTGATCATACCACTGCAATCACAGAGCCATTGTTATGTAGCAGTTATCGCTGGCTGAGAAGAGACCAGGTGTGACTAATTAGTGCCTGCCTTCTATGTGTGTGGTAGAAGAATCAGATGGAAATCAGATAGCGATACTGGGGGACACTCAGTTCACACTGGCTTCTCTGGTGAAGGAATTATCGTAAAATCCTGACTCATTTTTACTGTGCTAGAATTCAGACAAGCAGAGGTAACTATGGCTCTACTTCCAGCCCACACTGCAGATTTCTATGTGGCTCCTATGAAGTGTAACTATTAACATATCAAAAGGCATTTGTAGCAGATTTGTCCAGCATGCCCAAGGTCCCTGGTTGTTCCTTAGTACTAAAACCCACAAACTTATCAAGAGGTAAAGTGGAAAAAGGGAATGGAATAAAAACAAAACTAATCAGCTTTGAATTGGCACGGATCATTCAAACTTGTTATATAAGTGTTCCCTTAAGGATAAGGAAGATGATGGCAGCAAGGAGGGAAAGCAGGAGAGAACTTAACTTCCTGCTGTCTCAATGGTGAAAGCTACAGTGAAGGAAGTTAGTTTAACTGATTAATATAGCTTAGAAATTACTGATCATTATTTCATCTTAGTAGATGAGGGTACTCAGAATTCTATTATTCTAAAATAAAGTTGGATAAATTCTCAGATGTCTTCATAGAAAAGGAGAATACACATTCCTAACTCTACATTCTGTCCAGCAGTGGACAGGAATGGTGTAGACTGCCATAGTGCAATGGGATAGCACACTGAGCAATGGCAATAACCGTGTCAGATTCACCTTCAACTAACTTTATTACTTTTGCTTTTCTGCATTTATTATCATTATTGTTTCCAACATTAAATATAGTGAAGGTTTTCATTCTACTCACTGGGGAATGAATTAGTGAAGTCAACAAACAGCAAACTTAAAACTATATAATCTTAGTAACATGACGGTATAAAAATCAGAAATAACCGAAATTCCAAATTGCCAGTGTTCTATAGACACCAAATTAATTAATTAATAGGCTTTATTGTTCTTCTACCTCCAAATACATAGGGTTCTTATCTTATCTTCTTATCTTCTCCTAAAGATTCCCACAGCCTCCACTCCCTTTGAAATATAAAGCATCATAGTAGAGGCTCGAAAAAGAGGAAACTGTATTGAATAGCCAATAAGGTGTATGACAGGAGAAAAGGATAGCCAAGAGTCAACCTGGGACCTTTTTGAAAATATAAAAAGACAGAGTCCATTCTTCTCCACCTCAGCTTTAAAGACATTTAGAAACATGTTTTAAGTTTTGTACACCAGACTGATGGTATCTGTGTGCTGAGGATAGTGATTTTGCATGCTGTTGGAAACCGTAAGAGATGGAAGACCATTTGGAAAACCACATTGGTTTAAGTTACCGCATTAGCCTTGTTCTTAGTCTCTTTTCATATTCTTGTTGGTTTTTATTTTAATTTATCTCAAACACTAGTAAAAACTGTTTTAGAAACATGTGCATGAGAATGAGTTCATTTGCCCTGGGCACCATTCCCTAGATTGACTGGAGGGCAGTTGACTGCCTTGCTACAAAAACTCATATTCAGTTCTACTTTGAAAGTTGCACAAACCTCATCCAGTTTCATATCCATTCTTATTAAATCCATGATGACATTAGTTGTACATTGCATTTAACCAGCATGGAAACTTGAACAAAGAGTGGGATTCATTTCATAACAAAAATAATGCTATATTCAAGATAGAATAGTCATATGAATATGGATATCATGTCATTTGATTAAAGCATATCTACTTGAAATATAATGTGTACAATATTATAGAATTGGTTTCTTATACACTACCTATTCTATTACCAACCAGTTCAACTTCTGGAGACATATGCATTATGCACTGTGGAATTACAGAGCAAGCAGAATGCTTTGAGATGAAATTACTAAAGCCCAATTGGTTCATACGCCTAGTACCAACCATCATGTAGAGCTACCTCACAGTTACCTCTTCTGACTTAGTCCTCTGAAGATCAAAAATGAAGTAATAGAGGAAACTAAAATAAGGAACACAAACTGACCCTTCAATTGGTCCCCATTATGCACAAGTACCTCTTTAAACTAAGGACTTGAAATTTGTTAACCATCCAAAGAAGTAAAAAACAAAAAATCAAAATCAAGTGAAGAACTGAATGGTACAAAGACTTCTTGTATAGAGTAGAAAATAACAAGTCTCATGTGTTGATGCAAACATGAGTCATGTCATTAGAAGTTATGCTAATTTTTAAAGCCATCATCAATCCAGCACAGGAGATTAGATTAAGGGATCTAGAGAGATATTTGTTTACAGCACCTTTTATTAGCTGTATGATTTGGGGGAAGTCACTTAGCCTTGGATTCTCCATTACTTAGTTCACTGTAGGACAGTGTAAGTAGCAGGGGGCAAAACATACAAACCCTGAAATAGAACAAGCTGAATGTATTTGAATGACTAATATAATTCAACTCCCCACTGAACTGAAGGAAGCACCCTTGATTCCAGGATCTGGTTCCATGTTCTCAAACCTTATCACTTCTCATCAAAAGATTAGCATTCAAAGACCAAATGATGATAGAAAATAAACCATTCTACATATCCATCCCCTATTTCTCCTGTTCTTGATGTTTTTGTGTCTTTTTGAAAATATACTCAGCTAACCGTATTTCTAAAGCAAAGTGGGTTTCTAAGACTACAGAAAGAGAAAGAATAACCTGGGCATTGATAGATGTGATTTCTACATTCAGCCGCACATAATAATGATGCAGTACTGCGAAGTTGAGGAAAAGTGGCTTAAAGGTTCTGGTCATTTGCACCAGGCTGGCAGAAAAAGCTTTTCTGCAAGTCGACTGACTATCCATATCACCTTAAATGTCGTCAAGCATGTGAACTCACTAATAGGAATACGCTAACAAGATTCACCTGCATGAAGCTAATGCTGGCGAGATTTTTGCATGTGGTTTTGAGCTCTGGAACAAAGGAAGGGCAAATTATCTTTATTGCTCTGTTGACACTAACGAATAGTCTGAGACAGAAGACTATGTGCGGGAGCCAGCGACAAGAGAAAATCAATGCGAGTAGCTCGAGCAGTAGGTTTCTGTTGAGTCTCTGTCCCCAAAGAACACTTTGTGAGTTTCAAAGTCCATACATGACAGGGAAGAAAAGGCACCAGGGAAACTCTCTGAGTTTTTACAGTCAGATGAGAAAGTGTGTTACCCAAAGGGCATCTAGAATGTTCGGTCACTTGTAAGGGATGGATGGGCCTCAACAAAGAACTAATAACTTGTATTTATAAAGTGCCTTTCAACCAAGGGGCTAAGAATGCAATTAAAAGCATCATCTCATTAATCCTCACAATACACCTTTGGGCTGCAGAAAAAAAGAACAATTTGTATGTTGTCAGCCTTGATTCTTTAGTGTGCCAAGGCAAAGCAATTAATCTCTTAAATCAGAAAACTGATCCAATGGAGGAAGTGAACTTAAAGCCCAGGGTGCAAGGGCTTTGTTAAGCAGTGGTGCTTCTGCACCTTCACTCAACTGGTTCCTTCAGGTAGGGGGAGCTCTCTGTCCTCAAGGATAAGATGCTGAGCCCAAAGAGCAGCGTGGGTCACCCAGGCAGACCCAAGTCCTATGACAATGCTCACTTCCACAAATCTTCTGCATGTATTCAAAGTGGAGAGTATACATGGAATGTTATTTATTTCCTTTATCAAAGGGGTCAGTCTGTCCAAGCAAAGGTGGCATGCTCTATGTAGCTAACCAACTGGCCACGTCTCTAACTTGCTCTGTCGTTGGCTGAATGAATGTATTTTGTGCACAAATGTTTAACACTGAATGATTCATTCATGTCCTAAAAATAAATCAAAGGGACATTTTTACTGGAATAGTATACTGTTAAGAATATCCTGATGCAATAATTAGAATGTCATTGTGGTCTATAATTTCTCCATCCTTAACTTTCTGCCTTAAGCTCATTTCTCCTAAAGTTTCTTCCACTTTTCACATCCAATAAAGATTCTTTCAATCTGTTAGAGTAATAACATAAAGCTCAGACAATTGCAACATCTTCATTCACTCCCATAGTCTAAGAGAATATTTTAAAGCAATTTTAATGGAACTTTCTTCAGTATGATTGGACTATGTAGCATTAAGACCTTAAGAGTCACTCACAAAAAAGTGGCATGCTATAAAGTTCCAAAACATAGATTGACTGTAATGTTTGTTTTCCTTCTTCAAAAGAAAGGAAATTTAGCTTGGTATGTGGCATACAGCTTTAGTCCCAGAACTTGGGAAGCAGAGGCAGGCAGATCTCTATAAGACTGAACGTAGCCTGGTCTATATTATAAGTGTCAGGCCAGCTGGGGCTACAGGGCACCTTGTCTCGAAAAGACAAAAACAAGAAAGGAAGGAAGGAAGGAAGGAAGGAAGGAATGAAGGAAGGAAGGAAGGAAGGAAGGAAGAAAAAGAAAGAAAGGATGGAAGGTAGCTAAACTAGTACATTTCACTGTCTGGATTTTGGAATATCCCCTTTCTAGTAAACACATTTACTGGAGGTCTTTCATCTTTAGTTTTTTCCTATGTAAAATGCAATTATCATAAAAATTATAACATGCATTGTTGTGAGAATTAACTGGGAAACAGTATGAGAAGTAATTAGCAATGTGTGCACTAGACAAATCCTAAATATAGATCTTTATTTTTGTTATTTACAGCAAGTATTGGGTTCTGAAGAGTTACATTGAAAAAGAGGTGAATTCAGTGAAACGTCCTTCCCTGCACAATTGTTGGTGTCGAGTATTACTGAAGATTTAATATTCCCCCTTTAGTCATTTGACATGTGATCATTTCAGTTTCCTACATATGGGCATCCAGTTTTCCCAACATCATTTGCTGATGATGCTTCCTTTCCTCCAATGTGTATTTTGGCATTTTTGTAAAAAAAAAAAAATCAAGTGGCTAAAGTTGTATGGACTTGTATCTGGCCCTCTATTCTATTGATCTAAAGGTGTGTGTTTGTGCAAGAGCTATGGTGGTTTTTGTTGTTGGTTTGTTTTACTATGGTTCTGTAGTATAACTTCAGATAAGATATGGTAATCTCTCCAGAATTATTCCTTTTGTTCAAGACTACTTTGGCTATCCCATGTCTTCATGGTTTCTTTATCCCTCAGTAGTGATGTCTTGAGGACCAAGCCAAACTCATAGGCTTTTGGAGAAATTCAAGATCCAAACTATAGCACAAACATGCCTTGAAGCCCATGCTGATGAGTGAATTTAGATATTCCCCTGTTTATAAGAAGTACATCATCAATCAAAAGGCAATTATATAAGTTGAAAATATAGTTAAAACATCTATGCTATATACTATTGTACTGCAAAATATCTATCAATTCTCCGCATCACCATATGTCTAACTAGAAGCTGCCGCTGGATACCTCTGTCCACCCCTGAGACAGAGCATCTTGCTACACATCACTACTCCACAAAGAGATAAGAGAAGTACAGAGAAGGGAGGGGTCTGAGTATGACCAAAATATATGAGACTCACTAAAATTCAATAAAAAAGAAAACACTCTGTTCATGAACAAAGTTCTAATTATGTTTTCTGATGGATGCACATTGCTTTCTAACTTTTTTTCATAAAGTTGGAAAGACAACCCGTGAGTTGAACTATCGCAAGTCTAGGAGCAGCAGCATGTGACCTCCAAAGGTCTAAAAGTAATAGTCACTGTCCCATGCATTATCTACCATAGCCAGGTTAGAGTAAGGTTTGCAGAAGCAGGCTAAGTAACCTCTGCTCTACATTTGTCTCATTTCAAACTAAAGTCCCAGATAATTCCGACTGAATTGCTCCCCACAAACACTAGGCAACTTGCATTCATGTAAAACATGTTTTGAACTTCAAAGCAGGACTTTAATTACATCCCGGTACATTTCATCTTTTTTTTTTTTTTTTTTTTTTGGTTCCATAACAGCATTAAAACCTGAAAAGGAATTATTTACTTCTAGTTTTCTTTTTTTTTAATAGGCGATGTCTCTCACAGCTTTGTATCAGGAGCAAAGCTTAATAAGCATATCTTTTTCTCTATTTGTTTTGCCTCTAAAAATTTTCACAAAGTAGGAAGATAATGTTGCTTTTTTGTGTATACAAATTCAATGCAATTTCTCTATAAGAAGTGAGGCGTGAGTCTCCAAACCTAAAACTGAGTTGGATTTAGGGACATGATTCTAAAGAATGGAAAATGACAGAAATGACAGTGTGGACTTAGAAGGGTTCTGAGACCCTCTTGGTCTCTCCTGGATTGCTCACAATGAGGAAGCTTTGGTCATGGGAACACTTACGAAGTTTTATGAGATACAGATAAGGCAAGGAACTGAAGTTATAAGGCCAAAATTAGAAAAGAATAACTAATCAGTGACAGTATTATTGTCCCCACTTGAGTATACAATCTACAATGCACAATCTCTCAGACATAAGACAGTCTGCAGATGACTTCAGCTCTAGTGAAAATCTTGACTGCAGTTTATCAGACACTTGAGCCAGAACCACCTGACTAAGCTGTTCCCCAAATCTGAACTATAGAAAATATGAGGTAATGACTTTTATTATTTGTGTTTACTTCCAAATATAAATGGGGTAGTTTGTATGTGGCAATAGATTCAGAACAACTAGAGAACTTCATTTGACTGACCACACGAAGCTCTCTGAGTCATTTCTTTACAGCTTTCCTTATGTTGTATACATCTGAAGTAGATTTCAGCATTAAATGGAAGATGGTTAGAACATTCTTGCTGTCAATTTGCTAATGTCACCCAAAGGGAATTTACACTAGTTTGTTTGAGCCCATGTTGGTCCTCAGACAACACTAGATTCTTTGTTAAATAAGGCTATGACCAAATTTTCTGTCAAATGAAAATCTTGACTTTTTCTAAGTATGAGTCCTAAATGTAAGATGTCCGCTCTTTTGTACCATGCAACATTTGAGACACTTCCAGCACTGTTTTCCTATTCCAATATACTCCTATTAATTATTTCTAAATGAACATAAGAAGAATATAGAATCCAGATTCCTCAATCATGTTGAGAGATTTTGTAATCTACAGAAATATTTTATCTCTCTGGAAAACCTCTATTGCCATCTTTTCACCTTTGGTAGGGTTAGGGGTTGATTTTTCTTGTTTGTGCTATCTTCTATAGTCTAAAGGAATCTGCTGATGACTGATGGAAATGTAATATGTAGGGAGTGAGTGGTTCACAAAACAAGTGAGGTCCCTATGTAGAATATTCTGCATGACGTTACAATTAATCACAAAATAGTTTCTGGCACGAGAGTTCACTAAAACTTATTTATTATTTGGAAGAAGATATCAATGATTTTAAGGTTGAGGAACCTTCAAAGAACAGCTAAAAAAAATAACATTTCTCAAATTTGATGTTTCTCAAAATTCTGCATCATTGGAATTAGGATCTCTGGCCTAGAAAAACATAGCAGCACAGATTCTGAAGACTATCCTCCCCCCACAAAGATATTCATTAAAGAATAACCTATATGCCTATTTGTTTGTGTGGCAAGTTCCAAGGTTTTTCAAAAAGTAAGCTAGTTGACAGCTATGCATCATTTGGTGTAAAATTCAAAGGTTACATATATGTAATTGTAATATGGTCCAAGAATCAAAATTTTCCCAGTGAAGAAATCTCCCGAGGGAATGCAATAGTTGTAGTACATCTTGAATTCATACAATGCCTCGTTAACTCTACTTTGCAAATTAATTCAAATTGATTTGCTTGTGCAAAGTGCTGCATGGCCTCAAATCTGGCTACAAACAAAGAATAATGATAAACAGCAGTGTACTGAGCACAGAGAAAGTTTGGATCAGTGTGGAAAATGGCTTAAATATAACTGCCTTTAAATTAAAATAGAAGAAGGAAGAGAAAAGAGAACACACGAGGAAAGAAAGACTATAATAATAACATAATATAATCATAGAATAACAAATTGTATAAACAATAGTGGTTTATTATAAATATGCTAAACAAATACAAATGGAATATTTGAAACTCTCCAGAAAGAATACAAATAAAATATTTTAAATGGCGATTTAATTTTTAAAAAGCAATTTGTTCCAATTAAGGCAAAATAATAAGACACACCAAGGTGAAAAATTAAAAGGAAAAAAGAAAGGCATGTGGTACAGGGCAAGGAGCCAAGATAAACTTCAAAATAACATATCCAAAACACGGAGAAAATACGGGCATAGGAGATGTCTCAGTTGATAAAGTATTTGTGTGGAACCTTGGGGACCTGAGTTCCACCCCCTAGAACTCCAGCACAGTGGTATGTACCAGTCATCCGAACACTGTGAGGCAGAGACAGGGGGATCACTGAGACTTGATGGCTGTGGTGGTTTGAATGAGAATGGCCCTCATAGACTCTAAGTATTTGGACATTTTGTCCTCAGTTGGTGGCACTCTTTTGGGAGGTCTTAGAAGGTGTGGCCATGCTGGAGGAAGCCCATCACTGGGGGGTGAGCTTAAAGAGTTCTTAAACCTTGCCAGATCTACAGTAACTCTATGCTTCCTGTGCCTGCTTAAAGATGTGAGCATTTAGACACCTCTGCCGCCATGCCTCCCCACCATGATGGACTCTAGCCCCTTTGGAACCATAAGCTAAATAAACTCTTCCTTTTATAAACTCTCTTGGTCAGTGTTTCTATCACAGCAATAGAAAAGTGACTAATACAATGGCCAACTGACTAGCTGAATCTCTGAGCTCTAGATTCAGTGAGAATTGTTGCAATAAATGAGGAGGAGGAATAGCAACTGAGGAAGACATCTGACATTGACCTCCGAACTCCACATGCATAAGCACACCTGTACACATCTGTACAAGAGGAGGCAGACACAATTACTCAGCTAAAATTGTTCATTTTCAACTTCAGTTTGGGGCCTGAATGCAAGAGTAGGAGAAGAATATTTGATAGAACAGCAGGTAATACAACCAGAGCCTCCTTTTTCAATATATTCAATTGAAAGGAAGCTGAAATCCCACTCCAAAGTCCGTATTCCTTTGCAGTGAGGCTTTGTCATTCCTTCCAGTAGAAGTTTCTCTTTTTTTCTACTTTGGGCTCTGGGTTGCCCTTCGGACTTTCTCTGCATTTGGCACTTTTGCAAAGACAATGTGATCTGAAGACTGAATAGCACTTATTGTCTTAGTGTCTCCTGCTGCCAAAGCCTGGGATAGTCATTTGAAGAAAGCTGGTCCTGGTCTAGGTTCTTCTCTCACCAGAAGAGAAAGCAGGACACCCAATCTGCTCAACCAACTCCAGCATCTCAAGGAGCTTTCATTAGTCAGGACTGTGACCTTGACGCTATGCTGAAGCCCTGATGGGGAGGAGATATTCTAAAGCGACATTTGTCCCTCTCCCCTACCTGCCACACTATCTCATTATTTCAATTGCAAAATTTGTGTGTTTATCTGTCAGAGCTTCAAGTGGACCTGTAAACAAAACTGTAATAGACCCTACACCTACCAGAGAAATGGACCTTTCTGCCAGGATAGAAACAGATGGGTTTCTTATTTCCCACAAACCTGGGATTGTGTTGTTCATAAAAAATTGGACCTGTGTTTAACATAAAATGCTTTCCTTGTCTCAAATTTTGAGTTAAAGAAAAAAAAAACTGCTTCTATGCAGAAAATAGTGGTAACCTGGCCAACATCCTCATCCCACCAGGAAAGAACTGATATACCTGTCTTACAGCTAAATTTACATATGTTCTAACACTTGGCTTAAAACATTCTGTAAACTGTAAGATGACCACATACCGTGGCGAGGAAAACAGCATCCCCTGCCCCATTTAGCCACACCACACATTTTCCTTTTGAATTTATTTGTTTTCCTTTATGAATTTTCTCTCTAATTTGCTTTGGATAAAGCGAAACTGAAGCAACGTATTCATTAATCTGTGTGTCTATTTTATGTAAGCCAGTCCAAAATGAAAGGGAGGGAGGGAAGGAGGGAGGAAGAAAGGAAGAAAGAAAGGATACATGAATCACAGAAATATGAGACAATACATAAGATATAGAAAATGCTAAATGATGGGATGTTGGGCGATCATACAGCATCCTCTTCAAGGAAGCTTCTCAGGTGCTTCCTCTAGACTCAAAGGAGTTTGCATACCAGATCCCGGGTTGGAGTCCTTGGATGGAAGAAAAGAGACCTGGGTCCTTGCTACCTACACTTTGTTAGGAAAAAGGAAGGAATTCTCTCTTTAGCTCCTGAGGAGAAAAGGGGAAAGTAAGACTGAGCAAGCTGGGCAACGGCAGTTTTAAAAACTGAAGAAGCATTAATATGAGTTCTATCCAGGGACAGGTGAACTCAACCAGATAAAACCAGCACAGAACTGCGGGAAGGTGCAGGAGGCCCCAACCTTAGCAGAGGAACTATTGACAGCTAATCACTCCTGGGTGAGAGAGAGTTGGTCTTCTTTAAGGGATTGACACCAGACAGGCTGACCAGGTTTCAGTGGATGAACTCGCACTGAAGAACCTCTGAGTACACAGACTTGACTCAATAGGCCTTAACAGATATGACAGAATGAATGATATCCTGTGGGTGATCTAAATATGACTAGGATGAAATGCATAAAAATTCAATAAAAATATTCACTGAAAAAAAATGGAGAGAGATTGATACTTCTCTAGTCCTCTAACAAGAGGTGGTGAAGCATTTACCTGACCTCTTTGTATGACTATTTGGATGAGGGGTGGATACTTTAGAAAGAATAGGATGCATTCTTCAGTTTATTGGTAAAACTTCCTGGCACTATGATCCCCACATATGGATGTGTCTTCCTATTAATTGTTCCATGGGGAGTCTTACAAGTTCACCTACTCTTTTTCTGATCAAATGCAGTTTTTAATTCCATCTTTAAGTCTAATTTCCCCAAGCCAAACTAAACCAAACAACTTATATTCCAGCAGGCTATGATAATCACTGATCTGGAGTCACCTCATCTCTACTTAGAATAACAAATTATTCTCTGCTACATTCTCTCTCAACACAGAACATTAAAAACACTGCAAAATGTTGCACTCAAAACTAAAAGTAGTTAAAGAACATTCCCATCTTCCAGTTTAGGCTGTTAAAAAGAAGCCTCCTATTTTAATGTCTTCTAAAGTTTATAGATTAGCAAAAGAAAAAAAATCCTTATAAACTAGAGTCATTTTTCTAGGATTTAAGAGCTGACATTAGAATACCACTTTAGGATTTGAATGACAGATATGCCCTAGAGAAAAGCATCAAAATGATCTCGATCTGGGGTTTGAGAGGTTAAAGAAAAAATAAGAACACCTAACATTGCTCAGTGTTCTGACAGACAACTCAAGGGACATAGATGTGTCAATTATTAGCAACACACAATGGTTGATGGCAGTTCCTATTGTGACTGTAATGACCAGAATATTTTTGTTTGGAGTTTTTCAAAAACACTTTTAAGAATGTAGCTAGCTATAAATTCAAATTATTACAATTTAAAACATTTACTAGGGTTCCAGTATCCAGTATGTTAGTTATTGTAGGCACGTACCTATTCTTAAGATTTTATTTTTAATTATGTGTGCTTGTGTGTTTCTGTGTGCTTGTGTGTGGATATGTGCATATGAGTACATACAGGAGCTCACAGAGGCCAGAAGAGGGTGTCATATTCCCTGGACTATAGTTATAGACAGCTATGAGAAATCTGACTTGGGTGCTGGGAACCAAACTTGGGTTCTCTGCAAGAACACTTCATGCTCTTAACAGCTCTGGCATTGCACACATGAGTGTGTTTATATACATGTAGGCAAAACACTGATAGCAGAATATAAAAAAAAACTAAGGTCATTTTAAAAGTATTTTATCAATATGCTTCCATAATCTTCCATACACAGTGACACCAAAGGCTGACAGATCCTAAGTGCTGGAGAATATTCATAAAATTGACAATCTTGCTACCTCAGGAAATTGGTGTCTTGAATCCAACAGACTATTAAATTATATGATTTTAAAGGTTTGCTGGTTATTTTTTATTGTCCACTTGACATCACTAGAGTCACCTGGAAAGATGGAGCCTCAACTGCAGAATTTTCTCAATCAGACCAACCCGCGGGCATGTCTGTGGAACGTTTTCTTGATTTCCTAATTGATGTAGGCGGGCCCAGTCCACTATGAGCAGGCTGGTGGTTCTGGGCTATATAAGACATCTGGGTAAGCATGATCTAGACAGCAAGCCAGGAAGCAATCCTCTTCTATGTTTCTGGCCTTCAGGTTCCTTAAAGATGGACTATGATCTGGAAATGTACGATGAAATAAATCCTCTTCTCCCCGATTTTCTTTTGGTCATGGTGTTTATCACAAAAGCAAACTAGAACAGAAATCGGTAACAGGAGCGGAGCCTTGCTGTGATGGAACTGACCGTGTGGCCCTTATGTCTTGGACTGTTTTGCAGGAGGAAGGTAGAGGATTTGGGAGTTTTGGGCAGGAAATGCCATGGAACGCTCAGAGCTCAATGAGTTGTTCTAGTGGGAAGAGAAGAATCCTTGGATAAATGCGGATAATGGAGGCCTGGCGTGGGACATTTCAGAGGGAAGCATATCCTATAATGGTATTTCTGTGGTATTTTGGATTAAGAATCTATGTGGTGATTAGCTGAGGCTGAAAAATCAGTGATGACTGACAAGAAACCAGCACTACTGAAGGAAGCATTGTGTATTTTTCTGGGACAATGAATGTGGGTCATTGGGGGCTGAAAAATGAGCTGTGGTTAATAAACCTCAGCATCATTGAAGTGAAATCTTCTGGGTAGTATTTCCTCAGACCCAGCACACAGAAACTCTGGTTTGGTAAGGCCAAGGCTGCAACTCAGGCTGGAAACTGAACTTGGTAATATGGATAAGTCTCTCATGTGGTACTGGTTGTGAAGGCATGAGAGATGCAAGGTTCTGTGTTTTTCTGGGACAATGGGTGTTGGTCAGCTTGAGCAGAGGTATAAGTTATAATTAATTAAGCTCAGCATCACTGAAGTTAAATCTTCTGGGAAGTATATCCTTATGGCCAGCACACAGAATCTGTAGTCGAAAGAGGCCAAGGTTATATCTCAAGCTAGAAGCCAAACTTGGCAATGTGGAAGAGTCTCTCACATGGTATTGATTTTGAACACACAAGAGATGTGAGACTGAAGGGATCATGAACAGTGAAGGCCTGTCATTGTGTGGTAGGATCCTCAAAGAGAGGCCAGAAGAAGCGATTGGCAAAGGTACAGCCTCAGTTACAGTAGAGACCTCTGATTACAGGAGATGATAAAACTGTGGCACATCCTTCAAGGATAGTGGCAGGTGTGGCATGAGGCTAGCCCGAACCTATAAAACAAATTCTGAGTGCTAAGAATGGCAGAGATAGAGAAGTGGAGCAGCCCTCCTTTTGGAGCCCTGAAGATTGTGACTGCATGAGTCCCAGATGTCAGACACTGAGCACTGAGTATGAATTTACACTACTTAATTTTGGTTTTGCTTAAATGTGATTGTTCCTATTCTATGATTCTTCCCTTTTATAAGAAATTATACAACTTGTCTTTGATCTTAAAGGAACTTGTAGTTAGGAGACTTTATGTTTCTAAAAAGGCCTTGGAGTTTTAAAGAGTTGACATTTTTTAAGATTGTAGAACTTTTTAAAAATATTTTATGTGTATGAGTGTACTACCTACATGTATTTACGTGCACCCCTGTTGTGCAGTGCCCACAGAGGTCAGAAGAAGGTATCAGATTCTCCTGGAACTGAAGTTACAGACGGTTACTAGCTACCATCTGGGTTCTGGGAATTGAACCTGGGTCCTCTGGAAGAGCATCCAGTCCTCTTCTTAACCACTGAGCAATCTCTCCAGCCCCAAGGCTGTAAGACTTTTAAAATTTGGACTATGTATTATATTGTGATAATATCAGATTTGGGGGACAAAGAAAGGACAGGCTATGGGTTAACAGTGATGTAGTTTCATGTCAAGTTGACAAGTGATGGACTGTTCTAGTTTTTATTATCAACTTGACACGATTAGGGTTCCTGGGAAGAGGAAAACTCAACTGAAGTGTCCTTTGATTAGACTAGGCCCAGGTCTTGATTCCTGGTTGATGGAAGAGGGCCTACTCCACTGTGAGTGATACTATCCCTAGGCAGCTGGAACTGGGTTGGATAAGAAAACCAGGTGACCCTGAACCTGACAGCAAGTCAGTAAACACCATTCCTCCACAGTTTCTGCCTCCAGATTCCTGTGTTAAGTTCCTCCCAACTTTCCTGAAAGACGTACTCTGACCTGGAAGTATAAAATGAAATAAACCCTTTCTTCCCCAGGTTGTTTTGTTCATTGTGTCACTCACATTAACAGAAAGCAAACTAGGTCAGAAAAGGTTTAAATGATCACTGAGTTTCTTATCATCACTAAAAAAACTATACATTTTAGACATATCAGTAAAATATTAATGTCTTTCCTTCTCTTAGCCATTTACAATGTTAAATATATGATATTAAATCTTAGAAATCTGAGAAACACACTGTAAAGATTATAGGTTATTTTATAAACTTGAAGATAATTAGACATTTTTCATGTACTGGGGCAAATGTAATGCTTTCATATTTAACCAATGATGGGCGAATGTGCATGTATAATGCAAAGTAAAAGCAATTTCAAGCCAAAACACATTTTTGTATGTTTTCTAGGAGACTTGCAGCTCTCTAAATAGTTGTAAGAAATAAAGTCATGATTTAAAAAAATAATTCAGAATAATTTCAACTGACATCTCTAATAAATTAGAGCTTGAAAAAAAATGTTGAAGCCTAAGAATTCAGACAGACCTATTCTCTTGGTGAAAAAAAGAGAAATTGTCTATAACATCTCAAATTAGTCTAATGAAATTAGACTAGTCTATACTGTACAGAAATTTCTGAACCAATCAGGGAAATGTACCAGGTGACCTAGTATTCTCACCATTCTAATTACTGGATTCCTTTGAATTTCACTCTTTCAGAAACCTGCTTTTATCTTCACAATAATGATCCAAGACTTTAAAATAAGGCTTTTGAGTGACTTGATTCGCCTGTTCAAGTTCATGCAGTAGCTATTGATGTTCCATTGCTATCTTGTCAGATAGCACTTACAACATTAGTAAGTTTAGGATGCAATTAGGAAAAGATGAGACAGGCGAAGAAGCACTTGCAGTTTTCTTAATTTTAGGTTTTAATTTCACAGTTTCAGGAATGACACTTATTTCAGCTCCAATAGAATCCTTGCAAGTGATTAGACTTCTGAAGAAGCCTTGAAATTTCCCATCTAACCTAAATCCGAGGGTGTTGTCCAAAGACTGATGACTGCAACTTAGAAAGGAGAAGGTAGACACAGTGAATAGTGAGGAGATACCCTGTCATGATTAATAACATTTTGGCCTATGTGACTGGTCAGAAGCTGCTGTAGTCACAATTTCCCTCCAAACAGATGACTGGGAAGGTGTGCTTGGAACATGTGATGAGAATGAATAGCATTCAACTGCTGAGCTTGGAAAGGGGATGAGGGAGCTTCCCAGCATGGTCTGGGTGAGGGTTGGCAGGGACTCTCAGTAACTGTGTTGGCATAGAGCTTGGTCACTTCAGGGACTTATTTCAGGAGCATCTCTATTAAGAGCATTTCAAATTCCCTTTATGGACCTATTTGGAACTCAAAATTCTCCAAGGTCAGAGTGAGAAAAAGTCACAAAAATGAAACAAATCTATTAGATTTAGTTGCTTTGCCTCCTTCAGGATAGCCCAATGCCTCCCTGAGAACAATGTTCCTTCCCTTGGCACGTCTTCATTTTCACCCATGCTAGCAGTCCTGTGTCACTCTCACCACACAGAAAATCCAGCCATCCATTTTGAAGTCTAGAAGCATCTTAGTTCTATTTCAGCTTATGTTTTCTTCCATAAACTGTCAACACTCTGCAACCGTTTTATGTAGTTAAAAAAATGAAATCACTCCTTTTAAACTTTGCATATATAAAAGTTTAGATGTCTTTTAGTTTATAATTCCATTGATGTTAGATTTCTGCATCTTTTCTAACTCGCTTGCATGCCTTGGCTATCTTCTTCCTCTAGTCTATCATTTCATCTAGACAAGCTATGAAATCCAGGCTTTTAGACAAATAATCACCTAACCATTGTCAAGAGATTTTAAAAAATTAAAATTTGTTTCAATAAGGAACTATCCATTAAAATGTTAAGTTATGTTATATTTTCTTATTGGTATAAAAATTGCTTATGAAATATATTCTTTATATTGGTTTATATTACTGCTATGTAGAGGCAAACAGTGAAATTAGAAGTATTGGAAAATCTAAGTGCTAATGCAGAATTCAACATTTATGGAGCATTAACTATATTTGACCAATGAAACAGAATTCAAAGGGAAATTATCGCCCTTTGCTTGAGCTTTAGGAAGCCAACTCTGTTGGCATATTTTCTATTTTGGTCCTGGAAGCTTTAATTTTTGATGGATGATTTTATTGCAGTTAACACTGAGGTTGTTAAAAGAGACTGTGACTTTTACATAAAATTCAGTGTGTCTTGGTTTGAGCGTTTGGAGTTAAAATTTTCACTGTGAGGCTAGAGAGATGACTCTGTGTTTAAGAGGAATGGCTGCTCTTCCAGATGACCCAGGTTCAATTCCCAGCACCCACATGGCTGCTAATAACCCTTGGTAACTACAGTTCCAGGGGAACCAATTCCCTCTTTTAAGCTCTGCAGGCATTACACGTCATGGGTATCCTTACATATGTGCAGGGAATCCACTCACATACATAAAATAAAAATAATAAAATAAGATATTTTTAAAAATTTCATTATCCATGTTTAAGATTTGAAAGATGGTTGCATATCTTGATAAGTTAGTGAAGTAATTGTACAGGCCAATACAGAGAAACAGCCATCATCTCATGCAGTAACCTTTCTTTTTTATGATAATCTCACTTCAAATCTAATCTTTTGGTAAATTAGAAGTATATAGACAATACTATCAGTGTGGTCTTCAGTTTGTACATTAGATCTCTAGGCTTATTCTTCTTTCACAACTACAAAGTTGTGTAGAAAGGAAACTACTACATGATCTCTCTTATATGTGGAATCTAAACACAGAAAGCCAAATGTGCAGCAACAAGGGGAAAATGATTGTTACCAGGAATGGGAGAAGCAGGAAGATATAGATCAAAAGGAATCTTATGTTTGCTCAAAAGACTTGAATAAAAATTCAAAATCATTAGTGAACTAGGTTCTAAACTCTCAAAAGCCTGATGTCAGAAAATGTAAGGACACTCTGTCCTCAGGATTCCAAACCAATGGCCATAAATAGAGCAGAAGCTCAACAGTAGAACATATAACTGATACCATGAAAACGAAGGCAATGATCTTTGAGAACGAGAAGACGGACATAAAAAGAACTGGGTAGGAGAAAAGACAGGTACTAGGTGTGGCTGCCTCCTTTACACAGGTGCTATAGAGAACAGCCTAGCGTTACTAGGCCAGTGAAAAACCTGTGAATTCAGAAGTGTGCAGCATCTCAGAGAAGAGGGAGGAGAGTCTATTTGGATCACTAGAGCTGCAGTCACAGTGGGAGTAACAGAACTAGAGAAATAATCCTCCCCGTTATTACCTTCAGTCCCTGCTCAAAGCTGATATAACATACACGAAGACAGAAATGAATTTATGTGTTTGACATTGAGGATGGAAAATATAATTTGTTTCTTTCTTGTCATTGTCCTGTTCTATTTATTGTTATTTGATATCTTCAAGTATAAGTAACTTGATTCCCTGTCCCATTTAGATATTACTTTACTTCTTGTTTTCGTTAGTTAATTTTTATTTTATTTTATGTGTATGAATGGTTCACTTGCCTGTGTACCCTAGCATGAAATGTCCCTGAAAGTCAAAAGAGGGCATCAGATGCCCTGGAACTGGATTTGCAGACAGTTCTTAGCTGCCAGTGGGTGCTGAGAACTGAACCCAGGGTTCTCTGAAAGAGCAGTCTGTGCTCCTACCTGCTGAACCATCTTTCCAATTTATTTATCCTGAATTCACCACACTGCTATTTCTGTGTTTCTCTGTGTAACAGAACTATTTTCACTGTCCCTTGAGGTTTAACTAATGCACTTTGAGAGTCTCTTGCTCCCTTAATTTCAAACAGATAAAGAAAATCCAAAATAAGTTTGATAGGTCAAAAATAAGTCACTGTAGCTCTCCATCAGAGTCTCTTAACTACAACTAAGGGAAGCATGGCCCATTAGAGTTTGTAATGACTCCTGCTGTGCCCATTCACATATGTACTACTTGGAGTTGGTTTTGTAATACAAGAGCAAAACTGAATGACTGTGAAAAGACTTTTAAAATCTATTTCATACATGCTCACATATATAATGTTCATAAATGTTATATATAAATGCAATACCTACAACTGAAGTGTCAGTTTTCAGATTTTTCAAAGTCTGTAACACTTATTATGTGTTCTATTAGAGAAAAACCTTTCAGATCACTGACCTAAAGAAAATTATTCCAGGCTTCTTCGGCTATATTGACATCAAGGTTTTTCTCATCGTCTACTAGTGGCATAACACTGGGACATATTACTTAAAATTTCTGAGCTTGTTTTCATTATTTCTAAAAAGTTAATAGTCAAATCTCTTTGTAAATGTCTTGAAGATTTAATAATCAATATTGCATCAGCACTACCTTTTGTTAGTATTATTCCCATGAAGCCGTTTACTCAAAGATAGATTGTGATATCCTCTCTGTAGGATATTTTGTTTTCAGACATTTGTAATAAAGATTCCACCACTGAACTATAAGAAAATCACATTTCTAAAATGTGATTAAAATGAAGACAAATCTACATTAATTACACATGACGGCCAGAAATTGTATACTGGGTACAAGTATATTTCCAGTACGTGTTTAATAATAGGATTACAGTTTCTTCATACACCAAGATGTGACAGTGAATTTACATGTGAATTTATATCTGTCAACCAACCTATCTGAGCTCTGTATACAATTCAAGCTGGACTGCTCCAAGAGCCATATTGGTTTCTTGCCTAACTATTGCTTGTTATTGCTAAGTGTGAGTAAATGATTTTGACTATTCTACTTATCCTAGATTTAACCTTCACAGTGTGTCTCTATCACCATTCATAGCAATATGACTCTTACTCTTTCTGAAGGTGAAGTTCCCCACTGAAAAGAATCAGGGAGTGGGGGCAAACAATCCATGTGGAACCTGTCCTAAACGTGCTCAAATTCCCTAAGCCTCCATCTAATCATATGAGAAACAAGAATAATACTTCTTTCCTAGAAAGAGGGAGACGATTACACTATGTGAAGTCATATGCAATGACTATGTTTATTATGTGAAGTATGGTGATGTCACCAGGGGCGTATGCATAAGTCCACACATCAAATTGTACATAATTCATGTGTGCAGGTGTATACACTTTAACTGTATGCACTTTAACTGTACGCATTTTAAGTGTCAATAAAGCTGTAAATATTTTATAGAGAAAACCCTGGCAATTAGTTCCTCTAGCATGAACTGTGTGGATTTTCATGGCACAGCTTACATTATATGTGTCTATCTAGAGTAGCAAAAACTTGTCAGCATTGTCCTAGAGATTAGTCTGTCCAAGGATACAGACTAAATTCCTTCACACACTAATTCTCTATCTGGTACCCAGGCATCATGAGGCACTTTGGCATGTCTACCATTCATCCTGGATTTTACTCCATCAATAAAAAGCATTTTCTTTTACTATGTGGATTGTGGGTACAAGATCAGTTAGCAGGTCTGCCTTTAAGACATACATTCTTGAGTTTCAGGTCTTCACATACTAGCTCATGGTCCTGGGAGAGTTAAATGATCTTATAAGTTCTCATTTTCTCATTTGCAAAATGATGACCAGGTCTACTGTGAAGTCTGACACTAGTCAGCATGGTGTGTGACACTTAAGTACTCAGTAGAAGCATTATAATTACCTTGCAAGGGTAGCTGTATTTCTGTTTCATTACTTAATAGATCCCAGAGTACAGAGGCTATGTTTAAATTCTTATCTTGCACCCACCACCTAGCACAGATTTGCGTGGTAGATGTTGAATAAATATTTGTTAAATGGTGACTAAATGAATGCATAACTAAAAAGATATCTTTATGCACACCCATTCTCCACTGATGATGATAGAGGAAAAGCAACATCACTTTTGTCTCTAAAGAAATAATAATTTTAAAAAGGCTTTTATAGTGTTCTGTTTGAAAGAGGCATAATTTTTTGCAATTCATTATTAGCTCATGTCTGTCACTTGATATGACCTCTTTAGAGTTTGACTCTTGTTGAATTGCCCTGTTCTTCCTAGGTGTCTAATCCTGAAGTCATTTTATGTACTACTGCATATGTACCATTGGAATTTGGCACACTCCATTATCCAGACTGACATAGAGCATCAGGGGCTTCCTGGAAGGCTGTGTGAGGAAGAAATACCTCTCGTACAGCACACTGTAAATATCACTGGGAATCTAATCAAATCCATGTTAATTCCCTAATATGGAGATTAAAAATGCCTCTTTGCCCTTGATTCCCTCCCCTCTTCCCCTTCGCCCTTTTCTCTCCTCAGCTCAACCTGCTGGAGTATTGACAGGGATTTCAGAGGCCTGGAAGGGCTTTATCTCTTTGAAATGAGCTGAAATATGATTATAATTGATTGCGTGATCTACAGTAGAGGGCACCATTAACTGCCCTCTCTATTTTATAAAATTATGAATGACATTTTATTTATTTATTCAGGTAGCAGTTTTATAGAAGTAGTTCAGTGTTATTTTTAGAACTTAAACATGTGGAAAGACCCTGAAATGTTGTGCAAAATTTAAAGCAGTGAACAAGATTGAAAACTTTTCCTATAAATAAACCTAAGCTTTTATATTGATGTCAGAACACATGGTATTCTGAGAACAGAGAAAAAATAATACAGAGCAATTACATTGGATTGGTGAGATGGTACTTCCAGTTTCTCATAATTAAAGATAAATCTTAAATCATACAGGCCAGACCTTTTCTTTACACTTGAACTGTAGCTTCTGTGTGATAATAGGGAATCAAACAAACAAATGATTAACCTGGATTTACAGCCATACAGTACCTGATGATACTCTAGTTCAGAATAGTCTGTATTTATTACAGATGCCTCACTTGGAACGAGACATTAGTAATAATTCTATGCTGCAATGTTTGATTTCAAACAAATATAATTTTAAAGTATCATGCCAAAGATGTGACTTAATAAAATCTTTGAATTAGAAATGGAAATGAAGAAATATTTTTCACTGGGGCTGGATAGATGAGCAAAAGGTAAAGGCAATTGCCTTCAAGTCTGACAACTTTCATTCAAATTCTGGGACCCATATGAAGGAAGCAGAGAACCAACTCCTGCAGACTGTCTCAGACTTCCACATGTACCTCACAGATGTGCTTGCGTGTGCACACGTGCGTGCGTGTGCACGCACGCACACACACACAGAAATAAATAAAATATTTTTAAAGAAGACCTCTTCCTTCCTTAGATTTCTCATTAAACAGTGTTCAGAAGTAATCCTCATATTTTTATCACATATTCCACAAGAATAGACAATAGTATTTATATTATTTTACTTATAGCTAGATAAATATCATAAGCCTTTTAATTCACTACCTTCTGCTCTAAATCCTAAAACACCTTACTAAAAATGAGGACTAACACAAGCCAGGGCTCAGACTGATCTGTGTACCTACAGAGAACTCCTACAGAAGTTTGCATCAAAATTACTCTTTGCTGAACAGCCTGTAGACTAAAAGTTCAGCCATATCACAAATGAATTGTGGATAATGTCTATGGTTACTGTAATTGCTACCATATTATCTGATCTAAATTTATTATAATTACAAGCCCGTTCGTGTGTGTGTGTGTGTGTATGTTATTTAACTCCTTTATAAATAACCTTGAGTTATGTACTACCTCAACATCTTGAGACAAGTTCACATGTGACAAGTATTTATGTATTCTCCCTTCTTCCTCCCAAGTATTCTAGCCTCCATGTAATGTTTTTTCGTATCTGAACTATATATATATATATATATATATATATATATATATATATATATATATACATATATATGTATATTATTTTACTTATGGGTAATTTATTTAATTTTAGCATTAGCAGACATCTTCATCTGGCCTTGAAATGCTTATCAACCACTAAGAGACATTTACTGGCAAAGAAAGGCTGTAGGTGTGATAGCAGTAATTGTATCTAACTTGTAAGATATGAACTATTTGTGGCTGGGAATTCAAAGAGGAGAAATGCTTTCCTAATAAAACAAAAATTATATATATATATGTGTGTGTGTGTGTGTGTGTGTGTGTGTGTGTGTATGGATGACACATGTACTATCTATTTCCCATCCCTCAGGCAAACCATTAAGCAATAAAACAGACTTTCATTTAATAAAGCTTTTCTTTCTTAAGGACGCAGATGGCATAATGGGATCATGAACAGGGGGCTTGCAAAGCCCAGAAAGCCTTTCCTGTGTTATGGGTAAAGGCAAACATTGTGGTACCTAAGAAATGTTGATTTCTAGACCTGACAGAAATTGGAGATTTAACTTGAGAGGAGAAATCCAGGACCAAAGTTCCAGAAATTTACACATTTCCAAGATTCAAATTAAGGCCAGACTTTCTTGGATATGCAACAAGTCAGCCATGACATCCTTGTTTATATGCCAACATTTCCAAAGTCAAGCTAAATCTATGCTCTTTGGGGTCATTCCTAATCCATAAAATGGGAACAACTCCCACATTGACTTTACAGGTATTTCAAGACTAAGTGGTTTCTTGTCCAGGAAGAGAGGACTACAGAGTAAAGTGCAGGCATCATCATTTGCCTACAGTATGGTGGGAGAATTATTTAGCACTTTCTGCACCTATGAAACAAAACATATATTCAGAGATCACATCCTTACTTTGGGACCCTTTCTACAATCATGGAGTTCTGAAGGAAGGGTGAACAAGCAAGATCAGAACCTGCTTTCTTTCTGATTCTCCCTCTTTTTGAGTAAATATCAGTACACAATATCTTCTCAGGAAAGAAGTTTGACCCTACCTCTGTCCAAGTGACAGAAAATACTGCTGAAAAGCTACAGGTACTGTCATCATTCATGAGCACTTGACTGGAGTTAAAGAACTTTCTACATTCTGAGGTAAACCTGTGATCCCAATCCCTATTTTACAGATAAAATAACAGGTTCTTCTAAGCTTAGGCCTATTGATGGATTTGCTCTATCATCTTGTCAGTATATGAATATGGTTTAAGAAAGGTGTACTGTCAGTTCTATTTAGGAAACAAATCTCCAGCAGTACTCTTTTTGAAGTTTCCAATATTAAATATCAGTCTGGATCTTTACTTGTTTTTAATAGGACAAAATGCATACTCATGGAACCGAGGCACAGAGAAACTTCTCAGCCGTGGGAACTTGCTCGAGGTGGTAGTGGTCAGGGGGTTAAGTGATACGTCCAGGGACTTTTTGTTACAACCACACAGTCGACTCTGGAACTCTTACCCTTGCTCATCAGCCTTTAAAGCCTCTCCAACAAGTACCTAAGCAGAATAGAGTCACTATCCCTGTGGGTGTGTAAGCATTAAAGAAGCACAGGAAGTATGTGACACCGAGCAGGTACTCATTATTCTATTAGAGAAGCAAACGAATTACATGATAGAAACATAGACAAAAGGAAATGATGAATGTTATATTCTGGTCCTGCACCTTCAGAAAGAGCTAACATAGTGCTGGTGAAAGGACTGGATGAAAAATATACTAAAGCATTCACTACACAGGACATTTCACAATACAAATGTTTAGAACGTCAGTCATATCTGTCACATTGCAAATATTCAGTGGCTACATGTGGCTTGTGGCTGCCATATTGAACAGCACTAACAGTCTGAAAGAGTAAAAAAAAAATCTTTCACTTTCTAGCTGTCAGTGACTGTCGAACATATCTGGTAAAAAGAATCCCTAGGTGAGTGCTTCCCAATTTCATGATGTGCGCATAGCATCTGTGAATCTTAAAATTCAGATTCCCACTCACTAGTCGGGAATAGATTCTGAAAACCTGTATTTTAAAGATTTTTAGGGGATGCTGCCCCATGAACCACACTAGATTTGAGACTGAATCCTGAGCCCTGGTAGTTTATCATTCCCACTAGATTTTCATTTAAAACTGAGGCGTTTAATGCTTAGGTATACACATAGGTGTTTGTAATCTTTTCCACCGAAGACCAACTGAAATAAGAGGAAAGCCCTATAACAAAAGAAACACAAATCTTGTGATTCTTAATTTGCTCAGAGAAACTGAGAAGAATATTTTGCAGTGCCAATGCCAAGAATGTATTTGTTTGACTGATTCATGGATTCATTTTTTTGGTGCTTTGAGAAATTTGTTTATGAGCTTGTTTTTAAATCTAAGAATGTGCAGATACATTCCTGGAGTGAGCCTTTCTCTACCTGTGGTTTTAGTGCTGCAGCCTTGAAACCGTGTTCAAATACGGCTTTCCCTCTTGATTGTATTCATATTTCTTATTCCTTTTGCAGAGTTTTACTATGGTCCTCCACCCCACTGAACTGAGAAGAACACAAATGCTGAACGGATGAACAAGCTGGTAGATGGGGTTTGTTTTAATGCATGCTTCCAATCTGGCAAGGCCCCAAAGATTTGCAAGCAAAGACAGAAAGCAAAGAAAACCTCCTGGCTAAGAATTAATGAAAACCTAGGGCCAAATAAATTTCAGTATCTTGTCAAGTACATAGACCTTTTTTTAACTCTTCAAAGTCTCAGTCACCTAGCATGAGATTTACATACACAAAAAAATCTTATATCTAAATATATCATCTAAACTATGAAAGGATGATAAGTATTTGAAATACATTTTTAAAGGAGCCCTTATTAATTCAATGGCTCTTAGTCAATGATCTTTTATTTTTATTCTCATGTGGGGACATATATGACATTGTGGAAATTTGCTACTGGCCTCTAGGGGGTGGAAATATTGGATTTTGTTCAGGATCATGCAATACACCTGAAAACCCACCGTTTCCCAACCCTTATATAACGAAGAGTCATTCAGCCCAAAATGTCAGTAGTGGGAAGACTGAGAAATTCTACTGCACAAGGTAGTCAATCATGGATTTCTGTTTGAGAAGCTAATGTTTTATTGAGAAAGATAGGTAGAAAGGAAGAAACAAACAAACCTATGAGTTGGAGAGATGTCTCAGTGGTTAAGAACAATTGCTGCTCTTGCATAGAACCTGGGCTCAATTTTCAGCACTCAAACAGAGATTTACATGAGTCTATAACTCCAGTTCCAAGGGATCCAATACCTCCTTCTGGCCTTGGTGATCACTAGGCACATACCTGGTCAACATACCTATATGCATGCAAATACTCATACACACAATATGAAAATAAATAAACATTTTTAAAAACTATAGTAAGATAACTCAAAAATAAGACAATGGGCAGAAAGTTTAAGGTAGTGCAGCATAAAGATATGAAGATCAGGATAGGATTCTTGATTTATTTAGCCAGTCAGAGTTGCTGTGGTTTAGATGATTGTCCACCAGAGATCAACGTGGTAAAGACTTGGTCCATAGTATAATGCTGTTAGGAAGTGATGTGGGCTTCTAGCTATGGCCTTTTGGGAGGGCTTAGGACCATGGCTGATAGATCTTAAAGGGGGGCTATGGGACTGTGGTCTCATCTTTCCTCTATTCCCTGGCTTATATGAGAACTGAGCAGTTTCTTCCATTATGTGTACTCTCGTTAGAGGCTTTAAGCAAAAGAGTCTATTCAAATAGTCTGAGACTGGAGCTTCTGGAACTGTGAGCCCAAATAAGCCTTTCTTGTTTATAAGTGATTTGCCAAATTAAATTTGGTAAATTTAACTGTTTCAGGTATTGAACGGAACCACTAGAACCATGAGTCTAAAGAAATTCTTTTTTTGCTTTGTTACTTAATAGCCTCAGGTATTTCAGAACAGTGATAGAAAACTGATTAGTACAATGATGATGAAGATTTCAGTCAAGAGTCCTTCAATTGCGTTGATAGGAAATATTAAAGCAAACTCAACTGAGACTTTGCTGTCCTCAGCACACTCTCTGGTGGGAAGATGGAAGTCTTACACATTGGATCTGCTTATCAGTTGCTATTTTTTAGAAAGCTGACTTTGACCTGAAAAGCTCTTACTCTGATAGTCCTGCTGGCATAATGACCACCCACTCATAACAGAGAGAATCTTGAACAATCCTAGTCAACTCACATTCACAGGGGGCCTAGACCTGTGGCTAAAATTAATTCCTCATGTTCGACTCACCTTTCCACCTTCCTTCCCTTGTCCTTACACTGTATTGTGTGGAGACAGCAATCGGAGCTTTTATAAGGCATATTTGTCAGTGCCTGGATGATAACTCTGGGCTGATTCTTCTTTGATTTCCCTCTCCTGTTCCTTAGCCTTTCTATTTTTAGGTTCAAAAAAAGAAGTCACTTTTGAGTTCTATCTCCTAGAATTAAGTGATATAAGATCCCAACTGCTGTAGAACTATTTCCATTTTGGGTCCTCACTGATTCACAAAAAGCCAGTGCCACATGCCCTGTGCCATGCTGAGTTCTAAATGTTTCACGGTGGGATGTATCAATGAAGTCCCCATTAACACCTCTAAATGCCTATGAGACGATTCAAGGACTGATCCATTCATCTGGTTGCACAGTTGACTCATTCAGATGTGGGCAGGGGTGACTTCTGAGAATGTGCCTTTCAAATGAGACAGCTTAGGTGAATATTTTGTAGGAGCAACTCTATATTAGCTCGTTAAAATATTCGGTGTTCTCAGTTGCCTCATGAGAGCATGTTGTCATTGGGAGGAAAACCTGGACTCATTCATGATAATACTTTTTTTCCTTCCTTAAATGTAAAGTTTTTATCCCACATCTCATGACAACTACCTTTGTGTGGTCACTCAATGCCTCTTAATGTTCTCTAATGGTTTACTATAGTCAGTACAATGGGAATGGATTAGAAAATGGGGGATTTATCATATTTTGTAGAAATCCTATCAAGATTATCTAGGGTGGTGGGTATGTTTTGTGATGCCTGGATATAGAGGTCACTCTGGTGTCTTAGCTTAAAAGATATTTTTCAAGATTGAACTAATGATACATTAAGTTTAGTTAAATGGATTCTTTCAACAACTAAGGTATTCACTATCCAAAAGGGAAGCTACTCTTAGGAAGTCTTTAGACACCTTTGTAATGTGATGCTCTGGTAAAGAAAGAAATCTAAGATGACACAAGAAGGATGCATTCATAGTTTTGTATTATTGGAAACATTTTCCAACTTATGTGGGATTATAGTGGAATTCAGCCCAGCTGGGAAATGGAGAACCATGTCTCAGTTTTGTCCCTCATTTACTATGTTGTCTTTGGAAAGCAATAGCATCTACATAGATGTCAGTTTTGATTTGAAATGAAGAATAAAAATATCTACATTACCCAACTCACAGACTATTTAAGAGTCAAGATGAAGTCATATGTGAAGTGAGTATGTTTAATAATACAGCCAACATCTACTGTATGCTGATGTGTTTGACCAGCCTTGGGTTGGACTTTCCACAGGTGTTCCTCTCACAGAATCAGCACAATAGTAACTCTGAATGTATCATTACATCCTCGGCATCCAGACAAGGAACCGAGGGGTGGCAAGTCTCAACGACTTAGACAAGGTTTGGAACCAAGATTGCCAGCTAGGAAAAAGGAGCACTTACTTAGAGAAGCAGGAAAATACAAAGGAGAATGAATGAGAATTGGGGGGGAAAGAATCCGATACATTCTCAAAGTGTTTCAGTAATCATCAGAGGAGAAAAATCAGAACTGTTAGCAACCCTTACCCTTATTTCATGGTTCAGTGTTATTGTATTTTGAATTATATGAGGGGAAAGTACCAAATCTTTCAATGCTCAGGGCATTTCAACGTCTTAATCTGGCTGCCTGAGACATACAGCTGATAAAATCGAGTTCTAACTCATCAGGTGGCTCCAAGGCCCGTATTCTAACTGCCAGGCTCTACTCTGCCCGATAATAACACTTATTATTACTAAATGAGAGTTACCAGTGATGATAATAGTCTGCGGGAAAAGAACTGCTATTAAAGAAAGGTTTATTCCTGTCTGAAAACATACAGGAAGAAACCCATAATTTGGATCCAAAGATACAAAGAGAGCAGCACACAGCAAGGGTCACCGGTGTTCTTGTGTATCTGCAGTTTTAAAATGACCATGAAGAAGCCTTCTCATGGCTGGCAGCACATTTGTGGGTTCTTTACTGGCTCTGGGCAAGTGGTTAACATCAATTTAGAAATCTTTGAAATTCTTAACAGAAACACAACAAACCCTACGGCAGCAATTTTCGAGCCAGTGATAATATGCATGGAGAGAGAGATTGATCTTTTTTTTCTCTTATGAGCAAATAAATGAACAGCTTTTAAGATCTCTGGCTATTTTGGTTCCTCTCACCACATCTAACCTCCCCTCCCCCACAATATCCCCAGGGTTTAAGTAAGCAGCAATTGAAAATCAAGTCTATTAGTGTCCAGGGAATTTAGATGATGATAAAAATTCATAGTCACTTCTAACACCTCTGGCTTCCTTCAAGTGCTGAAAGATAACCCCATAAGGTCATTTTTGTGACTTAATCTAAGAAATCCTAACAGACTGCCACCAATGGCTAAGCTAGCTGATATTTTTGGAATGTGGGGTGACAGATGAATGGGCAGATGAGATTTTTGGCTTCAGTGCCTTGGGAGACTGGCTTCCAAATTTCTTAAACAAGAAATAGGGAGAATCTGAATACGAAGGAAGAATCAAACAGCCCATACTTCTGACTGGCTTTAAAGATTTTAATGCTGATTCAAAGCATGAAAATAAAATCATAGTCTTTAAGCTATTCGAAAAAATAACAATAACAACCCTGGCCACAAATAGACAAATTTACTTTGAATATTTCTTTCAAGCATGATCATTATTAACTAAACAGCTCAGACTCTGGAAATGTAATTCAGGTTTCATTATCTCTGCCCTCATCTCATACTACTAAGAAAGTGAGAGAAAAAAAAATGGGGGATTTGGAGGAGTAGATAGTTAGACATGGATCTTGTCGACATTAGTGGAAAGTGCAATGTCCTGAGCTATTATCTGTGATCCGTCCATTATGTTTCAATCAATGGTGAAGTAAAAGCCCCTCACCTAGGTATTCTCTCTTCTCTTCTTGGTGCTTTTATGACCAGGGCTTAGGACTCTTGGTAGAGAAGTGAGAGATGAGAAGAAAAGCTAAACAGTTATTTGAATGAGCTCTTTTAAAGAAGGCAATATTTTCTCCCCTTGCCCTTGATTCAGCCATCTGGCTCCAGGAGCTTGCTGCTACATGCTTTCAGACTGTTAATTTCCAATGCATGATTATGCCCCCCCATGCCAGCATGTCTGCTAGGAAAATGACTACTAGGACCAGTCTCTAAAGATCAACCCAAGTTTAGTATAAGTAAGAGAAAAACATTGGACAAAATCTGCAAATAAATTAGAAAATTCCATCCTTGGTTTTTCTCATTGCTACCCTGACTTAATGTCATGGACTCAAAATGTAGTAAACCTCCTTTTATAATCTCTGAGTCGCACTTGCCATCTGCACCTACAATCACACCTAAGTGTGTAGCGCCACACCTAACTGCATAGCATCCTGCAGTCCAGATCTCATTCTCATTATCCTGAGATTATTGACAACACCCTCACAACAAAGATGTTTTTCCCTTCTCTCTGCTGGAAAGCTGGCGATGCTCGGCCTCAGTATGAACCAGTCAAGCAGCATTGGCCAAAGCTTGGCAAACAACGTTCAGTGCATAGTTAGCAAGTCTCCAGAAGTTTCCTACACTGCTGATATCCTAAAGAAATAATGCCTTTGCTCAGATAAAAAGGCATGGACAAATGCTTTGCTAATAAATTGGTGACAGGAACGAACAAAATTGCCAAATCAAGATGAGGACGGGAGAGCTAAAGAAAGGGTGTTACCTGTAGGATAGTGCTCATTCACTGGCCAGTTGTCCACCTGCAGTGTGGCATTGCCACCATTCCTGGTGAAGCGCACCACGTGGTATTTGCCGTCATTGACCGGGGTTCTCTCTTCTTTGATGGAGATGTCCACTGTGCCAATATTGAAGACGACTCCAATTTTCCCCTGTTCCTGTAATAAAGAAATGCAGTGGGCATAATTATTACTGATCACAAGGTTTGTTCTCTTTAACGTTGATCCTCCAACTAGTAATAAATCTGTAGGTGCCCAGAGGGAGCTGTCAATGTGAAGTTAATAACAGTATCCTATATTTCTCCATATAAAAATACCAGCTGTATAAAGTCACCCAAATTGTTCTTACAGGCTGCATAGCACAGGTTATACCATTCCATTGCCTTAGTGAATATCAGGGTAGAATGACAGAGCTTCCTGACAAGGAGGTATGACATTGAAAAAATTCATTTCTGTTAGATGAACTGTGCCTGTTTCCTAAGAGGGGTTAATAAGACATTGTATTATAAATAATTTACAGTTCAGATTTAGGATTAAAGAGCAACTATAGGCCTGCTTTCATATTTTGGGGTAGTCAAAGCCAAGGGGAGGGATACAGGATTGTTAAGAGCCAGTGGCAGAGAAACTGACATTATAGGCCAAACCCTTGATGATTTTCTCTACAGATCCAAGCAACATTAAAAAGGTATTTTTAGCAAAAGGCAATGAAACAAAGCTGGTATCTACAGAATCAGATGACTGCCAATCTTCTCAAAGTTATAGCCCTTCTTATGTTAATCCAGACAGAGGCAATATTCAGGGCTGTAGCTTTTGTTATACAGCAGAAGAGAACATCTGTAGTTCAAAGGACTTCGGGGGAAGAAAAATTGCAATGGATTTCGGAGAAGGAGCATTATGATAATGAAAATGAAGATGATGGAGATTGTGACACAGTGGAAATGAGATCATCCACCTCCGGAGAAATGCCTAGAAACACTGAGCCATACACAACAATGCTATTAAAACAGTTACTCTTGCCCTCTAATAATTGATTAGGCCTAAGAGTTACTATTCACAATGAAACAAAATGAAAGAGGCCTTCCTGGTCTGATACAATCAGCTTCCCTCACTCCCTTGGAACGGCATGACAGCTTTGTGGAATACCAGAAAGGATGGGGGAGGGAGAAGGTGGACCTTTTTATCGTTTCTGTAGTGTAGTTGTCTGGCTTACTGGCAATAGGTTATACCTTGAAGATAATAAAAATCAGATAAAATCCTGACATTTAAAAGGCTGAGTCAAGTAGTTTTTCACCAGTCTGTGTTATTCATATTTGTTTAATCAATGAAAAGTAAAAAGAGGAAGAAGGAAAAGGAAGAATAGGGAGAAAGGAGGAAGAATATGCTTGAAGACCATAAGCCACATAATCTATGCTTGAAGGCCATAAGCCACATAATCTAAGTTCTGGCAAATATTTCAAAGATGCTCAGATTTAGTTGTTCATTTGGCTTATTTGTTCATTCTCATACACAAATATAAAATTTATTAAGAATCGAATGTACTCATAAGTAAAGATTCCTTGAAGGATGGATCCTTGTTTTCCATGAACTTTGGTACATTTTACTTAGTTTCCCAAACATATGCTTTCCTCAACTTTTAATTTGCCTTTCTGTGTCCTTTATTATGTAATATATCTTATACCCAATTAAAAAAAGTACTCAGACATCTTGATCTCAGAAGGGAGGAATGTAGGCAGACTGACCATTCATGCTGTCCACATTCAGGAAAACAGATCTAGGTATACAGCATCCCTGCCTTTGCTTCCTGACAGCATAGTCTGGGACTAAACTGATGCTTATGTTGCCTGTTTTCTGTACTCTGAAAAAGTAATCCAGTACTTCCCCACATGGTAGCGAAACACACCCATTATTTCCTAAATTTCATTCACTAGAACCAATATGCTTTCATTTTTACTTTCATTCAATTGACATCTCCATACTAAGAAAAGTACCTAGCACAAAAAATGAGAACTGGAATATTATTATAGGTTCTCTGTTAAACTGTTCATGTCCATAATTAAAAATACTATGATGCATTTTATATTTTCTCTTTGATCTTGAAAGTACATTTGAAAACGACAGCATGAATTCTCTGTTCTCTCTTAGAGAGTTGACACTCAGTAATCACTCATTTCTATGGCATGGGGGTGAGAGTCTGGGTGGATGTTTGTGCCCTCATAAGTAAATAAGCAAGGCCATGGTAGCCTGAGTCATAACATGCATAGGGACTGAAAGAACTGGAGGAGTTAAGAAGTCACAACTTCAGATGCCGTGACTCCTCTGCCTACCCCACAAATGCGGGCTGTTTATTTCACCACGGCTCTTCCATGAGAAACCACTACATAAACTGTGGATGCATAGAGAAGCCTGTTGGCAATTCAGTTCACCTCTGAGTCACTAATTAATCATGGATAGAAAACAGTTTTAGGGCCGGAAAGGAGACCTTTTAGCATTCTGCAGTCTTTCAGTAACAACAGAGTCCTGTTATGACTCAGTGAGTTGCCTGATCAGCAAGATATATTCTTGGGCATATTCTCTGAAAGATCCATAACAGATTCAGGAAAAGAAAAGATTTAATCTCTGCCATAATAAACATTTGGTCCTTATCTTAGGCACCACACATTTGCCATTAGAATGACTGTTTCTGAAAGATCTTCCTAATCCTGTCAGCACATCACCAAATTCAGTGTAGACCCTCACCCAGCTGTTTCATTTTTGTCTCCCACAGTAGTGATTGTGACTGTGCTGGACCTCAGATGTCCTCTTTTTATTTTCGGTAATAAAATTTCATCATGTCAGACTCCTTGTTATTTGTCATGGGACCACGGTGGCATTATAATCTGTGGCTAACTGCTTTGTTTCAGTTTATTATAAGTCATGGAAGCCATGTGGCAAATACCAACATAGTTGCCTAGGCTTAAATTTATCATGTGTAACTGCTATGAAAATAAACTCTGGTGGCTTATCTGTGTGCAGAGAAGAAGATGTTAGGGGTAATGCATTAGATCTGGTGTAGCCCTGATCGACCTTGAGCAAGTTACCTAACTATTCCAAACCCTTCTTTTGATAATACACTATAGACAAGATATCAACTTTTGAGTCTTCAAAGGGCTCTTGTAACAAAATGATATGACTGATATGGTTGATAATGTAATCCTTTTTCCCCCATTCTCATATTAATGTGTGTGTGCATTTCTGCATGTATGCAGGTGCATATATGTATGTGCACGTGTGCCTGTACATTGTACATGTGTGTGTGAGGAAGCCAGGGGGCAACTTCAGGTGTCTTCTTTGAGACAGGGCCTCTCATTGGCCTGAAACTTATCAGCTGTGCTAAGTTAACTGGCCAGTGTACCCCAGATATTATCTCTTTCTGTCTCCCATGCACTGGGGTTCAGAGAGTTGCCACCATGTCTGTTTTCTGGGGGTGTTGCGGATTGAATTCAGGCCCTTGTATTTGTGAGTCAAGTGCTTTACTGACTAAGCTATCTTCTCAGCTCCATACAACAGTTCTTGATAAATAACAAAACATTATAAGAATATGAGATTAATGAATTCAGTGGGGATTATGAAGCCATTTCCCATAAATAATGATCTGTGATTATTACAGGTGTTAAATGGTTCAAAAGAAGGAATATAGTTTTTAGCCCAAAGTAAGTATAGTAAAACAGCACCTATGGTTCCTAAAACTGTACAGCCTTGGGCAGTTTATTTATACAAGGGTGCACAGAGAAAGGGAGAGGCAAACTGCTGCACCTGAAAGCCTACTGTGGGGATTTTGTTCAAGCACATGCCATGTGACTAGGCAGATTTCTGGACCTAAATAAAGGTCTTCCCTCGCTCCTCTCATTAATATAATTGAAAGTAGTAGTGCCAGTTAAGAACTGCTTGGTTTGGCAGACACTGTCATCAAGATATATTGTGAAAATAATTGTAAATTTTAGAAAACAGGACATAAATTTCTTTTTGCAAGGTTGATTTCCTGTCACTCTTTGGTCGTTTCTCTTTCAACATTCCTTGGTGCCTTTTATAAACCTTTCTTAGACAAGCAAAATGTAGCAGCAGAAACAGCATGGCTATAAATTTTAATAACTCCACACCCATCACGACTAAAGTTGCCAACAAGCAATCTCTTCAATCTATGTTCTTCCTTGATATTCAACACAAAGATATGTGGTAAATCAGGAGACATTACCAACCATCCTCAAGTGTATTCCAGAAAAAAATTCCAAATGTTACAGAATCAGCGGCCTTCAATAGCCAGTCAGTCATTCTTTAGCAATAATGGCTGTTTATGAGCCCACCTGATTCCTCAAATTAGTCAAGTTCTAGCTTTCTAATCCTCAATCATTCACATTATGGTTAATGCTGGGGGTCCTGGGGGTCATCTCAGGATGTTATGGGCTCCAGGGCCAGATGTTAGGAGTAGAAATACAATGGGGCAAGAGAAAAATCCTCAGGAATAAAGAGCTCCCTGAAGGCTCTCTCTTCATTTATTCCAGAGCGCCCTCGGGGAAAGCAAAATGCGCCATTCTGATATTTCAGAAAATTGCAGTTGACAGAAACAAAGCGGAGGTTCTCAAATGTATGCCGAGGAGATGCGCACTGGAAACAGTTCTCAACGCTGTCACTGCTAGGCTTCCCACAGAATTTGCTAGTTCAGTGCTAGACAATAACATATTGAAGGCAATGTGTAAATGATGCTTCCTCCGCCTATGTAGCACAGGCCCTTCTGCAACCATTTCCAGGACTGGGTCCTACAACATGAAGTAATTAATGGCTCTGTTTACCACATTTTTGTAATTCTCCTTATTATAGGCTCATAGTAAGAACAACCTTTTGGGTCCCTTTGTGATAGATGGGGCCAGTTTCAACTAATAAATTGAATGCCATTGTTAAGCTACACATAATTGCTAGTGTGAGACCCATCCATGTCCTCTCATTACTGTGAATTACTATATCCAGCAAATTCTTGGTTGTGGTTTCTTTTCCAGTCTGGCTCACTGAGTATGGATGGTACCAAACTAAACCCAGAGATGACTGAGGAACAAAGTTTGTATTCTTAGTGTCACTTCTGTCCAGGCTATCACTGCAGCATTACCCAGACTATCACTGCAGCATGACCCAGACTATCAGAATGCCTGGGTACCTATTTTTGTATGTTTGTCTGTTCAACAGAGTCTCTCTGTAGCCCCAGCTGGCCTGGAACTTGCTAGGTAGACCAGGCTGGCCTTGACATACTTTTCAAAAGGATTATCTTCCAACTTCGCAGAATTATCCACTACTGAACTTATGTAATAATCTTGTTTAATACTCAGACCCAAGCCTGTCTGACTCTTAAACTCAGATTTTTCATTTGGGTATATTTCTATCACTTTTGTTATATGTTGCAATCAAGTTCCAGTCATGTTTCTTAATGATAGCAATGTATTCTGAGAGGACTGTCCTTAGGTGACGTAGTCGTTGTATAAGCATAGCAGAGTATACTTACACTGTCAGATACAGTTAAATGTCAGTAGGTGATACAACCTTACAAGACTGCCTTCCCAAATGATCTTCAATGTTGATTAAAATGCCGTTATATAGCACATGACCATATTTACATAACAATATATGCTCATTATACAATATAGACTTTCTATCTGCTTCACCTGTCAATCATACTGTTTAACCTACCTGTGAATCTTTGATTGCACAGGTCTTACCAGTGCCCAGTAAACTTTTGTTAAATGAATGGGGAAGTAAATAGGTGAAAGATGAATTAAAATGTGTGGTTGTAAATTTTTTAAAATGAGAGATTTTTTTAACCCCTAGATATGAAACAGGTTTTCATAGTGTAAGCTAACATATATAATTGCATATATGTTCATATGGTGTGTAACGAGGGCAAATCCTATTGTCTTACTTTCCTTTATAGATGTAGTACGCTAAATGTGACAAGGTATAACTTGCCTGATTTACTAGATAATTTCAGTTGTGGGAGGATTTACTGATGTTCTTTGGAATAAAATGTTCTGAACTCAGTAGAGCACGTATGCTCTTTTGTACCTATTTAGCTGTCTTTTCAGGGAAGATCATTGGCTTAGTTTTTCTGAGAGATGATCTCCTTGTTTTATACCCAGGACAATTATTCACCAATAAGTACTGAGTGTATATTTTCTGTACATGAAACTCCACACTGTTGAAGGACTGGAGACATGGAGGAGATGAGGTGAAGACTTAGAGAGAGAAACAGTCCTTCAGGAGTCACCCAACTACAAAGACCACAGCTATGAAGCTTAGAGAAAGTTTGGATTTTCATCATCATCTGCTGACAATGCCCTGCTCCCTTTCCCTTAAGAAGTTGGAATGTGGTTAAAAAAAAGAAAATACCTGCTCTTTAAAAGAATTTAAGACTTACAATCAGAAGACTAGAGACCAGTTGAGCTTCCATATTCTTTTGCTGTGTAATCTTGACCAGATTCCCCAACAATCTGCTTCTCAAGCTATATTTTTAAATATATTATTTATGTTTTGTGTTCGAGTGTATTGCCTGGATGTTCATAAACGCACCTATGTTCATGCCCCTCCCATGGAGATCAAAAGAGGGTATCAGATCCTCTGAAAGTGGGGTTACGGATGGTTGTTAGACACCAAGTGAGTTCTGGGAATTGAACCCAAGTCCTCAGCAAGAGCAACCAGTGCTCTTAACCACTGAGCCATCTCTCCAGCCCCTTCTCAAGCTATTTTTATAAAAGTGAAAAAAGTGCAGAGTCATAAATAGCATCTCCATTAAGTGATATTAACTGAAATGAATAAAAGCTTGGCAAACTCTACAATGATCTATAAAGAGTGATGTAGGAATTATGTTAATGTGGGGTAGAGGTGGTGATGAGGATGACTGGGTGAGAAATGGTATGACATATGAGGTAGAGGCACTGGCTACTCTCTGTGGACACAGCTCTCTTTGGAATGACTTTGCCATTCAGAATCACTGACAACAGAGTCTGCAACAATTCTCTTCAGAAAATGCATGTTAAATGGTGTAGAAACTAATTCTGTTTTCCTAAATCTGTGTAGGTCTCTGTGACCTCTGTATCCATCCCACGATGTAACAACCATATCTCCCCATGCTGCAGATGTGTTTCACCTAGTGTCCCACTGATGTCTGCTTGCAGGAGCTCAATCCATTAAAGCAGATTAGATACACGATCTGAGATTCTCACAAAGGGCCAAGAGAGAGAAAACTGAAAATTAACTAATCTCTAACTCTAAGCAAATTTTAAAGAGAGAGAGAGAGGGAGAGACAGACAGACAGACAGACAATGTAGGACAACAGGAACTTTGACCTGAAGAGGAGAGAGTCAGGGAAGGACACAGCAGCTGGTAAGAACAAATTAGATGCAAACCAGGACTATGGGGCATACACGGGCATCCTGAGTCTCTGTGTCCTTCAAATCACTCTGACTGTTGTTTCTCATCCACTGACAGCAGGGTCGCACTGGCTCATTTGGTAGTTAACTTTAATCACAAGACAAAAGTGAAAGTTCATTTCTGTCAGAGCCCTAGTGTTTTGCCAAGACCTGGAGCAGTCTCCTGGCAGGATCCAGGTGACAGCTGGCAGGGCAGTGATCACTGAAATCCAACAAGATTAACAGCTCCTACAAATGCCTTGATTTCCCCCAAATCTCTGCTCTATCATTAGAGCTGACCCAATGGTCTCAGTAGAAACCTTTAAACTCTGCACTCATGGTAACTGAATTATAGGTTTTAAAATTAGGAAACACATTTCAAATCACCCAGAATTCTTGTAGAGCACCTTACATCTTGCCTACATGCCTCCAAAGTAAAATTCTGGGACCAGAAGCACCAGCATGTCTGACGGCATGTTAGAAGTTTTAATCTTGAGCCTAATGCCTGACCCTCTAGACCAGAAATTCTGGGCCGGGGGGCTTGGCGATCTCTGAGAAGGTTCTCTGAGAAGGTTCTCAGTGACGAATGCATGAGTTTGGAGTCTCCTTCCTTACTTTCAAGTCTTTTTTGTGCCTATTTTTACTGAGATTTGGGGCATTTCAAAGAACAGATCTCAGTGAAATTTAAAACCTTTCCCCGATCTGCAGCCTTCTGCATAGCTCCCCATAGGATTTCATGTACCCTACCACACACGCTAAGGTCCATCTGTACCCAGATGTTCCTCAGTGTAAGCCTATCCACCAGAGCCCAGACAGCCCACCCAGCTTCATTCCCCCAAACAAGATCAGCTGTCCTTGACCCCACAGCAATCAGGAGTCAACAGTTCCTTGGACACAGCTGGGACTTGCCCATCCATCTCCTCAGCTCCACACTGGGTCTTTGTTGGACTGAGTTAGCATGGGTCCTGTGCATGCTGTCACCACTGATGCAAGTTCACATGAGCAAGTTCACAGAGGCCTGAAAGCTTCTGCTTCCTTATAATCATGGACCAGCCTTGACTCTTACAATCTTTCTACCCACTATTCCACAATGGTCCCTGAACCATCAGTGGGTGGGATTTAAGTGGAGGAGTTCCATGCAGGGACCGGCACTCTACAGTTTCTTGTTCTCTATGCTTTGGCTGGTTGTGGCCGTATATGGGCACACTGCTCTGTTGTATGAGGAACCATCACTGGTGAGAGTTAAAGGATGTGTTAGTGTTCTCTCCATCCCTTGTCCTGCTATGTTCCATGAGCCTTAGGTACAGAGGTTTCATTGCAGATGTGTCACTTAGGACTGGGCATCTCTCAGACATATATTCTCTGTGTGTCACCAGTCATGGAGCTCTGTAATAATCTCCATCTGTAGCAAAAAATAAAAAGCTTCTTTGATGAGTGGTGTACAGCACACTTAGCTGTATTTATGAGGAGCCATATTTAGCATATGGTCACAAATTTGTCTAGAGATATCACAGGGATAGATATTCTCTAGAATCTATGGCCTTTCTAGCCATGATGGCTATGTTTACAATGCCACCCATGAGTTCTGTCCCATTGAGAAGACGTAAAGTCCAATTTAGATAGATGTTGATTACCCCCTAGAAAAAGGGCTACTACTGAACCCATAGAGTTAGTTTGCTGTGCCAATAACTGTGGTTATTAGGCTTTGGAGCTGGGTTGGACCATTGATTGATTTTCTCCTTTAACAGCTTGCATAGTAGCCTCTAGAACTATGAGAGTTAGTCTTCAGGGAGATGGCTTTGAAGTCAGTTTCAGCTCCATTGCTCCAAGTCCTATGTCCAAACTATGCTACCTGTCTTCGGCAATAGGGTCTTACCTTCAAGTTCTGGGAGGTAATCAAGAGCTGTGGTAATAGCCTGTATTATTTGGGGAGTCTCTTGGACTACCATGACCAATAAGTAGAAGGGGGTCTTTCTCCTGTCTGGCACTGTATTTCTTGTTAGACAATTTTCAGGTATACACATACACTCATGTTCAGATATTATGTGCATATTTTGGGGGGATTTTAAGTTAAAACATTTCTGGCATTCATGTCTTGATTCTACTATGGCTCTGTTTTAAACCTGGGATGATTCTTGCCTGGCACAGTAACATCAATTGATACTCTTTCTTGACTCTTTACTTTGAGTTGGATAGTTTGGGTCATTTTCTGCAAAGATGCATGATCAGCTCCAAGTGGCTGTACAGGAGAAACTCTTTCTCTCTCTCCTTCTCTTAGAAGTAGATATTCTGGGCCAAGCAAAGTTGAATAGGAGCTCCTGTGAGAAAAAGTCATCAGTCAGTCAGTAACCCTGAAGAACTATTCTACGACTGTAAAGAAACCTTTAGTATCTCTCTAAAGGGCTCTGCTATTTACTTAACTTCAGAGTGACAGGCTGTGCTAACATTATGGTCTCAAGGTGAACAGACCTTTATGAGTATAAACACTGGCCAAGCACCCTTCCCCTAACAAGTAAGACATTCTCAGCAGCTCTCCCAGACAAATCCCAAGTATAATCTTCATGCCATTTCCTATATGAGAAAAGAAAATTGGTACAAGAATTTGAAAATTCTTGAATTGAGAGAGTCAGTATAAGAAGCCATCAGAAAATGCACTGGAGACTGCGACAGCCTTTAATAATATGTCTGAGGAAGGAATACACAAATTTGGAGGCGACAAATGAACCTGAATCAAGGATCAGCAAGACTAGGTTATAATTGTAGTGTTTCTTGGTTTTGCTAATAGTTTTATTGGGCTATGACTGCATTCACTTTTTGCTGTTGTAATGCATCGCCTTTTGCAGCTTTGATGTCACAACAGCAGAATTAAAGAGTTGCAAAACATGTCATGTGACCTATAAGCCTATTTTATTGACTCTCTGGCTCTGTGCTGAGAATGCAAGGTGACCCATGTTGTAGAATGTTATACAGTTTAAGGCTTTTTAAAATTCTTATTTTGTTCAATAGCTTCTGTTGAAGTGTTCAAAATAACCGAGCTAAATCTGTAAGAGTCAAATGGATAAGCTGTACCACACCTACTCAATGAAGTAGTGCAGGCAGTTCCGGACTAACCCAGTTCACCCCTTTTCTCACTTGTAGTTCACAGGAATCACTATAGAATATGCTGAGAAGATAGCATGCTGAGCTAAGGGCCTGGCTGGAGCAGTAAGGGCTCTGCTCCAATTCTTTACCACTTTAATGCGTGTGTCCCATTGCCCCTGCAAAATATACCCAAACTCAAGAGCTGCTTAGGATCTGCACTGCAATAAGCAGAACACACAGAAATGGGATTCCATCCAACCTGGATAATTTTACGTGGGCCTTAGGGGACTGGCTCACAATGAACTAGGTTTTCTTATCACCTGCTGTTTATCTGTAAGTTATAAACCTCCTCCATGTAACTTGGCATGTGTGGGACAAGCTCTGTCTCCCCTGGAATCATGCATGTTGATAAACAGCACAGCACAAATGCCCTCTGGTACTATTATCTGGAAGACAGAACACAGTTTTAATATGAGAAGACAAGATATAGAAAACTCTTCCAATTAAGCATGAACTAATCTATCTTGGATCCCACTGAGGTGCTCTATATTCTAAAATCAACTCAACCTAACACTGTTTGAAGGCGGTCATCTGTGGATGCAGAGAAATAAGTTAGAGGCTTCTGGCAAAAGAGGATGGTAGCTAGTAATAGTCTGGCAATGGAAGAGATGGAGCGAAGTTGTAAGTTATTAAAATTATAATGATATGACATTGCATTCTGAAAATATATCTAGGTCTGTGAGAGTGATTCATGTTCATGTTAAAGGCTGGAGACTCTAAAAGACAGCACACATCACTTAGAGAGAGGTTAGATTTTCAGTTTATTATATTAGATGAAATGAGAGAAGAGAATAGCATCCCAATGCAATGAATATCTCAGTCTGCAGGCCTCCAGTGCATCTGCAAGACACTTGAGTCACCTTAAGTGATAAATGGTGATTAACTGAGATCTCTCAGTTTACCTGCAAGGGGAATCTACTGGGCCGTTGTCTTGGAATGAACATATTGAAATTGAGGCTCATTTTTCCCTTCCTAGTTATCATAAACAAAATGTCCAGGGGACTCTCATATATCAGCAGTGCCTGTCTGACCAGGGACTGTGGTGCATGTGTCCTGGAGATACTGTTGCTGGATATTTCATCCAGGTGATATTTAATGGTCATCTTCTTTGTCAGTTTTAACCACTACAACATTCCCTCTCAGATCAGATCTGCATTTCTAATTCAAAAGGTTGATTTTTACTTACCTCCGACCACCCTAATAAAAGCAACAGAGAGAAGAAAATGGTGAAATTAAAACAGTTGTAGAACATCAGGAGGAGGCAAGGTGCTGACTGCCATGATAGCATCAAAGCCTCTGAGCGGGGAGTGATTTGAACACCCAGGCAGAATAATGAAAGGGAACGTGCTTTCCCTTTGCCACGAAGAGATTAGTAAAGGTGACCCAGACCTAGCACTTGAAAACATGTTTCAGGGAGCTGACTTTTACCATACCAGCATCAAGAATCATTTCACAGCTACGTGCTTTTCAGATAGCATCATCAGGGAATGTATCTTCTAATTTTGACTTATTCAAATTGTCTCCCTACCAAATTCTCAGGTTTAATCAAATGGAGATGATGTCCTTGGGTGACTAGAATATCACCATTCCTCAGATATGGTATATACCATGATCCTTCAGGGTACTAGCCATAGCATCTGATACACATTATCCACAAAGTTCAAAGTGAAATCACCCATGATATGGCAAGCATTCTACAATGGCATTTAAACAGCATGAATAGTCTTTCTGGTCTTCCTCCTTCATAAGTGTATTGCGATTTTACTTGTAATATAAAGATATGAAATTATTTCATTCAATAGATTAAGGAACACAGAGCTAGAGAAAGAGAAAGAGTTGTACACTGTTTATGTCCAGGTGTGTGCATCTGTGGGTTCAAGAATGTGTGTGTGCATTTGAGGAAGACAATATACCCAAAGATTGCCTCTGATTTCCTTGAAGTAAAATCATGCAGGCTCAGGAACGCATAGGCCCTTCTTTGTCCACCAAAGACACGTTTAATGTAGCTTTAATCTAGTTCTTGCAGAATCCCAAGACAGCAGAATCCTCAGTTTACACATCTATACAAGTCCTCTATGAAATATCAATGTATAATAGTCCTGAAATCAGAAAAAATTATAGGTTCTAAAGTGAACCTCAAATCAGGGTGATCTAGAGTCAATAAAAGCTCTATGGAAGGAAACAATCCAAAGACAGAGAGGTTCTTTTCAGCTTTCTCTATACAAAAATTGAATGAGATATATTTTATATCAGTAAAGGAACTTGTTTGTGCAGAGAATTCATTCTTTTTTAGCCCAAATATCCAGGTACGTAGAGATGAAAGCAATTCTATATGACTGCATTCATAGTCATCTTTGATTACACATATTTATCTCTAGTGTCCACTGAACACTAGAAATGAAAGCTCTCTCTCTTTCTCTCAGTGTGTGTGTGAGTGCATGCACACACGCATGCATGCACGCACCCGTGCATACATGCACATATGGACAGAGGCCAGAAGAGGAGGGCATGTGCACCCTCTTGACAACTCTTTATCTTTTTTTTTGAGGCAAGATCTCTCCAGCAATTTGTAACTCATAAACTGGCAGGCAGTAAGACCCATGATCTTCTGGTCCCTGCTTTCTCAGTTCTGAGATTATAGACATGTATGGAACTATACTCATCTTTTATGTGGGTGCTCTGACATGAACTCAGGTCCTTGTCTTGATCACCAAGTACTCTTAATCACTGAAACATCTCTCCAGCTCCTCAGTGCTACTTTTGTTTGTTTATAAATTTCTAATAGAATTTTTGTGTATTTCATACACAACATTTTAATTATCTTTATACCCCTTCCCCAACAGCACACTCCCATAACACGTCCCACTGGAATTCATGTATTCTGTCATTTGTGTTAGGGCCTATTGTGACAAGTTACTATCTTCACACGTCCCCTCAGTATAAGTTCATCTACTGAGGTCCAGTCAGCCTCTCTAGAATACATCCCTTTAAGATCAGCTCTTCTGCACCCAGCAATAATCAGCTGCCAATAGTTCTTTGACAAAGAATGGGCCCTTGCTATCCATTTCGGTAGTTCTGTGTCAGATTTTTGTCTGCTTGAATTTGTATGGGTCTTGTACATGCTGACATCATTGCTGTAGGTTCATATGAACTAGGTTCCAGGAGTCTTAGGACTCTATTTCAATATGGTCATAAATCTCCTCCCTGGATCTTACGCACCCTCTATTCCACAACAGTCTCAGCACTGTTTATATTTTTTTTGTGTATGAATGTATTGCCTGAATGTGTGTAAGTGCACCTGCGTTGTACAGTACTCATGGAGTCATAAGAAGGCATCAGATTCCTCTGGAACTAGAGTTATGAGCAGTTGTTAGCTGCCATGTGGATTCTGAGAATCGAACCTAGGTCCTCTGCAATAAGTGCCAGTACTTTTAACTGCTGAGCCATCTCTCCAGCCCCAACAGTGCTGTCTTTAATAGAATCATTTTCTCTCTAGTCTTACCATGAGAATTGTGAGGAAAGACAATGCATTTCATTTTCCAGGTCTTCTTCCATATATACAGTGTTTAATCAATGTTCAGCTGACATCTAACACAATAGTGAGGGCACTTTTGCATTCTCCTGCCTCAACAATCTAGCACAGAGACGATGCAATACAGTGTCTTCAGCCACAGTTCAGTTTGTGCTGTGGTTCTGTATTGGTAAAATGCTACTGAAAATGAGATGAGTGCTGTGCCTCTCCGTGGACCACAGGTATTCACTGATTTCCCACAGTCTACTCACTATTCCTCAGCATAACTGCCAGCAGGCTTATGCTTCTCAAGAACCTGCTCTACAAACCTAGAAATGAGGTGCTTGGAATTCATTACCAAGGCTCTAAACAACTCTGATTCTTTATTTGTACTAAAGTCAACTTAAGTTTTACATTTGATTTTGATCTATTTGTTAAAAGTCCAAGAAATGATCCAATTGTATTTCTGAATATGGAAATTAATCCATAATACAAATAGCTAATCAAATCTTTGCGTTCCCATGAATCATGAATTCAATGGTTAAAACTCAACTACTTGCAAACTTACCTTCTTCTACCAAGCCCTCTAACTTTAAAAAATATGTATTTATTTTATTTTATGTTTACATATAGGAGTGTCTTACTTACATGTATGTAAGTGGACCTGTGTTGTGCAATGCCCACAGAGGCCAGAAGAGGGAGTCAGATCCCCAGAACTGAAGTTACAGATGGTTGTTACCAGCATGTGGGTGTTGGGAATTGAACGGCGTACTCTGGAAGAACAGCAAGTGTTCTCAACTGCTGAGCCATCTCTCCAGCCTCTATCTCTCTAACCTTTAGTACACTGGTGATTGATTATCTCTGCTCTGCAAAGTTCATGTTTCTAGTACAGTCTTTTAGGCAGTTTATTATAACTGGCAGCATTTTAATTTGTGTTAGTTGGGCCAGATTCAGAGTCTTTTCACATGGTTGTGCTTTTTGTATGTGGAAATATTTTTTTTCTTTATATTAGTGCTGTACAACTGAGTGTCAAGTCATAGAAATTTCACAAGCAAGGGTACATTGATCAAACACTGCAGTGGACAATTTGACAGACACATCAGAAACTAGATAAAAATGTCAGTTACTTTCTAGCCTTCCAGGGTTTAATCTAGACCTTGGCATGGTGGTAATGATTTGGAACCAGAGGATTTTGATATATGTTCTAATTGCTTACTAAGTAAACATCCTGGGGCAACTTATAAGCATTCCAGGTGTACCTTCCTACAAGACAAGCATGTATCCTCCAGCTTGTTGGATGGTGAAGAAGATAAATGTCAATGTTTGTGATGGCACGTTTCACTAAGAAAAATATATCATTATAAGATAGATGGGCACAAAAGAAAAATAAGAACCAAACACATATTTTCCCACATTAAGATCTAAAATACAGAATATTCCCTTATAATGTTAGCAAAAATACTTCTAGTCGGTCTAGGAACTGGAGGCAAATATTCAGTATATATCTAGCAAGACAGAAAAGTCTATCTTATTAGGAAGGGCAAAAGTAGAAAAAATATATAGTTATGTAAGTGCCATGGAATGAAATTTTGTTGTCCCCCCAAATCACATACTATACCCTTAACCCCAATGTGAAGTAATTTGGAGTTGGGGGAGAGAAAATGTAATTAGGTCATGATGGTTGTATCTGATAAGACACTAGAAGGATGACCTCTCTCTCCTTAATATAGTTAAAGACATAGCCAGAAGAAACCATCTCCAAATCAGGAATGGGCCTCTTCCAGAAACCAAAATTTATTTTGCCTCCAAAAGTATGAGAAATAAATGCTTATTGTCCAGGTCACCCAGTCTATGTTACTCTGTCCTTGAGGCCCCAGCTGACTAAAGTTATAAGATGTATTTAGGTAGATATAGCTGAGAAGGTAAAGCAACTAGGAAAAAGTTAGAATGTTAAAACTATTGGTATGAAAATAAAATTCAGTGGATGAAGTAAGACACATTTTCCATAAAAGATGGAACATGGTAGTCTTCATTAAATTTGCCTAAATTGAAATATCTGCATGCTGAGATAGACTACTGGACCCAGCATTATTCATATGCAATGGAAGAATTTTTTGAGGTTCATGAAACATCTAACTCTTAGAGATTATTTTCTTTTCTGCCCAAAGGGCCTTCCCTGAAGCCATCAACAAACGCTTCCTCCATGATAGCACAATTATATTTATCAGATTTAGAAACTATAGATTCAAAATAAATATATATAAAAACTTTATTTCCCAAGTGTGACCATGGGCATCCTTGCTTTCTTCTGAAAGCATTCCTTTGGATATAGAAGAGCTTCAGATATTTGTAAGGGCTAAGGTTTCTGATGCACTGACCTCCGGTCCTGGCCAAGAGGTCTGAGACCATAAGGGAAGACATTATTCCAGAGATTAGGCTAGAGCATCCTTGCTTCAGCAGTAATGATTTTAGTGTTGCTAATTAGTTACATCCATGCTCAGTGGCACCTGTGAGTTTACACAGATAATGATTGTAGCCAGAAGAAAGTGAAAACTTCAAAGATGGAAAGTCTTAAGGGCACAGTCAAAGCATTAGAATGACCCTGAAAACGCTTACCCACAGTCTCATCTGAAATAAGGTGGAAGACTACTCTCGAAATCCTCAAGCATAGGAGACAATATATTGCTCACTGATCTACTTTGTGTGGACTTCAAGAACATTTCCTTAGGCCAGTACCTAGAAGCAAACATCTCAGAAAGCTAGCTGCAAGAACAGACACATCCTTAAGACAATAGAATGTACTTCTATTTCAATTGCTAACTGATGGACCGTGCTGCGTCTGTTCACTAGACTACCAGGTCTGCACAGGAAATGCACAGAGCAATGATCAGGGCATCTATGGCTGAGTACAAGTGCCTTTATGGAAGGCAGAAAAGAAGGTCATGTTCAGTCCTAGGGACAATACAAAAGTGGTACAGAATCTGGAGCAGATAGTTATTGTAAGCATAGTAAATATTGTTTTTCTCACTGTATACTTATTAGTTGCTTTGTATAATAGAGTAACTTTCAAATACTTTCAAATTCAGAGCCCATAGGATTCATCAGACCATCGCAATATTTTGTTTTTAAGATGGATAGAACATAACTTTTGTGTGAAATAGTTTTCAATACTTAAAAAAAAAAAATCCAAGGTTCTCTCATGAAAAGATGTCTTAGCTCTGTCTCCCTGTCTCTTGTCTCTGTCTCTGTCTCTTTCTGTGTGTGTGTGTGTGTGTGTGTTTGTGTGTGTGTGTGTATGTATGTATGACAAAGAGACATAGAAAGAGAGACATTCATTTATATAACCCAGACTGGCTTAGAATTCATGACTGACTTGCCCAGATCACCTCAGTTGCTGGGAATACAGCTACACATGGTGAGATTGCTTTAAAATGGTAGAATTTCAAACATGAGGCTAGAAATTCTTCAGGACAATGAGCCAGAACTGAGAAGGAGAGAAAGATGTAAGTTCTATTTTCCATAGACCTCACCAAGCTCTACTGCTAGCGTTGCCAAGTAGCCTCCGCTCTGCCTGGTATGGTAAAGAAAAAAGCAAAGGGAATAGTTTTGACACTGTAAAAGGAATAACCCTTCTAGACTACAGCAAAAAATAGACTGGGAATGCCCCAGGACTATGAAGAAAAGCACAGCTTTCTTATATTCTAATCACTTGAATAACTTTCAGTATTTGTTTTCTCCCTGTAGAGTCTACTAGGTTTATTTTAACTCTTACATAGCACTCACAGGCTTTGGAGTAAGTTTGATCTGGTTCTGACATGGTCCTCTTCTCTGTTCTTGATTATATTTTATAGACTCTCTAGAAATCAATTTTCTCATCCTAAATGTTGGGACACTATCATCTAGTATGAAAACGTGTTACAGAGACAGAGCAGTACATGCAGGTGCTTAGCATGGTCACTGAGTTACCTTTCCCCTTTGAAGAGCTGGAATGGGATTAAGCAGCCTGGATCATAGAAATCACACATGTACCCAAAGTGTCTGCCAAAATGTAATGATCCAACTGCTGCTTCTGAGAGATGACTCAGCTCAATATTTTAACATACTTTTCATGGACTGATGTACAATAATAAAATCTATCACTCTTAGGCAGCCTCATGAAGATGTATTTAAATCAACTCCCTTCTGTACTCTGATAGGTGGTAACAGTCATCACCACGACTCATAGACATGGTAACAGAAAATGTGTTCTGAGTCAATAAACAAAATAATAATGAATACTAGCAAAGATAATGATAATGGAATCTATTAATTGAAAATTGCATAACAGCCAACTATTCAATACAGAAGGGTATTTATAAATTATGTGCAAACACATGTTTAGTTCTCAGAGCTCATATATCTGTATGGCTATAACCATCAAGGAAAATTTAATGTGGGTCACTGCTCTAGAGCCACCATTTAATATTGAGTAGAAATGATGCTGAAAAGAAATTATGTTTGTTATATAACAGACTGTCAAATAAATAAAAAAATGCTCATTGCAATATAAGAGATAGAAAAACAAAATTGCTACTCTGCCACCACAGAGGTTTAAGTGGGGCAATCAATCAGGCCCTCTCCACTGTGAATTTCATGCCAGCTAAGAGACAGATATAAACTAAAGGGCCAGAGAACTCAATTGCTTATGAAGTTGGGTAGAGAACAGTTCTGAGACAAGACTTGGACCTGATCACAAGTCATTTCCTCATCCTTTACTTGTTGCCTCTCCAAAGATGAAACAGGCCTCGGTACCTAAGCTCAGGGAGAAAAACCAGGTAATAGGATGTAGAGATTAGAACGCTCTCACCAGACATGTGCATCCCCTTCCTCCAGTATTACAAGCCAAATAAAGGATAACAGAAAAGTAAAGTGTCATCTTGGTCATTTCTTTCCAGGGAACAGAGGCTATCTCATAGTGAGGGGACTGTGCTTTCTCTAACATTCCAGAAGTCCAATGAATCCTCTAGATGCAATTCTTCTAAGACAGTCTGATTCACCTAGAGTCAGCACTCAAGCACCTAAAAAGAATGTGCAGCTTGAACCTGTGTGTATGTCTGAGGACCTAAAAGTGCTTACTTTGTGGTTGTGTGAAATTTGAGCAAATAGTTGATAGCTAGCACTCTGTGCCAATTGCTGAAAAAGCCCTAACAATGTGCAGCTAATATCTTAGCTGTTTAGACCCTGAGATGCCAAAAGAAAATTATTAGAGAAGAATTTTTTAAGTTTTTTAATTAAATCATTATGTATTTCATACAGAACAGCTCAATGGATCTTAATCATCTTTGAAACCCCTTCCCCACTGGCACCTCCTGTAGCCCCTCAACTGGAATCCATACATTTTTCATCTATCTTAAGGTCTATTGTGTCAAATTAGTGTCCCCAAATGTTCCTCAGTGCAGGTTCATCCACTGAGGTCTAGGCAGCCTACCCAGAATCCCTCACTTTAAGAAGATTAGTTCATCCTCACCCAACAGTGATCAGTTGCCAATATTTCTTCAGCAAAGGTTGGGGTCTGCTGCCCATTTCTCTAACCCCATGCTGGGTTTTTGTCTGCTTCAGTTTGCATGGATCTTGAACATGCTAACACTGTTTCTGTAGGTTCATATGAGCAGGGCCCCAGGAATTTGTAGGGCTCTACTTCCATATCCTCATGCACCACGGGCTCTTACAATCTTTCTGCCCCCTCTTCCACAATGGTTCCTGAGGCCTGGATAAGTGAAACTTAATATGGGAGTCCTGTTCAGGGACCTCTGCAGACTCCTGAACACTGTGCTTTGGCCATTTGTGACCTTTTGTGTTACTGACCCTCTGTTGCAGGAGGGAGCTTCATTAATGAGAGTTGAGAGATTCATTCATTAGTGTCCTCTGTACTCCTTGTTCTATGTTGCATGAGCCTTAGGTGTAGCCTTGCATTGTACACATGCCACTTCGGCACGGGCAATTCACAGACAATGTCTGTGTGTGATCAGTTGTGGTACTCTGTAGTAGTCTCAGTCTGATGCAAAAGAAGCTTCTTTGATGAGTGGTGACTAGGATTTTTGACAGGGAAGAAGACTGGTCACAGAGATCCAAGGCTGGTTGGGGGAAGGGACAGCCAGGGTAGATGGCTGATCTAGGGCAGGCAGAGAGCTCTAACAAACTAGGTGGAAAAACTGAGCTGGTCTGAGTCAGGATGCAGTGGGCAGGTCTGGACTAAGAGGGTAGACCAGAAATCTGGGGTGGTAGGAGCAAAAGTGGGCCTATACCCAAGGCTAGAAGGAGAACAGGATGTAGGGTTGGGGAGAGAGAAGAGATTGTTATATATGACTTACAGGCAAAGGATATTACAGTCTTGATTGGTAAAATTCAGGAGGCCAGTGAAACTTCTTCATATTATCAACTTCTGTCTCCTTCCTGAGAGGCCTGGAAGCCTTCTCTGCTGTCATGTATGTCAGTGTACTCGTCAAGACTGCCTAACACAACCCCCAACTATACTGTCAAGTCCAAGTCCCAAGGGATGCATCTAATCACCATATTTACTGTGATGGCATAGGCAATAATAATACTACTGCCTCTAATGAAACTAAAGTGCACATGTCATCTTGGAGATGTGACTTGCTCAGGCAGAGTTGCCTTTCAGCTGTCTATGGCCAAGCCGTACAACCTGCAATTTAGTTAACAAACTGAGACACCATAGAAACCAGTGCTCTTAACAGGCATCTTTGATTCACTTGGGTTTTACTGCCTGTCTTACGCATGTTGAATCCCTAGTTAAGAGGCACTGGTAGTTGAATAGGCAGAACTGAATAGAGAAGGGGAAAAAAAGTACAAAAGGAAAGAGTTTGCAAAGTTCTAATGTACAATCTGCACTACAAGCTCAAAATCCACCAACACTGTTCCTTCATGCCAATAATTCTATTGCTGCCAACTGGGCAAATGTTACTCTTCAGCCTAGTATCCTAGATCATCACTATCATATCAACTTTTATTCCCAGTATTCTCTGTGAACTTTCTGAACCTTCTGCTCTGTGCAGAATCAAGATCAATCTATAATTTACTCAGCAAATTATATTTGACAACTGTGTGTGTAAGATATGCCAGAATTGGGGCTGCAGAGATGGCTCAGAGGTTAAAGGGGTTAAGAGCTCTTATTACTCTTCCTCTTGCAGAGGACCAAAGTTTGGTTCCTAGCATCTATATTGGAGGACTCACAATCTCCTGTAATTCCAGGTCCAAGGAATTGACCTTCATGGGTACTCACAACAAACACACACACACACACACACACACACACACACACACTGAAAAGAGGAGGAGGAAGAAGAGAAAAGTGCCATTGAGCATTGTTACACACACCTGTAATTCGAACTCTTGAGAGAGAAAGACAAGGGGATCACTGCATTTTTAAGGTCAACCTGATCTACATAAAGAACTCCAGCCCAACCAGGGCTACATAGCAAGAAGGTCAGCCTGATCTACATAAAGAACTCCAGCTCAACCAGGGTTACATAACAAGATGCTGACTCAAAAGCTAAAACCACCATAACAACAAACAAATAAAAAGATAAACAAAACAAGAATGGCAATTAGGTTGAATTTTCTAAGGCCCTATTTTAAGTAAAAAAAAAAAATTTAAAAATATAGGAAATTTACCTGATTTTAGAATGCTCCTGGAATAATATATTTAAAGACAACAAAAATATGGACTAAGGATTGACTTTAGGTTATAGTAAAAGTGAAGGCTTTATCATAGAAATGGCACTTAAAGTCAATCCTGAACACAGACAGAATATGGACAGATATAAAAGGCATGGTCCTATCTGTCTGCTGAAATGTCAATAAAGCTTTAGGTATGCAAAATGATTTAACTTCACTTTGAACCCAGAAGTCTGGTCTAACCCTGAATTGTTTCCTACTGTGAACCAAGCAGCACTGAGCAAGCCAGTCGACCTCTCTAGGTATTAATTTTCTTACTTTAAAAATGGTAATAAACTACCTTGTTATTGGGCTTCAGAGAATAATTATAAGCAACAACTAATGTCACATGTGCAGAAGTACAGGGAAATCACTACGCCCAGAACATGCATTAGAAGGTCAGGCAGGGCTCTGCAGGAATTGTTGACTTCATTTTAAATGTGCATGGCTGTTTCTTCCCCTAGCTTTGACTTTGATAAATTTTAAAAGGCTATCTTCAACCCTCTTTGAAATCTTCCATAGAAGTAGGAAATGCTTCATTTCAAACTTGCCCATTTCTTTTATCAGAGAAAATCAAAGTGCTCCTTGGAAATCATCTCATTAATCTCTTAGAGGGAGGTAAGGAGACACACATTTTGCACCATTGTACATGAATCTCAGTTTTACAAATAGGAAAGACTACATGAGCTTCCTTAAGTCACAAAGTGATTCACAGGCACAGCTCAAAATAGACGTAGCCGTGTATCCAGTTCTCTAACCCTTAGTTTGTGCATCCAAAAACTCCCAGGAATCCAAGTACAGGGCTAACTCTCCAGCACCCAAGTAATAAACTATTTACAATTTTAAAAATTACATTTCTTTACAGAAATAAATAAACAGGCTTGTTCAACAAGAACTTGGTGGAGATTAAAAAATCAGCCATATGTACTATTTATGACAGATATATAGTCCAGTGTTCTTAACACACTAAGTGAAAAATGAATGCTATTTTCTTTTATTTGCCATGATGATAGTTTCGCTTATGTAAATCTCAAATATGATTGTGCCCCAAAATAGAGACTTGGGTGTTATTTGGAAAAACACTTAGACTAGTCCTTATAAAATAGAATTCATATTTATTACACAAATATGAATCGATCAATGAGCATTAATCAATGCAGTACATACAAAGAATGGCGTGAGATTCTAAAGATTATAGATCGATCTCCATTAAATATGCAACTAAATATATGAGGTAAGATATGGAAAACAAATATTAAAATAAAAATGAAACAAATCTAGTTTGATGGTATTTCATTGGAGATGATTGCTCCTTTAAGAAAGCACAGAAGGCTTCCTGTAAGAGATCAAAGGATATCTCAGATTTCAACAAAGGGATGGAGTCAAAATAAGGTTAAAGAAATAGCATTCTAAGTCAGTCCTGGCATGCCTAAAGCAATGACTAAAGAGAACATGAAGTTTCTTCAGTGGATAGCTTGGCTGGATTAGAGTAACACACTAGAGAGAAATGAAAAGGTAGGTTGAGGCTGGGTGATGTAAAGTTTTGAATGCCAGATGAAGGAACATAAAAACTCTCTTCAGTTGGTATTAGAAGACTCCTGGGTGAAACAACTAGAAATGTGAATATGTTTAGTAACGTTTGAATGTGTTCTGAGTAGATGGGGTGGAAACAGGAAAGGAGTACTGTGATAAGTACACTCAGTTTCAGGAAACAAGAATCTACGATGCCTTCTAATGAGGCTTCAGATTCTGAAGTTGTGACTGAATGCAAGGAAACGGTCACATACATTTTGTCTCTGTATGTTGTGAAACAAAAAAGCATCAAGCTACTTCCTTCTTTTGTCTTTTAATTTAACACCTGACCTGGAGCATCCCCTCTAAATAGCCATTGCCACTGTGAACACTGAAGGAATCTTCTGTCTCTGCTCAGTTTGCTTCCCTTAGCCACTAACAGAACCACTTTCTTTCACTTACAGGCAACAGTAGTGTCTTTTAGAAACATCTACTTCCTGTACATCAAGGTAATGCAGTGTGCACTGTCTAAGAATGGATGGACTATATAAAGTAGAAGAGCTTCCAAAACTGCCTGTGTTTGAAATGAAGCCAAGATGGAGCTTTGGAAGAAAAAGAAAAAAATACGTGTTCTTCTTCCTTCCTTCCTTCCTTTCTTTCTTCTTTTTCCAATAACAAAAAAATTTTTTTTTAAATCCAAACTTCATTTTGTTTGCAGAATCTTAAAAACGTGTAGATTCTTTAGGTACTACATTAAAGAGTACAAAGACCCTATTGATAATCAATATAAAAAGGAAAGTCCAAACATATAACTTATGCAAAAGGAGCAGTAGCAACAAGGTAATAGAAACACAGGCTCACATCACAGCGGCTCAACAAGCATCTCTTGGTAGTGAAGTTAGTATAGACATTAGCAATGACGTTTAATTTTAGTTTGGGAAGAGCATTCACTCACAATGTAGAATCCAAAAGGAGAAAGCAAAATTCGCTATCATCAAATTACTATAAGTAGCCACAGAGAAGCATCATTATTCACTTATTGCCACAGATAAGCAATGTGGAGTAATAATTTGCAAAATGATCCCATGACATCATTAAAAGCAAAAATTTCTGCCGCTCAAGAGGAAACATTGCCATTTACCTCCCAATCTAAGGAAAACACAATGTGCTACTTGGCACCACTATTTTAGACTTCCTAGCTCATGTAAATTCTCCATACACTGGATGAATCCTTGCTTTTTTTTTCTACTCCTTTCTGCCCAACTAAAAAGTTATACTGCAGGGACAGCAAAATGAATAACCTCAACAATATTCCTATATGGCAGCTGGGACACTCTGAATGCCCATTTACTGCATGGACTGAAACCATTCCCTGGACTCTCAGAAGCTCCCGATTCGTTCATTTTCCTTTGGAAGGGGATTTATTATCTGAAATAGAAGTCACAAGGTAGCTGCCTTTATTCGAGGTCATATCCAAAGAACAGCACCTGATTCCCTAGCTGCAAATGTTCTTTCCTTAGCCACCCGTAAAAAATATTCATGACCTCAGCTACTGCAGGTTACCCAAACTGTTTCAGCAGAAAGCCATTTTGCAATTTGATGCAAGTGGTTGGCCCTATATTTGTTTTCTATAGTAGAAATCACTTCACATACCAGCCAGGACTGACATTCCTGTGCCCTGGCCTTGTCTGTATTTCTCCCCTTCAGCCTTTCAATGAATGGCAGGTTTTTTTTTTTTAATTAGCTGTGATGCATATTTTTAAAATGCAATAAAAAAATCAAAACCATGCTAATATTTAATCACAAGTATAACAATGCTTTTTCTTTCCCCAAAGTCATTTGTATTCTAGACAATGTCTCTAAAATTTGCATTGACAAAATAACTATGTAAACAGTTCAAATGCATGTCTTCTTCTGTTATGTCTTTGGATGTGTGCACACATAGTTTTGGGTGTGGGTCTGGTGGAGGTAGTGTTCACATAGGAATGTGAAGCTGCCCTGTGACATGTAACTATACTGCAGAGAGCTGAGAGAAAGGCCAGGGCTGGGTGAGCTACCACCTTCTTCCTGTTCTTCCCCACAAAACTCTCGATTAAAGCATAGGCGGAGAGATTTCACAGTTTTTCCTTGAGATCACTCTGACAGCTCACCAGCTGTTTCCATGCTATTTTTTGCCTTGATGGCATGGGTAAGCCACTGCATCTTCTGTTGCTCTGCCAACAGCAATGCTGCTTGCTGTTCAGTGCTCAGAGTCTGTTCTCTAACCTGATTCTACCATCTTGTCCTTTTTCCCACTTACCTGGCACAGTGGTGAGTTGTAATAATCATTGAAATATGATCCTTGTAGGAAACCTAGATGGAGGTGGTTAGTGACAAGGCTGTATGAAAACAACAGGTAGATGTGCAGGAATGTTTATATACCAATGTCCATGAATGGAAACATAACTACCTGTGTGTTGTTATATCTGTTGTTGAAACTACTTGTAGCTTCCTGAAATCTGTTCTAGTACTTGAAATAACTGTCACAAAGCAGGGAGAACACAAGGAAGAAGCATTAGAACTTCTTATTTTTTGTTCTTTTTTTAAGCTTGATAGCCGGCTGAGTGTCAGTTTCCACATTTTAAAATAAGGTTTGTAGAGTCTGTTTGTTCTATGCTTTTGTTTGTCTTTTCCTCAAGAAGGCAAGAGACTTGAAAGAAACCACTAGGAAAAAACTAGAAATTGAATCTGAATTTCATGAATCATAATTTAAATTCTTACACTACTTTAAGACTGCTTCATCAAGGTACAGGAAACTGTGACGGAAGATGAGCTTTGCTTTATAGACAGCCCAACAAGCATAACTGCTGGTTTCTAGACTTACTAAATGTTAGAAGCCACTGACTAGAGAAGGGGAGAGTGGGGTCTAAGTGCAGGGTCACAAATGCCCTGAATTTAAAAGCTGATACTTGACACAGAATGAAAGCTTCAACAACTAGTATAGGTGTGTGGATGTGTAGAATACAGAAGTAAAGTTTCCACACCTCCTCAGCTCTTACTTTTTCAATGTTCTGCATTTGATGTTGATCCCAGAACCTTTGCATTGTAGTTATTAAAGACCTCACTGGGGTATCCTCACTAAGGTTTACCTTCTGATGCAGTGCTTGGTGACTGGGTACCTAACCAATGCCCACCCTAACTGTTTTCTCTTCTCTGTTGTGACCATTACCTTAAAAATGCTAAGCAGAGCATTCATCACTCTCTTCCTCCTCACTATGGATGCAGTATGAGCAGCCATATCGATTTTCTGCTGCCACGACTTCCCAGAAATGATGGACTGTCTTCTGTAGCTGTGGGCTCTCTTTAAAAACATGAAATGGCTAGAAGAAGAAAATACGATCTTACAAAATGGTGGGGCTTTCATCACTGAACACAGTTTGAAAAGACATCCAATTATAGTTGGCATGGTGGCTCATGCCTTTAATCCCAGCACTCCAGAAGCCGGGGCAGGTGGATCTCTGTGAGTTTAAGGCTAGCTTGGTCTGTATAATGAGTTCCAGGCCAGTTGGGACTCAGGCAACTCTGCCTCAAGAAGACCAAAAAGAAAAGACACCTAATTATGAAGTCAAGGATAACAAAAATATTAGCAACTCTTCTCTGATCTCTGAGTCAGTGTTTAACTTTGAAATACTGTGTGTTTAACCCTTAAATAAATTCTATGAAGAAGATTCTATTCTTATGTGTATGTTACTTTTTTATCACTATGACAGATTAGCCTAGAAAAAAACTTAAAGAGGAAGGATTTGTTTTGGCTTACAGTCAAAGATTTTAGTCCATGTTCACGTGGTTCTCTTGCTTCTGGTCCCATTCATGGTTAGGCTGGACATCATGATGGAAAGCATATGGCCAAGTAAAGTGGTTCATTGCAAAGCAAACTTGTGGCAAAGCAAGAGGGTGGAGAAAAGATATACCCTTCTAGGGTACACTTTTCCAACAATGTATTCTTATGACTTCTCATCTAATTTTCCACCATCTTCCAACAACACCATTGAAAAATATTGGTCCATCAGTAAACTAAATTCTTTGGTAGCTAATAGCTTCATCAATTGTTCATTCCTTAATATCAGCACTGGTTGTAGACTACGTCATCAACATCTGAGCCACTTGGAGAGTCACTTCATTTCCAAGCTAAAAGAATTACAATTTTCATTTTGCAGAGGATGAAATTGTGCTAAAATGATATTATATGACTTGTACCAGACCTTGTAAGTAGAGGAGTCAAGATCCAAACCTGGGTTGATTGGTTCCACTCTTGAATCCCTGAACCACTGTGACTTGTACAACTTTACAATAAAACGAAGTAAAAATCCAGTGTTTTATCATGTAAAGTAACACTAGCTCACCATACCATGGCATTCATGTGCTATATGTGACATTCACTGTCCTGGTTAGTTTTATTATCAACTTGACACAGCCAAGCATAACTGGGAAGGAGTCTCAACTGAGGGATTTCTAGATCAGAAGGAAATTGTCTTGATTGGTGATGGATATGGGAAAGCCTACTGAGAAAAGTGTTGCTCTTGAGCAAGCAGCTCTGGCTTTTATAACAAAGCTATCTGAGCATGAACCACAGGAACGTGGTTCTGTAAGAAGTGTTTCTTCATGATTTCTGTTTCAGTTCCTTCTTTGAATTCCTTCCCTGACTTCCTTCATTGATAGACTATGATCTGGAAGAATAAGATGAAATAGCCCTCCCCCACCACAATTTTCTTTTGGTCATGGTGTTTATCATGGCCATGAAAAACCAAACAGGATATTCACTTTTCAATAAACAGCTTAATTCTTTATCCTATATGAGCTTTAGCTTTTGAACAACCGAAACTAAGATGAGAGAGATAGATCACTGGTGGAGGAATCCAAGGCCCTCTGGTATTTTTGCATCTTCTTGATTGACTCTTTTCCCTCTACAGAGACAGTCAAGGGATGGTATAGACACAGTGCTCTCCAGCATTTTACACATAGTAATATCTGAGCAGAGATAATGCTTCCCTGTGGAAATATTCACTTTAATTTCCAGATCAAGTGTTTATTTCTCTGATGTTTCTCCATTCTGGATCTATAATAAAACATAATCTAAGAGAAGACACTTGGGACTTTACCTTTCTGCCCTGGCTTAGCTCTGTCAAGAAAAAAGAACTCTGACTTAATTTCAACACAGACCAATCCACACACTCTGTGTGACACACAAAAAATCATCAGAGTGTATGGGGAACTAACAATGACAGCTAAAGTATGATCTGACAAGAAGAGAATCCAACTACGGCTATGAGTCAGAGCAATTAAATACCTGAAATTCCCCTGGTCTTCAGCATATTGTGGGCAATGCATCTGATGCCTGGGATCATCATCATAGTAGAGTTCTAAAGAGGTACAATTATAACCTCCTGTTGTGGATTGAATAGTGTCCTCCAGAAAGATAGGTTGAAGTTCTAATCACTAGTTCCTACAAATATGATCATGTTTGAAAGTAGAAAATCTACCAGCACAATTAAATTAACATCTGATCATGAGGCTATATCTTTATCCAAAATGATTAGTCTTCCCATAAGGAGGAAATGCCATGTGAAAAAAAAAAAACAGAAAGAATGTTAGACACTGATAAAAGAATTGGAGATCAGAGCAACTTCATTACAAGCTGAGGGGCATCAAGGATTGAAGGTGAATATCAGAACAAGGAATGATTCTATCTGATGTCTTTGGGAAGAACCTAGCTGTTTCTTCTTTGGGCTTATGACATCTAGAATTGTGCACAACAGATTTCTGTTGTTTTAAGCTGCCTGGGATGTGATACTTTGTTAGTTAGTATTTTCAGTGAATCCCATACTGATTCTGGATTCCCAGAGGACTTAAATCAATTTCTCTTCCTTTCCAAATCTGTGGATTGAGGCACGAGTTGTACCCTGACATTCCTACCACCAAAATGTGATTAAGAAGCACAAAACAGTCTTATGATCCCACCAATTATTTTGCTTGTTTGTCTTATTTGGGTCATAGCTTTCTTTTATTTTGTCCAATGTGAACCAGTGCTCTTGAATCTGGCTTTTAAATATGTAGAAACAGTAAAAGAAAAAGAAAGAATGAGGCTGACAGAAGCAAAGACATCAGGAGCACCCTAGAGGCGGTGCAACTTATTGGAAGAATAACCATGGACACATTCCTCTACCACACTGACTGAGTTCCTAGCCTTCATTTATACATGAGCACAATCAAGTCAACTTTACATTTATATGTATTTCAAACATTGTGCTCTGTAGAAACTGGTCTGCTTTTAGGTATAATTCGTCACCAAAATAGCATGGTACCAACCCCCCCAAAAGATGCCTTTACTAAAAGGGTATGATAAATTTTAAAGGCACATCCCCCCCCCTTGGATTTAAGTCATTCCTAACATATAAGACCTTTTCCGTATATACTGCTGCCTTTTGTGACTATTTGATCACAAGCAATACAAGAGAGATAAAAGACTGCAGTTTACATCACTGATTAGGGCTGTTGGGGTTAGCCCATCTGTTTCCTCTTTATTCTCCAGGTTGGAGTAGAGTATGTTTACTTTTAATTTTCTTGCTCTTTCACAGTGGTTTCTAGAGAGGCTTTGTTGTTGCTTATGAAAATCTTATGTCCTATTGGATAGCCAAGGCAGCAAGAACAACCCACATTTTTTTTTAACTTTGATCAGTTTGGGTTTGAGGAATACTTTCTAGCATCTTGGAAGTAATACAAGATAGAGTACAAGGTTCTGACAGGGTCAGATGGCTGAGTTTCCTAGAGCCAATTCCATCTAAGAAGGGTCCAGTTTTCCAAGGTGACTTCCTAAAGCGTAGGAAGGTAAAAGTCAATTAGAAATTAAGTATGTGGCCGCTAGGTTCACCTCAAGAAAACCTTTGGTTTCCTCCTTCCATTTGGGACAAAAGAATCATCAGCTGGCAGAAAACTACACAGTTCTGGTCATCTTTTGCAGTTTTTCTTTCCTCCCATTTCAGGGCATGTGTCAATAATGACAGTCCTTTGTGACTCTCTGATGAAATCCTCTCAAATTCTGGAATTCAAAAGTAAAACAGGAAGCATACGATATTTTTCTGACTCCCTGAAACATCACCAATATGCATAAACATGTATTTATGGTCCGTTCAGTGGGGCATAGTAAGCAGGCAGTTATTACACAGGATGCATCAGTGAGGAAGATTCAGTTCTGTTTCTCAGTCAGAGAACACATACAAGGTGAAAGGAAAGGCTGAATGAAGCACGTATAAAAGTAACTGAAACCAGTTGTGAAATGTCATAGGAGCTGACAGTTGGTGAAATCATATTGAATTAAAACTAATCAAGAATCAGCTCCCTGTATTTGGTAGGGAAAGAGAAAGTTGGCTGGGATTCTACTTGTCTAGAAAGAGGGAAAATGAAATTACACAGATTTACATAGGTGAATGAAGCATGGTGAAAGTCCTGTCTCTGGTGCTGGAGAGATGGTTGAGCTAGAAAATGCTTGCCACGTAAGTGTGAGGATCTAAGTTCAGATCCGCCGAATCCATGTAAAACCTGGGCATGGTACCACACACTTGTGATCCCATCACACTTACAGAAAGGAGAATTCCTGGACGTTTGTGGGTCAGGTAGCCTGGTATGCAGTATCAAACAACAAGAAACCCTATTGCAAACAAGAAAGCAGGCAAGGGCCAACATCTGAAGGTGTCCTCTGACCTCCACATGTGCTCCATTGCATACATGTGCCCACACATAGATACACACACAAACACACATGTACGAGTGCAAAAAGATTAAGAAAGTAAATCTTGTCTTTGTAAACCACCCTTATCACAGGAGCTCTCTTGAAACCTGGATGAAGGCTTAGGAGCAAAGTCATTAATGATCTTAGGAGTCAGCTACATATGATGTTTAACTAAATGGCCTTTCAATTCAGATAGATTTTAATTTAAAACCCCACATGAATTGTTAAGATTTGTAATATTTGTCCTTCAGCAAATCCTATGACTGTTATACTTCCTTGCTTTCTTACAAAATAGTGAAGCAATATCCTCTCTATATGATAGTTTTATATATTAATACATTATATGTAAAATAGCCACCTCATTATCTGGCATATCATAAGAGCACAATGTTGTGCCAGAAAAATTCTATCTATCAGAGCCAGAAAGAAATCTATGGCTCTGGAAACAAGTCAAAGCAAGGTTGATATAGGTGTACAATTTACCTACCACATCAAATCTTTAAAAATTGCTAAATTTCTGTAATTCGTGTTTCTACTATTTCTTTACACGACCATGAAGATCAAATGAAATGGTGTATGGGAAACACGAACATCATAACAAGAACATGGAATAGACAAATGTATTATTTTATTACTTGGTAAAAGATCTTGAGTAAAAATAAGGATTCAATCTTATTCACAAACTATAAAGTGGGGTTTTGAGGAAATTAGTGAGATTGCCAATGACTATTATTGATGAGTAACTACACGCTTCTGCAGCCGGCCAGTGCCGTCCTGCCACCTTGCCCACTTCCTTCTGACCTGGCTACTCTGGCCTTGCTTCCACACGGAACCCTTTGCTTCTTCTGTTTTGACTCTATTCCTCTCGTCTATGGTCACTGGTTCCTTCTCCTTTCTTGATTTTGGGTAGGATGCAGCTTCCTCCCAGGAACATTTTCTACCAACACCTTTTCTACACCGCCCAACACACCCAGACTTGTCCCTCTTTAGCACTTGTTGATACTGGCAATTGACTATGATTTCCCAACTTAAATATTTCTTTTCTTCTCTCACTAGTAAGTGATGTAGGTGATGGGGGGACTTTGTCTTAATTGCTCCCTGTAGGACAGTCCTCCCTGCCTGAAGTATGGTGCCATCCAGTCAAAAGTTCATCAATGAATGGGTGACCTAGATGTTTGATAGAGGAGAGCTTTTTGCTGTTTACAGAGTTGTTCTTTCTTTGATGGGATGGTTAGTCTGGATTTTTCAGTTTCATTTTTGACTGGATTTAGAATCACCTACCAAGGAAAACAACTTTCTGGGCATGTCTGTGAGATTATTTCCAGAGGAGTTTTAGCAAGGTGGAAAGGCATACAACGTGGGAAAGAAATTTTCATGCTCTGGTCTCTTGGACTGAAGGAGAAAGAATAAATCAGGTGGCTTTCTGGCACTGATCACTCCCTACTTCCTAAGTGTGAGTTTGGGTGACCAGCTTCCTCATGTTCCTGTCACCATAAATAGAGAGGATCTTCTGACATGCCTTCCTTGTCCTGATGGACTGAGCCCTCAGACTCTAAGCCAAGATAAACTGTTCCTTCCTTTAGCTGCCCTTTTCAGGTATTTTGTCATAGCAGCAGGAAAGCTAAATAATACACTCCATGAAAATCAAAGTGCTATAGAGCTCCTCTACCCCTGCAGCCTAAAGCAGGAGGAGAGTTGCTGGGCATAATGCAACATGGGCCTAGCCAGGCCACCCACTAGGAGGAATAGAGAAATGGTTCCTGTGGGTGTGGCGTTCTGCTCTGGCTAGTTGTGAGACCAGCATCTGGAAAGTACCTGCCTACCTGGGGACAAACATATTATTGGTTGTATTTGGGACCCCACCCCATAAGGTCATTGGCTATCCAGGCCTATAAGAGCTTGTGCACCTATTCAATAAACGAGTTTGCAGTGCCACACGAATATGCAGGGCCACACGAGCTGGCAGTGCCACACGAATATGCAGTGCCACACGAATATGCAGGGCCACACGAATATGCAGTGCCACGCGAATATGCAGTGCCACGCGAGTATGCAGTGCCACACGAATATGCAGGGCCACCCGAATATGCAGTGCCACACGAATATGCAGTGCCACACGAATATGCAGTGCCACGCGAATATGCAGTGCCACGCGAATATGCAGTGCCACACGAATATGCAGGGCCACACGAATATGCAGGGCCACACGAATATGCAGGGCCACACGAGCTGGCAGTGCCACACGAATATGCAGGGCCACACGAGCTGGCAGTGCCACACGAATATGCAGTGCCACGCGAATATGCAGTGCCACGCGAATATGCAGTGCCACACGAGTATGCAGGGCCACACGAATATGCAGTGCCACACGAATATGCAGTGCCACGCGAATATGCAGTGCCACGCGAGTATGCAGGGCCACACGAATATGCAGTGCCACACGAATATGCAGTGCCACGCGAATATGCAGTGCCACGCGAATATGCAGTGCCACACGAGCTGGCAGTGCCACATGAATATGCAGGGCCACGCGAATATGCAGGGCCACACGAGCTGGCAGTGCCACACGAATATGCAGTGCCACGCGAATATGCAGTGCCACGTGAGTATGCAGTGCCACACGAATATGCAGTGCCACACGAGTATGCAGTGCCACACGAGCTGGCAGTGCCACACGAATATGCAGGGCCACACGAATATGCAGGGCCACACGAGCTGGCAGTGCCACGCACTTGGCCTGCTTCCCACACAACGTCCAGAGTCTGCGGCTTGACTCTGTGTCTACTCACCCCCAACCCCTCGGGCTGGCTCCCAAAGTCCACTCGAGCTGGCCGCGAGAGGTGAGACACGATGGTAGCAGACACAACGATAGAGAGTATATGCAGAACACACATGCTCATCTTTCTGTCTCTTTCTATTAAGCACTTCTCATATCTAAATGCCTTTATATTAGAGTATTCTAAGGACTGCAAGAGAAAGATAGTTTGGAAAACTCTGATAAGATTTGAACACTGAGCAATTCTTCTAAGCCCAGACATAGAGGTTTTTCAGTTTTTGATCTGAGTTACTTACTGGTGAAGGGAACATTTTTCTGTAAAAACAGTCAGGAGGTGACATCTATAGAAAGGAGAGAAGGAATCAGGAGTCTAGCACAGCAGAAACTACAAAAATTCGCTGGCCCCTTCCTGGCTAAGATGCTTTCTAAATCCTTGGTAAGGAGGAACTACAACCTACAAAGAACCTGTATGTATAAGTAAATGCCATCAGATCTCAACATGAATCCCAGCAGAAGACAACCTTTTATCTTACATTTAGGCCAGGGTAAAACAGGAGAAAGAATGAGGCATCTAAAATCCAACGTGGGCAAAGCATGGTAAGTGGCATTCCTTTAGAAAAATGTTTTCTGCCTTGGACTTATTCCGCTCTGTGTGAGTTGCAGGTTACTAAACCTTAGTTCTTTCTTTCCATTGTTGGAATGCTTCAGAATGAATAGATTCAAAGTTGTCCCTCTGCTGAGGGAAAAAAATAAAAATGCTTTCCTTCTTGGTTTTACAGCAACTGGCCGCTTCATAGAAACCAGCAGCATTCACTTGGGCTACAATGGAACCATTTGTCAAATTGCTGTTCTAGTGAGCTAAATAATGCACCCACGGATTAAAAAAAAAAGTTAATCTTTTTCTCCAAAGAGCCCCATTTCCACCCAGGGATGCAGCTCATTTGCATCCTAGGAGCTGACTCTGTGTTATTATGTTTCCACAGCAGAGAGGTTCATAGGTTAACCACATGGTGAGTTAACAACAATTTCCTTTCATCCTTTTAAAGTTATTTTCATTTCATTAGCTACCCCCTTGCTCTTTAATTATGCTCTGTTTAGGTTTTGTTGCTGCAATCCTCAGATTTCAATGAGGGGAAAGAGTTGCTCCCTTAAAGCCAGCATGCACACACACGCGTGCACACCCAGACATAGCCTGCACTTGATCTGAGACTGCGCTTTGGAAAATGCTTAGGTGTGTCACGTTCACCCCTTTGTTTTCTTTCCTTCTAGCTTAGACCTTTGGTTATCATCTGCCTTCAGTCCTTGCCCACACTTTGTCCCCTTGCTTACCTCCTACCAGTAGCCTCCACCCAATGACTCTCACCTTCCTAGAGTCTGCGACTTCACAATGTCTTGTAACTCCTGCCTTTAATTAAAATTCTAGTCCCCAGCCACCACCAAGATTCATAGATACCATGAAATGTTCAACATTAATTAACCAGTGTGCTTCAAACTCTCTAAGCTGGAATACTAGAAAAAGAAGGCTGGGAAGTGTCTAACATATGAGGAATTGTAACAGTCCTGTGATGATGCTCCTGAGAGAAGTACCTCAGAACCAGGACAAAGGCGTCAGGCATCAGGAGGAAACGCACATAAAAACCGACCGTAGTCACCGAGTGCACTGCTACCTTGATCTTAAAATCTAATTTGTTGTGCCCTCCCTTCTCAATTGAAAATTGACGATGCCCTCTCTCTTTCTGCTCCTTCTTTGTCATTCTCCAGTGAAGTTGAAGGAATAAAAATGACAAAATAAAGACTTCATAGATTTGATCACTTTTAAAAGTTATTTGGGATATTACCCAGAGAAGTATGTTAATTAGACATCACTTTTAAACACTCAACCTTTATACAATATCTCAGAAATTTTAGAAGGAAGAACTATGTTTGCATCACATAACGGGACAGTGGAAATTAGGAAAGAGCAGATCTGACTCAAGTAATCATTGACTAAGGCAGATAAGAATTTATTAGGTAAGAGGGTAAAAATATATCTGATAGAAGAATTATTTCAATAATTCTGAGACATGACTGTTCTTCCTTGTCCCCTAGTATTTTCAGTGGTAGGAACTCACTGTCCTATGAAAATAATCACTCACTAAACTGTTTCTTGGAATGTAATGTCCATGTATTGCAGAGGTTTTGTTTATTTGTTTGTTTTTGATGCCTCGAGTAACATATCTAGACATTTTTTTCTGGAGCCTGAGAAGCTTTGTGCCACCAAGTTTCTATTTTTTGTGTTGTTTTCAGTTTCGCTTTGTTTTATGTTCAGGTAACTGTTTGGACTTAACAGTTGCTCATGTGCCTGATCACAGCAGTTTGTTCTCCGTCTGCCAAGATATCCAGGAGCTTCTATAAAGGTATAGAATGCAATTTTCTGCTTCTCTAGTCTCAGTGTCTGTCCACATAGGAGAACTATGTCTGGTCTATGAAGGACCTATACTCTGTCCAAGCACCACACCATATGAACCTCAAGAAGAATCTTCAAATTGTTTCTACACAGATTCACTTAGAGATACAGTTACTTCAAAGACTAGTGAAACTCTAATATTAGAGAGAAAGTAGATGCTTTTAAGAAAGACCATAGATGGAGTGGAGAGCTGAATCAACACTTAAAGAGAGTGACCTGCTCTTTCAGGCAACCCAAATTTGGTTCCCATGTTAGGTGGCTCATAAGTGCCTGTAGCTCCAGTTCTAGGGAGATTCAGTGCCCTGGCCTCTGAGTGCCACCTGTGGTCACATTCACATGTGCACACAAATAAAGATAAGTCTTACAAATAAAACTGGTAAAAACTGTGCCAAAGGGGTAGAAATAAAAAGACATAAAAAGACCGTAGAAACTGTACATGGAAGAAAACAATATAAATCTCAACATGTATCTATTAAAAAGACTCAGATTCAGACACTGAAAGGGAAAATCACTCTAACCCTCACAGTGAGATGGAGGAAATGAAGGAAGGAGGGAGCGAGGGGGTGGGAGAGGAAATGATCATCTGAGAAAAAGGCATCATTTCCATTTTCTCCAAACAGAGACTATTGACTGTTTTTAATTTGTTTACAGTGTGTGTGTGTGTGTGTGTGTGTGTGTGTGTGTGTGTGTGTGATGCATGGGAATACAGGTCACTGGACAGTTTGTAGAATTCAGCTCTCTCCTTCTACCATGTGAACTGCAGGGATCGAACTCAGGATTGCAGGCTTGCTGGTACCCACTGAGCCATCTCTTTGACCTTGAATTGTTCTATTATTGAAAAAAAACTCACACCCTTCTATTTTAAGCATTTACCCATGAACTTTCCATTTTCCATTCCCAAGAAAGCTCAGTGTTTATTTTCATTTCTATTAATGGATCCCTTTAAAATAAATTATTTTTCCCATTTAAATCTTCTTTCATTTTCTGATATCACAGCAAAGAGGACAAAAGTTCTGCACCTCAAATTCTTCAAAGACTACAATGGAATTTGAAAATGCCACTAAGACTTCACATACACTAATACTCTACCCTTAGCACTGTGGCACTATTAAAAATCTGTAAGAAGTATTCTTACCAGTGTCCTTTCCACAGCCATACTTCAGTGAAGAAGCAGAGCAGAAAATTTCCTCCCAGTGAATTTTACATATGGTACTACATTTATTCTTTCAGTCATCTAATGAGTGATCTTAAAATGAAGCAATGGAAATTCCCTAAGTTAATCACCAAATCCAAAATCACAGAGCCAGTAAATGGCAAAATCTGAGTGTGATCCAGTTCTGCTATTCATCGAATGAATTATCGCACTGAAATAGAGATGAAGGAATGAAGGCTGTGCTGCCGATTTAATGGTAGGTAATACAAATCTATAGATGCAACAAGCAATCCTAATGAGTAAGGTTATTGCTTTTGGACTTGTTCTGCATTTAGACTTGGGTATCCTAGATGTCCAACTCTGTTCTTTTACAATGAGGCTGATGTGTCTCAGAAGAGAACTCCTCAATTGAGGATCCCAACAAAATCAGAAGGACAAAAAAACAATCAGGGATGTGCCAGGAAGTAAAACACATTGAGAATGGCAATGAAGCCCAGTCTGGCTATACTCCACACCTGCGGCTCTTAGTGGTGAATTGATTGTTGCTAATATTGCTTAGTTTGTACTACTGGGTGGTCTAGAGAATCTCTTACCAGAACTACAATAGGGAGTTTATCCATTTTATAGTTTTAGGAAGCTCTATCTTTTCATCACCATCCAACTTCCCAGAAATCTCCTTCTGGAGGAAGCTATAGGAAGTCATGATTACCATCTTGAAAACTAAAGCACAACTACCAAAGAAGAGATGCTTACAATGAAACCATGGTCATCATATAACCCCCATCAGTAATCAACCAATGCCATCATTCTTCCTTGACTCCATATGGGCTAATCAGATAAGCACCTTTAAAATGTAGCTGCTCTGATAATTGGTCAGTCCACTCCATTATTTTTAGCTATCTATCACTTCATATTTTTTCCTCTCTTTATTTATTTAAATAAAAGAGAAAAATCTTCAAACATGGTTGATATAGAAATGTCATTCTACCTAGGTAGTCTGGAAACCTTGGAAGGAAAATATCTTACCAGGGCTAATACTGCATAGAAACCTTGAAGGCATACACTGTCAAGGAAAGTGGCTAATTCACTGAGAGACAATAAAGTACAAACACATGAAACTTGGTGAAAGATAATGTGTGCCATAAATAAGTAAAAGGTCTACTCAAAAAAAAAAAACATATCCAATTTCAATTCTCTTATACATTGCAAAAATGGCAATTAGTTTATCTGAAAACTTTTGGTATTTCTAAGCTAAAAGCATGAGACATTGTGGGATACAAGTACGTCTGCCACATTTCTGTTTCTTTAAGAATGTGAACAAAACTCAAAACTATACATGTGGATTATTTCACTGCTAAAAAGAATAGAAAAAATGACCATTAAATCATTGACTGATGGACAAAAGCTCACAACTGAGTACCACTGTGGCTCCAGGAGATGCTGCCAAGCATCTGGGGAGGTGGACCCAGGGCCCGAGCTGCCATGCAGGTTAGTACTAGCTCCTGCGGAGTTGGCAGTAGGACCATCTTAAAGAATGTTCTGTAAAAGGAAAAATATTTCTGGGAAATTTTCTTTGACAAATTATAGATTTGACATGGTTATTTGTTTCGTTGTACACTTATTTCATTCACTATTTATTAAACTGTTAAATGGAGAGCACTGTGTTATGTTACAGAGGCATGAAAATGAACCCAAATCTATTATTTGATTTGTAAAAGCTTGCAGTGTACTGAGGAAGACATATAAACCAGGGAGAAATGAAAATAGCTATTTGCTTTACAACTATGTAAGCTGATAATTATGCTTGCACTTCACAACAATTTTCAAATTATAATTCATTTAATTCTCACAATAATCCTATGATATATGCTTTAGTATAGTAAATACATGGTAAAGAAACTATGGGTCAGAGACCTTGCCAGCAAACCAAGTCTATGGTTCTGAAAAGGGGCACATCCTGAGCTGTTAGTCATTGCACTGTAGGACAGCACAGCAGTGTCTGTAAGCCCAATACAGCAAGAAATAAAGGATCGGATCGTGGCCAGGAGATAAAAGGGAGTTGGAAGGCTTTCCGCAAAGAGATGCATAAGTTATGAGGACTAACCTGCCTACAATGGCAATTCATCCCATGCATTTCTGTCCCAGTTTTGGAAATGCAATACAGAATGAGATTCAAGTGAAAATGGAAACTAGTACAACTATCACGGAAACAGTTAAAATGGAATTACTGTTATGAATCATGAATCCCTTCTGCACATGTTCACAAAGGAGAGAAAGTCAGCACCTAGAAGAGACACTTGCACTCCCGTGTTCACTGTGGTATTATTTATAATACCCAAGATGCGCAAATGACCCAAGTATCTGTGGAAAGCTGAACAAAGAAATTGCGATTTGATTACTGGGGATAATATTCAGCATTTAAGAGAGAAAGCCTTGCATTTTTCAGCAGCATGGATAAAACTAGAGGAAATGATGCTAAGTAAAATAAAATTGGCTTAAAAATTTTAATGATGATATGAATATGTGAAATTTTAAAAGCATATATTGAATAGACAAAAAGAGTAGAAAAATGTGTAGAGAGGCAGTTCTCAGGCACCGGAGAAGGCAAGAAGGAAAGATCCAGGTCAAAGGATACAAAGTTGCAGTAACATATGATGAACAAATTCAGGGATCAAATAGACAGCATGGGAACCACAGTTAATTGTATTGTTTTCTATGCTACAAATCTGCTAAGTACTCTTACTGCTCACAGAGGCAAACAAACACAGAAAAGTGACTCTGCCACATTAAAAATATGATCATTTTCTTGACTGGAGTAATCATTTTATTATATGACCATCAAAACCGTCCATACACCTTCAATATATACACCTTAAATCCTCCACAAGTATCGTGAATCCATAATAAAACTATAACTAGAAAATTATTCTCCTGTTATAGTTTGGTCTTCTTGTGAGCTTATAAAAAGATGGGTACCTTGAACATGGAACAGAGAGTAGACTTAGAAGAAACAATCTAGGCCACATGTTACTGATGCTCCCTGTAAGGGGATAATAACGTGACCCTTCTGGAGACCCTTGGCTGTCAGTGGCTCAGACATGAGGGGAGCATAGTTTTTGTAATAATGTCTACTTTGTATGCAGGTGATGCGTAATCAATGCTTGTGTGTCATGGAATTAACCAAAGGAAGTCCTGATCTTTAATGCATAAGTAGAGGTCATGGATCATGATGGGAGGTTAGGCATCTAGGTGAAAACATCTAGAAGTAAGGAATAACACTTACCAGAGTTTCCTAAGACGCTGCCGCAGTAGTCAGAAGGATTAGTAGTTCTTAAATTTTCTGAATTGACCGAAAGAAGGAGGAATTGACTTTGATCTTTTTTTTTTTTTTTTTTGACAACCACTTATCATGTGGTGAGACCCTTCCACAGTGTTGAGCCCTAGAAGTTGAAGAAGACTGAGGACTGAGCAGGGACCGTGCAGGTCTACCAGACAGCAGCTTGGTCCTCTTTCCTACAGATGTAAATGTCTGCACTTTAACCTGCAATGAATCACAGGTGAAGTGGGGATGGGTTAGGCTCCCTGTGACCCTGTAGAACTGGCTCACCAATTTCAGTTTGGGGTTGTTGCTGTTGTTTTCTGGCTTTGCTCTTGGAATCATTTTATTTATTTATTTTTGAGGGGAAAAGCATATAGGAGTGCAGTCAGGTATTAGTTCGACTCTGAAGGTTTAACGGCAGAATTTAATGAAAGCCAGAGTACCATTTCATGCCTGTATTCAATTATGTGTAAGTACAAAATAGAGAGACACTGTGCCAACTTGTCCTTTTTCTCCCAAAGTACTGTAGACAAACTAAGTACCTACAGCTGCCATGCCTTAAACTGAGTTGATGCTCTGAGTTTAATTAGATTGTAAAAACAGAAAATAAACCAGACGATTGATTAAATATAAATGAAATAAAGGCATTCCCATCCTAAAAAACGAGTCCCAGAAAATGCAAAGTCAAACAAATTGTTTCAAAGGAGGGTAAACATGTGTTCTTAGGCTGCTGTGTTCATCTGCTTAAACCTGCATTTGCAGCTGTAAAAGGCCTTTGCAGAATTGGGGGATGGTGAGCTGATAGCATTTCTTTGGGAAAGGCTGGGTACATTCCAAGTCTTTGCTTCTGCTACAGCAGGAGCCAAAGGAATAAGCAGTTTTACTAGCCACACAATCAAGACTCTGAAAGTGGATCTTTGGATACTACCTGGATTTTTGATGGCATAGAATTTGCTAATGCAATTTAACTTAAAATTATTAAATCTTCATAAACTATTCAGTAATCTGTTATTTCATTATTCTTAAATAAAGGATCAGGTAAGCAGCACTTGATAATAATGAAATAATAAAGTAATAATAGACAAGTAATATTTGTTGAGCCTTTTCTACAAGTGAGACACCGAGTTAATTATTTTATATGCCCTTGTTCACTTGATCTCCAGCAACTCTCTTATACAGGTGGAATAATAATGCACATCTTGCACCTGAGAAGACAAAAGCTTAAGAAGTTTTCAAAAAATGCCTGAAGTGATGCAATCAGAAAGTCATAAAAAATTTATATAAACCATATGCTTTGGGCAAATGGTTCTGAAGTTCTTTTCAGGGTCTACTTACTTCTGAATCTAGAAAAACTGCCTTTGGCAAATAATCACATCTACCTCTGATGTTATTGCATCAGAATCTGTACTTATTTGGACAACCCCATATTACATATATCAAATGAACTAGCTCTGAAGAGAGCCATTTGTTTATTTAAATTCCAATGAGCTTCATTGTATAGATGGTGAGTTAAATGATACCCCAGGATTCCTTCATGATGCCTTGACATCCCCCAGTAGCACATGGGGACAGCAGAGGAAAGTGGTTATTTTCTATACCTTTCATCAGTATTCTAGTCCGGCACCTCTCAGTTTACCCACAGTTCATCTTGCTAAGATGCGCAGATTCATATTATGATTTAGTATCTGAAATGGAGGGTTAATATAATGCATTATAAAAGGTATCTAAGTGATTCACTTGCTGCTGGTGGTTAGAGGATAGTATTTTACCAGAAAGAGTCAACAAACAAAAAAGTCAGACCCTTGGACTCAGCTGATTGCGAAATAACCCATTCCTTGCGCAGCAAGCAGAAAAACTTAAAACAAACAAATAAAAAAGCTGCTAGATTTGATTACTTTGATTCTGTTTTTGCCAAATTCTAAATCATTTATGACTTCCTAATTTGTAAATTGGATCTGAAGATCAAGTCCTGTGTAGACTATAGAAAATAGCCATTCTGATTTCCCTATGGTAGAAAAAGTAAGTAAGCAGTCTGAGAACAGAGAAAAGATCTAAGACTCAATATCCTGACTGTTCCCAGAGTCGGTCCCTGAAGGTCTTGGTGGGAGAATGAGACAATTAGGCAGATTTAATCCTATATGAAGTAGCTGAGTAAACTTTTCAGGAGTAAAATGTAATATGGACTGCCAACCTCATTTTGTTAGGCAATGGCATCATAAAGTGCTTCCTCATCTCTCCTGGTGCCTCCTCTCACAGTGTGCTTTTTTCTTACAGAATTACTACCACAAAATCCTTATAGCATTGTGTCTCTCAACACTGACCTCTTCAAAATTATGCTCTGCATCTCACTCAAATGCGGAACTAGAAAAGTGTCCACCATTGCTGAACACTGACTAGGAATTATATTTAAAGAACAGATGCTTTGGGTTACATGATTTTTTTGTGCCTGCATGCTGAATGTCCATTAATCCATTTAACCTAAATAACTACCTCCTCGTAATGACTACTCATTGTATACTAGAGGCAAACAACCCTGACATGACATACATTGCTGATCTCGCTGTAATATTCTGAATCTTGATCATGACTGTTCTTCCTTTACAGGTTCCTTTTTCTTGACTTTTCCATCGTTTTGTTCTTGCTTTTCAACACTCTGCCTTCTCTTTTTCCTCCCATTTTGCTCACGAGGACTTTCCCCAAGTCTCCTCCTGTGACTTTAACTATTTATTGCCTTCAAATCTCACTCATTCTCAAACTTTGCTTCCTTCACGAGTTCTCAAGAATCTTTCTCCTTTCTTCACATCTTTCTTGAACTCTAATTTTGTATGTGATCTCTGCCAGGCACGTCACTGTTCAGACTTTTCTCTATCATCCTGAACATTCCAAAATTCATATTTTATTTTGCCTTCAAAGCTAGTTCATTTACATATATACATATATGATTGAATCATGGATGGTTTCTTTATTTAAAATACTTATTTGTAAAAATATTTTATTTTCATTTTATGCAAATTAGTTTATTGCCTGCATGTTTGTAAGTGCACCTGTGTCATGCAACAATGCTACAGAAGTCAGGGGAGGGCATCAGATCCCTTAGAACTGGAGTTATGGGTGATCGTTAGTCACTTTGTAGGTGCTGAAAACTGAATCCGGGTCCTCTAGAAGAACAGTCCGTGCTCTCAACCACTGAGTCATTTTTCCAACCCCTAAAACATTTCCTTTCTTTCTTTTTGCATTCCAATATTATGATTTTAATAAAAGGCTTTTTAATTACAAATTAATTATAACCTACCTTGCTTCCCTTTAAGTTCCTCTTTATCTTATTTGTCCTTGTACATGTCCTTAAATATTTTCGCATAAAACTGCTTCTTTGCTTGAGCTACCTTTATAGCTTTATACTGACAGAAAGCTAATTATTGACATAAAAAATCTTCAACAGTACAAGTTCTCTTATGGCATTCAACTTTTCGAATTCAGACTTCTATCAAAACTGTAACATCTTCCCATAACAAGGCTTTGTTTCCATCATTATGCACAAGCTCTAGCCCTCTCATATATGTTACCTTCTAGACCCTCATACTTTCTGACTTTTCTCAAAGCTTCTCACCATTATCTTATAAATGGCCCCATTTTTTTCTTGCTTCATTCAAGTTCTCATCAGTCTTCCAAGCCCAATATGTAACAAGTTAACTTTATAAAAATAGAGAGTCTACTCCAGGTGGACCTGACCTTAACTCCATTAATTTCTAAATAATTTGTTCTCTGATGCAAATTTCCATATCACTTTTAGAGCTTTGTGAAAATACTTATAGGCCCCCGGTCAAAAATCAATGATCATAATATTTGCTGGTAACTTACTAAATGTCTCAGAAATCATACAAATAGGTACTTGGGATTATGAAACGGTTTTTAAGAGCATTTATCTTTTAATATGTATGGTATTTGTTTCTATAGTCAATTGGAAGTCCTTTAAGAATGGGAATTTTGACAGCATAAGACAAAACCCTATAAGAACATTTGACATACAAAAGAACAATAAAAATGTGTTGAGTGATTTCATGTTTTAAAATATTATAATCTTTATAATATTGGGTAAAACATCATATGAAAACATACATTCTGGTTTCTAATAAAGAGATGTTGTTCCAAATCATGGACATGATATAAGGACAGTGCAATACAGATACAATCAATTATTGGCAGCAAATTCCTTGGAATACTTTTGAGTTTTAATATCACAAAGAGTATTATTTATGGTCAGAAGTAAACAAGAATATTATTTTATTACTTGCAAAAGTAATCTTCAAAACTCATCAGAGACCACAGGAAAGTCTTCAATATTAAAAACTCAAGTAAACAATGTGAAAAAAATCTTAGATCAGTAAAATGAAGCAATAAGGATTTCTTTCTATTCCTGAGTCAAAGGAGTCTAATCTCTCTCAGGAATTCCTCATAAGCCTCTTCTGTTGTTCTTATTCTCTATTATTATCTCTAAATTAAAAATTTAAAAAGGGGAATAATAAGAATATATTCTTAATATTTCTAGCATACCAAATCTAAAATTCAAGAAAAGCATGTTGTGATGGTTTATGACACAGGAGTTGGTAGACTGATGAAACTCTGAAGCTTCGTTTTGAACCTTTGTCTTAGAGACACTTCTATAGTCTGTTCTTACTCACAATTGGTTTTAGACACCTTCTAATCAGGGAAAGAGTGATGAGTGAGTGGAAGAGAAATCATTGCTTTTAACCAAGCATGTTTCAAGCAGAAAACTGAGGTTGAAGTGTGAATCTCTCTTTGATTTTAGTTTTGAGCATTGTCTCTGTTGTTACTTTTGGTCACTGATTACAGAAGACAGAAAGTCTCAAATGTGTCTATGTATAGTTTCAAAGTTTGCTATTTATTCTTAACTCCTATCTTAAAGTTTAATGAAATTGAGGGATGAGTCTAAAAGACAGTGAAGGGCTAGGGAGATGACACAGTTGGTACAGTGCTTGCCAAACAAACATGAGGACCCGAGTTGAGATCCTTAGCAACCACGTAAAAAATGGAACATAATAGGGCCTGTAGTCTTAGCACTGGGGAACCGAAGACAGGAGGGTCACGTGAACTCACTGATTATCTAGTCCTGCCAATTAAGTGTGGTGGTTTGAATAAGGAATATCCCTCATAGGCTCAAATATTTCAATACTTGGTAACCAGTTGGTGGTGCTGTATGGGAGAAGTCACAGACACTTTAAAGATACAGCCTTGCTGGAGGAAGTTTGTCATTGGGAACAGGCTTTGAGTGTTCATAACCTTGGCCCACTTCCAGTTCATTCTCTGCTTCCAATTTGCAGTTGAAGATGTTAGTTCTGTCCTTCTTGCTCCTGCCATCATACCTGACTGTGGCTGCCATGCCTCCCCATCATGATGGACTCTAACCCTCAAGTCGATACAATCTTCCTTCTCCTCCTTCTATAAGTTGTTTTGGTCATGGTGTTTTATCATAGCAACAGAAAAGTGACTCGTATAATCAGTGATCTCCAGGCTCAGTGAAAGACCCTGTCTCAGAAAAATAAGAGGAGAGTGATAGAGGAAAACATTTGGCATTAAGCTCTGACCCCACATGCATGCTCACCAAAAATAAATTGATTAATTAATTAAAAGAAGACAATAGATAAATGGTGAGATTTACCCTTTTGGGTATTTCCATGTGTGTGTGTACTTATGCACATATTTGAAAAGCCATTTGGATGTAGGTAGCAAATAGGTAAAAATTTATTAACTGTAGATTCTACACACCAATTAGACAGTTAAGTTCTGTATGTTAGCACTGAGTATCTTTCTACTCATACTAACAAATCCCTTCCAAACAAAGTTTTTAATGATTTAGCATAACCTTGAAACAGACATCTTCATTCAAGAGACAATAATTCCTGAAGGAGACTGGAGGATTTTCTGGTTAACATCATCCTCAGAACTTTGAGAAATGAAGATATAGGTTCTCTGGTTAGAGACCAGGAAGGAATCCATACAAAGACTGACTTTCAGTCATATGAGGACAAGGCTTAATATTAAAGTATTTTTTTTCCAGGAAAGAGAAACTAGGTTATAGCTTTAGATATGGTGAGAATAAGCTGGCTAAGTGATTGAGAAACATCACTTCCATCTCTACAGATTTTGTTCACTTCATCTTAAAGGCAGGGGAAAGGTTAAAAGTAAATTCTCTGGGGGCTAGAGAGATGACTCAGCAGGTGAGAGCACTGGCTGCTCTTGCAGAGGACCCAGGTTCAATTCCTAGCACCTACATGGCGGCTAACAACCATCCCTAACTCCAGTTCCAGGGGATCCGGTGGCCTCCTCTGTTCTCCTGGGCACTGCATGACACGGGTGTACTTCCACACATGCAGGCAACACATTCATATGCATAAAATAAAAATATTTTTTTAAGTAAAAGCTCTGTATGTATGCATACATACATCAATGAATACACACTGCACATATGTATAAACGTCAGTGCCTGATCTACATGGGGTCCCATACATTTCTCAAATATAACAAGTTCTCAGAACTTGTATCTTAAGAACCCCTTGCTGAGCCTGCTCTCTGTTAGCCTTTCTCACGTGCTCTGTGCATCAGTCCTTTTCCTGTGCTTCCTGATTCAGTACATTCTGTTAATTTGGAGTTAGCAGAGTGAGTGAGGAGATTCACTCCAATCTAACACTGTGCTACCACGTGTACCCCTTAAGTCATTCCCACTTGCCTCTCTTTTCCACCCCGGCTGTGGACTCCAGGGTTTTGGTTACTTATCTCTCATGTTCTGCACAGATTACCAAGAAAGTGATGCCATTGTCTCCCAGTTTCCTGTTCTGCCTTCCTTCTAGTCAGAGCTTCCACCTATTCCTACATTAATATTTCTAACATGTCACTTATTTTCACTGGTTCCTCACTGGCTGCTGATTCATTCCCACCTGCATTGTGTGAACTGTATCATCTTTAATAATCTAGGTCCCTTTCTTCAAGGTTTGAAATTTTATTCTGTTGCTTATCAACTGTGGAGCCCTGAAGTGGTTACTTAATCTTTCACTTTCCTTATTTATAGGATGAAGAGAACACCTCATCAGGTTGCTACACTCTAACTGCTTTATTAATGTATTTCATATATTTGGAAACAAGATGAGCACAACTAGGCTTTTGGTGAAAATTGGCTGTAATTATCATGTCTCCTAGCATGCCCTTCTCATCTATATCTACAAGTAAGTCTTCATCTCTGTTTAGATTTTGTCGACTACTTCCATCTCGCATTCCTAAGACTGAAGCATCTCTAAACTTCCCAGGAATCTGATGGTTGATGAAGATATCTCCATTGGTACACACAGAGGGCTGCATCACATTTTTTGGATTATGTTTTACCTTCCCTTCTTCATAGTCTCAGATCGTCTAGAGACTGAGACAAAAGAAATCAATGTCCACAGCATACATTAGTTGTGTGTCACTATGGCCCAATCTCCTGTACTCCTTAGAAGCAACACTATGCTATGCCTGGGGATCCTTTGTCTCTTTATGCATCATTGCTTAAGATGAAGGGAGTCGTCATGGGCTTCAGTCAGTCAACTCTCAAAGAGAAAGCCTAGCTTAGTTTTATGCATCCATTTCACTCTCATGGACCAGATCTCTTGCTCTTTTTCTCTCTTTGGCCCACAAGAGAATCTGACATATCCATACCTCATTAGGCAGCTGCAGTTTCAGAGAAGAATCTGCTTTATCCAAAGTCAGTCAAAAAGAACAGTTAGGGAAAAGTCATGTGAGGAGATGCTAGGGACTCTGGTAATGAAATCCTGCCAGTTTGTTATGGAAATGGAATATAGTCTGCTAGTCATGGGTATTTAATGTAACGTTTCACCGGATACAGGAGAAGCAATTAGTCTGTTGAAAATTGCATTCACATTCCCCATAATTCAATAGTGACCACTGTTAGCAGTGCACGATGTGACAAGACTGATAATGAATTTTGCATGCAGCTCGTGTGCTAAATAACAGTAGAAGGATAGGCTAGGCCTGAGAGGCAGAGGGAAGGAAAAAGGTCTGAATCCAGAGGTAAAGTAAACGTGACTTCCAAAGGTCTGATAACAACTTCAGGAGAACAAACTTCTGGGTAGAAGCAAAACTGAGACAAAACCAAATACTGAGTTTTCATGCTTCACTTGGAAACTAAAATCAGTAACAACAGAATACACTCACAAATGAAGACTCTCCATGACCATGTCCTCCCTTGTGTCACTCTCCTTGAGCTAAAGACTAATTGGGCTTTGTTTACATTTATAAGTAAATGAACAACAAGCTTATACTAAGGCCAACAACAAACCTTGAGCCTTCTATTTCCTTTGTGTTTTTCCTTGAAGAAAATTTGTATTTCAAATACTGTGAATATGTTATATATTTCTCATGAAGTACCTCTTATCTGATCACTCTGTTCTTTATCATCTCTTAAGTTTGTCATTGTTTTCTCCATTTAAACTACTTTCTTTTAAACAAGTGCAGCAGGTACATTTGCTAGTTGTAAAGTTAGGGGGAACAAAGCACATGGACCTTTTGCTTATCTATCTTTGTATCTATCTATATGTATATATCATCTATCTATCCACCTATCATATATTTATCATATATATATAGATATATATATATATACACCTATGTAAGAGAAAATTTTAAAAGGCTTGTATTTGAATTTTGGAGAACGTGATTCAATTAGGTCTACACTAGATGATCTACATCATTGTGTGATCCAGGCATTATCTGAAAGTGATCTCTAGAAGACCTCAGCCTTGGCTTAGTATGTTTTTTGCTAAAATTAAAAGGTGGTTTAAAACAGTTCTGATTTCTTCTTTGTTGGCTCTGGTCTGCCTAGATCTTTGTGGGTGAAAGAGAGTCAATAGACATGGGATGAAATAAGTGTGCAGGTGTGAATGCTGGCAAGTGGGTGAGTTGGTTTATCTCTTTGGAGGTTTAATTGGCCTATGAGATCATGTGAGTCTTTCAGACCTCTAAGCAAGGCCTATTAGACTTTTCTAATTCTCCAAATTAATTATAAAATATTTTTTCTGCTGGAGTTATAACTCGATGTGAGAGTGCTTTCCTAGCATGCATGAGGCCCTGAGTTTGATTCTTGTAACTACAAAACCTAAAAGCAAATAAAAAGAAAAAATAATGCTAAAGCTCTTGTGAATTGTTGATTTGGTGTTTGGAGTTACGGTGGTTCAGCTAAATGAGGTCAAACATGGACCATGTCTTAGCAACTGAGGATGCACTTTCGGCTATTTGGAACAGATACCAGAGGTGGATTGATATTATACTCTTTTCTCATAAAATCAGAAAAAAATGATTGGAACTTCAGAAAATCATATACATACATATATAGAATTACTCTTATTATTTACATAATGCAAAAATGTGTCAACATAAGCACCATGAAATTTTATTCTCTCACATTAAGATAGTCTAGCATTACTTAAGATTGATAAATAAATTTCCACAGTCACATAAAATTCAACCTTTTCTGTCTTTATCTTGTATCTTTGTGTTTTATTACTTTTAGCCATAATTTGTATCCTGAAAGTGGCCTTACAATGTGGCTGCTGGCGTTCCAGGCATCATATTCACGGCCCAGGAAGCAAGAAACATAAGAAGTACTCCTTGCATGAGTCAGATCAATTTATTAAGTATTCAGACATCCTACTCAACACTTTCACATATTTGACAATGTCAAACTAAGTTATCTACATACTTATCAGTTAGTTAATGTGGGAAATGTCATTTTTTTTCAAAGCTGGGTACATTATCATTATAAATAAACTGGGAATTTGTTCATAAGAGAGAGACAATGGATTTTAGTGGGAATCAGAGTTTCTTTGAAGTGATTAGGTAAAAACTGGCCTCCTTCCTATCATTTTGCAACCCTTTGGCTGGCTTTTCATAATTCTGGACTTTCTATCCCTAAGCAAGAAAAAAGAAGGCATCTGTTGCTTGAGTTACTTTTTGTTCACTTAAATGAGTTACCCAAGTAAAGTAGACAAGCCCTTCTGAGTCCAAAAATCTCTATAGCATTCCTGATTATGTTTCAGCTACCGAGTCAGTACCTTTCCCATGAACAGCCACAAACCTACAATGATAAGGGTAAAGGGTGAAATGAAATCAAGGAAGGCAGAAGAGAAAATTATGCAGTATCTTTAGGTGGCTCAAGCTTCATGATTTAAAGGCTTTGGCATTAGCAATGATTCATGTGAGTCTTTGGATGCTTCTTGGATTTATACAGTCCCAAATAACAGCACCAGAATTCTGCCTGTCTATTTATTAACCAGCATATACTTTTCCAAAGCCTAAATCACTTCTCTATCTGTTGAGATTGAAAACTTCTCTAATAATCTCAATACTTGATGGCAACAAGTGACGGCGGTATTATTTATTCATCATCTTGGATATTCCATGTAGAAGGCTGCACTGCATATGATACACATACATTTAAAATTAATCCTTGTGTTACTCCCCATGTTACAGATTAAGTAAATGCAATTTTCTCACTGTCACACACATTCATGAAGCTGGGATTCTAAGCACCTAAAACCATATAACCCAAACCCCAAACCACAGAGCAATAGTGCTTCTTGACAGAGAAGGCATTTTCTGGCTGTTGATTGCATGTTCATTCACTAACTGCCTCAGGAAACCTGAGGCACCCTATGCTAGCAAGGGAGCATCCTAGTAACTGCCAGACAGGCGAGCAGCCGAGCAAGTACAGCAAAATCTCTGGAGAATCACCTTCAAAATCCTGTGCACAGAAAGCTTCAGTTTATCCTTAGTCCTACATGTGGCTACAACATAACTGAGGAGATGCTGAAGCCTATGCTTAGTTTTCTATCTGCTTGCTTAAGAAAAGAAAGAAAAGAAAAGACAGCAGGAATCAACATCTACCATGGCCAATATTCTCAGATTATAGTACATCATTTGACTGATATTATATCTCTTTTAAAGAATGTGTGACTATTTTAATTAACTCTGTATAGCTATGGATCTTCAACTGCTTTTATCTTATCCTTGTTGCCTAACATATATCATATGCATTTACTTTTTATTATTACTTTAAATTTTAGTGTGTGTGTGTGTGTGTGTGTGTGTGTGTGCCCCCACGTGGAAGGCAGAGGACAACTTGTGGGAATCAGTTCTTTCCCTCCACAATGTGGGTCTCCAGGATCAAAATCAGATCTTCAGGGTTGGTGGCAGATGCCTTTACCCACTGAGCCATCTCACCTGTCCCATCACATGCATCTTCTGTAATATTTTCTTCCAGTATTCATTAATTGGCAAGAGGAGTTGTCTATGCATTTACATTGGTCTTATTCTTCATTTGAATTTTTATTTCCTTTTCTTCATTTGTTTTCATTCTTTGGAAGGATATATATATATATATATATATATATTTATATATATATATAAACTGAAAATATGTCCTAAATTTTATTTTCCAGTCATGTGAAGTGCTTGGTCTTTCCTCAGGTAGTCATCTGAACAGCACAGCTGGCTGTGACCCTGGAAGAAGACCCCAAACTCTAAAGGGACACAGCACATTCTGTTTACAAACCATTCTCTTTCCCCAGAAAGTTGCACCACCTTTGGGCACTGGCAGCTTTCATTCCAGACCTTGTGACATAAAGGACAAATGGACACTGACTTGTCTTTAGCTTCAAAAATGCTCTAAGAAATGAACCCTCAGTGACATGAGTGGTCCTAGTTTTAAAAATGCTTCTTTGCCTCCTTGCTCAGGCACGTGGCCTGGAAGGACCTGTCATGACTTAAAAGAAGGACACACCAAAATTCCAGCGTGGATGGGGGAGATGCTCGTGAGGCCCCATCCATAACTGAAAAAGCTTTGGCAGTTGACAGCTGCTGGATGAGAATCTTTCTTTGAGGGTGTGACTACTGGTAGGATGCCCAAGCTCCAGTGGAGGGCCCCATACCCATTCACTTATGGCAGTAATTGGACTCAGTGGGTCATTAAACATAAGAAGATAGGAAGCTGGGAGGGGACCATGATGGGGAAGACTGGGGGAACCTAGTCAGGGAAAATCAGCATGGATAAAATTGCATTTCATTCTATAAATTTATAAAATTCTCAAAGCATATTTTTTTTAAAGAGAAAGCTGGGGAAAGCTCCAATTCTCTATTTAGACAAAATTCACATTACTAATTCTAACAGTGCAAGTATTTATGACGCACCTACAAGTTCTTCACACTAGACAGTGTCAAGAGTGTCTTATTTGAATGAAGTAACATGGGATTCTTGACCACTGTGGTGATTTGCATATGGGAGGAAATCAATGAATTCTAGCTTTTCTTGTAGTTCACCACCTCATGCTTTTCCTTAAGCATTTTATAACCTAATTGCAGAAAAGGCTATAAACATGCAAACTGTTAAATGCCAACATAAAATGTAAATAGCCGTATAAGCAATTTCACATGTTAATTACCTAATATCGCCACCTGAAGTTTATTGAGTACTTCTCAGTATTATCTACCACGCAATGAGCTCAGACAATATATCCCCCTAAGCAGCTGTTGAAAGTGCTGCATAGCTTGTTTCTTGGTTATTTTGTTTTGATTTTTTCTTCCTATGGTATCTTAACCTTGACCATGACAGGTAGGCCATGCCAATGTCATCAATGTACCCACCATATGTGGTACATTGTGTAAATCCTAAATTGAACTTTTAAACCTCTCTACACAGGAAACTTCACAATATTACAAATTATGTCTGTACTATTCACTTGGTATTTTTAACACAAAGTAAAAGATGGACAGTGCAATGTTTATCCAATATTTCATGACTATATGCATTAGTGAAAATCAGTTGAATCCACAAAGAAAAGTGGAAACTGTATCATTTATTCTACAGAGAAATATATAGAGATAAACCAGGGATTTAGTGCTGGTTAGTTTTTGTCAACATGACATAAATCTAGATATACTTGGGAAAAAGGGATCTCACTGAGGAATTCCCTGCATCTGACTGGTCTGCCAGCATGTCTGTGGAACATTTTTTTTGATAGCTAATTTAAGTAGGAGGGCCCAGCCCACTGTGGGCAGTGCCATCCCTAGGCAGGTGGGTCCAAGTTCTATAAGAAAGGTTGCTGAACTTGAGCCTGGAAGCAAGCCAGGCAGGAACACTTCTCCATGTTCTCTACTTCATGAAGTTCAGGCCTCCAGGTTCCTGCCTTGAGCTCCTGTCTGGCTTCTTTCAGTGATGGACTATAACCTGTAAGCCACATAAAACCTTTCTTGCCCAAAGGTTTTGGTCATGATGCTTATCCCAACAACAGAATGCAAAATGGAACAGATGTCTACTAAATTATCAGTTTCTATTTTATCCTCACTAAAAAGATGATGATAATCCTGACTAGTGTTGCCAGAGTTTGTTTTGTTTTCCTGGTTATGTATGACAAGATCCATCTTCTTGTTCTAAAATATGATTATAATAACTTCCCTCTGTCTATAATCAAAATGATGAATTTGGGGAGATGTTAACCAATTTATCAATATCTTCTTCCCTAAATTTTCTATGAAACGAGTATAAAAAGAATCTAATTTGCCATTTTAAGCCTCTTGCCTCATGCCATCACCTGGTTTCCTTGGGGGAATCTAGACACTGGGCAGTGAGTGTGATTGCACAGGGGAAGGGGCATTACATAGGGAAGTGTTTTCAGTCACATGTGCTACGGAATTAGGTCTTGGGATGTGAGATATAAATTGAAAATGGTTAGTCAAAAAACAGCTTTGATCAACATACTCCTGACATTTTCAAATAAGGAATTTTTAAGGATCTGAAGAAAAACAAATGGATGTTTTTACTTGTACGTTTTAGAGGATTGTAGGCCATTTCTACAAGGCATTTTTATTTGTGAATGCCTCCTGAAACCCAGGTAACCCTAGGCTACCCGGAGAGGAGCTGAACAAGTATCAGCAAAAACCTCTTGGACATGGGCTTCAATATCCCGTGCATAGAAAGCCTAAGACATGAGGCTTTGACTCAGGAGCTTCTGAAGTCTGCCTGTACTTAGTGTTTTATTTGTTTGCTTAAGAAAGGAGTTAGAAAGACTGCAGGGCTCGATATCTTGTCATGACAGAGATGTCCCTTCACCAGAACTCTTCTCAGGTTCTGTAACCTTTCTAACTCTTTTTCACATTACCAGTTTTTTCTAGTCAATTGTTAACAATCCAAATCTTATCCCAAAATTTCTGAGTACAAGGTGTATGTGAGCAAAGATCAACCAGATTACAAATTGACCTTCAGATTGTACATTCTTGAGCATTCCTTTGTACCACTATTTTCTCTGAAATGATTATATTTGGCATACAAAATCTGGAACCACACTGCCTCTAGACTCCTTTATTATAGCTAGCAGTAACTTAGTACCTAAAGACAAAATGTAGGCACTGAGTTTCACAAGGCAAACTCAAAATAATTCAAGAATATGTATGAATAAAACCAGATGCCAACAGGTTAGACTGTAAGGAGACTGATCCCATGAAAGCTACATTTTCATAGGACCATGATTCCCAATCTTCTATAAAATAGATTTTGTGAATTATTTCTCTAAATGTGTGCCTTGAAACAATGCTCTCCCTGTGGTTTGGGAAAAAATACACACCTTACAGGAAACACTGGGTTTCTCTCCCTATGGGAATTGGTACCTAATTTTTCTAAAATAGCTAGACTTTTGTTTCTAGATCTAGATCTACACAATGTTTCCATGTCTGTGTTGGACTGAAATTCTACACATGCTGCTATTCTTTACTTTTTCCAAATGTTAAAAGAGGAGCTGGAGAGATGGCTCAGGACTTAAGAGCACAGGCTGTTCTTACGGAGGACGCATGTTTAATTCCCAGAACCCACATAGCAGCTAACAACTGTCCATAACTCCAGTTCCAGGGAATCCAGTGCCCTCAGCTGACCTCAGGGGGCATTGCACAACAGAGGTACACTTACGTACATGCAGGCAATACATTCCTACATATGAAATAAAAGTAATAAATAAAATATTTAAAAAAGAGTGAGTGGTAGGCCAAGAGGAAGGATCTCTTTGTCACAACCCTGGTATTTTCATCTGGAAAGAGTGTTTAATCACAAATGACTGATGCAATTTGTGTGTTGTGTGAGTATGGATGGTAGTGTCTTCTCTCTGCTTGGCTTTCCTTTTTCTCTCTGAGAAGGGTTCCTCTTCCTCCTGACAAAGTTCCAAGACCTAAAGAGTCTCTGTCTATCAGTTTCTACTACAAGGGTCCTCTGTTTAGAGTCGTGAGTTGGTAGGGACAGCAAAGCCTGCAGGGCTATGACCTATATACTAGGGAGTTGAGAAGAAAAAGAACTTGGTAGAGTCTGGGAGAAGGATACCTGGTTGGTTTTAGGGACACATTCAACTTTTTACTTTTATTACTTCAGAAAATAAAATTATTAATATGTAATATAAGTGTATGTTGCTCTCAACATACACATTCTGATATCCCCAGTGATTAAAGAGTTAACTTTCAAAAAGTCTCCACTTTTAAGTCCAAAAATCAGTACATTTTACCATAGTACAGTTCGAATAGAGACAACCACCCATGTATAGCAAAAATCCTATGTGCATGCATAAATAATCATTTTCAACATAAAACAAGCAAAAGCTTCATGTCCAGTATTTATCCCTGTGTTAAATTCACCAAACTAAGATCATAAATCACTACATATATCTCTAACCCACAGCCTCTGCTGATACTGTCTTACTTCTTATTTTTGTCACATAAAATTCCATGAACGAGTGTCCAAACTGATTGCCTCCTTTGTACCATAAGGTGCCTTGAAAAGCTACATACTATTAGGCTACAATTATATGTTTACATATTATGTCTATATGCATATATTTTCCCCTCTACTCCACTGTAAACCTGTATTACACATTTTGGTGTCCTTCCAAGTCAGAATATTATACTATAGCTATTAAAAGCATAATAAGTACTAACATGAGTAAAAAGCACTGAAAAATTGAAAACACATTAGAAGCAAACTACTGTGTAAAATCTAGTTCATGCAGAGACTTACCAGTGAAAATTACAATTGGAGCCCTGTGAGATGGCCCATCCTCCTGAAAGGAGTCAAGCTACTACCAGTGTCCCCACAGTATTCAAAGCAGTCAGTGTTCAGCACTGCTGCAGATCATAAGTTAAATAAACAACTGGTGTTCAGATATTCAGAAATGTACGCATAAATATGGTATATCTGGAATATAAGTCTGAAGGCTGTGAGTCTCACAGTAGCATCTAACTAGCTAGAACTCTACTCTCAAACTTTTCTCTGTTGTTGTTTTTGAAAATATGCAATCAAGGTTGTTCTGGTTATTATTGTTTAATTTTATCTTCATGGTATTGAGTGTCCGTTCCCTAGGGGAGAAGGGACAATACTGAAGAAGGGGCCTGCTGCATATTTCATCCAGAGATAAGAAAAAAGACATGTGTTAATTTCCCTCCTGAGTGGGTTTTGGAGGCTTTCCAATGCTCAAATAAAAAGAGACTCATTAGCTAATTCTGAAGCAAACAGCTGCTACAACACCAAAACCTTGAGTTCAGCCACTTCTCGAGAATTCATGGAGCATTTCCACCACCTAGCATGACCAACCAACAGTAACCAGGCTGCCTGTGTCCTCTCTACACCTTGTGATCCATCACTTTGAGTAACAAATGTCTGCTTTATTTCCTGGTCCTTATCTTAGTCTTGCCAATGAGAGACAGCAGCTTGGATACACATAGATTATGATGCTGATGGTGTTGAAAAGCAATAAAATGTAGTGTCTTGATAACATATGCAAAGACTAAGGGCCCAGGAGAGCCAGGGAAGCTGAAGGTGGGATTGTACCCTGCCAGTCTGCTCTTTGGGCTTAGCAATGTGTGGAATGCCATCTGTGAAAAGGGCCACCTTATCAAGATTTCTGATTAAAATGTCCTCGGAGACAATACTGAGTTAACTTATCCTGGCTATTTGAAGACCAAGAGCAATGGCCTCATATCCACCCACCAGGCCCATGTGCAGGCCTCCTTGCTCCTATGACTTTGTAATGGCATTTCCAAAGAAAGCATGAGCTGCTACCATGACCACAACAAAAGGTTGATTGTGTAGTTTCCCACTAACTGCCAACAAAGGATGATGAAAATCATAACAAGCATATCTTACCATCCACTGTGTGGTACAATGTAAGAATAGTGTTTTTTTTCTTTTTTCAAGTGTGTACACAATTAGCTGCTTAGAGAAGTATAGAATTTGGGGTATCATCTTAGCAATTTTTTCTTTGAATTGACTTTGGGTACTATAGGAATAACGGAAAAAGTCAAATGAGAAAATAGAGCTGATCTAAGGATTTCCATTTGCATTTGCATTCCTTTCATTTTTCTTTTCTTTTTCCAATGCCTGTAAGAGTATGACAAATAATGGTAATTAATTTCCTCCTGGTTTCACCAAATTCTCATTAATTGGAGAAAGTACTCTTTACCAAGTGAGCACTTTCCCTTGTCCTCCATTTAAAGATATTTTATTTATTAATTTAATTTTATGTGTTTGAGTGTATTGCCTGAATGAATATAAGTGTGCCCATGTTGAGCAATGCCCCCAGAGTCGGGAAGATGGTGTTGGATTTCCCTAGAACTGGGAGTTATGGATTGCTGTTAGCCATTATGTGGGTGCTGAGAATCAACTCCAGGTTTTTTTGCAAGAGCAGCTGGTGCTCTTACCTGCTCAGCCATCTCTTCAGCCCCTTGTCCTGTATTATATATTGTTGGGCATAATGCAGGGTGGGCCTAGCTAGGCCACCTGCCAGGAGGAATGGAGGAATGGCCCTCATGGGCAGGCTCCAAAGGTCCCCACTGATGAGGGCTTGCTTCTGTGGGCAGGGTAACAGCCACAGGACAGAGCAGGACTAGAGTACCATGCTCTAGGCTCAGCTGGTGTGGTAAGCATTAACTGTGAAACTTTGAGGGGGCTCAAGAAAGCTCAGACCTTTCAAATGTTAATTGCCCCTGCCTGGCTTTAACTGCAGTGGCTTTAACTTCCTCAAGACCCAAATCAAGGTTTACTCTAGTGCTTTAAAAAGCTTTATATAGTACAGATTTTCTTTGGCGACTTGGTGGAAAGTTACTTAGAAACCCTAGAGGCCTTATGCCAAATGTCATCTGGCAAATTGATGTCACCCATATACCCTCATTTGGCAGCCTTAAATATGTCCATATCATTGTGGACACCAACTCTAAATTTGTTTTTGTTATTGCCCTTTCAGGTGAGAAGGCATCCCATGTTATTAAGACAACAAAATCCACTATGTTGGTTATGGATGTACCCTGGGCAATTAAAACAGACAATGGTCTGGCATATACATCTGCCCAATTCAAGTCTTTTGTAGAATCTTGGTGAATTAAACAGTCCACGGACATCCCCTATAATCCTCAGGCCAGGCCATAGTGGAGAGGACTAATAGAACTCTCAAGGAACTCATTATGAAGCAGAAAACTGCAATGACACCCAGGGATCCCCATTTGACCTTGGTGGAACCTCTTTTTACTCTTAATTTTCTTTCCTTTGATGAAGCAGAACTCTCTCCAGCCTATAAACATTGGAGATCTCAACCAGCCACTACCTTCTCCCCTCTTGTCCATTGGAGAGATCCTCTCACAAATGAATGGAAGGGACCTCATCCACTTTTAAAACAGGGTCAAGGATACGCTTGTATTTTTCTAGAAACCTGTTCCTCCCCCATCTGAATACCTGCCAGAAATGTCAAGCCTGCTATGGATGTATCTGTCGGCACAGAGGATCCCCCCCACCACTGCAGAATTGCTGGATCTGTAAGCACACCCTCCTCCTTTGACTGATGATTTATGGGCAGCAATGCCCTATCCAGTCACCCCAGGTGATTGAAGATCTGGGTCAATATGTTATGGCGTGTGAGGGATGAGAAAAAATTGTGTATGTGTAATCTTAATGCTTTTGGGTTGGTGGTTGGGTGCTTTGTGGAACAAAGTGTGTGTCTGGTTGGGATCTGTTCGGGAATGCTTGGTTTTTGCCAGCAATTTGGCTGCATATCTCAGTGGATTCTAACAATGAACATGTATTGCTGAATAACTCCATCTCAGAGGAGGGAGTGAATGATTTAGCTGTATAGCATATGGTGTTTGGAGGTGCTGGATTGGTGGAACTAACCTTCTTGGGTATTTAACAATCATATTTAGAGGCCCATATTAATTTGGTCAGAGGGATTTAAAGGGACAAATTTTTATCTCTTGCCCTCTAAGGTCAACTAAGTTCCAGGGGATTAAGAGGCATCTCTCAAAATGTCCTGTAACTGTGATGAATCACCTGACATCCTGTTCAGGGAGGTTGTGGAGACCACACTAAAAGGACTCAGACCAGTGTCTAGTCTGTAAAGTAGAGAGTCAGCAGAGGAAAATGTTTCCTTAAATGCTTCTAATTGAAGCTATGTATAGCAAGATTTTCTGACTTATCTTCACACAGGTGGAACTGGTAAAAGAAAGGCCTAGGGAGCCATGGGCTTCTTCTAAGCCCATGTGACCCCCCTGAGGAATAGATACTCAATTGACCTTAAAAGTAAAAATAAGTTGGTTTATTTGGGCCAATTATATGATCTTAAACATCCAACAGGAAAGTATAACCAAAGATTCCATCTTTAACACTGCAGTGCATACCTCCTGTCAAGAAAGTCAAGCCCATTGAATAATTTCTTTTCTTTCCCTGTCTAGAAGCCATTTAGGAGGGAAATTGACTTGGTTATGACTATTCCAACAAGCTATTGAAGTGCCTGAGGGCAAGTCCTGACTTCAGAAATCTCAAGACCAGCTTTGGCAACCAGGAAAGAAACAAGGAGGAACCTACATTTAAAATTTTTCCTTGTTTTGACTTTTCTGGTTTCCTATCTCTCTGACTACTCTTGCCTTTATTTTTTCACATCTCCCAGGCACCAGTTAAGGACTTTTCTTTTCCCCTACAGATAATAGTTATGCAATTTAGGGGTCTTTTAGACAGACTTGCAGACAGAGTACTCCAATCGCCACAATCTACGTCCCCTTTCAACTTTCAAAGAAGCTAGAGTGGTCATTGCCCCAATTCCCTATTGGCAATTGGGGTGACCTCTTCAGAGGGTGATGTCGTAAGAATAGGAGGTAGAATTTGGTTAGGCATATTAGGGTAAAAAGACCCCAAGGAGAAGCTGCCAGTTTCCTTTTTGGCTAAAAATCAAAACAATTAATAAAAACAAAAAGGGGGATATGTTGGGAATAATGCAGGGTGGGCCTAGTTAGGCCACCTGCCAGGAGAAATGGAGGAATGGCATTCGTCAGTGTGGTGTTCCACACCTGTTGGTTGTGAAGCCAGTTTCTGCCCAGCACCTGGAGGGAACCTCATCCACCTGGGAGCAAACTGTGATTGGTTGTAGTCAGGACCCCACCCCATAAGGCTATTGGCAAACAAGACCTATAAGACTCTCTGCTCTTTCTTGAACAAATGAGTTTGCAGCAGATTACCACTGCTGGCTTTCCACTCAACTCCTGGAGTTGGTGTCTTGACTCCATGCCTACTCACTACCCCCAATGGTGGAGATCCTTCAGTCCCCCTTGGGCTGGCCCTGAGTGCTGGGGCCCCTGACAGTATATGGCTTCAATAGACTTATAATTTCATAGCCTCTGCTTTAATGCAATGAACTGCATGTGATCTCTAAGATTACTTTATAAAAACAAAACAAAACATGACTGCTGGATCTGTTCCTAGTCGGGTGCTGGCTATGTGGTGTGCTAAGGCAGGGTAGAGTAAAAGTTGTTCAAAGTATGGCTTGATCCAGCACAGACGCAGGAGGAGTGCTGGACCTTAGAAATGGAGAGGAGTGAAGCTCAAATGAGAAGTTGGTAAACTGGCTGTTTGCCCATAATAATGCGGTATGTGAAAGAATCAGAGATCCACAACACAGAAAGTATACACATGTCTCTACCACATAGACAGTTGGAGATGCTTAGACTTCCATCACAACCAATGCACTAATAGTAAAACCCAGTCCCTCACATAAAGGACAAGACCATAGACCTTTTTATTAGATCCCCAGCCTATGCATTTTCTTCTTTCTCTCCTTTTATCTACCTCTCTTTCAGCTTTATCTAATTTCTATTACTACCAGAAGTCCTAGGGTCATCTTCTTCAGTCCCTGCCCTGCCCCAGAATCACCATTTCTTGATGGACTCTGGTCACTTTCATTAGAGTATGGTATTGCAAACCACAGCCGAGATACTGGTACTCTGGCTTTAAATTATCAGAAGCTTGGGAATCTCTGGCCCAGTGCCTGCCCTCTTGTCTACATTCCTTTGCAATTAGATCGGCTGTCCATCTTCCAGCTTGCCTGGTTTAACTCTGTGGGTCACATCTCTCCTCTGCTGAATCACCTTCTCCTCCTTCCTTCCTCTGGCTCCATAAGCAGGATGGAGTCTCTGTACCTTCTAGAGTCTGACCTTAACATACTTTAGGTTTTTATCTTCCACTGAATTTTAACATTGCTACTTGTGCTGTGATACTTTCTCCTTCGGGCTGTGACCTTAAACCTTCTGCATCAAAAATATTCGTGTGGAGTTTTATGATGGAAAACACTTTTTCTCCCATTCAGAGATGGCTCAAGGACTGACATAAATATGGGTGGCCACACTGAGAAATCTCAAAGGATCTCCAATTTTACAAAGATATAAAAGATGAAATAAGGTTCACAAGAACAGGGAAAAACAAAAAAGAAGCATATGCTATAAGTAGACATAGCAGCATGATGTCACAGTCAAAGACCGTGGACCCTAGGAGCCAGGCTCGCTGAACTTCACTTCAAACCTCACTGAGAGTCTCTTTGAGTCATGGATTTCATATCAACCAAAAAGGAAATATTAGTAAAAACCCATCTAAAACAATGATTGTCAACTAAATAAATACATACAAAATTCTCAGTGGAGTGCTTAGAAGAGAACAGACACTATGGGAATATTTATTGTTGTATTATTATTATGAATAATATCAAGCACATCGAGAAATAGATCAACTGAGTTTAGCACACTGGACTAATTAAAGCCCGTGATGTATGTTTTTGTGTTCCTTTGCTTTGGGTTGGGGCCTGGCATTTTTGATCTGTCATGAGTCAAGACTTCAGAAAGTCTACACCTTCTAAAGGTTCTATGACCTCTTCCAAAATATGCCACCAACTGGGGATCAAGTATTCAAATGCTTGAGCCTGTGGGGGACATATCTCATTCAAATCACCCACCACAAATGCCATCTGAAATGACATGCAGATGTGAGTGCAGCATCACTGTTGGAAATCTCTAAGAATTATTTGAATAAATTAAAACTAGAGGATGGGAAATGATGGCAGAATTCTCATCAGTGGGTTGAGTAGTGAGTAGTTATCTTAAAAACATGAAGATTTAGCATGATATAAAAGAGTCAAATTTACATGCTAATTTCAAGAATTCAGTTAGGTTCCATGAATGAAATATAAAGGGAGATATAAAGGATTAATGCAGAAGGGTTTTTTGAGAATGGGACTTGTTCAAATACATTGAGCGATAAGGAGCTTTAAAGATGTTGATTCTTAAGACTGTACCTCACCCTGTCCTTGGCCTGCTCCTCTCATCTATATATGTTAGTTCTTCATCAGTGGACTCAACTGGCCATTTAATTGACCAGCTACTTTATTTCCACACATACAAAAATGTGTTGCTGTGTGTGATGTGTGTGTGTGTGTGTGTGTGTGTGTGTGTGAACTCTTTCTCTTTCAGGTTCCATGTGTTAATTTTTCCTCTATTTCCTGTAAGTCATCATCCACTGGACTCACTCAGCCTTACTGGTACTGAGGAGTAGGTTCTGAGGGAAGTACAGAGAGATTCCTAGAGTTTCAGAAGGTCTGCTGTGGACTACAAAATTTCCACAGCTATTGGAAGCACGGCCCTTTAACAGGTTTTCTGTCATATTTATAACCAGTTCCCTCCAGAGTGTAGAATGCTGGCAGTCTCAGCTTTCTGTGACATATACATCAAATAAAGCCTGAACCCCATTTTAACCTCAGCAAGAAACCTGGTCATGGGATTCCCAGATGGATGAACTTCTGTTGTGAGTATCCAGGAGAAAAGTCATGTACTACATAGGAAACAGGGCTAAGGAGCTCTTTAAGATTCTATAACAAGGTGTTGGATAGCCATGCTCTGACTTTTGACAATGAGGCTATACACAAAATCCCTGATCCCATCTTTGTCACCACAACTGAATTTCTCTCATAAATCTGCCATTCCCATGATACTGAGTTTATCTTTTTCCCCAAATCTCTCCCTCTTCCCATTCTTCACAACACTTTTTCCAGTTCTGATACAGTGAATTAAAACTGATCTCCACTGTATTCTCTCGTTTGAATAATCAAACTTTAAAAGGATTCTTGGAGAGAGACCTTTCCAATGGGCACCCTGGAATGCCTAACCTGTGAATTAGCCCTTATATCCTAAAGTTATCAACCTGGTTCAGTCTTTCCAACCCACTACATATTTTATATCCAAGGACTGAATCTAAATGTCATGTCCCAGTCATTTTTTTCTAAATGTCTAAAAGAGTGACTCAAGCTATAAATCTGTTTCCCCTCCCTGGACAAAGCTATATCTTCTAGAACAGAATGATGTCTCTAAACAAGAAAGAACACGTAAGGATGGAAACAGAGAGGTAATGAATTTGGCTGGAACCAATCACCCACAGTTGTAACTAAAGTTTATATTTGATGATAATAATAAAAGCAAGAGTATTAATATTGGTGTGAACAATATGACTAGCATGGAGTGGGGGGGGTAAAGGTTTCACTGATACCACAGTGCTTTACATTTCCTGTGACTCTCAAGTGATTACCCACATGTTAAAAAATAACCAGGTGCCTCTTTTTGTCTGTACTATAGTGTTAGAAAGAATAAAGAGAGAAATTTGCCCCTGGGGTGACATTTTCTTATGCAAACCAATGTAAATTACACATCTCCATGTTGAAAGCTTGTCTGACAAGCCTTTTCAAAGCACAAAACAAATCTCTGAACAGGTTCACTAGCACCGGGCTGATGTTGGCAAAGTACTTTTAGTACTTCAGAGAAGAGAGAAAAATAATTTCCCTACTAGGAAAAAAAAATGTACCCAAATACCAGGGTGCATTAAGGGATTAGTGGAAGCTTAACATAGTCTTTCTTCTCCTCACAACCAGGGACAATCTTTTGATCTAATCTAAGTGGTAATTTAATTTTAATGAAAGTGGAAGAAGTAAAATGCTGAACAGAGTGTAAAAAAGGGACTGAGGTAGTCAGCAGGAGCGTCTTTCCTCGGTTGGGCAGGGGGCCAGTCACCTAAGTTAATATGTGTGTTGTACTTATTGTACGTGCCTGGGAACTTAAAGCATTAAGTAATCATTAGGTAAAGATGAAAATATCACCCTTAGGAATGTCTGGTTCAGAACACATTAAAGATCTGCTATATACATTTCTTATTTTCATTTTTCCTATTTCTTTTAAGTCTCATTGGTTTTGTATTCAAAATTTCCCTCTGAGGTACCGTCTTCAGACGAAGAAGGCTTATATTTAGAAAAGCTGAGAAATTTCCCGAAGGTCACACAGACTATAGCTAGAGGACAAAGCTTCATATCCACATCTTTCTAGCTAAGTATGCTGTCTAGAGTAACCTTTCTGAATCCTCATTTCACCCATCCTCATATATGCACAGACTTCATGGATGAAAAAGAAGAGGTGAGAGATGAAGCTGTTGTACTCATTGCCAGAAAAGGTGTTTTACTAGTAGAAGATGATGCAAGTACAAGAGCAAAAAGAGTGACATAATGGGTCAGAAACAACCGTAAATTCAGACATGTTGAGAAAGAGACCTTTTCACTCATGGTACCAACCATAGAAGGATCTCTTTCTTCATATTTTCATTAATTAATCTTCATTCTTGGATGAACATTTATGAAATCACGGGAAATAATTGTTACACATTTCTTAATATTCTAGTCGGAAGTTCAGCAGAAATATGTGAACCACATATGTAAATTTCCTAGGATCCACATATAAAAACAGTACAAAAGAACATGTTAAAGGCCCAGTTGCTGGAAACACCACATCCTTCATGTTCAGGACAAAGAGAAATCAAGCAGGAATTGACCTGGAAACTTCCTCCCCATCGGTTAGCTTTCGTAATAACAGAGGGTGTACTATGCAGGCCACTGGGGGAGAAAAGTTACCGATGGCCTTATTCAGCAGTGGATTCTATATCTTACCATCCTGATCTGCTGGGCAAGCTATGTACACTGGTGCAAATAGTGGCAAGAATGTTATGGGTTGGATTTGAGGGTGTAGAGGGAGTTCATGCCTGCTGCTGTAAAACTGATCAAAAGCCTGTGACTGAGGCATTTATAGTGCCAGGAGGAGTGGGGAGTAGACATAGGACTAGGTTTTTCTGCTAAATGGACATGCCAAACTGACTCCTAAACATTTATGTTCATAGCTGTACATGCTATGAAGTACTGCTCTCGGCCTTGGTTAGAGAAGTTTGTTTTTGTGGTGGGCACTGGTCAGTATAGAGATTTATAATTGGTCAAAGTGCTAAAAAGAAGTTACTGAGTGCTTAGCCCTAAGCATGACGTCTTTATCACTCCTCACCCAAGGCTCAGGGAAGATGCAAAAAGAGGAGATGCAAAGAAAGCAAGAGGAGAAGAATGGGAGGACAGCTGTGAAATGCTTGCTTCTGGACATGACATGGCAGTTGTAGGCCGTTGGACTCATGAACTCACAGCAGCTCAGATCAAGCCCACCAACACACTAGTATGGATAGGAAAAGGTTACATAAGGCTCTACTCCTAGCTTAGGCACTACTGGCAGTTAATGGCAGTCCACGGGGGGAAGAGTTATTTTTCTTCAGGGGAGAAGCCACAGTTAAATTCCCCATAATCTAGTAAATAGGCCAATGCATTCACATGCAAGCATATTAATTAAATTCAGTGAGTTATTAAAAATGCTTGGCAGTATTTTAAGAGGGGGACCTCTTGGAAAAAAACGATGGCAGAAGGAATGGGAAGGAAGGCAAGAGAATGGAATGAGAGGTGAGTATGGCCAAAATACACGATATCCAGTATTGCATTGGCAAAAATTAAATTAAAAAAAAAATTAGCCCTAGCTGGTCTATAAACTCACATGTAAACCAGACTGGTCTCAAACTCACAGAGATCTACCTGTCTGTGTCAACAAAGTTGTTTTTATTTTGTTTTGATTTAATGTATATGAGAGTGTTTTTCCTGCATTGTACACTACATGTGTACAATACCTGTGTATAATACCCATGGAGGTCAGAAGAGGGCATCAGATCCCCTGAAAATGCAGTTATGGATTAGCCAGCCACCATATGGGAGCAAGGAGCCAAAGTTGGGTCCTCTGAAAGAGCAGCAGAGCTCAGAGCTCTTAACCACTGAGTTAGCTCTCTAGTCCCTTAAAAACTATTTTTTTAAAGTCGATAAAATGCTTATTCCTAGCTTAAAATGGATACATTAAATTAATTTTAATGTTTTATATAAACCAATCAATCAAAACGTCATTCTTTCAACATCTGGTTAATATAAAAACCTTCATTATAATAATTTATATATTTTGATATATTATTTTTATTTTATGTGTGTGAGCATATAGTCTGCATGTATGTAAGTGCAACCATGTCATGTAATGTCCCCTGAGGCCAGGAGAGGTCATTGGATAACATGGACCTGAAATTATAGATGGTTGTTAGCTGTCATGTAGATGCTGAGAATCAAATCCTGGTCCTTTGCAAGCGCAGCCACCACTCTTAACCACTGAGCCATCTCTCCAGCTTTCAATTTACACTTTTTAATATTAAATCTTTATAACAGTGTATATATTTTATTTTTTTTTTCGTGTGGGTGTGTGTGCATGCTCATGCGCATGTGGGAGGGCGAAAGCGTTTGTGAATGTTCATGTGCATGAGAATACAAGCGGTCAACCATGAGGCTCTTCCTCATCAGTTGTCCACCTTGTTTTTTGAGAAAGGATCTCTCACTGTCTCTGTGATCTAAAGATCACCTATTATTGTAGGTTGGTTGCAGTAAGCACTAGATAAGTCTGTTTCCACTTCCCCAGAACTAGGATAACATATGCATGCCACCATATCCTGTTTAAAGTGAGTTCCAGGCATCAAACTGAGGTCCTTTATATGGTAAGCACTTTACTGATGAAGCTATTTCCCCAGGACTAATCTAATATGTTTCACTTTGACAGCATATTGCAATACAGATGCCAATCCTTGGTGCTCAAGTGTAACGTAAGTGTAGTAGAAGAATAAATGTGCACGTATTGGGAAATATTTTATACTTCCTCAGTTTTAAAAATCAAACTGGCTATCCTTAAACTAAATTAAAACTGTATTTCCTCATTTACACTAGCCATATTTTAAATACCGAAATGCTACATATAATAGTGGCTACTGTGCTGAATGGCACAGTTGAAGATGAACAGAAAATCTTGTTGAAGCTTTTCCCATGCTATATCTAAGACACCTATAGTGAACAACTATAGTGGGCAATAAAAGTTAAAGCTCATATATCCAAGACAGACAGCATGGCAGGCATTCTCTGTAAATATAAAGGTCTTCCACATACCGCTCTTATCCTCTGATGATTATTCATAGAGTAAAGAGGGCAAGGAAGGCACTGTGGACTCATGATGTATTCTTCCAATTCTGTTCTCTTGAAATTGGCTGGAAAAAAGTGTGGTCGCTGATCTAGTTAGCTTTCTACTGCTGTTATAAAAACACTGACCAAAACCAACTTGCAGAGGAAAGGCTTATAGCACAGTCCATCATCAAAGGAAGCCAAGCAGAAACTTGCAGCACAGACCATAGAGGTACACTTCTTACTGGCTTGCTCCTCTGGCCTGTGTTCAATATGCTTTCTTATATAATACAAGACTACCTGCCCAGGGTTAGCACAGCCCACAATGGGGTAGACCAGCCCACAATGGGTTAGACCCTCCCACATTACTCAACAATCAAGAAAATGCTCCACAAACATGGCCACAAGCCAATACAAAGGAGACAGTTCCTCACTTGAGGTTCCCTCTACTCAAGGGTGTCAAGTTGACACCAAAAATGCCCAGCATAGTAGCATATGCAAATATGAGCAGGCTAATGTGAGATTTGCATGTTACTGCTAACTTACAAAACTGATTAACTTTGGGAAGACACATAAGTAAGTTGAGTCTAGAGAATCAAGACTAATAAACAACTAGTAGCTTTTAGTTGGAGTACACATAATAATGATGTTATCTGTCTAGAATCAAGTTTAATGAAAGTACTAGACAATCTTACACACACATAATGTGAGAATGGAGACAAAAAGAACTAAAATTATCCTATGATGGAAGAATATATGTAGAAAGATTTATGGTCACAAAACACAAACTTGCACCTAGAGTAGTTCCATGCACTCAGATAAAGGATAAGGCATATTTCCTTGTTAGATAAATTCCCAAGGGTTTGATTCTGACTCTCCTTTTCCATTATCTATCACAGCCCCTCAGGCTATCATGGCTCACAACCTAGACTGCCTTCTACTGTTAGAGAATCTCATGATTCTACAAAACAATGAGAAACTAGTGTTCAGACTATCTATTGCAATGAATAAATAATTAAATACAAGTCCCATTCTTCAGGAACTGAAACAGCTTAACATTTTAAGTTTGAAATGACACTTGGGATATATATCTATATCTATATCTATATCTATCTGTATATCTATCTATCTATATCTATATCTATATATATAAAGAGAGAGAGAGGAGAGAGAGAAACAAAGAAATAATGTGTATGTTAGTAATGTTTGTTTGTTGTTTATAAGACAGGGCTGATCTGGAGCTCACTGTGCAACCCATTCTGTTCCCAAATTCAAGGTCCTCCTGCCTTTGCTTTCAAAATGCTCGGAACACAAGTCTGTGGTACCACACCTAGTCACCCTTGAACTACTTTTGACTGTAACTTACTCCACAGGCTCTTTATTTCAAAAGACATAGAAAGGAAAGGATATAGATATAGATATCTCTGGAATTATAAAGCATCGTTTTTCATACTCAGGTAGGTGAAAGGAAACCCTCTGCTCCATATCTTGGGCTTCCTGAGGTCGTGTAGGTTCTCATCAGAGCAGGGAAAGAACAAGTGATTCAAACAGAAGCTCAACCAGTGATTCTGACATGTCCCTCTCATAAGCCAAGAATCACTGAAATCATGGGGCTATGTTCTCCATGACCAGGCACACCACACACACACACACACACACACACCCCACAGGTACTCAGATACTGTTTTTTTTTTTAACTTTTACCTCAGATGAATGTGTCACTTTTCAACAAAACTAGCATGAAAACAGCCCCAATTTGCAAAACAGATAAGTCAGTATGAGTTTTTGCATTATAAAAGAAAACTTCAAAGGGTTTCTCTAGGCAAGGTGTTGTGACTCTCTCTCCTCTCCCCTCAAGTGATTTATCCAAGGCACTTTAGGAGGACTGCTATTGTAAAATTAAGTGTGTCTGCACCAGTAAAACAATTATTTGTTCTGTCGAGCCTATTACCTTTTCATTATTCAGGCCAGTAGTACTAAGCAGGCCTATCATACTGAATATGAACATTTTATTTTCTAAAAACTTAATGACTCTTTGTTAAATACAGATCCATTTAATTGAAAGTTATTATCTCCTACCAGATGTAGATTTGTGCTACATTCTGATGTGGCATTGAATTAATCAAAAATTAATATAGTCATTGCTGCCTTTTAAAGTTTTCTTGTTTGTTTTTCCAAAAGTTAATTTTAAAATGATATTATTTAACACAAACAGAAATAGAGTATAAAATATCTTTATCTGTCCATTCTATAATTGTAAAGGATTTTTTCCTTAAGAAGGTGAGTGATTGTAATAAGAGTTTCATACTTACAAAGTTCATGCTGGACAAAATCAATACTGAGGGGAGAGAGTTATCTCAAAATGAAATCAAGAATAACTTCTATGATGAAATGTTGACAGGCCCATTCTTATGCACGTATTGTGCAGGGAGGAAACACAGCAAAAACTCATCTCATATAACCATTATCATCTATCATATCTATCATCTATCTATCTATCTACCTATCATCTGCATAAAACTGTCTAAGAGTACAATATAAATGCATGAATGAATAAACAAGCAGACAAGGAGCTGGAAAGATGGCTCAAGGTAAAAGGCATCTATTATTGTTGCAGAGGACATGAGATTGGTTCCCAGTGCCCAAGTCAGGGAGCTCACAAACTCCTTTAACTCTCATTCCAGGGAGATCTAATGTCTCTAGCTTCTGCAGGCACCAGTGAACCTGTACGTGGGCATAGACACACAGACACATACCACACAGACACGGTCACACACTTACAAACACACACACATGATCTTAAATATAAATCATAAAATAAACAAATGAAAGAATAACTTCTGATATTCTAAGCACTGTAGTATTTCGATAAAAATATTTCAAAAGAACTAGTCGGGAAGATTTTGAATGTTCTGACACAGATAAGCATTTTTATTGTTTATTTACCTCTTACTGCTGAGATGACAGCTATGCCAATACCAAGACCTGATCATTACACAATCTATATATATATTAAAATATCATTCTGTGGCAGGAGAGATGGCTTAGCTTAGTTAAGAGCACTGGCTGCCTTTGCAGAGGACCCCAGTTTAGTTCCGAGCACCTATGTGATGACTACCAACCACCACCCATAACTCCAGATCCAGGGGAGTTTGACACTCTCTTCTGACCTCTGTTGGCATTACACAACAGGGGTGCTCTTATATACATGTAGGCTCTTATTTTATGTAGGCAAAACACACATAAAATAAAAGTAAATAAACTGTACCCCACACTGTACCCCACAAATATGTACAAAGATGTGTCAATAAATAATAATTGAAAAAAGGTTTAATGAGTCTATATGAAAAGAGGCTAAGATATTGGGATATCAACCTAATATATCTCATTGTCTCAACACCAAATGATATTAGCTCAGGTGTATAGTATTAAATAAATAAACTAAAAGCAAGTGATTTGTATGTTTTTATCTTAAAAATCTCAGAAAGCTAAAATATAACGTTTTGTTCAAATGCTGTATCATTTGTTATCATTTGTTATTCTAAATCCCTTGCTGATTGTTTCTGAAATGTCCCATCCCGCCCCATCCCGTTCCTTCATCATATATGTGTGTGTGTGTGTATGTGTGTGTGTGTGTGTGTGTGTGTGTGTGTTTCCCCTGCTAGCTAGCATTCTTCAACATCTTGCTTCACCTTCCTTTACCAGTTAGAAAACCAGTTCTAATTGTTGACAATGTTGAAAAGCTCTGCTTGCCTTACACTGGTAAGGTAAATGGTCAAGTCTCAGTGATACTTTTTCTTTTTTCTTTTCTGTTTTTAAAAATATTTTATTTATTGATTGATTGATTTTATGTGTATGAGTGTATTGCCTGCATAAATGTGAATGCATCCATGTTGTGCAATGCCCATGAAGGCCATAAAAGGGCTTCGGATCCTCTGGAACTGGAGTTGCTAATAGTTGTTAGCTGACATGTGGGTGCTGGGAATTGAACCTGGGTTGACTGCTCTTAACTGCTAAGCCATCTCTCCAGCTCCCTTTTCTGTTTTAAGAACACGAATATCTTAGACCATCATGTTAGTTAATTATTTATAAAGAATGTGAAAATGAGGAGCAAATTAGTTAGCTAGTCTTCACCACCAAGATCCAGGAGGCTGAGTGTGTGAGCACACTGTATTGCAAGGAAAAATGTTACTATATTGAATGAGTTATTCAGTCTTTATACTGAGGGTGTGATGAAGTTAAGCAAGTGTACTAATGTGTAAAAGAATATTGAAAATTTAAGGCAATAATGAAAACATACAACCAGAGGAGATTAGGAATTTTATATCTTAGTAGTCTAAATTCTCTCAAGGCTTTAAAGTTAACAAAATACACCATTTTACATTCATCACTTACAAGGTAGCAATTCATAGTGTCTAATTTCATAAGAAATTTTAACTTGTTCAGGTCTATAAGGCTCAATTACGTGTGTGTATGTTATTGAAAAAGCAATTCACTGTTTCTCAAAAATAGTCTGCTGAGTGCTAAAAGCCAGATGAAAAGAAAAGACTACATGCAATTTCATTTTTTATGAAATTCTAGAGTAAGAAAAAGTAATCTGGAGTCTACAAATAAGATCAGTGGCTGCAGAAGTCAAAGAGTGATAGAATTCATCTTTCAGAGAGTATTGTAAAATTCTGTCTTATAAGAGACCCACAATTGTATACAATAATCAAAGCTCATTAAACAATGTAGCACAAATCTAAGCAATATACTGTTTGAAATATATAACTTCATAAATACAAATTGAATTTCTATCCAAAAACCAGAATTAATTCCAATGGAAGAAACTGGATCTATCATGAAGTCTACTACTAATCGACCAGAACAGGTAACTTTTATTTTTTAATTCATTTTTTTTACTTTATGAGTATGAATGTTTTGCCTGAATGTATGTAAGTGCACTCGTATTGTACAGTGCAGAAGAGGGTATTGAATTCCCTAGAACTGATGACACAGACAGATGTTAGTCACCATTTGGGTTCTGGGATTTGAGCTCTGGTCCTCTGCAAGAACAGCCAGTGTTCTTTACCAGTGAGCCATTGTCTAGCCCCCAAACAGGTAGCTTTTATGAAGGAAATGAGGGGTAGAGTTAGTTTCAGTTATCAAGCTGACACCTCGGAAGAGGTCTCTCAGTTGAGCAATACCTCCAGAAGGTTGACTTGTGGCCATGTCTTAATTGCTAAATGATGTAGGAGGACCCAGCCCATGGTGGGTGGTGCCATCCCTAGGCAGTTGAGCTATATAAGAAAAGCAGGTAAGTAAGCAAGGGAAAGCACACTAAAAGCTGAGTACTTTATGGATTCTGCTTTGGCTCCTGCCTTGGTTTCCCTTTATGATGAACTATAAGCTACAAGCTGAGATAAATTCTTTCCTTATCAAGTTGACTTTGGTTAGTGTTTCAATCACAGCAAGAGAAAAGAAACTATGTCAGACAGCAATCCTATCATTACCAAATCCCTAAAACACTGAGTGAGAATTTTAATACCTGGGAAGACATGTCAATAAGAAAAAAATAACTTTCATATTAAATATATACATTACTCTGAACTGAAGGATAGATGAAACTTAGAAGTTCCTTAAAAACAGTACACAGGCTAGGTTTTTTGTAGAATTTTGACAAATTTCATACAATGTATTTTGGTCATATTTAGGTGTCCTCCACTACCTGCATCCATCTTATAGCCCCCACTGACTGCATTTCATGAACATTGCCATATATGTCAAGGCCTATTGAGTAAAATTTGAGTCCTCAAATTCCCTTCAGTGTGCATTCATCCATTGGAGCGTGTTAACCTATTCAGTGTCACATCCTTCAAGAAACTAATTCTCCTCTCCCATTAGTTATTGGTTGAATAGGCTAGTTTTCTCTCACAAATTTACACAAATAATCCATTTGTCTTAAAATCTATTAAATAGGAACTTGAGAGATGGCTCAGTGGCTAAGAGCGCTGACTGTCCTTGAAGAGGACCTAGGTTTGATTTAGAGTACCCATATGGCAGCTAACAACTGTCTGTAATTCCAGTTTCATGGGAATCTGACACCCTCTTCTGACCTCCATGGGCATTGTAAGATACAAGTACACTTACATACATATAGGCACTATATTCATATACACAAAATAAAAACGAAATATTAAAATCTATCAAAAATGCCTAACTAGTGTAAAACACAAAAGGGTATCACATTGGCCTCACATTTTAAGGACAAATTATATATACAATATCTCTACATGAGTTCATGTCTATAGCTGAGAGCTACATAACAAGACAGAAGAAAACTTCCTTTGAAGTATTGGCCACAGTGGTCCTTTTAAAAGACTACCAAAATTACACAGGTTATTGCCACAGTCCTTAATTACCTCCCAGAACTTGAAGATAAGACCCTATTGCCGAAGACAGGATATATATTGGACACGTGATTTGGAGCAATGGAGCTGGAACTGACCAGAAGCCACTTCCCCTGAAGGTTAGAACTTACAGCTCTGGAGAACACTATAACAAGTAGCAAAGGGAGAACGTCAATCAAGGGCCCAAGATCAGGTTCATGACCAAATAATCATGTTGATGACTGGCACAGTATTTAACACTATTGCAGTAGTAGCACTTTAATCTGGGGCCAATCAATGGTTATCTAGTTGGTATTAGAACCTACTCAATGGGAGGAAACTCTTGAATGGTACTCTAATCATAGCTAAATACACATGGCTGAAGAGGTCATAGATCTTAGAGAAATCTCCAAGGCTGTCACTTCCCTAGGCTTATGTAACTTCTTACTAAATGCAAAATATGTATCCTTGTATTTACAGTCAAGCATCCCAGTAACAACTCATCAAAGGAGCTTCTTTTGCATGAGATGGAGACTACAACAGAGTACCATAGCTGGTCACACACAGACATTGTCTGTGAATTGTTCATGCCTAAAAGGCACATTTACAATGCAACCTCTACACCTAAAGCTCATGCAACATAGAACAAAGATTAGAGAGCACACTAATGAATGTATCTCTCAACTCTTATTAATGAAGCTCCCTCCTACAATGAAGGGTTAGTAATACAAAAGGTCACAAATGGCCAAAGTATGATGATTAGGAGTTTGCAGAGTGTAGGTCCCTGAAGAGGACTCCTATATCAAGTTTCATTCACCCAGGGCTCTATCCCTGAGTGAATGAAATTGTGGAAAAGAGGACAGAAAGATTGTAAAAGCCAGGAAAGAGGTGCATGACCATAGGGAAACAGAATCCTACAACATCCTGAGACCCTGCTCATATGAACCCACAGCAATGATGTTGGCATGCTAAAGACCCATGCAAACTCAAGCAGAATAAAACCTAGCATGGAACTGGGGAGATGGGCAGCAGACTCCAATCTTAGCTGAAGGAATATTGGGAGCTGTTTACTATTAGGTGAAGAAGAGCTAATCTTAATGTGAGGGTCTCAAGACAGGCTGACTAGACCTCAGTGGATGAACTTGCATGGAGGATTGTCCAGGAACACTAACTTGACACAATAGTCCTTAACACAAATGACAGAGTATATGAATTCGGGGAGGAGGGGAGGGCTGTGGTAGAGTGCCAATGAGAGAGGAGGCGTAAGAGTGATTAAGACTAGTTGAGATGTCCTGTGTGAAATACACACAAATTCAATAAAAATTCTATAAATAAAAATACATTAAAATCTATCAAAGAAGTTTGTTTTACAGTTTTTAAAGCAATAGTCAATTTTTTTTTATGTGTATGAAGGTTTTGCCTGAACACATGTAAGCGAACTTATGTATGCAGTGTCCATGGAGTTCAGAAAAGGGCTTTGGATCCCCTGGAACTGGAGTTACAGACTGTTGTTAGCTGCCACGTGGATGCTGGGATTCAAATTCAGGTCCTCTGCAAGAGCAGCCAGTGCTCTTAACCACTGAGCCATCTCTCCAGTCCCTGTTTTATATTTTTATGCCATTTAGAAAATTAATCTTCAATTTTCATATTTCTGGTAATTGTAAATATGTAAAAATATTAATGCATGGGTAAATTAAAATGAAATAGGATATTTTGTGCTTATTTTAAACAATTTCTAAAATACTAAAACTAGACTTCTTATTGACAAGGATAAAATAAAAGGCTGTGGCCCAAATCAGAGTGAATTAATGATAACCATAACTCCAAAATGGACATTTTAAGGCACTGAGATTGATGAGTGATCATTTATAAGAAAGTCAAATCAAAAATGAGAAAAAGTAAATTTGTTTAAATTTCCTTATTTTGTTATATAAATCTGTTATATCCAGAAACATAAATTCTTACATTTTGTCAGAAATAGCTTTTCATCTAAATATTGCCCCAAACCATGGACATTGTTAATAAATTTATAACCAGTCTTTGTTTATTTGAATGCAAAAAGTCAATGCTATTAGTAAAAAATTAACTCAATGGCTTTTGTCCCTGTACCAAATACTACTTTAACCATTGGCTCCATTAACATTTTCAGAGAATTTGGTTTATGATGTAATTGAAAAAGAGTTTTTAGTGTAGCTAAGATCTTGAGACACTTTGGGAAATTCTGGTGGGGAAAGAGGGGTAGACAGAGAATGATTAAAATTCACCAGAAACGTTTAAAATTTAAGACACAAACAGAACCTCTGCCTAATCCAGGTGACAGTCCACAAGTCAGAGCTGAAGATACCACATTTCCTGGGGGACTGTGGCATTAACTAATACATGAGCGTAGAACTGCAGACTCAGGGAGAAAGGGGATCCTGCATGTCTTATGGGCAGTATTCATGGCAGGAAAAAGACAAGAGGATGTGAGGTCGATGCTTCATGGACAGCCAGATGGTAGAGAAAGAAGACTGAGCAGGCTGCCACATCATGACATGATAACTGGCTGTTTTGTGGGTAAATGTGATGCACTCTTTAAGGGTGTCCCAGAAATGACAGATTAATATTTTAAGAGTGCTCACTTATGGACTGGGGAATTAGCTCAGTGTAAAGTGCTTGTCTTGCAAGCTCAAAAACTTAGGTTTGATCCCTACAACTGATGTAAGAGAAAGAGAAGCCATGTGCAGTAGCAGAGACAAGTACATCCTAGGGATTGCTGGTCAGCCTGCTTAGTCTACTTGCTGAAATACAGACAAGTGACTGTCTCAAAAAAACAAAGGGGGCGGTACCCTATTGAAGTGGACATCTGAGGTCTACCTCTGACCTGCACATGTACCATATAAAAACATACAAACCACCCCACAGTAATAATTTCCTGAAATCATCTCAGTAATAACTACATGCCTTCATAAACTAGTTAGTGATTACAGAGTAGTGAACCCAAGATATTTGAGCTACATGTCTGATTTCTTATTTAAAAATCCCAGCATTCTCTTCCTGTGGAATTCATTAAATGCACCAATGAAATACACCTGCCTTTATATTTTATAGAATATACCATAGCAGCACAAGTACATTTTGGTTGTCAAAAGCAGCTGCTCACGTTTCTGTAAGTCACATGTCTATGATCCATTTTCCATTTCATAGCACAGATCTGTTTTCCACTCCACAGAAATTCAATAGCATTTACTTAATTTTTATTATGTCCTTATGCAATAATGCTATTGTTACTTTACAGTAAAGTTTAAGTCAGCTTCATTTTAGCATCAGAGACTCATTAAGAGTGAGCAATTTGGTGCTTAATGAGTTGTTAACCCTGAGTAAATATATTAAAATAATAGAGTGATAAATTTAAATTGAATTGCATTGGACTTGTTTTTCGTTCAATAATGTCCTTCTGCAGCAAGAGAAAGTGCCACTTAAAAAGCAATTTTTGATAAAATATATTCTGAATCACTTATACTCTTTTCCCTCTGACTACCCATCCCTTCCCTATTTGATTTTTTTTGTATATTTGCTGTTCCCAATTCTCTTTTTAAATGTTCTATATTCTGAACATTTTAAATTTTGTTTCTAAAGAAAACAATATCTTGCTAGGTAAAGAGGCACATATTTGTAATGCCTGCACTTAAGGACACTGAGGGAAGAGGATCATGAGTTCCTGGTCAATCTTATAAAACAAAGCAAAGAAACATTATCTTTTTAAATATTTTATTTATTATTTTTAGTTTACATGTATGAGTGTATTGCCTGCATGAGTATAAATGCACGTGTGTCGTGCAGTGCCCATGGACGTGAGAAGAGAGCATTTGATTCCCCTTGAACTGGAGACAGTTGTGAGTTGCCATGTGGGTGCTGGGAACCAAACCTGGCTCCTGTGCAAGAGCAGTCAGTGCTCTTACCCACTGAGCCCACTCTCCAGCTCGGAAACAATATCTTAAGACCTACTCAACTGGCATAATATTGAATAAATCTGATATAAAAAAGTCTGTGGAGAATTATGTTCATCCCAGAAGTCATAGGCTGCCAAACGCAAGAGTCAAGTGCCTGATCTGGGATATATCTCCTCAGTGTGTGGGGCAGGGGTATCATGGAGCCTATACTGTAATATAGGCTATTGCCATTGCCCTTGGTTGCCCACCAGAACTCATGGTAAGAAACTATAGCTAAAGATAACACACACATTAGTCACAGGACATGGAAAAATCAAGTTGGTACTGACCAGGAAGCTTCCTCCCTATGAGTTAGCTGTTATAGTACTGGACAGTACTATACAGGGTCCTGGGGGGAAATGTCATTGACAGTCTTACCCAGCTGTGAACCCTGTGAGCTACAGTGATGACCATCATGGCAAGATGTGTTCACAGGTGCAACAGTGGCACTAATGTTATATGGATAACCAACTGCTTTCTAATGAGCTTTAAAGCCTGCTCCATATGAGGAAATATATAGCTATTACGGCAAATTTGGCCAAGAAACCATGGTTGGGAGGTCAAAGGCCTCAAAGGTGAACCTACCACTATTATTTTTCCAAACAGATATAGCATCAAATTGCCCTCTAAATTTGTATCTTTCTACTTGTAATTAGTACAGCTTAGCATAGAAGTTCCTTTGTGCAGTAGATGGTGATTAACACAGAAACCCAAAAGTTGTCAAAGTATAAAGAACAAGTAACCATGTAGTGTTCAGCCACAAATAGCACACGTATAACACACCTTGTCCTCAAGGTTCAGGAACCATCAAGGAAGAAGTACTGGAAAGACTGTAGAGTCAGGGGTCAGGAAGAACACAGCAGGACTGCTGTACTTGTGAACTCACTGCAGCTGTGGTTGCCTTTACAAGATCATGCCAGTAAGTTTTCTAGAATGGAGTGGGAAAGGGTTCATGTGTCTTCACCCCTAGCTAAGGAGCTATGGAAAGTTGATGTTTTCTGGGAGAAGGAAGAGTTTTCTTCAAGGTTGTGGCTCCTGGCAAGTTGACCCTGCTCCAGAGGATTTCTCCATATAGAAATATTGGAAGAGCAAAAATTAGAGTTAGTTAATTATTAGATTATTTAAAAAAAGAGGGGATGGGGAAATGACTGCGGTTAAAAGCACTTTCTTTTCTTGCCAGAGGACCCTGGTTCAGTTTGTAGCCCCCACATATTGGCTATGAACCCTTCACAATGCTTGTCCAGATGCTCCAGTGCTCTCTTCTGACCCCCATGAACACTGTGCACACATACAGGTAGGCAAAACACCCATACAAAAAAAATAAGAAAGAAGAGGGACATGAATTTGGATGGCATAGAAGGTGAAGGCAGATCTAGAAGAGCATGGAGGAGGAGTTAGCAGTGAATGCAATTAAAACACACTGTATGAAAGTCTCCAAGAAATTTTTAAATATTAAAAATTACAGACATATATGGGGATGTCTGGACAAATCTGAAGGGCATTATTGGGGAAGTAAAAAGCACAATATCCCAAACATATTTGATACCAGTCTATTTCTAGGCCATCTCAGGCATATTCCTTAGCCCTCTTAAGTTGTGGGTAGTCTGGGACTTTTTAATCAACAGCTCAGTTTCTAGTGTTCTTCCAAATCAAGTCGCCCACTTTATTGACACAAATAAAGTTCTATTACTCTAAAATTCCAAAGAGTCTCAGAAACGATCACAGAGCAATTCAAAATTTAATCTGTCATCAGCAAAAGCTGACAGTTTGGTTCAAATAGCAGGCGCACCTCTTTTTAACTGAGAAGAATCCTGGAAGATGCCGTTGGACTTTACAGTCACAAGCAGCAGTAGAAGTGATAGTGAAAAACAACAAAACAAAACAAAACTAGCCTTTGACCCAGAAATGCAGCAGAGGTGAGATGGGACTCATGAAACATGACCAAATGTGTAAATCTAAAATATCCACAGCACAGTTATTTACATGACTGTAACATGAAAACAGTCATGAATATACAGCTCATGTATCAGCCACCGGTGAGTTACAGCACTTTTAGCACAGAGTACACAAAACATAGAATGCATACCTTGAAAGTTATTATTTTTTTTAGATGAATCTGAAATGTTCTCTCATCATATCTGAGAATGACTACGGGGTAATTCTTTTTTAGCTAGATTTATCACCCAAGACCTTTACTACCCAGAAAGAAAATGGAATTAATTATAGAGCAAATAAAGGATACAGTGATAATACAAACAACAAATATACCTCGGAGACTTCAAATTCACATCACCTCTTAAAGCCCATATTTCTGTGTCTACCAATGAACACAGTGCACATTTTAAATGAAAGGCCTTTTCCCATTCAGTAGGTTTTACCATTAATAATCTACTGACTCCTGATCACCAGGGCTTTGCTGGTGTTTTAAAAGGTACTAGTCTTGTATTCATAGAAGGAAATACTGCACATATGTACTTGTGATACTGCCTTACCCCTGGAGCTTGGCACTCACAGAGCATTTCCATTTGAACTTTTCCATTACACCTATGGGCCTGTCTCCAGGTTTTCTTCTCCTTCTTTCTCTCTCTGTCTCTTTTTGAAAAAAAAAAGAAATATATGCATCTATCTATCTATCTATCTATCTATCTATCTATCTATATATGGTTGAAACTATATTTCAAACTAGAAAAGTCTTTTCTGAAATGAAGTTGCCATCTAGCTTTACCACACTGATAGCCTGATATTTAAGCCATGCAACTAAGGAGAGGTGTTGACAGCACTTGAAAGAATTGTCCAGCAGAGATACATTACGGCTGTAATCCAAGGGATTGTTAGGCAGAAGCATGACAAAGATCTCATGGTTACAATGAAAATGAATGCTCTCCAAGAAGGAATCAAGGGGAGAGACACTCATACTAGCCACAGTATCTCACGGAGTAATTTACCCTGATTTAGTGCTTTGAAAGAGCAATAACTTATATGTGCACCATACTTTTCACTTAGAAGAAATTTTGACATTCTGTGTGTAGCTTAGTGAGTTTTGGTGCCAACGAAGAGCTGTTCTGTTCTGTAATCAGGAAAGTGAAGCTTGAAAAATGGCTCCCAGGGCTGGGGCAAAGGTTCATGGGGTAAAAGCACTTACCCCCAAGTCTGATGATCTGAGTTCAATTCCAGGGCCCCATGTAATAAAAGGAGAAAACCAACTCTCACAGGTTATCCACTGATCTTTAAATGTACTCTGTGGCATGTGCACAGGGGCATGCATACACACACAATAGCATGCACACACATGTAGATATGCACACATATGCATGCAGACACACAAATAAGTAAATGTAATTTATTTACTTTTTAAATTTAAACTTTTTTTTATTATTTAACGTGTATGAATGTTATGCCTCATTTAGGTAAAAGTACCCATGCCATGCAATGCCATGAAAGTCAGAAGAGGGCATCAGATTCCATGGAGCTGGAGTTACGAACAGTTGTTAGTGGCCATGTGTGTTCTGGAAATTAAGCCTGGATCCTTTGCAAGATCCCTCAGTGTTCTTAATCACTGAGTCATCTCTCCAGCCTATAAATGTAATTTAGAAATAAATAAAAGTGGATCCCAGTTAAAAAGTCTGGCATGACCATTCCAAAAGGAAACATGAAGACAAGCTTAAAAATCATGGAGAGGAGATGAAAGCACCGAAGTTGTAACGAGTGAGATTAAACCTGTTGACAAGGTTCAAACTCATCAGTGTTCAGTAACCGGCTGACTGGCCTGGAAAAAGTCATAACAATGAAACACGACTCACTGCTGTCAACAGTTGCTATTAGGTTTATAAACTGAACAGCTAGTTCATTGAATTTAATTAGAGGAAAAGAAACTAAGTTATAGGAATACTTATTGAAAGAAAGTATTGCATGAACGTCACAACACAGAGTCACAAGAGTCTAAGATGAAAGTGGTTTCAGTGGTGTCCAGCCTTGAAGAACGTAAACCAGTTGTGTCAGGTCTAATTTCAAATGTGCAAAGAAGTTCAAGAGCCATGAAAGAAGAATTTTTCAGTATCATGTCCCCAACCTCCAATGTACTACATTTGCTTTCTTACCACGTCCAAGGGCTGAGAAATCATGAAATAAAAGGAAAAGAAGGAGGTAAAGAAGGCATGAGGAAGTCAGGTAGAAAGGAAGGTTAGAACCTGTGCTGGAAAAGGAAAATCTATGCTGGGGAACAGTTTTTCTTAACTACGTTTCCCCGATTGTGGGACTCCTCCTACCCATCCCATCGTGTGCCGCCCAGCAGAGCAGCTAGATTGCTTATTGGTGTTTTAAAATAATTTATTTTTTAAAAGACAAAATCTCATGTAGTCCAGCCTGGGTTTGAATGCTATGGAGCCAGTTGTTCTTTAGCTCCTGATCCACCTGTCTACCTCCTAAGTCCTAACACACCTATTTTATACAAGGCTGAGGATGGAAAACAAAACTTCATGCGCAGCAGGAAAGCAGTCTAACCACTGAGTCCTAAAATAACTTTGAAATAAGTAAGCTGAGCTCTAGGTCAGGTGCAATCACCAACTACTAAGAGTCTCAGTGAGATATTCAGCTTCACAGAGGTCATCTGTCTCTGCTCTCTCTCTTTAAGAATGAAGAGAAGAAGCCCACAGATTTCTCAATTTAAGCACCTAAGATCTAATATTTTTGTGGGCAATGGCTCTTATTCAGTAAGGACCATTATAGAAAGAGGATGCCACACACACATGGAAGTCTGGTTTATCAAGGACATGTTTTCTCTTCCCTGAACAATAGCAATTTCTACAAAGGAATTCAAGCACAAAATATGTTTATGTTCACCTGTGAAACATTAACCTTGATTGAAATGCAACACAAATCAGACTCCAGGACTCAAACCAAAAGAATGACTGATGGTACTATATTTCTTTTAAAAGTTAATTTCTAATAAAATTCTTATGCAACATCAAACAATAACCAACATTGTATAATGAATAGTTTAATATGAAACATAACAAAATACTGTAGTAACAATTTTCTGCTTAAGAATTTAGTTGCAGGACTGGAGAGATGCCTCGGTAGTTAAGAGAAGTGACTGCTCTTGCAGAGGACCCTAGTTCTAGTCCCAGCACCCACATGATGGCTAACAACCATCTGTAACTAGGGTTCCAGGGAATCTGGTGCTCTCTTCTGATCTCCATGGGACATTGCACAACATGGATGCACTTACACACATGCAGGCAATACACTCATACACATGAAATAAAAATGATATTAAAAAAGAATTAAGTTGCAGATAAATAATTAAAGATGCTATTTATTGCTATTTTAAGCATATGAGTGTTTTGCCTACATGCTTGTATGTACACCATGTGCATGTGGCAGTGGAGGCCAGAAGAGGATGATGGATTCCTTAAAGCAAGAGTTACTGCTGTGAGTCACAATGTGGGTGCTAGGACCTGAACCCCAGTCCTCTACAAGAGCAGTGAGTGCTCTGAACTGCTAATCCATCTCTCTAGTCCCTGCAGATAATTTTTTATATATTTTTTGCTTTCTTTTTAAATTATTTTTTTAGCTATGTGTATATGTGTGTGTCTGTATAAGTATATGCTATGTGTATGAGGTTGCCTGCAGAGGCCAGAAGGGGGCGTTGATTCTCTAGACCTAGAGTTACTGATAGTTGAGAACCTGTAACTCAGGTCCTCTCTGCAAGAACAGTAAGCTCTCTTAACTGTTGAGCCTTTCTCCCGCCCTTTTTTCTCTTTTATTCATCATTCAGGTAAAGTTCAGGAAAAAGCTTCAAAACCATATTTATTGAACACTACTCACAAAATCAACCATGATATCTATTCATAAATGAGTAGATTTTTAAGAGGATACATTTGTTATAAGAAATATTATTCATCCATAAAAGAATGAAATGCTATCATTTGCAGCAACATGGGTGGACCTGAGAAGACATTAAGTTGAGCAAAAAAAAACACAAGGAACTGAAAAGAAAATAGCACGTGTTCTCTTTTTGTGGAAGGTAAAAATCTGATCACAAAACAGGGGACAGAATAGAGGTCACTAGAAGCTAAGGACAGAGAGCTACAAGAGGAGAATCAGAATCCAGAGGGGAAGATGTAGTTCTAATGTTACACAGTACAGAGGGCACCTAGAGTCCAAAATAGTCCCTCCTCTACTGCATAGAGAATTTGAGGCTAGCCTGGGCAACAAGAAACTGTCACAAAGCAATTATAGATAAATGAATAATTAAAATGTCAAAAAAAACCCTCTTCCAGTCTATTCTCCCACATAACCAATTTCATGTCTGTAGTAAATTCACAGAGTTGGAGAGATATTGTTGATGGAATTCAGAACACCACAGATATAATCAGATTAATCCTCTTATCTAACCGTCATTATCACTGCAGAAGATGCCAACTATCTCCAAATATCAGCAGCCTGTAATGGTTTTAGAATAGTCTCTAGTGCCTGTGCAGTCACTTTTCAGAGAGCTTCGGTGAGCCTTGAGTTTATAGGAAAGATAAAGGGCAGAGCAGATGCAGATAGTTACCAGTCCTTCACTCCAGAGACAGTGCTGTTTACATAAAGACTCCTTTCTTCCTCTGTGAGTCAAGCTGGTCTTTCCTGTTCTTAATAATCAAAAGTATGGACAAATATGAACTTATTTAGAACATTTATTTGTGAAGAGAAGAAGCATGGACAAATATTTAAAAATCACAGCCAAAAAAAAGTGAAATTCACTTAGGAGCTCTACTTCTACAAAAGGAAGGGAGGTGCCTTTCCTTTCTCAGCAATGTTACGCAGCTACATAGCATCTCTGTGTCCAAGCTCTGGCCTGAGGACTCTACTGTGGATCCTTCCAGCCTATGCCAAGTATCTTAGGAGACAAGTACCACTGTTTTTAGTTTTGTTTCTGAGCTAGAGTCTCAGGCGGACCTAGAACTCACAGTGTAGCCCAGACTGATTTGGTCCCAGTGGCAACCTTCCTACCTCAGCCTCCTGAGTGCTGGAGTTAGAACTTCTCACTACTATTTCAATGTGAGAAATCCGAGCCTCAGAGAAGTAACCCCACCACACTTTCTTTCTTTAATTTACCTAGTCCTCTTTTTCTGACACCTGTGCATTTAGAAGAAAATTACTCTCTTTCTAGGTAAGGTGCAATGTGATCAATGTCATTTTGTGAACTACACTTTATGGTTTTGTGTTGTACTTGACTTTTATGTAGAATCTTAAAATGCAATAAGGAGACAGAATACAAATACTGTGTATTTGCTTTCAAATGGCACTTGTTGTAAATTGAGGCAAATATACCGAAGTCACTCTTATCTTCATTTTTATTACTGGTTTCTGAGAAATACAAGGACCACTGAAAAAGTGGCTTCACTTCTTGGGTCCCCAGCCGGGGCCCTGAAAATGCAGTCATGAAATTCTGCTGAGCTATGAACCTCATTGTCGTGCACGCTGTTGCCACCACTCACTTCTCCATCACACATTTCCTTTTATCCCTCCAGTTGACAAGTATTGTCTGGTGTCTTGAGTTTGTGACAAGTTAACAAAACCAAGCAGGATGGTGATAGAAAAAAATCTGAAAGCATCCACTATCTAAGGAAAGAGCCCACAAGTTGTCATCAGCTGTTCTGCATTTTCAAATCTGTATTTAATAATTATCAGCATACCTATTTAGGGCAAATGAGTTAGCCCTTCTTGGGTTTCTATTATTTTACATGTTAAAATACTGATGCCCTTGGGTAATACCTTAGGAATCAAATGAGACTATTTGGGAAAAATACTCCACTTGCTCTGAAATACAATACATGCAGATTAGTTATATATTTATGGCATGACAATTCCAAAAGTGTTGAAAATTATTTGGTGAGGAGGGAGAAAAACATATGCACAAAGCTGAATAACCAGCTACTTCATGCTAAGCAAGGCTGGTCATTAAAGGTTTGGAACGCTGGAGTGAGGGAAACAATAATTTTCAGTCAGAAGAAATGTGATGGAATTTCATTTGTGAGAAATAATTAAGAAAAATGGGAGAGAAAGAACAATGTGCAAAACAAACAGATGAGCAAAGCAAAGAGGCAATAACTGAAGCAGCACTTGAGTCCCAGAGACACCTGTAAACGCTTTAGCCAGACCTTCATACAGGAAGGACTGGAAGGGATTAGGGTGGACATGCTGGGTGGAGGAGGATCTTTGGATGAAAACAGAAGCCTGACATTTCCAAGTCTGGATCAAGATCAGGGTAAAGATTTAGGAAAATTGAAATAGGTAATTGAGACATGCAGGGATTTTTGGAGAGGTCAGGGCTATCCTTCTGTGGATAAACATGGGAGTGTGCAGTGAGGACAGACGAGATGGGGGCCAGAGCAGCAAAGGAGAAGCTTCTAAGAAGAGCTGAGTTTTAGGGCAGTGTAGATGAGGGTTTTTCTAATGTGTTAGAAGAGCGATTTGCAAACACTGGGTGATTTTGCCCAGATCAAACTCATCTCCCATCACAGCCTTGCCCCTAGAGTCCAGCTATACAGGAAGACAGGAAAAGTAAACTCCAGACCCCATTGCTCTCCAAACAGAGTGGTAATCAAGGTACAGAGGGATGAAAAGAACCAAATTCTTGCAAATTTGAAAATAAAAATTACTTATAGTTGTTCTCTGAGAAATAATTGCCAGCAAGGACGAAGCATGAACGTGGTTTTCACTGCTCGGGGCCCTCTCAGCTATCATTTCCCTTCTATCTGCTGTACAATGATTAAGAAGCATTCTTCTTCACACAACGATAATCAGTTGATAATATTTCTTCAGCAAAGATTAGGGTCTGATGCTCATTTACCCAGCTCAATGCTAGGATTCCATCTGCTTGAGTTTGCATAGGTCTTGAGCATGCTGAAACCATTGCTGTGGGTTCATATGAGCAGGGTCCCAGGAGCTTGTAGGATTCTATTTCCCTAGGATCACGCACCTCCTCACTGGTCCCAGCGCCCTGAATGGTTGAAAGGGACCCACACTACAGGCTCCTAATCTCCATGCTTTACTCTGGATAGGCTGACTAGATCTCAGTGGATGAATCTTCACTGAGGAACATTTGGGACACTAACTTGACACACTAGACCTTAACACAGATGAAAAAATGTATGGATTACTGTTGGGGGGCTATAGGAGGTGATGCTGATGGGCCAGGGGGGTCATAAAGATGATTAAGATTGATTGAGATGTTCTGTATAAAATACACAATAATTCAATACAAAATAATGTAAAGAAAGACACATTCTTTTCTTTGTTTGTTTCTATTTTGAATCAGCTTCAGAAGTGTTTTTGTTTGTTTTTAAGCCAAAGCAGAATAACAAAAGGGAAAGCATCCTGAGTTAACTGAACTTCAAGGGAAGCAGCTCAGCAATGATCCTAAACACCAAGACCCAGCTAAAATGGACCACACTATTTATAGCTGTCTTCCCATTTCCAGTCATCCTCCATTCAATTAGGACTGTAAATAGCACCAGTGGATCCTACAGCACTGTATGAATAACTCCAGGCCCTCCTAAGAACACATCCCACCTTAGGCAAGGAAAGAATATCAGGGTGAATACCACCACTCGCAAAATCACTGAGTTCTGGGAAAATGTCACACTCTGCTTTTGCTATGGAAAAGAGATGACTGCATTTAAAGGTACAAAATTTAATTCTGTTCTCCTTGTAAAAGTGCTAACAAGGTCAATTATAAAATACTAAACACACACACACACACACACACAAACTCACACCATCTGGCATGACCAAGGTTTTAAATATTTGTAGTAACCATTATTGAGTTTCATATTATACATATAAGACCTAAATTAACACATTTTTATCAGTTATTATTTAACAACCATTATGCTTTTCCTGGCATAGGATTCAAAGTCACAGCTATACAATTAACCCCCAATACCCATGGACTATCTTCATGTACTTACTTGAAGGATGTGATGCTTCAGACTGATTAGCATTTGATTTACATGCAACTTGTATGTTTCCAACACTTGTGGTATTACATATCTTTTTCTTTAAACAATACATTGAAATACCAACTGGCAACAGTAATGCAGAGACAAGAGAAAGAAAACACAATTCTGTAGCTTATGTCTTAAGAGCCCCCAAATTCCATCTGATAAAGGATTGTTCCTAAGGGTGGTAGAATGTTTAGGACCTTGAGTCTATTGTGTGGTCTCCAGATAATTGGGGTATTGCTGTAACCAAAATACCAGGCAGAAACAAGGTAAGAAAGTTTGGTTTTTGGCTTATGGTTTCAGACATCATGGTAGAGAAGGCATTCAAGAATGACTCATTTTATGGCAGTGGGAATGCGTGGCAGAGGTTTCTAAATTCACATCATGGTGGACTAGGAAGGAGAGAGTAAGAACTGCGGCTGGGTCTAACCTTTAAAGATTCACCGTATTAGCAACCTATTTCTGCCAGTTAGGCCCCACCTCCTGAAGGCTTTACAGGATCTAAGAAAAGCAACACCAGCTGAGGAGAAGCATTCAAAACATGAGCTTGTGGGGGCCATTTCTGGGGTTTGAATCTATTTTGAAGTGGACAATCGGAACCCAGCACCTTCTTTAGCTCATTCTTGGCCTGTGAAGCGAACAGTTTTACCCCAGTACACCTTGCAACCATAAAGTGCTATCTTACTAAAGGCCCAAAAGGAATGGAACCAAAGAATCCGACTAAAACCTCAAAACATGTGCTCCTAAATGAACCTTCCATTTTTAGAATTTGACTGTTCCAGGTATTTGTTATAGTGACAGAAAGATAACACAAAAGAGCTTGTCATTGAAGTCATTCTTTGTAACCACTTGGAATATTCATTCTGCTTCTCATTTGCAGTTACCCAGTGAAACAAAGAAAAACTGTGTAATGCTTTTATTTGGAAAGTTTAAATTTTAGAACATTTACAAGATATTTTTCCTGAATTTTATAATATTAAAACTAAAATGTATTCTACTTTATGGTTGTTTAAAAAGAAAATAGAAATATAATGTGTTACTAAGTATTACATAAAAGTAACTAAAAATGAGTTTTAGCTAGAAAGGAAGGAGAGGGAGAATGTTTAAATGGCTAAGAGGATGGTATTCCCTAGGTATGCAGTTGTACACAACAGTTGACTTGAACTGATTCAAAGGAATTTTATTTCACATAAACACCTCATTATAATTAGGAAATCCGAAGCAGCCTCTCTTGTCTTGCCTCAAGATAGAAAGAAAACTCAATCTTCTCCTGTTCTCCTATTTCTTTCATTTGGTGAGATATTTTAAAAAGAGCCTAAAGGTGAAATATTTTGTAGGAAAGAATTTACCATTGCCAGAGGAGAGGAAAGGCCAAGCCTTTGTACTTGGCTTCTAAGAGATAAATAAACAGTCAGCATTTGGAATGGAGTATCAAGTAGGAGTAGTGTCATCATTTAGGACAGAGCCTGCTATATTACACATATTGGATGCTCTAGTCTGACTAAGAACATGACATAGGATGTGGTATTTGGCTCACAAAATCAGCTCTGTCTGTGGAGGAACTGGAAACTGAAATCAATCATGGCATCAGTCAACTGTGCTTATGCGACAGGATCCCCAAACTTCCAGAAACCAAGACTTGAGTCAGCTTTCTTGTGCCCCAATATTCTCTGCATGCTTTATTACCCTGTTACTGGAGGAGGTCATGCTGTTCAGACACCTCTTGGAAATGACAACTGAAGCTTTGCATTTGGAACTCTACTGAACCCAGGTCCCTGAGTCTCCACTCTTGGATGCTTTTCATTGTATTTTGTCTTCATAAGAACTCATAGGCATGAGTGTAGCATCTTTCAGTGCAACACTTCAACAAAATATGATTTGAGGAAACCTTTGGATTTGGAGTTTTTAGTCTTGTGGATTGGGAATCCTCAAACTTTCTACATCTGGATATAGTTATTCATCCTTTGTAGAGAATCATCATGGCGCAAATATACTCAACTCTCGGGGCTAAAAGATCTCCAGTGAGGAAAACCACTTTCAGGCTAATAGTCATTCTTGAACTAGACACTAAGTGTTATTTTCTAGGCAGTGTCATTGAGTTCTAGAATGAAAAACAAAAATCATCTTGAACTTGTATTGCATGACCTCCAAGTTTGTACCATAGGGAATAGAGAGATGGCTGAGAAGAGAAGAACACTTGCTGTTCAGCATGAGAGCCTGAGTTCAAAATCCAGAGAACGCACATAAGGAGCTGGGTATGGCCACACATGTGCCTGTAACTCCAATACTGTGGGGTGTGAAGACAGGAGGATCTCTGGGCCTTGCTGGTCACTAATATAGCTCTAGGTTCAGGGAGAGGTCCTGTTTCAAGGGAATAAGGTAGAGAATGAAAGAGTCTCTGTGAGTACATCCACACCAACAAAGTGCATACATATATTCAACACACACACACACACAAGTGCCACCATGAATATATCTGCCACTGCCATTTACTTTTCCACTTGGTATACACATATAGAACATCTATTGAATATCAGACCTTTTATTTGAATTCACATAGGGAAAGAATACAGGATCACTATACTTGCAGAGTTGATAGTCTAATGGATGAGAAAAAAAAAAGTGTATACATACTCATCAATATACAAAGTAAACCAAATATACAACATGCAAAATAGTCCCATTTCTCATAGGTATACTTTTTTAGATCTCCCATGGGTAGCCAAAACCTCAAATACTACCAAATCCTATACATGCTGAGTTTCAGCTTCCCATATGCCTTATAGAGGATGAGAATTAATCTGTATTTCCTGGTTTCATTTCCTGGTACCTCCTTTCATCATTACTACCTGTGGGCTTTAAAACCATGATTAAATAAAGTGTGAAGTGAATGCACAAACTGGGATAGCATGCCAGTTGATCTGATAGACTATGATGTCTTTGGAGTGACCAAGAAGTGGATAGCATCTATGGCATGGATATGCTGGGAGAAGGAATAGTTCATATTCCAGGTGGGACCAGGCAGGCGGTATGAGATTTCACACAACTCATACGGTGCGTAATTTTGTTGTTTACTTCTGGAAATTTGCATTTAATGCTTTAAAAGCACAGTTGACAACAGGTAACTGAAACCATAATAAGATAATCCTTAGATAAGGGTGGAAAATTGTGGATGCAAAGTGTGCAGATGGTCACTGAAGTGGAGGGATCTGCATTTCTAAGAAGCTGAATCCGTAGCTTCACAGAAGGGATGCCCTTTATGGTTCTGCACTAGCTAAAAGGAAGAGAGAGGGGCTGGAGAGATGGCTCAGAGGTTAAGAGCAGGTGATGCTCTTTCAGAGGACCCGAGTTTGATTCTGAGCACCCATGTCAGGTAGCTCACAATTCCTGTAAATCCAGCTCCGGGAATCTGATGCCTCTGACATCAGTGCACCTCACTCCTGTACACTAGTGCGTAGAACAGCCATGTTTTAAAAAAATACATAAAATTTAAAAAACAGTGAAGAAAGAGATAAATATCTAGCAATATGAATAAATCTAAAAGACAGCTAATTAAAATGTATGAAAATTAGAATATGTTTTACTAATTATACTAGACACTATCAGCAGCTGATGGTAAGCAAGTATTTCACTGCTTTGGAGGACACAGCAAAAATTCAGTGACTTTTACTGTACTAGGAAGAATTTAGATGCAGATTTGGGGGTGGGAAGGAAACATCCTTACTGATACATTTAAGAAATATCAGTGGCTACTAAATATTTTTTTTTAATTTCCAAACCCTATCAGATTTCTGAAATGTTTATGGTAGGATGAGGGAAGATCTTGAATATTGTCCAGATTCTGGGAGCCAAAGGAAACAGTAGAGAAAGGGTAAAGTCAGGATAACAGTAGGATCAGGAGGAGTCTGATATGAGCCAGGGTTTGATTACGGGAAGCCAGCAAAACAAAGGCTGCACAGGTAGGATATGACAACTGGGCCAGAAGGCTACTGACTGCCCAGTGTCAAAGCCAGAACAGAATCCTTTGTAGTTCTCTTCATTTGGGAAATACCCTCAACCCAATTACATTTTAATATGACTCCTCAAATCAGCAAGTCATTTAATATTTAAGGTTTTTAAAATTGTGTTGGGGGGGTGGGTATGTACACATGAATGGCCAGTGTGCTAATGTGCATGCCTGTGGAGGTCAGAGGAGGTATATGGTATCCTTTTCTTATTGTTTTCCACCTTATTCTCTTGAACAAATGGGATTCAGTTATTTCTGTCCCCCAAAGATGGGGTTACAGGCATTTACAACCATGCCTGGATTTTTATGTGGGTGTTGGGGATTTAAACTCTAATACTAATGCTTACAAAGTAAATGTTCTTAAAACACTGAGCAATCTCTTCAGTTCCACGTTTTTCTTTTTTGAGAAGCTTGTATTATTTGTGGCTTAAATAAAAAAAGCCTTCTCCAACAGTCACACTGGAAAGAGGCTGCCATGGGATCATGCCTGTTAATTCTTTGCTGTTCTGATACCTGTTCCATGTGTACATAAGAAAGTAAACAAATGCAAGTGGGGGGATATCCAGGAGAGCTTTGACCTTAGCTGATTCTCCCAAATACATATTTATATACCACTGGGAGAGACTGGCGAAAGAAAGCATGAATAATGTCCTCGGGGCCTTTGGGGAAATGCATTTTTAATTTATATCTGCTTCTATCCTTACCTAGATCAAATAAGTGGATAATGCCAGAGAGACGGGCAGCATCCGCACCGCCTCCCAGAGAAGCAACTGCACATTCTTTGGCTCTCCCCTTGAAGTCAGCATAGATAAGAACACTGTGTTGGCAGTACCTGCTTTTGCTGATTTCTGGTCCCTCTCTCTCTCTCTCTCTCTCTCTCTCTCTCTCTCTCTCCTCTCCCCAGAAAGAAAGCCAAGAAGTTTTTTTTTTTTTTTTTAACAGCATAACCTGGCCACCTGATCAATTTTATGGCAGACTCTTGCAGCAGACGGACGATTGTGTCTGAATCATAGCTTCCCAGTTTGATCATACATGCATGATGGATTGAAAATACTTGCAGATGCACGTGAAAAGCAGGAGCACTCTTAATACTTTCTGCAGGAAAATAATAGATGGAAGCCTTAGATGCGAACACTCAAATACATGGGCAATCACTGCCCCAGGAGGGTGTGCAGATGGAAATCAGGGATTGCAAGCCATCACGGACATGGACTGAGGGGCTAGCGTGAGAAGAAATTCTGTTTAGACAGGAAAAAAGAATGTAGAAGCTCAGCCAAAGTTGAGTATAAAGAAGAGCAAGCACTTTGATTTGTTCTCTTGTTCTGCTGAAAATAGCTTTCTTCAGTTATTTTTAGATTTTTTTTTTAAACAAACAAAATCCAGGCCATTTAAATCCAGCACCTTCACCTCCGGTCCTTTCTTGAGTGTCACTCTTCAGTGCCGTCTCAGCATCTCACTTGCCTTCAGTTTTCTTTCTTCTTAAGCCTCCCTTTTCCCTCCACGGCAACCACCTTTGAGGAGAACTTGCTGTGTCCTGAGTTCTCATTCTTCCACTCATTCTTCAGTCTTCTACCAATGTCTGCAGTTTGAAGCCCCCAGAGGGTAGGCAGCAGGTCTACACAATTTCTGAGTGGCAAATTCATACTTAGTTGCTTTGTGATGACTGTGATTGATGATGTTTCCTTCCTTCACTGATTCCAGGCAGAAACAGACCTCTCTTATCAGGTGGACTGCATGCAAATGAGTCCACCCAACTTTAACAAAAACAATTAAAAAAAACTGATAATCCCTTCAGAGTTTTGCTGCATGAGTATTTCACCCATGAAAACCGAGCTTAAGGGAAGCACCCCCTTTGTGATTTACTATGTTAAAGTGACAGTGCCATATAGACTGTGGAGTTGGTGAGGAATTCCAGAGGATATTATGTAATTCATTGACTGCTTTTGGGTGCATATCATTTGATTCTGTGTGTCAACTACCTCATCTACAAATCAGGGATAATACCCTTGTGGTGGTTTCAAAATATGTCTACAAAGTCTACAAATTCTTTAACATTGATTTCTATTCCTCCTTATTGGGGACCCCACATAAAGATTCCTCCTCCTCTTCCTCCTCTTCTTCTTCCTCCTCCTCCTCCTCCTCCTCTTCCTCCTCCTCTTTCTCCTGTCCTCTCCCCTTCTAATTCACTTGCCCTTGAAAAAGCCAGCTATCATATCCGAGGATATTCCAGCATCTATGGAAAGCCCATGGATCCGTGGATAAAGGAACTGGGGCCTCCAGCCAACATCCAGACAGTTAATTCTTCACAAACCATAACAGCAAAACAGTAATAACAAAATAGGGACAGGAGAGATGACTCAGAGGTTAAGACCACTGGCTGCTCTTGAGGAGGACCAGGTTTGGTTCCCAGCACCCATTGGTGGATAACAACCATTATAACTGCAGTTCCAGGGAATCCCACACTGTCTTCTGACCTCTGCAGTCATTGCACCTGTATTGTAGATACATGTTTCTCTCTGAGGTTTTTTTTTTTTTTTAACATTGATTCATTCAGCAGCAAGTCCCACCCTCTGACCAATAAGGGGGCAGGAAGGCGAGAAGAGAGGAGAGGAAGCATGGTGGGGAGTCACGGTGAGGGGCACGGAAAATACTCAAAGCTACACAGGAGGAAAAGTGCTCTGGCCCCAGGCCCAGGGAAGGCCAAGACTCAGGAGTCAGTGTTCCAGGTCCCCACAGTCCTAAGAATCATGTGAGTGGAAGTGAAATTCAGGCCAGGAAAGGGATAGGGGCCCTGCACGGCCATGGCACTGTTCAGGACCTTGCCAAAGAAAGGTCAGCTGGTGGTGGGTAAGCCACAGCTTTGTGAGTCACCTTAAATAAATCAGTCTCTCTAAATGGAAGACCAGTTTCTGTTTTATTCAGCCGGATTGACCAGACCCCACCCGCTAAGGCATGGAAAATAAATTTCATGAGAGAGCACCACATGGATGTACTTATGTACATTCAGACAATAAAATTATACACATAAAATTAAAAATAATACAATATTTAAAAAATAATATCAAAACATATTATCAATGACTATAAACTATAGCTGGAAATATGACATATAATGTACATGGAGCATCTTATTCTGTGCCTCATAGAACACAGCTAATCATTGCATGTTTATCCTATTTCCAGGTAAGAAAACAGTAACTCACAGAGAATACACATGTTCAGAAGTCAAGTAGATTGCAGAAGCATAAAGGCTTCCTGCACTGTCTATTCTACACCATCCTGCTTAAGAAAATGGCAGCAAAACTAAAATCTACTTAGGAGAGAAAGTATAGGAGGTTATCAAGAAAATATCAAATTTTTGGAGGAAAGATAGCCAAACAGCTTCAGGGCTTGGCCCTACCCTTCTGGGTAAACTTGCAATATAATAGTACATTATTATTATTATTGTCCTCTGTTATTGTTATTAATAATAGATCTTGTTATCACTGTGAAGATTCTAAGAGAGATTGGACTTGATTTAAAACCACTTAATATTCTGTACCATACCCTCAAGTCCAGCCTTCAAGCTGTAGCGGGAATTGATAAAACATTACAAAATCAGATAAACAACTATATCGTGGATATGGCAATCCTCCAAGACAACTATACTAGCATCTATAAGCCTATGAATATCCAAGCAAACCCAGAGGCAACTGAGAACAGTAACATTGCTTTATGGTCCAGCTACAGAAGGGGTACAGAAGGCGGAGAGGGTCTAAATAAACCGAAATATATGGTAGGAGATTCTCAAACAGTCAATTAATAAAACAAAAAGAATTTGACAAAAAAGCAGTGTGCAAATGTGTGTGTGTGCATGCATACCCCCCCCCCGCCCGCCCCCCCCACACTAATATCTTTCTAGAACCCTGGAAGCAAGCATTGAATGTTACTGTCTGCAGATTGGAGCAACTTCATACTGTCCCATGAACAGTGTATAAAAGTTCTGAATCTGTTTCTAACATATATATGATGAAAGCTCTAGAGAAAGTTTAATGATTCAAGGTTTCTGAAAATTTGTAAACTGATTAAACTGGTTGTAGCTGACAATCATCTGAAGCTGGAATACAGCTTACTAAGTATGAAGTGCTCTGGGCTCTCAGAAAGCACTCTAAGCATTTCCACCACTTCCTGTTTTATCGGCCTAGGTACCTTCTCCATCCCCGACTGCAGCCTGCTAAAGTTTGAATCTGGAATGTCTTCAACAGGCCATGGGGAAGTTAAGAATCCTCTAAGAGGTGGGTCCTAGTGGAAGGGAGTTAGGTCAGCAGGGAATATTCAGATTCTGCCTGCTTCCTATCTTCCTGTTTGCTTGCTGGCCAGAATGAAGGAAGCAGCTCTTCCCACCTCTAAACTTGTGAGCCAAAATAAACCTTGTTGCTTTGAAGTTGACTTTCTCAGGCATTCTGTTATAGCAACAGAAGCCAACTACCACATGGTTCCTAAGGTATTTGAGTTTGGGATTCACAAATTGTACTGAAAATTGAATAAAAACTGCATCTATTCTAGCATCTAGTTAGCAGATACAGGTATTCAGTGAGGCTTCATGACAGAATCTGTATCTTTCACTTTTTAAAATACGTTGTTTCTATGATTTTGAGGTAAGAACACATGGATTCTAAAAATGTCAAAGTGGAATGAAACAAATCATAAAAACTCAAAAATACTTGAAAGGCTCAATCAAAGCTGTGTGAATTTCTTGCTACAACACGACAATTTCATCACTAGAAAAGACATTAACAAAAATAATTCTTAAAGCAAAGCTCACTCAGCTTGCTCATATAATATGCTGACAAACTTCAGCTTCCTCTGCTTTACAGTCTGTAACTAAACTAATTTCAGGACTAATAATGCCAACTAATAATACCAACTGCCTCTTCAGAGACTGGTCCACTAGGGAAATGATTCTATGGCCTACCAGATCAAAAGATGGGAAAAATGCCAAAGGCCCTGGCAGGCCTTGCAGAAGCTGTTTAGCTAAGGAACAGGAGGCTCCCAGGCAGCCAGTGTATAGCTGCCTGTGTTCATTTCCATCATCAGCCCCAGGTGCCATTGCCTATTGTAGCCATGTGTCAGTCTGTTATTTTCTTTAACTTGCCTGCCTGTACTTTCTCTTATACTTTAAGTCTAAATGTAATACTTTAGAATGCATTTTCCTAAGATTTGTTTTCATTAGCTTTTATGTGTGTATGTCTCTGTGTGTATGCCATATGTATGTAGGTGCCTGTGGAGACCAGAAGGGGTGGCAGATCTCCTGAGACTACAGTTTCAGGCAGTTGTGATCCAGCCAATATGGATGCTGGAAGCTGAATTCAGGTCTTCTAGAAGGACAGCAAGTGTTGTTATTCACTGAGCCATCACTGTGGCCCTAAATGTGATATTTTAAATATTAATAGGCCAAAGTGGGGTTATATTAGCAATAGCAATGCATTTTTACTTAAAATAATAAAACATGGAACCTAGCACATTTCCTTAGGTTGTAAAATAGCCTACTTGATTAATAAAACCTTCTCTAAGCTAAGGCAACAACTCTTCTCACTGTCACCAAGCCATGATATATTTCTCTAAAGCTTGTAATTCAAATTGCAGTCATCTATTGGCAGGAAATTATTGAACTACCACAGGGGAAGTAGAGTAGAATGGAGTAACAGTCTCTGATGAGTTTAAATGAGGAATGTCGTTGACTAAAGGCACTCACCCCAAGGGTTGAAGCCTGAAACTCCCCAAAAGTGTGGTTGTTCATAAAGATGATTTCTCTAAGGAAGTAAATTAAATTCAGTTACATGAGGACACAGGGGAGGGGCCTCATCCAATGGGATTGGTATCCCTAAGAGAAGAGAGCTTCCTTGCTCTGCATTAATGTACGCACCCAGGAAAAGCCATGTGAGAGTAAAGCAAGATAGTAGCTGGCTTGCAGTCAAGAAATGAGCCCTTACCAGAAAAGAGATCAAGTGCTCTCCAGTCTCCAGAACTGTGAGTAAATAAATTTCTGCTCTTCAAGTCACTCAGGATATGGTATTTTGTTATAACAACTTCTCCAGTCTCCAGAACTGTGAGTAAATAAATTTCTGCTCTTCAAGTCACTCAGGATATGGTATTTTGTTATAACAACTTAAGGAGATTAATGTAAGTACTGAGGGCCTGACTGGGTCTGGAGGCCTGTTTTGGATAAGTTGTTTTGTCGAAGGAGAAATGATGTCTGTGAAGAATTGAAGAGTGTTGGCCTAGGGGATAATAATGAAGAGGAGGAGGAGAAGATGTGTTCTTTTCTCAAGCCAAACCTAGGCACCAGCTAGAGAGCTGTGAAGAATCTTTATTCTGGTGAAAACTATACTTCACTTTGGGCAGGTAGGTTTTATTTTGTTTGTGAATTTTCTTTCAATTTGAGAAGCTGAGAAGACAGAATTTCCCCAGCAAGGATTACCTCAGTGACAATTACACATCCCAGTGCACTGACAGGCCACAGACATCAACAGAGAAACTAAACAGCAAACACACACCAGAGGACCAATTGTGATTCCAAGTGGAAAACTCAGAGGCCTCCTGGAAGTGACATGGCAGGAGGGGAAATGAAGCTAGAAAAGGCTGGAACCTAAAGGGCTTTAGTGAGGAGTTCTAAGTCAGCAATAATAAGGATTAATGATAGATTCCTAAACAGCAGGGCCTGGGATCAATGGGGATATCTGGCAATACCAAAAGAATCTGGGTGTTTTACATTAAAATGTATGTGAAAATACATTAAACTGAGCAGGGGACAGAGGGGTGATGTGTGGCTAGGGGAAGGGATATAAATATTATCAAATTATACTCTATGAAAATTGCAAAAATTCAATAAAAATAAAATAAAAAATACATGAATACTTAATTTCTCTTTCTCTCTCCATATCTTACACACACACACACACACACACACACACACGCACACACATTTGGCTCATGCAAAAGTTCAGCAATTTCTTTTTTGATCCTGTTCTGTTTTGTTTAGAAAGAAAGCTACGGGGAGGAAATCTTCCCACTGCTAAATCTGAATCAGCATTCCTACTCCCAAGGACTTGTATAGTGATTGTTTATTACTTGACAGCTTCATACAGTTGCATAATGAATCTGTATTGTTTTACCTCCCATCTTCCTCTCTCATTTCTCTTTTCCCGACAGAATTCTTCTCAACAAGCTCTTCTCTTTTTTTCACATTTTCTCTCTGTGTGAGCTCCACTGAGTTTAGTTTTTCTTACCAGACAGTGGGCAGAGGCATAAGGGCAACTTATCAGGCTACACAGCTGAAGAAAATGACAGCTCCTTTTCCAACAACAACCATGATGAAATGTTGACAGATTCAGTTTGTGCAAGGTAACCACAGCTGCAGTGTTTTTATGAACACTTGGGCTATGTCATGTCTAGAAGACATCTTTTTGCTGCACATCTCCCCATTTTCTGACTCTTACATTCTTTCCACCCCTCTTCCATGATGTTCCTTGAGCCTTGGAAAGGGAGATAGAGCTGTCTTATTCAAAGCTGGTTCTCAATCCTCACTTTTCCTTGGCAATTTTACAGGTTATGGGTTTCTGCATTAATGACTATTCAAGTGCATAGTAATTTTTCATGTAAAATCAGTGTCATAAATCTGGTAAGAATGAAGAGAAAAAATCTGATATTACGGCCTGTGCTTGAGTGGTCTTTTATTTAAAGGACAGCTTTTTCCAATCAGCTTTTCTATTCATGCAAGTCTATAAGGAGGAAACAGATCATTTAGTTTTTCTTCTCATATATTACAAAGCTACCTGACCTTTGGTTTCTGAAAGGCATGAATATATTTCCTGCATGATGGCAATAAGGATTGTTTGGAAAGAGGTGGGTATATATCTGAATATTGGCATGGAAACAATCAGGCACAGGGTAGTCAATGGGGCATCGTTTAAAATTTCTTTTTGTTGAAATTTTCTTTTTTTTAAGATTTATTTGACTTTAAATTATGTGTATATGTAAGGGGTTAAGTGCACATCTGAGAGCAGGTGACTGAAGAAGCCAGAAGAGGGCCTCAGAACCCCTGAATCTGGAGTTACAGGCAGGTGTAAGCCATTCAAAATGGCTGCTGGGATCTGAAGTTGGGTTCTCTGGAAAAGCAGCAAGCAATCTGAAGAACCGAGACATCTTGCCAGCCCATTTTGTCATCGAGCCCATTCTGACATCAAAGTCTTGCCTAGCATCTCAGAGTCAGAACATTCTGAAAACACCTTTATCCTACCCACCTGGCCAAACAGTCATTCTGAGCACAATTATTACTCAAAGTTCTTTGGTTACTAGTACTTCTCACTTCCATATCAAATGCTGCTGGTGACTCAATGGTGTTCTCAGTCACAATGGAAGCAATCATTCCCCTGATGGCACTGAAATCTAAAGAACAGCAGAGGATAACAGGGCCACTAATAAGCAGGGGCACTTTGCTCACCATCTGAGTCATGGAGTAGGCATTACAGTCATCCACCATAGTCTACCTCATAGGAAATAATATATGGGTCATTAATAAAAGCACATCAAAACCCACAGAAAGAGTCTTTCAGCTCTGGCTAAAATACCATCTCTGGAAAATAAAAGAAATTGACATTTTCAAGTCTTTTAGACTAGATGGCTCTGCTAGCTGATTCAGTAAGAATATCTTTTTGAGCAATAAGTTGGTGACTATCTAAAAAGTAGAGAAAGATGACTTTAAAATTCACCTGCTTGGCCTATTTGGACTATACAGTTCGGCATGGCAGGGGCATATTTCTTGAAAGATCTAAGCACTTTGATCATTGACAAAGCTTGGTACATGTTGACTAGTGAGAAAGATGCTTTGATTCACCTGACATTACTAAGGAATTAATGAAGTTCACTAAGTGATGTCCAGGGATACTGAAGCTAGATTACAGGTGGAACTGGACGTCTGCCACCTGACGTGGAAGTAACACCTCCCAAGTCAGTGGCTCAGACCTGAACAGACTCAAGGATATTCACGTTTCTTCCTTCAGTGTGGAATAGTGGGTTCATATTTTGCTCAGCATTTGTGACAAATAAAATAATTTGATTCATCCCTTTATTTTTCTGTTTTTCAGCTGTACTTAATTCTGACCAAAAGAATCAAAGAGGCTTCAAAATAGAGTTACTTGTACATGGAGAAGACTATACAACAGCTTGACTCATTCAGTGAGTTTTGTTGTGGGCTTACATCCATCCACCTCTGTTGTTAATGCTGATTCTATCCCTATAACTGAGGGCACTGGAAATCTTGCTTTCTCTGGGATCTATCTCTGAATGTTCGCAATCTTAGAATGTGCATTATATGAGCTACTGATGTGCAAACTGTTGCCAAATTATCAAAAACATAACCAAAAAGTTTGTTTGTAAGACTGACAAAGTCTATTCCAGCCTACATAATGAAAATAATCAGAGAATTTTACAGCAATTATGTGAGGTATTTTTTTTCTTGTCTATAGAAATAATTAGAATGATAACAATAGGAAAATAATAATTATTATGAAAGACAACGGAATGAGAGACAAATCCTGCCATCGAGGAAGCACTGAGGAAGAAATTAGCAGATGCTCAAACAGTCACACACAAGGAGCAAATAATAGTTAAATATTGCTAAGTGAAGGAAAGTAATATTCAGAGGCAAGAGCCAGGGGAATCAAGTAGACAGATTGTAATTAGCAATTACCTACACTGGATCATGTCCAGGACATAAGGGCTAACATCACCTCTGCCATTCTAAAAGGTGTCCTGGGACTCTTGGTAAACTAAAGCAATTAGGAGCCCCTTCCTCATTTTGTTTTCATTAACATATGGAAGTCCAGTTCTATCTTATGCCCAGGGATTAGTTCTAATCTGCCTGGTAAGGATTTTGCATAAATACAAAATATGTTACTTTTCATTTATGTCATGTGCAAAATCACTGGCTTGAAAATCCATGCCAATTTTAACCAAAGCTAGTCTGAACTATCGTTAACCAAGTTACAGAGACAAAAAGTCACTGTCAAATTAATACAACCAACAGGCTCACCACAGAACAGCTTACTGTAATACTTGGATGAGGGCTTATAGAGAATGAGCTACAAAAGAAGGGACAGTAATCATGGGAGTCCATCATAGTGCTCTGAGATAAGTACATCCACTTCATATGATACCTGTAAAGCAAGACCTGTATAAATAAGCAACATAGTGCTGTGGGCTTAAAATATTTTAAAATGATAATGCTTTATTTTTAAATTTTACGTTTTACTTTTCTGATATTTATTGTGTGTGTAGAGCACATATGTGCCATGATGTACATGTGGTAGTGAGAGGACAACTTACAGGAGTCAGTTTTTCCCACTGCACCATGTGGTTTCAGGGATGGAATTCAGATCCTTAGTCTTAGTTCCTTTACCTACTGAGCCATCTTTCCAGTCCTAATGTTTTAGTTTATAATGACTGGATATAATCATGACTAATGTAAACATGGATTCCCCCAAAACTAAGTTCCTGAGTCTTTATTGCTGTTTACACTACATTAGGGCTATGTGATGATGCAGTGATATTGAATCCATATAGCATTTCTAGAGAATGAATATTACCTCCACCTCCATGTTTGTTACAGAGTATAGAAGGCTATCTAGATTGCAAACTTGTTTTCTTTATATTAGAGGATTAAAATGTCAAGTATTGGTTGAACACTTACCACATTAAAGGCATTGTATTTACTGTATCCAAAGTGGATTGCATAATTTCATAATGAAAATGAGTGGATCCTGCTGATGTATAGCTAGGTATTTATGACTGTCTGACTATGTAATGCAATTAAGCCCCAGGACCTTCTAAGAGACAAAAGGTTAGTTGTTTCTCTTGTGTATTTCTCCACAGGAACAAAATTCAAAGCAAGATTTGACTTTAATAGTTTATGTCAGTAGAAATTCTATCGGAAACTTCGAGTTTGGAAAAAAGTGTTCCATATTGACTATGAAGTGGTAACGGGTCAGGGAGGGTCAAGAAGTGGAGGGGTGGAGCAGGCTGAGCAAAAGGCAATGAGAAGAAGGCTAAGCTTCCAGTTCTGTGGTTCTGTCCCTTTCCAGCTTGAGTCTAGTGGTAAAAGCATAGCAAGGAGAGGCCTTCTGCTCCTACCGTACCTGAAATAAAGGAAATTTGCTGCACGGAGTTAATCATGGGAGTTTGGGCAGTAAATAAGTGCATTAATTTGGACTATGGTTGGAGGTTGCTAATCATTTATTTCTTGAGAAACTCCTCAGCTAGGGCAGACAGATTTCTACCTTGAACCTTGCCTCCCCAACCCCTCCACACACAAATCAGATAGAAATCAAAAGGAGGGACAAGAATTATGTGAGGCTTTGGTCAATGTGATTAAATTGTGAGCTTGGGCTTTCCTGCCTGTATTTCTTTTATTCTTCCTTTAAATTGAATTAATTTTTTTAAAATATTAAAGATTGTAATTTGTGTTTAGTAAGTACTGCACGCTGATATTTTCATAAGACTCTAATTATGGAGGAAGTGCAATTGGCTAGTTGCTGTGCTGTGCTCATGCTTTTCTATTAACCTAAGAGCAGTTTATGTATTTAGCTTAATCTTCAGCACAAAGACATAGCTCTTTCTTCTAAGGAATCAGCAAGATCTCTTTTGAGGTAAGACTGAACTTTTAGTTTCACAAACTTCGTTCTAACAGGTGATAACGAAGTAGTTTTTCTCTAGGTATTTGAAATTTCCATTAACTTTTTGCAATCAGCAAATGGCTGCATCTTGTAGGAACTGAACATCACAAGGGGACACTCTCACCTAATTCAGACCTTATGCGTCCCCTCCTCCAAGGGCAGGATTTCTCAAATTTGAATACAACATGGAATTTGCAAAATAACAGGTCATTCTGTGAGATCCTGACAACTATTCAAATTATTTTTATGCCAGCTTTACATAAATATAGCCTATATAAACATGAAACTAGCTGCAATCCATTTAGGCTTATAGCCCTTATGCAACCAAAACTGGATTCACAAATTAAATACAAGTAAATCAAAAGCTATAAAATTTCAATTAGCAATATCAATTTAACATGACAGCTGATGTTGCTTAATTTGAATCAAATTACCAGTCCCATAGCCAATGTTAATATTTTTGACCTCTCTGGCCTAGGACCTTCTGAGTGTGTCAAGATTATAGCAAGTGAGGCTTGCTGGGAGTCTAGTCTTTCCCCCTCACCCCTGAATTTTCTCCATCAAACAAGCTTCTCTTTTGCTTGCCCCAATGCAGCTCTTATGACATTCTCCTGTCCCTCTTCTTTCGTCATTACCCCTTTACAACTCATGGAGCTGTGTCTTGTTTTTATGAAGACAACTGAACACAGACATTAACATTCTGTGTCAGTACCTGCTGGCTAGGTGATCTGCAGGTCACACTTGTGTCATGACCTTCTCGAACTGTCATTAATGTAGAATACAGACAAACACAGTCACCATTTGCAGAAAACTGCCCGCCTCTGAGAATACAGCCTAAGAAGTTCCTTCACTACATGCACAATCTGTCTTTGTGAGCTGTTTTCATTCTTTATGTTTATTAGGTGAGGTTCAGGATGACTTCTTATATTTAGCACCAAGATAACATTGCCACTGCGGTATTAGCTGAAGTGGATTCTCAACACTTTTGAAAATATACCTTATTAATGAGATCAAGCAAGCTCAACTGAAGAGGAAATAGCAAATCCAGATCACACCAATCACCAAGGCAAGCCTTCACTGCCACTTACCAGAGGAATGATGCCTGAAACCAAAACACCTTTTCTTCCTCTCAATGTCCTCCATTATCAAAGTTCATACAGGCCACTACATTCATAAATTTGACACACTACAAACAATTATGCAAAGAAAACTTTGCCATGGGTCATGCTATGGATCTTATAAAAAAGACATAGCTTAGGAGATTGATCAAAAGCATGGCCTTCCAGTCCTGCACCAGCAGGGAAGAGAGAGACTCACAAAGTCACTGGGTGTCCTCTGGCTGCTTCTTGGGCTTATCTGGGCAACAGTTTCAGTCCCCCACCCAGAGAAGTCAATAAGGCCTAGCTATTTGTAAAAGGGATGGCTGCTGTGTCCCAGTCAGAATCATTTGAGGCCATTTTCTCTCAGTGATAGAGGAGAAAGATCCACTTACAGTAGAAATGCAGCCAGCTTGTAGCACCGAATTCAATTACCCAGCCTACAACTGGCCAGTGTGCCCTGTGGTTAGAAGGAAATGGGATAAAAGGGTTATCTTGCCTTCTTCTTTCCTTTTATACAGAAAAAAGTGTCATTAATTGAGCTCCTTCATTTTCATATTACTTGTGGGATTCTCCTCTCTGATAGGATGAGGATTTATTAAATGAAACCCGTTTTGACAGAATGCCTTGTCAGGGGCAAAAATATCCTAGGGTTAAATAGGCATAATAGACATATATTAAGGTTAATCCCTGTCAATTTTATAATCACATCCTCAAAGTTTAGACTAGAATTTTCAGGAAGTTTAACACCTTCTTTGCTTGTATAGTATATTGAATCCTAGAAGCTGTTTGCCACCACAGTGGGGGAGGGGTTTTCCTACAGCACAAGGGGGAGATGAGATGTTACTGAGATGGGACTAAGTCAAATATTTGTTTTGACGCATTGTACTTGGGTAATTTCCATAGTGATCAAATTTTTCTAGTTTTTTTGTTTCTCACTCATTAAAGTAGAAATGACCGTAATAAACCCTCACAAATACATTATCCAGTATAGATAGAATTTAGAATTAAAGAAATTGTTTTCTACTTTAAAAGAAGTTACATCATTATCCTAAAAAATAGATGGGGGCTGAGAAGATAGTTCAATTGGTAAAGTGCTTGTTGGACAAGAATAATGACTGGAGTTTGATCTCTAGCACCCATGTAAAAAGCTGGGCATGGTGGAACAGGCTTGTAATATCTATCATCACTGGGGAGGCAGAGACAGGAAAATACCTGAGGCTTGTTGGCCAGCCTCAGTGACTTGAGGCTCACTGGAGAGCCTCAGGTCTCAGTAAGAGATCCTGTGTCAGAAAGTAAGGTGTGTGGCACTTGGACAACACCTGAAGTTGGCCTCTGCCTTCCATTCGCACGTGTGCACATCCTTGTACATACCTGCACCTACAGGTGTACACACACAGATATACACATATGCAAACATGTTCACATACCTACACATGCACAAAAATAAATAAAATAAATTTAAAGTTTCTAAAATTGAACAGTTTTGCGATATCTTTTCCAGGGTGATTATGTTCAAGTCTCTTATTACTCTTTGAGAATTTACAGTAAATAGAGTTTATTAAAGCAAGCTAAATGCTTACTTTATATTATGTTTAAGACCTCACACACTGGGATTTATGGATGTTATTTGCTCTGTATAGTCTTTTCTACACCTAATGAAGAATTATCACAGAATAATATAGGATGAACTGAAAACAGATTCTGACTGCTAATTGAAGCAATTAGTAGAAAAAATTAAACCCAGAACACTCAGATGGCTCAGTGGGCAACAGCACTTGGCACACACGCCTGATGACCTGAGTTCAGTCACCAAAATCCGTAACAGAAGAAGGGAACTGACTCCTGAAAGTTGTCCTCTGACTTTCACACCTATACCATGATACACAGATCCATATATTCAGACAAAAATTACATACACACACACTAAAAATAATAACAGAAAATCAAAATTAGAAAAAATAGAAACTAGAAAAATAGAAAATCAAAACCAGAAAAAACACCAACAAATGTATTTTAACTCCTCTTTTAAGATTGAGATTAGGTCAAGTGAGGCTGATTCTCAACTGACTTAAACCGGTAAAAACTATCTTAGATTTCTAAACTGGAAAGATTGGAAACAAAATCCAAAATTATATAACATTAATAGGGAAATTAATGGTATTTCAAAGTACCTTTATCATTGGTTACTGGGCTAGAAGGGGTGGAGGGGTGGAGCTGACAGAGAGACAGCCATTTGGCATTGCCAAGTAATCTGTCACTTTTGTTAATAATTGGGCTGATGGTTCATCAGGCAGCCTCACTCTGTATGATACAGCAGACTAGGAGCTCTCATGATGCCAACTGCCATTGAGATCAATGGTCCAAGGATCTGCTTCATTTCAATAATAAAGGCAATGCCACTTGACAGGACAGGCTGGAAGCTGCAGAGCAACCACAAGGGGAGACATGACTGATGCATTTAAGTGACAAAGGACATCCCTATGCCTCCCACTCTGAAGGTGGGAACCATCATTCACAGGATTATAGCACGGAATCTGGTTATCAGAGGAGAGCAATGGGAAGGCACACACCGGGGTTTCATGTCCAACTCTGGTACGGTATATGACCCCAGGCAAGTCATTTGAACTGGCATTCCAAAACGGGTGTACTGCCACCTGCTTAGCGGATGAGAACCCTCTGAAAGCTTTGACATTTCTGTGATGCTCAAAGATGTTGCAAACCAATTTAACATGAAAGTCCGATTTATAATGACTGACTTGGACTATTTTTGGAAAATAAGTAAACATCACAAACTGTCACTAAGCTCTTTCTGAAAGTCTGATGACAAGGAAAAAGCAACAGTTCATGCAGATGAACGCTACAGGGTATAACATACAGGACAAATTCTTTAAATGAGGCATTGGCTGACTTTTGTACATTAGTATCAATAATAAGTTAATGAGTATTCATTTCCTTCTTCCATGATCCTTAATCAGACTCTTTTGTTTTATTTTTGAATTAATAATATTTTTATTTTTTGTGCATATGTGTGCGTGTGTGTGTTGGTGCACACATACGATAGCTCACTTGTGGACATCACAGGATGATTTCCAGGAGTTAGTTCTCTCCCTTCACCATGTGGGTCCCAGGGATGGAACTTATGTAATCGGGCTGGGTAGCAAGCCCTTATCTGCTGAGCCTACTCACCACTATGCCCCTTTTTATGCTTGTAAATAGTTCCAGTTGAATTGAGGCTGCTCCTCACTAAGTCCAATTATTTTAGCTCTTCATTCTTGAATGGATGACCTTGTCAATTTCTTCCTTTCAATGAAACCTTGAGGAATGCCCACTAGACAAATCAATAACATGTCAACAGTTCATAAACTGGCCTGACTGTGGGGAACAAACTGTTCCCGAGCAAAATCACAGTAATATGTATAACTAAGCAGGAATCCTGTCACACTGGAGTTAAATTACAGGGTTTACCAAACTGCATAAGAAAATGAATAAAGTGAGACAAAATATATACATTTTTTCTTCAGCCCTAATAACAAGGGAACAGCAGAATATTGATGAAAGCCGCAGGCTGGTATGACTACTGACAGGTATTTTTAAATACTTTTGTCTTTTACTTCTTGTTATATTCCTACAACATTTCTTCTCTATATACCCAACATCAAAATATGGCTTTGTATCTATTCCAAAAAAAGTCAGAGTCCTCTCTCTCTCTCTCTTTCTCTCTCTCTCTCTCTCTCTCTCTGTGTGTAGTGTGTGTGTGTGTGTGTGTGTGTGTGTGTGTATGTGTGTCTCTTCTCCTCTCTTTTATTTTCTTTGGTTTTACTGAGTAACATTGCTACTTTTAGTCGACAGCTGGAGAAAGACAATTTGACAACACTAATCTATTGCAGAGCCCAGGCCAGCGTTCTTCTTTCTCTCTTCTCTCCCCAACGAGTAGCAGTAATAAAAGCTCAACAGCTCTAAAAGCAATCGATTCTGAAACGGTGTGGTGCAATTACCAGCCCGGATGGCGGCAAAGACTTCCAGTAAAATAAAGAGAAGATAAATACCGTCTGTGCAGTGGGACCAGCTTCTGTTGCACAAGCAGCCTCTTGGTTCATAAAGAGGCACCACACAGGGCTGGGTGTGATGGTGGAGGTAAGTGGCTGGGCAGGCAGGGGCTTGACAGGAAGACACAAGTAAGAACTCAGCAGATTGTGGACAGGCAAGTTTCTCCAAAGTGACAACCCACCATTTATTGTACAGGGGACCTATGGCCTCTTAGTATATTTTCATGTTGCTTTCTAGGTCCATATGTTTCCTGCTACACCATACTTTTCTCCTTTCTGGTATGAGTCCATCCCTCCATCAGCATAAAGTGAAGTCAGGGAAACTAATCATGAGCACATCTTTTCTAAAGCCCTGGAGGGTCCTCACGTAAATGAGGTATTTTAAGTATAGGGGGTTAAAGCACAATGCCCTCCCTCTCTAACCTCTCCTCTATCATGGTTCCCACATACAGGGTAGTAAAGAAAGGCTATGAAGATCTAGCCAGGAGTTGGGTTGAGACACATTAGTTCTTTGGTGGAACATCCTTTAGCAGGTCACATTCTTGTCCTTGTAGAAGAAAGGCTGAGTACCTTTCTGTTCTGTCTGTGGAAAATCATATTACCAAACTGCCAAATAAAAAGGTAAAAAACAAACCTACTGATAATAATGTAGGGGGTAAGTTATAGTGGTGCATGTAGCAGTAAATGGAAAAAGACTTTTTTAAAAGCATTTTTTATATTAGTTATTTGACTTTGTAATTTTTTTCATCTTTTCTTATTCTTTAAAAATGATTTTATTCTTTTTAATCACGTGTTGTGTCTGTGCAGGTTTGTGCAAGTGAGTACAGTGCTCACTGAGGCCAGAAAAGGGTACTGGATCCCCTGGAAATGGAGTTACACATGGTTGTAAGCCAAGGGACATGGGTCCTAGAAACTAAACAGGTCTTCCAAAAGAACAGTATACAGTCTTCACCTCCGTGTCATCTCTCTAGCCGCTGTTGTCTTATCCTAACAATTATTTTCTATTCTAATGTTGAATTCTTTCCTAAAGAAGTTACACATATATACTGATACCTCTTTGGATAATCTATTCATCAAACCCCACCAAGCCGAGGACTCGCAGTTTAGACCCAGTGTTCTTCCCGTTCTGGTCTAAAGTGTGAATTCATTCCCTACCTCCCAGTCCATTCTATGCTACAGTGGTGGCTGGTCACAAAGCTCACTACAACTTAGAGGATGAATGTGCTAAAACACATAGCCAATGACTTCACCAATAGACCCTGCACAGCTTTCCTGGTCTTCTTCTGTGAAGGCCAAAGGTTTGTTTCCCTCCCTCTTGCCACTGTGGATTAAAACAAAGTCTGTGGGAGACATGTGATGGCAATCTCAGTCCACCCCCTCTGCTGCTGAAGAGAATGGCCTACATTCTCTTTCTGGGCAATCTGTATTTCTCCTTGCAGTTTCCACTGAGGTTTCTGAGAGGTAAGGACACAAACAGCCAGTTGACGATGAAGAAGACAGAGGTGATACATTTCTATGATTATTTTAGTAAGGTAATTTGGCTGGGAAATCGCTATAGAAATAAGCTGAGAAACTATGGCCTGCAAACTGGCAAAATAAAAATATTTAACTTAGAATTCAAATGTGCATTATCTCCAGCAACCATGCAACGGCACTAGCTGAATAAAGAGAAACATCATTTGCTTGGAAAGCCTCTTCCATATAGTCTGGGAAACTTCTACACACATCTCAATGCCCAGCTAAGATTTCACAACCTCCTCAACTTAGCAGGCAGAGCAAACTGTTCGCTCTCCATTTTTCTTGGTAAAGTGTGTACCTTTTTGTCATACTGGATCAAATTTGTAACTGTGACTGTCTAAGACTTAAGAGCCTGAATTCCCAGAGGTGAATAGCATTTTTCTTTGAATCTCCAGCATTTAATATATGTCTGCTGCCCACATGAGTTCAGTTAACAGAAACTGTTGTTATTACTCCTTTGCAGGCTAATACTTAGAGAACATAAAGAGACCAGGTAGTTTTACATGTTTTTTTCTGTTTCTTAAACCAGCCATACTGAAGTCTTTACAGTGCAGTCTCATCTGGGTCATTTATGTTTTCCTTGCAGTCTTTTGAGTCTACTTTCTTTTTGATTGGAATGCCCTTCCTTTCCACGAGGTCCACCTATCTTCACCTCAGCACTTCTGTAGTTCCAGCTCAACAACCACTCCCTCTGGGATTTCTCCCTGACTACTGTTTGATTTTCTGTAGGTTTTCTCCAATGAACTCAGAACACACTGAGGTGAGAGTCACCTATCATAAATGTCAATGGAATCTGAAGTTTTCACTTCTGGATCCCAATATTTTAAAGCATACAGTTTACACAAAATTGGACAATACTGTAGTCTTCTGCCCTGTTAATCAAGCCAACTGTACCAAACATGCACTTTGGTGGGAGAAACTGTTTTGGGCACATTGCAACACTCATTAAGTTGCCCACTTGAAAGTGTCTCTGCCTAACCTTGTGTTACCTGTCAAGTCTGAAGAGGAATGCTGTAAGCTTTTCCTCGGCAGTGCCTCAAGCCTAGCCAGGCCTTAGAATCCTCCTAGGAGGCAATCTAAGGCAGCAGGATGGGCGGCCTGGAGCCTCGTGCTTCTGCCACAGAGGAGACTCTTGCTTCTAGCTTCTTCTACCTTCTCATTAGGAGGACTAGGTTTGACAGGTCCTGTGCCTTCCCTGCTGGAGTAGCACACTAATGAGCATCCATTGTTGGCTAATTCACATATGGCTTTTAACCCGTCTCTACAGCAAGGACCACAGTTAACAAATACATGTGGAAGTACTGCTCAGTACTTGGTCTCACCCTGCATTGCTGGAGGAAATGCCTGGTTGTTCTGACCAGAAGGAAAAAGGTCTGAGTATCTGAATCATGTCAAGTTCAATAAAGTACTAAACGCACAGTGAATTGTTTGTCAGAGGAAAGAACAGAATGCTTCCATTTTATGACTCTTTCACATAAGTTCCCCCAGTCTTCTTCCACCCTGTGTCCTGTGGTGTCCACCACAGTGTGTTCACTGTCTCTTCAGGTGTCCTTGTCTCACTGGCAGTCATCTTGCTTATTTAGAGAGTCCTTTCCTTATCCCAATCTCTGATCTTTTAGTTCAAACTTCTCCCCAGAGCACCCCTCTCTCATGAAAAGTGGTAATGTATATTCAAATAGCAGTGACTTTCACCCAAAATAGCCTTGCCTTGGATTCATTTCTTCAAATCTTTGCTTTCAGGAAGGGTACAGAAGATTCAGCACAGATCAACCCTCAGCTGAACTCTCAAAATAATGTGTTTACATTTCAGTGGAGAGAGTCCTCCCATTTACTAACATAAGGCTCCCATTTTGTGCTGGATGTTAGTAAAAACAGCATCAATATAGTACAAAGAAATGCATCTTTGACAGTTCTTTCTAAGTTGTTAATCAATGACAAAGGTTGAGGTCCAGTGAAGGGAGAGTAAACTGAGCTGTAAAACATACATCCAGATTTTTTTGTCATAGTCATAGCTTTTGCCTTTACTGACCTTCTGTACACTAAACTCAAGCCTAGGATCTAGAGTTGGCGGCATCCCTACAGACAACACTTGTGCTTCCTTGAGGGTTAACCTTTCCTCTCCCTCCTGATAGAAATGAACTTCCAGAATCCTGCTCATAAGAAAGGTGAGCGTTCAAGGTTTCACTGGGTAAGACAGGATGGACTAGGGGAGGGTGCATGGGATGGGGACAATAAGCTAACTCTTTTCTCAAGTAGTTTTAGAGACGGACCTGGGAGTAAGTTTGGTTAAGTCTTAAACCAGCTGAAACTTTGGACAAATTATTCAACCTTCCTGAGTACATACTTATTAAATAAAAGGATCTCTCACACTGATTGGTTTATAGAGGTCAAACAAAATTGGTAGCCCATTACATTATAATTTTATTGCATCTTCATACTAACCCTATTATCTGCTACTGTTGACATCACTTTAGAGAACAACATGAAGCTCCTGGGGTTTAAGTAATTACTCAGAGTAATACCTGGGAGGTGGGGACCTTGTATTCTTTCCAGAATGTTGTGTTGCTTCCCATGACACTTAGGATAAACACACCTGAGTACCCTAAGGATTTGCATGAGGAAGACATCAAATTTTTCAGATAATGCAGCTCTATCGGTGCCTGGAATGGGTCAGGCATCCCATAAATGAGAGCTCTTATTCCTTCTTCTTGCCTTTTAGTTTTTATCTTAATTTTGTTATCTTAATTCACTACAGAAATAAGATAAAATTAAAACAACAATATCAACACAAAACACAGCCTAAAAGGCATAAGCATTCGTGCTCTGTTTGTTTTATTTGTTTAGATAGGGTCTCCCTGTAGTCCTAGCTGGCCTAGACTAGAACTCACAAAGATCTACCTGCCCCTGAGAGCTGGGATTAAAGGCCTGTGCCATAATTCCCTACAAAAGTTCATTCCGAGGCAGATATGAGTGACTATGGACAAGATTCAGGTTGCTTTAAATAATGCACTCTAATGGAGAAGCAATTACAAGAACTTTTATAGTCACAGAACAACAGAAAATAATAAATCAAAGTATTTATCGAATACATTGGAGGAGATATCAGATAAGGAGGTCACAGGAAGGAGGGAAATCTCTGCATAGATCTCAGATATTATCTGATAACTTTAGTAAATTTGGGGTTGGTGGAAGCCAGTTGTCTGCTAAGTGAATACAGTCCAAAGGTTTCACCTAGCAGTTCAAGGATGCTAGGACAGACACAGAGGTGGAGAATGAATGGCTATCTAGGAAACGGAAGCTAGCCCATGATAATTTTGATCTGTATCAGCAACATTCCATTTCTCCATAATCATGAACTTCTAATCAATTAATTTATAAGAACTTTAACAAGGTTGTTTTTTTTTTTCTGGGAACTTCCGTTTATAGGACAACATATATTTTGATAAAAAATTCCTTAGAACATTTTCATCTGAGAAAGTAGAGGACCGTCACCTAGCTTCTGCTATTCATTTCCAGTATAATGCTGTAAGATCTGTACTGCAGCATTCTAGACAGAAAGGGCACAAGACTCTGTCTGGGAAGAGGCGGTATCTGGTCTGACTTTCAGAGCACTAGACATCAGGTGTGCTACCTGGATGTCACAGGAAAACAGGCCATTGTCTTTGATCCTTGGTACCTTAGCTGTCTCAAAAATCAAATGCCAGCCTTGATGTGGTACAATTTTTAAGAGCTGTGCACTCAGCCATGACAAGAAATACTAGAAGTTTCCCTAGGGATAAATTAGCAAAATAGATCTCTGCCGTATATCACGTAGGGTATAGTTCATCCTCTCTTCCACTGGGTGCTCCAGTTCGCCCGAGAACAACAAAAGCTTGAAAAGCCAGTCTTCAAGTCTGAGGTAAAAATATGCCCATCTGTGGAAAGGAAACCAGAAGTCTCACCAGCTCAAATTGTACCTTGCTTCCCTCTAGAACTCTCAAAGGAAGAAATATGATCCCAGTGTGTTGAGAAATAGCAGATTTTCTTACCCCAGAGAGGCAAAGAGGAACAAGTATCCAGAGAGATGGCAGGAAGAGTGGCTCAGCCGGAGTTCAGCAAAGCTTTAATTCCCAGCAAGTGCATGAAGCAAGCTGCTGCTTTCCTTGCGTCCCCCTGAGACAGAACCATTCCGGAACAGACCCTCTGGAACTGCTTGTCTCACTATGCCCATGCTTATTTTTGGAAGAAGAATTTGCAAAGGGCAGGGTGGGGGGAAGGGAGAAAGGTGAGGGAGAGAAGGATAAAACACAACCTTTTTGTCAACAAAGGTCTTAACTCTCCTTCTTTCCCTCCGAGAATCACAATTCTGAACAGAATTAAGCGCCAGGAAGTATGTATAAGGGAAGTAATCAATAAGGTGATATTTACTAAACACTGATTACACAGGGCACTGTTCTGAAAGGTTAGAGGAGACTTTTCTTACTCTAGCAGATCGCTATGACTGAGCCTCTTATGCAGGTGAGGAAAGAGAGACTTTGAGTGTATCAACTTCTAAGAAACCAAGCTAGAAAATGCCACAGTTGAGATTGCCCCATGGTTGATGGCTTCTAATGGCCAGAAGAAGAAACCCCAGTATATCCTCGGCTCTGACTTAGCCCCACTGGCTGTTTGTGCGATACCCCTCCCACGCAGATAAGTGTTCATGCTGACTTCAAACCAGGCAGTATAAAGTGCTTTACAAATATTAATTTTTGAAACCATAGAATGGTATTGAAGGGGCACAGAACAGTTATTTTTCATTTGGGGATCAAGGAAACAAATATACAAAGAAGCAACATGACCCCAGACACATGAACCTTCCTTCATGTTCTCTTATCTAGGTGGCTCAATCCCACTCAGCTTGCACTGAGACTCAGAGCGTCTTTCCTCCTGCAACTGATACCCTCACTGGCCTACATCCACATTCCCATTTAGGAACCCTCTGAACCACCCTGAATTTTGTGGTAACTTTCTGTAGTCATTTAATGTGGCTGAATCATATTTTTCAAGCATTTTGGGGAATTAAGTATCAAAGTCACAGCTCTGAAAATATAAATGTAGTCCTTACAAGTACAGAACTCATAGATTATGTATGATGCAGACATTTAAGGAGGCAACAAAGGCACTGGGGAGATGGCTCTATCTTTATATATAAAGTGCTCGCCTCCCAAGCATGAGAACCTTTGTACAGTCTCCAGAACTCACATAAAAAGCCCAGGAGGCTTGGTGATGCACACTTGTAATCATAGCTCTTAGGAGACAGGGATAGCCAATCTCTGGTGCTCCCTCTCTAGTCTAGCCTAATTGATGAGTCCCATGTCCTAGACTTATGCCCATCTAAAACATGGTAAACCATTCCTGGGGAGTAATAACTGAGGTAGACCTCTGGTCTCCATATGAGCACACACATTCAAGGACCTACACACACACACACACACACACACACACACACACACACGCCAAAAGGGATAAACTTTACCCAGTGATGAAATGTAATTCCCAGAAGAACAAGTGTCTTTAGTGCAATTCTTAGGAACAAGTGCACATTTCAAGTGAACTATAAAGCATGTCCTAGACAGAGAACTTTAGAACATGTCAGAGTATAACAGAGCAATTTAATGGGACTGTGGAACTACACTTTAAAAGGCCTCAGTAGATGTTGGCCCCTGGGACTTTGTGAAAAATCCTAGTCCCAGAAGTGAGTGTGATTTCACATGGACAGCATATTAATATCAGTACTGCTGCCTCCTGTCTGACTCCCCAGGAGACCCAAACATATAGCCTGCTTCTCTCAGGCCCTAAACTCAGATGACCATAAAGCAGGAGAGGTGCGTGCTTCCAGAAGGGATAGGTACAGGAGAACAGCTGTGGTATATTTCCAACCCACTTCTAGGTATTTCTCTTACTGCCCTTATCTATTCCACAAGGTATGTGTTATTAAACTATATTTCCACAAGAATGCAAATAAGAAATTGCCAAAGGTCACATGGTTGTTAGGGAGTAACTTTATTGGATTATAAATCAACTTCTTTTCTGTTTTTGACACCTCTAAAAGGATGCTTCAGTTTTGAGTTAAGAGTTTTCCCCTCTGGCTTCTAGAACAGGCCCACGTTGTGTATTGAACAAACAATGTACTAGGAGACGTCTCAGATTAGATAAAATTAAAGATGAAAAGCAATGAATCTAGAGGGAACTCCCCAGTCTATCCCCTGGTAAAGAGTCATTTTATGGAGATGCTGTTATTCTGTGTACTGCTCGCAGCAGACTCCAAGTACAGGATGGGGTTAGGTGATACAGTCAGCATAGAAAATCACTGAGGATAAACTGTTTTGGAAATCTCCTGGCTGGTCCATTAAATGCAATGTAGCATCACCATCCAGCTAGCACAATGTGGGTGTTTTGCCTGCAGCAGACATTTTTGTTCCTTTGCTTGGGCAAGAGATAAAGTTATTTGCTTTTGTTTAGGGACCATGTTGCATAAAAGTATGTACTACATCTTTAGGTACCAGATGTATGCTCCACTCAAAGAGAAGAGATGCTCATGTCTTAAAAGGCCTGCAGGAATGTAGAAATTGAGGATTTGACAGATTTAAACTTCCCATTCATTCTAACTCCCAGGCATAAGCTCCTTGCAATTCAGGGAAGTTAGAATTTGTCACACTCTTTCAATTATTCTTTGTTATTCTCTCACTGACATTTTTGTACCTCAGCATCTGCTCACCCCTCCTCCCTTGCATGCTTGAAGTTGCATCAGTAAGAAGTGTGCATGCTGCTGTCCACTCTGTCCACATGAAAAGAGGAGTCTCTGGTTCACCAAATCCAAAGTAATAGGTCACTGAAGACATTTTCCAATTAGCTCTTGAAGGCATATATTGAGTCTATATCTCAATTTGAAAGCAGGTGCCACAAGTGTTTAGGGAATTTATAAGTCTTTCAATAAATCAGTGAACCCATACTATAAATGTCATCTAGGGACCACACTACCTGACTACCCTTCTAACTATTCTCTGTTCTATTAACCCTGTCACATCCAAACACCACAGTTCTGCAGAAGTGGCCAATCATGTGCTTGCTAATTTTGAACTTTCCATACAGAGGGACATCAGATGAAGGCATATGGCTTACGGTATTCTCGTCCAGCTGAAAAAGGTAGCTCATTTCACCAAACGGACATAGACTATTAATCCGAACAAGACTTGGGCTTTCTAAATGTGATAGCTAATTTTCACAGTCAGCCCAACTGGAGTTGAAATCATCTAGGAGAGATACCTCTAGGTCACATCTGAGAAGGTATTTCCAGAAAAAGGAAGGAAGACCCGCCTTGCATGTGGGTAGCACAATCCCATGGTTCCATGGGCTGAGGTTCAAGACTGAGTTACAAAGGACAAGGGATGAAGCTGGATGAGCACTGGCTTTTGTGACTCAAAATAAACCCTTCTTTCCTTAGGTTACTTTGTTTTGTTTGAGGTATTTTGGGACAGCAACATCTTACAGAGACTGATTTATATTTTTCAGAATTTATTCAATATTTCTTGCATGCGTGGCAACAGAAGCATTGATACTACTTGAAGGCTGGGTTCCAGAAGCCCCACACACTTTACTTTGTAAAATGTTAAAAGATATGGAAAAATACAGTACTGTTCAGTGATGCTCTAAGAAAAAGACTTTCTACTACAGGATGGAATTATAAGAACTGAGTTACCACAGGAGCACCTAACCTTCAAGGGAAAAGGTTCTTTTTTTTTTCACAAATGGCTCCAGAGCAAGCATGTGGATATGGTATAAATGGAATGTTTCCTATAGCACTGCACAGGATTGATTTGGGGCGGGGGCGGGCAGCTAATGTTTATTGAATGAGTAAGTGGAATTAAGAGGGAAGCTGGTAAATTAGGAGATTACCTGAGCTATACCCGATTTCCAGCTGGAACTGGAACTTTGCCTAGTCATTTTACTTGTTGGATCATTCAGGCTTGAATGTGATGAATGACCATCCTAGGTAGTGTCCCCATTCTTCTCTTGTCTGAGTCAGTTCCTCTCCCACAGTGGAAGCAAATGAGCTTCAGCCCTTTAAGAGTGGATAATAAACACACCGCCTGTTGGGCTTCAGCCAGGTTATCGATGGGAAATGGTTTGAGGAATAGTTCTCCCTTGAGTGATAAACCTGTATATCAGAAAGTAAATCTAGTAGGGGAGAAAAATCTATCCACCACTTGCACTAGCATTTGGGAGGCCGATATTGACAGTAATGATTCATTTTCTTAATTCTGAGCAACTCCGGGTCTTCATTCTTTATAGTCATCTTATTTATCTGCTAACATTCACTTCCCAAGGGTGATATTATCTACTTATTGTGGACAGCAGTGACATTTTGTACTTACAAATCATGTTTTTACTTTTGAGACTCAGATATATTATACCTGCTTAAAACTAATGTCCTAGGGAAATGGCTTGCCATTGGTGGCAATACCAACATGCGGAAGTCAGTTCATTTAACTGGGTACACCCAACAGCACTGAAAAGGAATCCAGCGTCTCAAGAAATAATATCATTTATTAGAGATCTACTATTTACGGGGCACATTATCATTATTTTCTCTAAAGTAGAAGAAGGGTGCTATGAGGAACAAAGGTATCTAAGGCTTAAAATTTTGTAACTTGCTAATAGTTACCCAGATAGCAAGAGCCAAACAGGGCCTTGCAAGCACTGTGTGATTATAGAGCTTGTGTATTTGCCACTGACTATTACATTATTTCTCCAGCTTACTGGTACGGATGAAGATCTCATATACTTCATTTCAACACATTTTTATGATTTATCAGACTTAATTTCCTTCCTTGTGTTAAATAATAATAAAATATCTTCCTACAAAGTCTCTTATGTTAAAAAAAACTATATGTGTCCTGCAAAAAATGTCTATCCTTTTATCCACAACACCCGTGAATATTACCATAGAGAATTACAGTTGCTAATGAATTGACCGCAAAATACAAAGCATATCTTGCCTGAGTTACCCTGGTAGGTCCAAGGTTATTCAATAAAGAAGAATCAATATAATGTTGCTAAGTGTGAAAGAAAGTATTCCCTTTGCTAAGAAGGGACTCACAAGTCAAGGGTATCAAGTAGCTTTCACGGACTGGTAAATGGCAGAAAGTGGATTGTCCCCTAGTTTTCAAGGAATGACTAACATCCTGATGGCTTGATTTTATCCAGAAGAAGTTCATGCCACCCCTAGCCCTTAAAACCAGGTGTTTATGCATTTGTGCATTTTAATGATATTCGTGGTAGCTCAGAATAGCAGCAATAAGAATGCAATGTAGGAATTAAAGGCACTTACCAACAAAGCAGAAGCAAATAGAGAAAAGGAATGCACACAAAGAGGAGAAAAAATAGACCACATGCAACACAGAATAGTGAACACACAATTCTAAATTTCTCCCAACTGTATCCCACTGAGGAGGCCTCAGATCAGGAGCCTGTCACTACCTCTAGACCGTCAGGTTATCACCCCATCATAAGCATAAGACAGGTTCTCAAACTTCCTCAATATCAATATATTGCTTTGAGGGTTTGATTGAAAATGAAACACAGGCTATTGGGACTCAACCCACAGTTCCTGGTTAATAGATGTGGGTGAAGACCAAGAAAATTTATTTGATTCTGATGGGCAGATGAGACTGTTTTGAACAATAGTTTTTGGAAGAGTGGTCTAGAACATTGATCCTTGATACTATTAATTTCAATTTGTAGGCCCATCACAATCCACTCCTATCCTCAGAACCAGCACCTTAGGAAAACCATTTATGAGTATGGGTGGGGAGTGTGCACGTGTGAGTGAGTGTGTAAATATGTGGAGGCCAGAGGTAGATGCTGAGTGTCTTCCTCAGTCTCTCTCTCTGCTTTAGTTTTTGAGACAATGTCTCTCACTGAACCTGGAATGCATTCACTTAGCCCAGGAGTTCAGTGAACTCCAGAGATCTTCCTGTCTCTGCTGGCCCAGTGTTAGCATTCATTACAGGTCTGAACTGCCATGCTTGAAGATTTCTGTGAGTGCTGGAAATTCAAATCTTCATCCTTGCGTGGCAAGAACTTTACTAATTGAATCACACCCCCCAAAACAAAAGGTCATAAATTCCAGAATTCCGGGCTCTGAAAAGGCACAGTGAGTTACTAGTTTTGCCTGCTGATATGTGATCTCATCCACCAGAGATGCCATTCCATTAGAAAGTCCTATGATCTTCTTTGGTCTCCATTTCAGTGAGATACGCAGAAGGAAGTCAGCCATCACATCTCTAAGGCTTGCCCCAAACCTCTCATGGTGATCTTGGCAGTTTTTCCAGTGTGGGGGAGCATAACAGTTTCATTAAATGCACACATTTTTGAAACGTAAGGATTTGGGGTTCTGTTTCCTTTATGTACTTTGTCTTCTGCTATTCTTCTCCTGATACTTGGCCACTGTGACTATATTTTATGATAAAAGGCTCAGTTCTGTCCCTTAATTTAGCACCTCTAGCCCTAAGAGGTTACTGTGACATTTGAAAAGTATTTTCATTGTCTTTATCTACCTTTTTCATTTATTTTCAATGTTTGGAATGAAATTCATGATGTCTTAAACCTTGAGTCTACAAAGCTTCAAATTTTAGGAAGCAAAGAAACCAGACAAGAATATATTTGCTCAGTATGGCAAACTGCAGTCTATAAAATACATTGGTCTGGTCTATTCATGTCTTTAGCCAGACAATAATATTTAACAACCAGGGAGTTTGTCATACACAATAGCTCTAGAACCACATTCCTGTGTGATCATAGTCAGTGAGAGCTGAGTGGCCTCCCTTGCACTACCTAATTGAGGACTGTATTGTCCAATATTCTGCCAGGCCTGCTTGACTCAAACACATTTACCTTTTTCCCTCTGTCTCTCTGAGTTCAATATACTTATTCACCTTTGTTCTTACTCTAAATTTTTCAATGTCTGAGCTTATCTGTACAAACTGTGTCATACTAAACATAGTCAAACCTCTCATTCATGCTGTGGGTCACAAATCAAGCCACATAACCTTGATACCCAAGGAGGACATATGACTCGGTGATAGTCCCCTGAGGCAAACTATAGGCCCTGGAATCTCTTAACACACCCATCTCTGTACCTGAAAGCTTCAAGAATAAACAAGTGGACTTGGACCTTAGTGTCCATTACAAAGCCCTAGTGAACATGTCTATCCTGAGTTTTGATTCCTGCAATGGAATGTCAGAGAAAATTCACCTTTGGATCTCAGTGATATGAGAACCTATTTGTCACTGCATCTCTAATCTAGTTAACAGTATACTAGAAGATGTTATTGGAGGTGCCAAACTCCCATGTTCTATCTGACAAGCAGTATTAGAAATATTACAAAAGCAGGTGACCTGAGCTAGTTATCTGTTGATGCCTTGGACAATGACATTTGGCTTGTGTTTTTGATGGATACATAGTGTTTGTAGGTATGATTGATGTTTGTCAAATTCAGCAGACTCTGCTTTTGGTCTTGAAAAAACCTAGAGAAGACAGAGTTATAGGTCAATTGCATGTTAGAGGGGAAAAGTCTTCCTTTCAACAGAACATTTCTGTCTTTAATTTTAGAGAGCCCTTTTTTCCTTGAGTGTGGAAGGTGTGTGGGGCTGAGAGATTCTCCTATTCCCAAGAGTACCAGCCTTACCATATTTGACTTCTTTTTTCTTCCTGAACTAAAAAAGGCATTCAACTTTTCATCTTCCTCACAGAGGAACCTGCTGCATAGTTCTGTTGGCTGTCCCTCCACTATGTCTAAAGAAAAGAGAAAATAAAAACTCTAATGCCGGGAAGATGGTTTGAAAATGCAGACTTCATGGTTTCTCTTGACAGGAAAGCTTGCTGGGAAGTTGAAGAGGAAGCCATTGCAACTGTATGATAAAACAGTACCCCAGACAAGGAAGCATTCAGTTAGTTCCTCTTGTCTTTCAAGTAGATACTGTCCAATAGGAGATCAAAAGTAAATCAAATCTTGAGAAAGATGTCTCATAAGCAGAGAAAAAACTTTATTTTTAAAAGGAGTTTTAAGAAACAGCCTGAAAGCATTGGTTGATGTATTTCATTATAGCTGCTGGAATGTCAGGTGTAACCATTTTTATGGTATGATATTGAGAAAGACAAAGGAAGAACAGCCTCCAGATTTGGAACATGACCTGCCACTCATGGCTAGGCTATGCTATGCTCCTGTTAGGTGTGCATAGTGCTGCAGAATACCCATTTCAGACAAGGTCACTCAGAGACCATGAAAAGATAAGACAGAAAAGACACTTCTTAGTTTTATCTAAGCACAGAAATAACAAAGTCATTGTTTGCTCTTAACATACTGCACTGGTTGTTTTCTCATTGTCATGACAAAATATCCAACAAGAAGTAACCTAAAGGAAGAAGGATTTATGTGAGTTCACAGTTCAGGGGGACGGAGTCCATCTTGGCAAGAGAGATTGGCGGCAGAAGCAAGAGGTTGCTAGTCATATTACATCCGTAGTCAGGAAGCTGAAAGTGCACAGGAAGTGTGGTAGAAACATAAAAACTTCAAGGCCCATCTATGTGACTTCTTCCAGCGAGGTTCCACTTCCTAAATGTTCCAAAAACTTCCCAGCAGCACCACCAGCAGAGAAACAAAGGTTCAGACACATAAGGGCCTTGCCACATTCCAACCACAATAAATACCTACATTCTCTTTTTTCTCATCTACCACTTTCCAATTAATCCATATTCCAGTTTGCCCCCAGACAGTTAAGATTTACTAAGAAAACCACTTTTCCAATTGTTCCTGTTTTCTTAGAAACTAGAGCAAACAAGAAATATTTGAAACCTCCTCCAAATCACCTAACCAAAATCAGATTCCTAGGAAACATTTATACCTTGATCAGAGATACAACAGTTCCTCACGGTCTCCCTTCCTGAAATGAATAATAAGGCTAATTCCATTAGCCATAGATGTGGTTTCTAATGGTCTTTGAAAGTATTAACAATATAATTAAAAGTTTTCCACAAACAGATGCCAGTTCCACAGTTAAAATTCTAACATTGCCCGAATCTTTCAAGATTAAAAGCACAGTCCTTGACCCGGACATGAATGTTTGGAGGATCTGACTCTGCCTGCTTTATTAGATTTATAATAGAGTGGATTGAATGGTAGTCTCTCAAAAGATGCATCCATCTGAATATGTCATGTGTCCTTATGTGCCCTGTCCTTATTAGAAAATGCTCATTGACTATACACTAAAGTATGTCAATGAGAAGTCTTCCTGATCTATAACAGGGTCCTAAGTCCAAAGGCATTAGAAAGAAAAGTAGAAGAAGAAAAAGAAGGATGTATGAATAAGGCAGTGTGGAGACAAAGGCTGATGAGGAGAGATGTGTGTGGCAGCCATTGAACCTGGCAGAGAGGCCAGGAAGAGATTCCTACTCAGGAAGTCCATGAGGAACCAATCCAGAGAACTTAATTTTGAACTTCTGATCTCCAGAACTATAAGAAAACAAGGCAAGTGTGTGGTAAAATTTGCATGAGAAAATTAATGTGATGTTTAATTTTCATTGTCAACTTGACACTAAGGGAACTTATCCCCTGTGTGTCTGTGAGGGTGTTTCCAGTGAGATTTTAGACCCATGCTTTATAAAAGTGATCACACCCTGCCATGAGCTGAGGTCCCAGACTAAATGAAACAGAACAAATGATAAAGAAAGCTGGGCATCGGGCCTTTCTTGTGTTCTTCTTCCTGACTGCAAAGCAATGTGACCCACTGCCTTGTACTCATGGCACTGTACCTTTTCTGCCATGATGAGCTACACCTTTCCTTAAACTGTGAGTCAAAATAAACCTTACCTCTTTAAGTTGCTTTGATCAGGTATTTTGTAACGGCAATGAGAACAGTCAGCAAAGCCATTAAAATATCCTTTTTCTAGTTATGCAGACCACTCATTCACCCACGCTGACCACCCAGACAAGTATCTCTCTGCTTCTAACTTCTCCTTGTCCTTAAAACTCTGCTCACTGGGAGCTAGAGAGATGGCTCAGCTAGGTTAAAAAGGCTTACTGCTTTAGCAGAGGAGTAGAGTTTGGTTTCTAGGCAGCTCACAACTGCCTATAACTCCAGATCCAAGGAATCAGACACCTGGCCTCCACAGGAACTGGCAATCATGTGCATATCATACCTCCCAATCCACATACACATAATAAAAAGTTTACATATATACATTAAAATAAAAAGTTCACGATTCATCCTGGAAACTCTCAATCTGATGTATGTGTGTCTTTATATTTCCTGTAACCTGCAACTTACTTTATGTAGGCTATTATACCATGTCCTGCAACCCTGGCTTACCTGTTTGTCAACCTACATAGGTTATGGTACCTTTCAGGCAGATCTATGCCACTTACCTCTATATGATTTATTAGTACTGTGCCAAGTACATTAAAAAAAAAGTGTTCACTGAATGAGTAAATGGATAAATGATTTTTGGTGATAGACTATTTTATATTTCTTTAGACTTAAGAGTAACATTTTCAACCATCTTCAACTCATTTAAGAGTATATACACTGTACTAGGGGAGTATAAAATATTCCTGTAGCCTTAACAGATTGCTCGTATTTATTGGAATAGTAACTGTTTAATATGAGCTCTGTGCATTTTCGTCCCTTGCCTTCTTATCATCTCTTTCTCATTTCCATGACCCATTTTGGGGTGTCTGCTGATTTCAATAAAATTTTAGGGGAAGAAAATGTAGACTTCAGGAGAACAGCAAGACCTTGGGAGTTGCAAAATCATTGAGAACCTGCAGCTGGGACAGCCACAGGATGAGAACGCAAGGACTCAGCAGCAGGAAGAAAAGGGACAGAATTGTGCATACCCAGCCTTAGACAAAGGAGACCAGCAAGCATCCTCTGTCTCCTATAGGTGGTGTCTCAGTTTGTTTTACTAGGAGGCACAGCATTATAACGGGACATCTACGGCAACACATAAACCCACCATTATCTACCTTACTCTCTTTCCCCTTGTTTTCCCAGGTAGCAATATAAAAGAAGGTGGGAGGCTACACATTTACCTGCAAGCCAAGTAACACGCCTAGAACACTGTGAATGAGACAAAAACCAGAGAGAAAAACAGATAGTGCCTAGATCACGCTTTTAATAATATCTGTGTATATTCCAGTCTCATGTAAGTTCAAAGCAGAAAAATCCCAGCACACACAAGTTGAAGTAAGAAGCTTCAACTCTACCTAAAGAAATTGTGGCAACAGATGGGTGCTGGGAAGAGCAGAGACAGTGTCTTTCAAGCATGGGAGTCTTGGCAGGTTAAGCAGGCTCCGGTAGATTGACCCACACTGAAGAACATTTGGAGGCACAAATTAGATTTCATTGGTCATGGCGCTATATATATATATATATATATATATATATATATATATATAATATTATATTATATTATATTATATATGCTAAACTGCCTGCTTCCATCCCTGCCTCTACTTAGATGATGGGTAGATGCTATTCAATCTCTGAATGCCTCAGTGACATCAACTGTAAAACAGAATTTATAGGGACATACTGTGAACAAAGGGAGTTGAAACAAACATATATAAATGTCTGTCATTGAAATGAGAGACAGAACTGCAGAAGAACTGACTCAGAGGTGTCAGACATTCTAGGAAATCTGATTTCATTTCTATGCTGTCCCTCATGAATTTTCTGCATTTTATAGATTTTATACCCAGAGAACAAGTAATCTGCCCAAGGCCACAAGGTTGTTGAATGAACTTGGCATGGTGGTACAAGTCTGAAATCCCAGCACCAAGGAAATGGAGGCAAGAGGATCAGAAGTTCAAGGCCAGCCTGAACTTGAAAGTTGAAAACCAGCCTGGGCTATCGTGACTGTATCTCAACAACAACAACAACAAAAACAAGTCATAAAGTAGAAGGGATTGGATGTGGAACAAACTCCCATTAGCTCCAAACCCAAGTTCTTTCCACACCTTTCTAACTCTGATGCTAAGACATTCATTCATTCTCTCCTGTAGCTGAAATGACACATTTTGCCCCCACGGGCAATGACACTGTCATAATCATACAACGTATATTGTTTATGTTCTTCTTAATTTTCTTTTCCCATTTCATTCCTCCTCACTTTCTAGAGGGAGTCTGAAATATGGCATGACTTCAGAAATCAAAACAGGCCATAGGATTCCTTCTCGTTTTTCTCTAACTTAAAAAAAATTCTTTATTACTGTGTGCAGGTGGGTTGTGCATGCCATGATGTGGGACTGGAGGTCAAAGAACACCTTTGTGGTATCAGTTCTTTCCTTCCACCATTATGCATTCCCAGGACTGAACTCAGGTCACTAGGCTTTATCTAGACATTTGGCTGAGACATTTGGCTAGTCTTTGTTCTCCAAATTTTAACTGTTTTTTTAAAATATTTTATTAATTATATTTTTAATTTTATGTGCATGAGTCATTGCCTACATATAGGTAGGTGTACCCTTTGGTGCAGTGCCCACAGAGGTCAGAAGACGGCATCAGATCCCCTGGAACTGGAGTTATGGCCAGTTGTTATCAGCCATGTGGGAGCTGAAAATCAAATCTGTGACCTCTGCAAGAGCAGCCAGTGCTCTTAACTGATGAGTTCTCTCTTCAGCCCCCTGAATTTTGACTCTTAAGGGAATCTTCCCCCAGGGAAAGATGTCAGAAAAGTAAAATGCACATTCTTCCTAAGTAACACAGTTCAGTATAGGTCAGTTGAGCTTCTGCTGGCTAGGAGAGCACAAGACCCTCATGGGCAGCATGTGTCCTTCTTATGATACCCCTGAACTTGCAAGAGCTTTTCAGCCCTCAAGCAATGCCTGTTCCGAGATGCACACATGCACCTTATATATTAGTGTTGTAAAAGAGTAACTAGCACCCAGTACCCTGCACCCGCCTTAGCAAGTCTCTTAGTGTCCTGGAGACACAAGAAACTTCTATGTTAGAGCTGGTCTTAAATCTTTAGTACCAGCACTTAGTAGCTGTTTGATTTTGCCTCTGGGAACTTCATATTTTTTAAGTTATATTGAGGATACTTCTTAGTAGACGCCTACTCTGAGCATTCAAGTTGTAAAGGATATTGAGTGCCTGATACACAGACTATGCTTAATATGTGTCAGGGCACACAAGTACATTCCACAAAGGTATAATGTCTACTCCCTTAAGTTTGAGCTAAATCCCAGTAAATCTGAGTACAAATGGAGAAAGATGGGGAGTATATTCCAAACTGAAAATTAAAGTTCCATGCTACCCCTGAAGCGTAAAACACCAAACAAGCTTTTACTCTGGAGGTTTCAATAATGAATTTCTATTTAATTGATGCTGCACTGATCCATGCTTTGCGCTCACAACACACTCATTCTCTCAGTGACGCTGTGCGGGAAGGAGCTTTTAAATCAGTCAGTGAGCATAATGAACTCCAGTTCTCCTTCATGAGGGCAGAATTACAAACGTGCTTTTCACTTCCAGACAATTAATTAATTTGTTTACACGATTTCTTTGCTTTGTTTTATTTCATAATTCCTCCCTCTCCATTTGCCTAGCTCATCTCCAGGGCTTCTTATTAACCCTTGCAGGCACTCCTCCAGGATCCAGGAGAATGGACTCTTAGCTTTAATGAATTACCGGTGAACTATGAAGCAGCTCTAGAAGACAGTTTCATGCAGGTGTATATTCTTCCTCTAAAGGTAAACTTGACTATCTAGATCAATCACTAATGTTAATGCCTTGAAAGAGACAACCTCTCCACACCTCCTTCCACATACCACTTTTTCCAGGGTTTTAGCCAAATATTGTGTCTGTTTAGCAACTAGAACTTGCTCCAGAAGATCCCAGAGTTTCCATCTTTCTAGAATCCAGGGACATTTCCTGGCTCATTCTCATGCAGACTGTGTTTTACTCAATGACCATAGTTCCATTTCTCTTTTAATTTCATATTGTGGGCATTCCACTGTTGACAAGTCACTCTTAGAAGGCAAGATCTTTTCTTTCTTTCTTTTTTATCCTTTCCCTTGTGTTCTTTTTGTGTCTTTGTTTTTTTGCAGACTGCCGGGTTTTTGATTGACTTGGGGCTCTCCCACAAATCAGGGCTTTTAAGCATCTAGCAGATTTCACACAGGTTCCCCTCAGAGAGGTGCATTTCACAGAGGTAACAAAGCGTCAGGCAAAATTCTAGCTTTGTGACACATGGCAAGGACTCAAACTCCGTTTAAGGAAGGTGGGTTTAAACATTCCTTTTTTTTTTCAACAACTATAGTGTTTTCTTTGTGCCATACACTGTACTGATGACTTTCAGTGCAAAATCTGTTTTCATGTGTTAATTTGATAGGATTATCAATCTCACTGTACATGTGGCCAAAGACTCCCTCCTGACAATGAAACAGCCAGCTGGAGGTCCTTTAAAAAAAAAAGGGCCTTTGTTTTATATCTGACCCAGTCTTGGCCACAAATTAGATTGCCAACTCAAGTATATTAACAGACATTCAAGCCAGTGGTCTTCTCTGAGTTTCAAAGTTTTCATTTGAAATATGATATAACCCATACTACAATAATCTGTAAGCCTTCTTCCAGCTCGATCAGGATATAGTCATACTTTTAAACAGTTTTTTCAGTAGGAAATGGAAAAGAACACAAAAAAGAATTCAAGGGTCTCCAAGTCCAGGTTTGTTCCTTGAAGGAGGTGGGTAGGGTTTGTAGAGAGGGGGAGATGCATTCAGAGTAAGGAGCACATTTGAAAATTAAATACATGCTTGACATCTTAATTGTTAAATGTTGTTATCGACTCCTGTTGATTCCTGTGAAGCATGAAGTTAGCTGAGCACTTTTATTTCAGTTGTTTGCCCAGCTCTGGCTAATGGAAATGGACTCTGTACCCACTCTAATTTTTATTTATTTATTTATTTATTTATTTATTTATTTATTTATTTATTTTTATTTTATGTGTATGAGCATATTGCCTGCATGTACATAAGTACATCCATGTCTGCCCATGGAGGACAAAAGAGGTCACTGAATCCCCTGGAACTGGATATTGTTAACCACCATATGGGTGCTGGGATTCTCACCTGGGTCTTCTGCAAAAACAGCTAGTGCTCTTGGCTGCTGAGCCCTCTCTTTCCACTCTAACTTTTTAACAAGTGTGTTTATTACCAGTTAGCCTATAGGCACATCATTTTATTATGAATAACTGCAGTTGTTTTGACATACAATAAACTGATTTGGAAATTATGGTATTTATGTGGTTTTGAATCTTACAAGGTAGGCTCTATACCAAAATTCTTTTGGATGCAATATTAGATTTTCGGGGAGAATATTTTATTTTTTCAGAAGGAAAAGTACTCTGGGAGGTGTGTGGAATTGACTGTCAAACTGAAGGGATGGTGACTTCATGGGCAGTCTATGTGAGAAGATAACAGCATAACTTTGACTAAGAAACAGGCGAGCTGAGCTGAATGAAGACATACTCCTAAAATCTAAAATTCAGACATCTTTTGAATATGTGCTAGTTAGCTCTTTCCTTTGAAGCACATTTGGGGGCAAAAAAATGAGAGGTGGTAGAGCTTAGATTTGAACACTTGCTCTAATATGAGTTCTATCACTAACTAGCTATGCAGTCATGACCAAGCTCCTTAAGGAATCCAATTTCCTACTTTTTTTCCATTTGCAAAGTAGAAGTAATAAAAAGTATAAATCATTAAGGATTTTGTGAGAAATAAGCAAATATATGTAAAACAGTACACATTGGATCTGTACAAGGAATCACCACAATTTAGTTTCTTATAGTAAGCAGATAATTATTGGGCTTATGTAACTGGGAAATCCCATACTTTCAGAGAGTTCAGCTGCCAATTTTCAGGTTTCCTATCATAACACTAAGCAGAATTCAAGTTCCTAATTAAGAAGCTTTTTGAAGATTGCTAACCAGTCTTCCCATAATGGTAAAGATGTCTTGCCAAAGAAGATATGTTGAGATAAGCAGGAGACGTGTTATTTATTAACTTGATATTTTATTTGCTGAGAGTATCAGTGATATCAGCAGTTACTTCTCAAAGCATGTGAAGTCATCAAACACTGAGGAGAGGACTTAGAAGACAGTGAAGAACTGTGTGTTCACACTGTCATGCTCTGGTTCCTGTTTCTACTTTACTCACATTAGGTCTCACACAGAAAATAATCATATTCACACAGCAGAGCAGCCATGGCTACTCAGACAATGATCTGTCTGCAAAACCCTTACCCTCTACTACCTCAGTAGAACACCTTGTTGAGTAGACTGACATCTCCGCACACTATCGTCTCATGCTCACAGTTACTGGCTGGCAACTTTTGACTTTACAGGCTAACACGATAAAAGTTCAAAGTATTTATAGCATAGGACCCAAAGCAAGATGAAAACTTCATTAATTCTCATTCCTCTCAACATTAGCATAGCTGTTAGCTGTTGGTTTGTAACTTACATATGGAGCAGGGGCTGGAGACATGATGATTCAGTAGTTAAGAACACTTGCTGCTCTTGCAGAGGACCCAGGTTCAAATCTCACTACCCACATGTTGGCTAACAACCATTCTTAGCTCCAGTTGCACGAATCCAACCCCCTTTTTGGACCTCCATGAGCACTGCACAAGGTGGGTGCATTTACATACATGCAGGCAATATACACATACACATAAAAACATGGTCCAAATATAAGTATAAAATCTGACTATATATGATATAAATACATAAAATTAATGACAAACTGTAAATAAATACTAGTAAGTAAATGTCTTAATGACTTCTTGCAGAAATCAGGGTAGATTATGCTGTGTTACAGTAATAAGTGAAATATATGTAGCTCAGACATGTGCATGCCCATACATGTATGTTTCTTGCTCATATAAATGCTAACATGGGCGTTTATGCTTCTGCATCTTGTATAAGACCCTCTCAAATGCAAGACCTTCAAAGTACAAAGAAAAGAAGAGAGAGAGAAACAGACAGACAGACAGACTGACTCTGGGGGAAACTGGAAATGAGATTATATTAGTCACTTCTCTATTTCTGCCATAGAAACACCAACCAAAGGAACTTATAAAAAGAAAAGTTTTCTTAGCTTACAGTTCCAAAGGGGAAAGAGTCCCTCATGGCAGGGAGGCATGGTGGCAGAGGTGACTTGAGTAGACACAGAAGCTAAGCACTCACATCTTCAAACAGCCACAGGAAGTAGTGAGCAACTGGAGATCCCACAAGGCTTAAGAACTCTCTAAGCACACCCCCAGTGATATGCTTCCTTCAACAAGGCCACACCTTCTAAGACCTTCCAAAACATCGCCACCAACTGGGGACAAAATGTCCAAATACTTAGGGTGTATGGGGGACATTCTCATTCAAACCACCACAGGGATCATTTTAAACAAATGTCACATTTTACTGGTGATCACAGATCACTGATCAGAATCTGCCCCAAATCTAGCAACTGGCAGAGTGCAGAGAAACAGATAATTGATGAACAGAATTTTTATCCCACTCAGTCAAATTCTTCTCAGTTTTGCGATAATACATTTGTGTCTATTACCATAGAAACTTCTGTTGCTTTTCTCTTAACAAATTATGTGTCAAGCCAACAGAAACTTAACAGGTGTACTTAAAAAAATGCAAAAAATACTAGAACATATTCCTTCTTACTTGTGCTCAGAAAAGGATTAGAGTAGATAGCAAGACCTGAACCACATCTAGCTAGAATGACATCTTAGAGATTTTACTGAGTATACTAAAGATCATGCTTAGTCATATACAGTTTTATTTTTCAAATCCCACATTCATATTGCTTTTTCTCTGACCTTATTTGTGTTTGCAAAACACAAAGTGCAACATTCTCTGTGAAATGCCATCATTATTTTGCTTTTCCCATAAGAATTCTCTACAAAATTAGAATATTGCAAATCCTCATAACATTACCCACACCCACCTCACCATACGCATGCACACACACACCCATCCTTTCCCTATCTGCATATGGTGACATCTGATATTGTTTGCTTTTTGCCAGGTCTCAGTGTCCTTTCCTTCCTTTCTTAAGCTGAGAAATTAATTTTGCAAGGTGCAATGGTGGAAAGTGATTAGATGCTTTCACTGAAGCTCAAATCTATGGCAATAAACTTTATATCTTCCACTGAACAAAATGTTCCTCAAGGATATAGAACTCCTAGTTCCTACAGAGCTCAAACACTAGGACACAACCATGAAATTAGCTGAGCCAATGCAATGGGACTCTACTGCTTCAAAGAGGATTGGGAAGAAGAAAAGGCACAGCTAATTAAGCTGTGTGTTCAAGACAACTACAAAATGAGACCGGAGGGCTGAATTCTTATCTATTTTCTCAATGTAAATGTCAGGAGTGTAACATTTCTTCTGGAAGATAAGAGGAAATAGGGCCTAGAGACAGGAAACATTAAAGAAGACTTTTTTTTCTCATGGCTCTGTGATAAACAAACTAAATCTATGGGCAATATATTTTAGATACCTGGGCTTACTCTGTGTTGTCACTATGATTTCCATCAATTCAAAGAAAATAGGGTCACAATAGATAGTTTGGTGATGCTGAATCTGTCCCATTTTCACTTCTAGAAAGATCCAACACTAAATTCTCTTGTTCAGTAGTGGGAAACTGCTGACCCTGTACATTCTGCAACCTGGGTTTGAGACGAGTTCTATTTCCTTTATTTATTCTCTTCAACCACTGCTAAAATTTTGACATTCCATTAAAAAAGAAAGAAAGAGAAAAAAGAAATTCTCTTTAATTCAGAATAGAGAGAACCAATAAAACAATGCTAGGAAGAGAACTTCACTGCCCATAGGCAAAGTCTCACTTCCAGGCTTTGCCCAGGAGTCCCCTGAAGCACGCTGTTCTAGGTTGCTGTGTATTCCTTCATGTCTCGACACCTTTATCCTCCCAGGATGTTTAATGACTATCTCCATAACTGTCACTTGAATGAAATGATTTCATTTACTTTTCATATAAAGTTTTGTTTTTTCTATTGTTTATCTTAACTCTCTTTTTACATCTGATGCTGTGGATACTCAGGCTGCAAGACACAGCTCTGGGTAAGTGTGGATTTCTGGATATGCAAGTGTTTCTATTTACATTTGCAGGTACTTGTAAAAACTAACTTAGGGACCTTCTGCACATGACATCTTTTAGAGAATACACAAAGTATTTTAAGATATCTTCTCTTCTCACTATCACCGTGGACTCCAGGCAAAATAGAAATCATAATACAACTCCAATGCTGAATGGGATAATACACACTGTGTATAAGTAATTAGGGACCAAACACATAATTACTTGGAGTTCTGCTTGTTTAAGTAATGAATATGAACACAGATTGGCAGTGTTCAACTTTGCCTGGGTTGATTATGGAAACTGAAATATTGACTTTATCTGACTTGATTTGATTTGACTAAAGATTCACAAAGTATGAAAACTCTTCTTGTTCTCATTTCTGCTCTCTCGTGTACACATGCATGTGTGTACACACACCACACAGGCAATTCTCTGCAGATGCTGGATCACATTCCTTTTTTTACTCTCCCCACAATTACTTAGTGACACAATTTCAGTGAAAGAACTTAACTTTTCCAGTAAAGAAGAGTCAAATTGATATATACCAATATAATATATATAAATATATATATAATATATATTTATATATATATATATAATTTTCTCTATCGGGCTTTTTAGTCCATCCTCACTGTTGGAAAATGACTACTTCCAGCAGGGAATGTATTGTACTCAGTTACATTTCCCAGTGAATTTTCTCGTGTATGTAGGAGATGGTTCCCAGGCATATAGTGCCACTATATGCCATCCTTGCCATGAAGAACAGTCATGCCCATTCTCACCTTCTCCAGGGGAGGAATAAGTCTCACACACATTAACTGCTGCCCTGAATATAATAGTGAATAAGAGAGGAAACTGGAATGATACCAAGCCATTAGGAGTACTGAACCACAGTTTTCTCCACACCTCATTCTGATGACAGGAAGAGCTGATTCTACTATGTAAGTAGAAGAAAAGAATGCCATTATTTTCCTAACACACACACACACACACACACACACACACACCATTGGGGACTAAATTTTAAGGATACAAATTTTGGGAAATGCTACTAAAGCAAAAGATGGGAATTACGATACTCTTTCTGACTGAGAATCTATCTCTTTCTCTCTCTCCATATATATATATATATATATATATATATATATATATATATATATATATCCTTCATGATTTATTCAAATCAGATATACACATACAGACAAATTACTAAAAGCATCTGTCACTGACTTTTCTTTTTCTCATATTTTGTGAACATTTGCCAATGTAAATACATATTACCTTGAAATATTAAATAATAGTATTCTAAAATATCATTTGGCTGTACATGATCTATACTTATAATACCAGAAGTCTTAATCTTACCTTTCTCTTCCTCTCATAAAGATGTGATAATAACAAGGACTGTTATGAGATTCTAGCATGATAGATATCTCCGTGTGCCACTTGACTCTACTTTCAACAATCTGATAGAATTGGACATTTATCTTTTTATCAAATAGCAGTTTTCACAAGAAGCCATAATAGGCACCACTATAAGTAAATATTTGCTGCTTTCATGGATCATTTCTATAAGATAATACCTTAAAATGGAAGTGTTTGGTTAAATTCAAAAAATAGCTTAATAGCTTACAATACAGTTTTCCAAATTTCCATCTAAGGATATTAGAGCAATTTCTGATCTTACAGCATAGACACATAAGCTTTCCAGGGATTATTGCCAGCAAAGGTTTCTCCTTTATACGATGATTCTTGCTTATACTCTTAAGTAAAAGCATCACTATTTGTAGTTCTTTCTAATATTTTAAGAAAATAAAAAGAAACAGAGCACCTTTTCACTTCTATAATGGTAGCATTGGTTTTAGCTCTACAATTGTTCAGAACAGCTTACTAAATTGAGGATTTTCACATCATTTTCTCCTCCATGCTTTCTTTCTTAAAAGACCATCTTCACCCACAATCTCTTCCTCTTCACTTAGAGGTTATTTACTGTCTCTTGTGGTATAGTCCCCAGTCTGTATCCTTTCTACTTCCTGCCTTAAACCCCAAAGTAGTTATTTTCATTACTGCTCAAAGACAACTCATGCACTTCTGCTATGGTTTGAATGAACTTCTTTACCATTTTGAAGTGAAATGTCATTGCCCTTGATGGAGCTCTGTTGGGATGTGTGGGAGCTGTGACTTTTGAGAGGTGTTTGGGTCCTGAGGCTTATGTCCTCTGGAATAGCAAAGTTGTTAGCAGGGGATGAATTAATTGTTGTGGGAATGGGCTCTCTCTCTCTCTCTGTCTCTGTCTCTGTCTCTCTCTCTCTCTCTCTCTCACACACAGACACACACACACACACACACACACATACTTTCCTTGCCCTTACATCATATCATGACTTCCTTCAGGTTATGAAACAGCATGAAGTCTTTCATCAGCCTCCAACCCCTTGGTCTTGATCTTGGCATATCCAGCCTCTGGAACCCTAACCTAGTATATATCTAGTCACTCTAAGTGACACAATCTGCAGCATTCTGTTGCCACAGCACAAAGACAACTGCTCAGCAGCTTCTCCGGTTTTTATTTCATTTGTTGGTTTAAACTGTTGCTTAATTTTGAATCATTTAAATGTTGTTCTTCATGCAGGTCTTCTTTTTTGTTATGTGGCCCACACTACTTAGCTATTGCACGGTGCTTTGCATTTAAAATTCCCTAAGTATGCTCATGCCTGCTGCTTTTCCTGAATCTTTAGCTACACTGCTACATGTGTTTATTCCCTCAGGTCATTATCTCTCTCTACCACTAAAATCTAACGAGGACAGCTGGTCTATGTGCAAAATCGAGTGCCCAGCCCTCTATCTGGCAAATGGTGAGATCCTAAGAAGTGTTTGATGATGGCTGAATTGGAGTAACACATACATTTACCATGGAAGAGCTATCCTCCTCAGTCCAATGACTACACCATCAGGAACAAACTCCTAGACTCGGGCAGAACCAGTGCTAATATTTTATAGGATGGAAAGTGAACTTAGAGATTCACTTTTTTTTCCATCATGAACTGGGTTAATAGACCCCCCCCCCCACGCCAAGGACCAGGATATCTATATCTACTGCATGCCCTTTTAATAAATACTCTTTTTAAAGATTTGCTTTTATTTGTGTGTGTGTGTCTGTGTGTGTGCGTGTGTGTGTATGTGACATATGTGTGAGTACCCTCAGAGGCCAGAAGAGCGCATCCTGTTCTTGAAGTTGGAGTTAGAAGTAGGTGTAAGACTCCATATGCCTGTGCTAAGAATCAAATTCAGGTCCTCTGGTAGACCAGCAAATTCTCTTAATCTCTGAGCCATGTCTCCAGAGGCTTACCGCCCCTATTCTTAGTAACTAATACTCTATCTGGAAGTAAGGAGTGGCTAAGTAGAAGAATCCTGCTTAGCTTGAATAAAGTCCTAGGTTTGGTCTTCAGGACTACAAAACTTACAAAATACAACTACTCTATAAAAAGATACTTTGTCATTTTTCTGTGGATCAAAACTGACTCACTACTTCAAATAAATGTAGAGTTTCTTTTTTTCACTCTATTCAGTTATTTTGCTCCTCCACACTCCATTCAGAATATACTTAATGGAACTTCTTTTCTATTTCTACATTATACCAAATTTTCTTTGAGCAACTAATTCTGATTAGGAAGGTAGGAAGGAAAATTCCCTGCATCCTGCAGCATTTCCCGCACAACATACTAGTCTACTACCTTTAGTCTGTCACATAGAACCTTCTGGTAGCATTACATTGGCTTAATTCATTGACAATGTACATAAAAAGGAGACATAAGGTAGTGACACTTCATGTTAATGATGAGAAACCAGAAGTCAACACTGATCTTCCCCACTTCAGAAATCAAGCACTTGCTAAAAGGAAGATGACGAGCCTCACCCACCACAGGAAGAAGAACCCTTAAAAGCTGACCTTGATTATCCCTTACACTACAGGGAAAGGGAATGTTTCAGTCTCCGATTATTGGTTCCTTTGTGGGAATGATTGTATTGTAGCTGCACTTTTTTATATGACTTCCAACATTAATAGGTTTGTCGTTAAGGGGAAACATAAGTTTGAGTGCTGAGTTTCAGAAAGAAGGAAGTGAGTCTCATTACGCAACATGCCAACCACGAGAAATTCTGGTCATGGGCTGGAGATCTGTGCGCTGCCTCCACGCAGGTGGAGAGTGAGAGGGAACATGTTTTCCGTCTTATATTATAATCAGCACCAGTCACTGTACCCGTGCATACAGGGAAGATTTGTTAGATAATCTTTTTTAAAAATTGCCTAGCAACCACAAAAGTGATATCCAGGAGGTCTATTTCCAGTGAGACCCATTTTGATAATATTATCCTTGGAATTGGTTTTATTTTTGGTAGTTCAAACACTGAATTCACATTCATTTTTGATCCTTTTAGCGTTTCTTAGCATTGTCTATATCCAGTTTTAGGTACTGAGTGTTCATATCTCAAGGAACTTGTCCCTTAGAGAAATAAGGTCTACACAGACAAAGTTTTTCACACTAAAAATCTTGTTATTAGGATAAGAATTGCTTGCTGGAAGTAAAGTTTGTGCAGTGTTCATGGAAGCTTCACTGATTTTCTTAGAATTTCAGGAGAATCAATAACCAAAAAGGTTGTCTCTCTTCTGCTCCCAGTTTCTTCTTCCGGTGCAAACACCAAGTATAGCAGTGTACTGGCAAGTGCACTGGAGCCACTGCATTCTGATTTACTTCCTATCTCTCTGCCTTTGCTTGATGAGAGCAATGGGCAATACAGGCCAGGCCTTAACTCTCGTCTGCAAGTTTAGTCAAGCATATTCTCCTCACCAGTGATTTAGATATGTGGCTTCCCAGTGCAGGCTTCCAAGCTAGGCTCATCAGTAACACCAGCAGAAACCGAAAAGGTTCCTGCAGCAGCAGCTGCCTCCCTTGGAACAGGAAGGGACAGAGAAGTGAGATAGCACTTGTATTCAAAGAACACCAGCATACAGTAGAAAGGCCCTTCCCTTAGTTTGTAGAGAGATACAAAGGAGAGGGAGATTTCCTAGCCTGGGAAACAGCATTGTAATCCAGCTATTAAAACCTATTGTGAGTCTAAAAAGATTCTTGTGAAGTTATAGACTTATTTAACCCCTCTTACAATCCAATTCTGTCTTTGCCTTTCTTCATCTAAATCAGGCAAAAATATTAATGTGAGGGCTTTGAATTCTGAAAGTTCCATAATCTTTCCCTTTCTCTCACCACCTCTCCTTTCATTTTGGCAATCATAAAGTAATTCTTGAAGTGATGACTGACAGCAGAGCTATCCATGTGCAACATCAGCTGTGGTTATCGGAAACCCAGGGCAGGGAGCACCATTTTTCCTTTCATGGAAGTGGAAGGGATGCATTTTACTTATATAGTAATTGGAACAGATTTGTCCCCCATCACTACATTTTCAGTGAATTGGATCCTTAGACAGCATGGTGGACAGAATCAATTAACATCTCCCAAAACAAAGCTTGGCTTATCTGTTTTATATGCAAACATGGCACCAGTCAAGCTGAGACCCTGCTAAAGCTTTGCTCCTTCAGGTAACAGTTCTCAACATGAGAATGAGGAAATTCTTGGCTATTAGTCTGCAACATATTTTTATTTTGAATTTACCGGAAAATAGCTGCATTTGGGGTATTGAGAACCATGTGGCTATCTGAAAATTTCATTAAGAGGATGGCAAGAGATCAGAAAAACAATCTCTTACTTTCAGACTTTAGCCAATATTGGCCTAGAGACTTCTCACATAGTAAACACTATTATGTATTCTATCCCCAGCATCCAATAGAAATCTGACAATTCAGTATCTCTTAGAAGTGTTTTCTATGCTATTCAGCTAGAAGAGAGACAAAGGAGCCACATAAGCAAGGAAGAAAATACGCAAGAAAAAGGTGATCCGGTATGTTGGTTGAGTGCCAAAATTTTTGTGATAAAATACAAACTTGCTTACAAAGACAACATGCTTTCCAAATAGTTAAATGGAGATGAAAGAACCACATGTGGAATTTGGCAAAGTAGTTCACTTTTACCATGGTGATAAAGAACTGTGTTCTAACTGAAACAATCTCACTGACAGGGTTATACTGAATTCAGTGTGGAAGTCTCTTGAATAGGTGATCAACAGAAAGCTCCCCACTGAGCAGCTGAGAAGGAAAAAGTTTGAGAACTATAGTATCACCCAGATTTGTAGAGGTTACCAAAGGATCCTTGGAAGAAGGACTGTTTATAGACTACAAAGATGTAGGAACTTATACCTAAGAACTACAATGCTTTTTTCTTTTCTTCTTCAAAGAGAAACTCTATTTATTTTTGAAAATGATGACTACAATATCCTTAAGTCTTGCTGTTTTCTGATACACAGGAAGAAAGTTAGAAATAGAACCCTAGCTTAAAAGGAGTGCTATTAAGATTGTTGTAGATGTACTTGCCTTCTTATACAAAGAAAGGTCAATAAGAGCAGGCCTTGATAGAACTACTTCTGAAAAAAAATGAATTTCTGGGTCTGGACTGTGACAACAATGTTTTTGGGGAGCTCAGAGATGCTGTAAGAGGTATTATCTAGCACAGGTGAGGCACTGTATTCAATCATCAGCAAGAGAGAAGAGAAGGAAGAGAAGAAAAAGGATAAAGAAAAGAAAAATAATAAAAAAATTACAATGGGAAATCTCCACCTCACACCACCCAGCAGCTTTGCATTGTCGTGGATGAAGAGATCCAGCCTACCTTATTTGTGAAGTTACCTGTGATCCATTCCTTCCTATGACTCATGTCATTGTGAACACATTTACCTCTCTCCTCCTATGTTATAGTTTTTTTCCAAGGACCATAGGTGTACCAGGATATTTTCCCATCCATTGCTTCTGTTGGAACCATTTTCTCTGCCCATATTTTCCTGATAATCATCCACTAAAGATAATACACAGATAATGCCTCTTGAAGGGAGGCTTCTGCCACTCCCAGCAATGTATTTATTAGTCAGTTTTCATAGAGATATTTTTTTAAGTACGATACAACATTTTATATTTAGCCAAACTATACTCATACATAAAGTCAGACATTATTTCAATATTTCAAGAAGAGTGAGAATATTAAGGAAATTACTAGGAAATCGTGGTCATTAACAATTGGAGGAGTTAGGGGAAAGATTGGAGAATTTTACAAAGGACAGTCCCTGAAAGAAGACTATGTCTAACCTGATGCATTAGGTGACTGACCAAAAAATGATAATACTAAAAACCTGAGAGAAGAAAGAAGTACAGTAACATTTCCAATCACTAGGAGTCAGAGACAGCATATAAAAACATCAACTCAATGAATAGAAATAAATACATTTTAAATATCCTGAACACTAATGAATATTATGATGTTCTGTTCATCATAGAAAACCAATGCATACTCAATGAAATATTTCCAATATTTTTTTCAAATGATCAAAGGAAAAAAAGAGATATACTAATAAAGAATATGATAAGCAGACATGGTTGTTCCTGACTAGAAGGACTATCCCACAACCCTGGTAAAGAATGAGGAACTCCAGTTTCAACATGAAACCAGAGCACAGAAAGCATTATGTAAACATAAAACACAAGGAACAAGAAATCAAACTCATTTAAATAATACAGACACACACTCATACACACCACATAATTGTAACAATCAATCAGAATATAAATGAACACCAGAATATAAGTGAAAGAGAAAATATGTTACATAACAATGAGAATCAATATATAGATAAAATATATTTTCCAAATCTATGAATGTAAACGAGCTTAATTTGACTGATAAAGTAATAATGAATATCACATTAGACTATTAAGAAGAACCAGCTCCATAAGGTAAACAAAATAACTGTTTTAAAAAACAAACAAATTAGAAAGTTAGACATGAAAGATTGGGCCAAGATAATCCAGGAACATGCAAACAGAGTACCCCACTATACAGGTCTTAAAGTTAGAGAACGTGCTTTTCAGATAGTGTGCTTAATGTTATAAAATATATAATTTTCAATGATAAATTTAGAATCACAATCATTTACAAACCAAAAAATATAATAAGGACAGTCAGAAAATAAAAATTTCAAGAATTATCTGAAGATACAGTCAACAACAAACCAGAAGTACTGCTTTCTAGGTGATTTTTGCTTATGGAGTGGCAGACAAGGTGCTAAGAGGTAAAGATATAACTGACCAGAATGAGAGCTGAGCAAAATGGTCAATACTCAATAAAGCAAAGACTCTCAGCTTTATGTTTTGAAACTAAAATTTATTTTTAAGAATCCATGTGATAATCCCAAATGTGACCAAACACAGTTCCCAAAGAAAACTATAAATTCTCTTTTCCAAGATAAGAAATAGCATAGTGTTCTTTTTTCTGATCAACAAACAACAGATATTAATATTGAAGTATTCAACTTTCTTAGTAATTATGGAAATGCCAGTTTAAATCATTTTAAGATTTCATCTTACCCCAGTCACAGTGGCTAAGATCAAGAGAACAAATGATATCAAATGCTGGAGAGGATGTGGGAAAGAGGTACGCTCATTCACTGCTAGTGGAAGTGGAAATTCATTCAACCACTATGGAAAGTGTGGAGAACTCTTAAAAACTAAGAATGAGTCTACCATTTGTCCTAGTTAGACCACCCATTGGCAGATACCCAAAGGATTCATCCTATTACAGAGGTACTTGTACATTCATGATTGTGGTTGCTCTTCTCACAATAGCTAAGAGATGGAAGCAACTCAAATGCTCCTCAGTGGACAAGTGGATAATGAAAATGAGGTACATTTACACAGTGGAGTTCTACTCTCTGGTAAAGAAAGACAAAATCATGAAATCTGCAAGTAAATGGATGGAACTAGAAACTGTTATACTAAGTGAAGCAACACAGACTCAGAAAAAAAAATTATGATGTATGTTCTCCCTTAAACTGAGAGAAAGAATTTTAATGGAAATTTAAAAACTTTCTTTTGTTTGGTCAAGCGACATACAAATCATTTTTTATAACATGCTTTAAAAAACAGATATAAAAAGACTACATAGTATAGTCTACAGACTTCAGTAAAAACAGTTCCCATGAGAAAAATCTCTAGTCTTAAATATTTATAACAGGAAAGAAACTAAATCAATTCAATATGTAATAATTTTTAAATTTAAAAATAGTAAAATGAATATGTCTAAAATTTACATTTTAAATCAAAACTCATATGTGTAAGAATTTAAAAACATGGTAGATGAGAAATAGGCACAGAAAATGTGAGGAAAATGATTTTAGTTGATTTTGTACAAACACATTTGACATCTTCAGCACAATGGCGGGCAGTCTAGGGGAGTGTAAATAAAAAAGATCATTCTGAAAGAGACATAAAACCCAAACAACCCATTTCTACAAATAAGACAGAGAAATTTTTCAGCCACCTGAGCTTCTCTCAGAAAAAGAAAACACTAGGCCTTGACAATTTCATTAGAGTGTGAATTCTAGTGCTAAATTAATTCACTACTCCAGAACATAAAAAGAGAACAAAATTTTCATATAACTCAGTTCTACATCACAAAAATATTCAAACATTTAGGGGCTGGAGAGGTGTCTCAGTGGTTAAGAGTACTGGCTGCTCTTGCAGAGGACCTGGGTTTGGTTCCCAGCACCCACACGGTAACTAACAACTATCTGTTTCAGGGCATCCCAAAACTTTCTCCTGACCTCTGTGGGCATTACATAACACAGGTGCACTTACACACGTGTAGGCAAGTATTCATACATATAACATAAAAATAACAAATAAAATGTTTTTAAAAGTCAGAAACCAGGCAAAGGCATATGCAATGTCATTATGAAGTAATTAGCCAATTTAACTAAACAAAAGAAATTAGAAACAGAAAACCTGAAGAGAAAACAAGAAATGATTTGCTTATTATACTACTAAATGCATGGGATCCTCAGATGAAACAACTGAAAGACGAAGATTAGTAAGTGACCGAGTGCAGAATCAGTGTGCCCTAATCAAGGCTTTGATAAACTCATACACATTTCATGGTGAGGCACAAGCAGGAAAACTTTTTAGGGAGAAACCTAACAACAAAGTGAGACTCAAATGAAATAATATAATAGTAGAATAAAAGAAAAGATATTTCACATTCCTGAATAGAAGGAGGCCAATAAGCTCATAAAGGTTACAATTCTCCTTAAATCAATATCATTTCAGTGCTGTCTGTCATCTATTTAACTGGGAGAAACTGACCCTAAAGTTTAAATGTGGGGAAAGATACTTTAAAAATCAAGAAAGCGGAAAGAAGAAGAATAGGTGAAAATCAGTCCATGTCGATTTTTGAATATACCAAACAGATTCAAAGAAGATTTGGCAATACTGAAAACTCGAGTGTACGCATCTCTTCACCTCCTGATTTTACTTCTGAGACCATATTTGCAAAGGTGCTTCAGAATGAAGGCAGCAGGAGGTTAACTGCCACTGATAATAGCACAGAAGAGAAATACTGGAATAAATACTGCGCGTTCACATAGCAAGGTGAAAATGATAAGGGAGCTGTGTGTGTCCTGACATGGAAACACTGCGGGGACATATTAAAGACTGAATTGTCCCAAGTAAAGGACAGAGATGAGAAAAGGTATTAACTGCTTTATTTTCTTTTGTAATTGCATTATCTATTTAAAATGTTATGAAACAAATTGAATAGGAACATTAGACATCTCTTATCATTTTACCTAGGGGAGATAATTGTAAGAATTCAACACTGTTCCCAAGGTAGGTGCACATTCATTCATTCACTCATCATCTCCTTCACCTTGTAGCTCCTGTTAATGGAGCAAGCAGTGATGTTTGTGTTTTTTAACCACATCTGCACATTTTCTAGTGACTGCAGAAGTTTCTATTGATTCCAGTGTCTGCCTTTCCTCTCCCCTTGGTAACTAGTATCCCTGGAAGACAGGCAGCCTTAACTGACTACAAGTTGGAGGTCTTGTAACCCTAGTTGCAATTTCTTCTAACTCTAGTAGTTGTTTGAGGAAGGCCACCTGGCTCAGCCACCTAATGGAGGTGGCTGCCTTCATTAGATGGAACACTAATGACTTAATTGATCTGCAAAGACCTAAGCTTTGTAGTGCCCCAGAGGAAAAGAGCCAGAAGCCTGGCTCACTGGAGTTCAGTAAATTCACATAAGCCTTTTTCTCTCCAGGGGAAGTTTAACTGGAAAGGTCACAATCTAAAAGGCACTCTACTCTCTTGTTGGTCTTTTTGCACTTTTGCCAAGTTTTCTTTTGCCCAAATGTGTGCCTTGAGTTTGTCAGCCTTGATTTAAACGCACAAATCCCTCCGAAGGGAAGAAGTAGCTTCTTTGAGCAGCATATGCATTTTATGCCAGGCTAAACACTGCTGCCCACATCCTCCCATACTTTTCCTCATAAGTCAACGCAGAATTGCTCACTCGTCTGTCAAAGTGTCATCATCCATTAACAGGAAAAGGAGTTTTCCTTTTTTTTTTCATACTTGGCACACATCGAGTTACTTTATAATGGAAAAAAAATGTTGGATTCTTTTTTATAGAGCTTTAATTCTACAGAGTAAAACAAACCTAGAGAAAAGGAAAGGGGAACAGGAGAAGGTGAAGAAGGGAAGGAGAGGAAGGAGAGTAAACCAAAGCTAGCAGCTAGGGCTCATTGCTGGGGATGCTCTGATGGGCTGGGCTGGGCCTTCAGCTGTTAGCTGCTTCAGGGTTAGGCTCGGGTATGCGGTCTCCTTCTTCCCAGAATAACCTTTGTCCAGCAATGGATGAAGGTAGGAGTGTGCAAGCCTGACCTTGTTAGCTCAACATGGATAATTCAGAGAGGATCAGGTGTCATTTCAGAGCTCTTTGTGAGGTTGGGTGAAGCAGTCTTTGGATCTGCAGCAAATCGTCTTCTTGAGCCTCGAGGTCCTTCCTTATTCTACTTCACATGGGCATGGAAATCAAGGTCACTCCTGAAAAGCATTCTGTACGCTCAGCTCAAGAGACTTAATCTGAAACAGGGGTCAGTGTCCACCTGTGTTTCACATCTATCTCCCTCAAGCCTCAAAGGCTCTTTCATTCTGAATGAGGAGCCAAAGACTGATGGTGTTAAATTCTGCAGGAAGTCAGCTGTGGAACCTGCAATTATAGAGTTAAAAACACCTCTTCTTTGGTAATCCAGCATCTTGCCCCCTAAAAGAAAAATGAATCTAATAGCATCTTCACAGATATCTGTCTGTCTATCTATCTATCTATCTATCTATCAATCTATCATTTATCTATCTATCTACACCAAGGGATGATTATGTATACATGCATACACAGACATACACATATATCACCTATACATTATCTACTATCTGTCTACCTCCATATTTGCATACTAAATTTTCTTATTTTGTCTCTCCTGGTTTCATTCTATAAGAGGAATTCTTGCTTGGAACATGTTTCATGTCATATTAATTTTCTATATGAGTTCTGTTTTTTCATACATTAATTTGCTCCATGTATTACTTTATGATTGAATGCTCTCCCTTGGAATGGCAGTTTTAATTTATTGCCACATGGTGTTTTAGATTGTTAATAACACTGAACGTGGTATCCTTAGGTGTTGCCAGCAGGACAGTCTCCTTGTCATGGAATAAGTAAATGAAGGTCAAATCATTCTGTAGAACTTGCACCCACAGTCCTATGATTCAGTGGCAAGAATGTTATCAGCAGAGCCATTAGTGCCATAGTAACCTCTGTCTTTGCACATTTGCAAATTACAGATTCACATCCTTGCTCTGATTAGCTCCTGAAGTGCTGAACAAGAACTTGTAATTATGCACTACAGTCCCCTCTCCTGACAGACTGACATTACAATTTGTATCCCAGCCCATATAGCTACAGAATGTAAAAGTACTATTGAATGAAATTAGTTCATTTGGATCCACTTGTATTAATGCAATGTGTCATTTATATTGTAGAACTGGTTTTGTCTTTTATTCACTGCTGTGCTCAGCCTCCAGTGCTAAGGACAGATTATTCCCTGGGTGTACCAGACTGAACAATTACTCTCTCTGGGAACTCGTGGTAAAGGGTGGATTAGTGAATGGTAAAATGTCCTTGCTGTTCAAAAATTTGAATTCGTGTCCTGAATGTAACACTGGCTCTTTGACTAGTATTAGACAATGCTTCTCTCCCCTAGGAACATGAAGCCAGCACATGTCTGAGGTACCTGCTCCATCAACCCTCATTACAAGACAAGAAGTTCTAAATATGCCAAAATATATCAGGTCACAAAATATTATATTCTAATATTTTAAACATCTCGGGAACAATGCAGTACATAAATCCTTTTGTTTTGTTGACTTCTCTCCGTCACACAACTTTCTTAGGGGGTTATATCCCAGGTTACTCAGCGAATCTTGACCTACTTAATTCATTCTGCCTTTTCTCCTGGGTCATGTTTGCTTCCTCTCATGTAAGTGATTTAATCTACAGATTCTTACAGATTAACAACATGGCTCTTCCTTTGGTTGATGCTAAATTCTTCTATGACATTTTATGAGATTTTCAAAACTTGTATAACTCTCTCTCTATACCCCCCTACACACAACTTCTTAGTAAAAGTGCGTAAGTGTCCTGCCACACAGAAATGATTAAAGAAATGTGATCTCTGCTCTGTGGAGAGTTTCCACCCTTGAGAAGACAGAAGGTTAAACAAATGGAGGTAGACTGTTGTTGTGAAGATTGAAAGAATCCAGGGGAACACAGAGATGGGAATAAACATATTTAGCATACCATTCGATGTGGTGGACATATTTGAGGCATTGCTGAAATATAACTAGCCTTGTTTGTCCAATTTGTCAATATTGAAATCAGTAAACTTCACTATGAAGAGCACTGTTCTCATTTGGTGTAAGTGCTCATGGATAGCTTATAAAAAGCCATTTCATTATGTTTTTGAACTGAAGCTTTGGCAGTGATCTGTCACTTAAATTGAAACGGTCTATTTCACACTCATAACAAGAATGATAAATGGTATTTTAGACACTGCTAATTCTAGGTTGGTCATAGTGCTATGAGTTTCAGCTGTACCATGGCTTCTTGAAGGTTGCATCTAGAATATGTCTTATATCACCTCTACTTTATAAATCAGCAACCAAGTCAATGAACATATTAGGAACATTTCCACAAATGATACATTTTCCTAAAAGTCACATTCTGATCCACTATTGGTTACAGCATTGAAAAGTGACATTTGAGAAAGCTATTTATTATATAAGGTCATCCTTGGACGTTGCTTTTAAATTTTCTATAAACTCAAAATATGGGTTTAATACATTCAAGAAATAGAGAAAGTTCAACTATTTGAGGCAAAGAGTCAAACATCAGAGGGAAAGCAGGATTTGAAGCATAGTATAACTGTAGACTAAAATATTAGGGGATACATTACTGAGTTGACAAAGTTGGTTTTACAACTATTTTGGGGCACATTTACAAAGATTTAATGAGAGAACTCCAGTCAGAAAGAAGCATTGGCATTTGGGAACATAGTCATCCCTCAATGTCTGTGAAAGCTTGATTCCAAGACCTCCACTGATACCAAAATCCAGAGACAGTCATGTCCCTTATATAAAACAGCAAGGTGTTTGCTGTATAAACTATGCATGCTCTCTAAAATTCATGAAATCACCTCCAGATGCTTATTTACAGTACCTAATACAAACTACTACATTCTATGATAACAATTGTTAAACTGTATTGTTTAAGGAACAGTGGCAAGAAGTCTGAACATCTTCAGTACAGATGCACTTTCTTCTTTAATAATAACAATGACATTATGTATTATAGCTAATTATATATTTGATATTATTTAATACTTAGTATAATATTATATAATATACTTATTTAATATAACTTAATTACTTGAAATATATAGTTTATAGTGACAATCCTATTTTTTTTTTCTTTTAAGATGTTGGGGATTTAACTCAGAGCTTTGTCCATGTTAGGTCAGTACTCCACCAATGAGCGACAACCACAGCTTCCCAATGTTTTCTAGTTGTGATGTGCTAACTTCATGGATGTGGAACCCTCAGATAAGGAGGGCTGTCTGTAACAAGCACTAGTTTCTGAACTCAGAGGAAACCCAAGCTGAACAGCTCAAATGCACATACAGTCTGCCACTGGCTGTGGGAAATGACTGGGATGGGGTTGGGCTGAGGAGGCCTCAGTTAACAATTGCACGGTATATTGCATCTCAAAGACATGAGAACTGAACATAGGATAACCAGGAAAGACTTGCACCAGACTGAGAATCAACCAGTCTGTCTCCTAGGCTTTTCTCTGCTCAGCAGTGTTCCTGATAGGAGGGTAGAGATGCTCTTGGGATCCTGCTTACATCTCCAGCATCTTTCCCAAAGGATTTTCCTTAAGGTCACACTAGGGAGTTCAATCTTCAATTCAAACTTTCACATCACCATTGGGGAACTTTTCCTCACTCTCTGTGTTTTATATAGAACCCATCTGACTTCCAAGGTAGAGCTGCTAACAACCCTTTTTGCAGTCAAGCTGATTAGCCACTCTTATTTACTATTCTCTTCACTCTTTATCCTGTTTCTTCCTTTTAAATAGAATCATTAAGAATCTCCCAAACCTAGAACTAAATGCTTTCAAACTGCTAATTTTTTTAAAGCCAGGATTTCACTCTAGCCCAGGCTTACCTAAAAATTGCTCTGTAACTAAGGCTAGTCTTGAGCTTATGATGATCCTTCTACTCAAGCCTCTTGAGTGTCTAGATTATAACATGAGCCATCCTGTCCAATGACATTTTTTTGGATCAACTCAATACAGAACATCTGTCATTACAGTGTCCCTTGCTCTGCAACTAGGGTTGCTGGGGTTCGAGTAGAGTGGAGTGAATACAGACAAGGCAGAGGCAGACCACGACCACTGACGTTGACAGATGTTTTTAATTAAGCTCAATCTCCTATCCACATGTCATGCTGTCCTGAGACATGGCTAGGCTGGAATAGCTTTTATTTCCCCAAAGGCTTCAGGGCAAATTGGCAGGACACTGGAGGTGTCACTCAGAAGTGAAGGTAAAGTGCTTTCAGAAGAGTCAAGGCATCTGAAAGACAGACTTGGGGGTATTTTAAAGATGGAAGTATCATTCAAATATATCCTCTTACTTAATTCTAGACGCCTATAGTAAAAGAATTATTTTATTGTTTCTAAATCCTAAAGCCAACTTCTTCAGGCTTTTCCCTCTGCAAAGACTTTGGTTTCTCAGTTAATATATGGAGCACAAATGTGCCTGATTCTTAACACACCATCTTCTACATACACCCTTCATGAGCCTGCCAGAAACCCTTCTTTCATATGTGTGCATATCTGTTGGGTCACCCCTTTAAGCCCCTGATTCCAATGCCACATACTATAGCTCCAACTGATTTTTAGCCATTGCTTCAAGTTGAACCCACCCATCTCAGCTACCCAAAATCAGGTGGTCTCCTGCTTTGAAAGAACTTTGGGCAAGGTTGGTAGCTAACTTTGTTGTTCTCAGGCCAAGAAGATAAGTAACCCCTACATGCGTGGGAACTGCCTGTTCAATAGACACAGGCAGGGCAAGATCCTCTACAGAGCTGACTGAAGTTGACATCATGGCAGCACTTACCATGGATTCTTCCTCCTCCTGCTTTTTAACATTTTTGAAGGTGTTGTTCTTCTCTTTGGTTTTGTGAGACCTTTAGTTCACTGATAGAATAGAACCTTCATCTCAACTATGATTTTGTTAAAGAATTTGAATTAATACAGTTTATTATGTTTATATTATTTTAATTAATAAAATCACAAATGTTTATGGTTGTGCACTGTGTTTTAGTAAATGTTGCATGGCGGAATGGTTAAGTCAAGGTAACTGGCAAAGGTATTACCATTTATGCTCATTTTTTTTCTGGTGAGAACATTTAATAATAAAATATAAGTAAAGAGGGCCAGGCATGGTGGCACATGACTTTAATCCCAGCACTTGGATGGCAGAGACAGGCAGATCTCTATAAGATCAAGGATACCCTGGTCAGAAACAGAGTAACTTTGAAATGAAGAATATAGTATTATTTACTATCCTCATGATTAGGGGTTTGATTTTAGACCACTTCTCTGAAGAAGACATTTAGTTCCCAGAAATTTTAATCAAACAAGCAACAGATCTAATGGTAAGAACAGTTGACCAAGGGTAAACTAGAACTCAGCTTTCTTCATTCCTTTTGAATACAAAAGTAAACAGTAATAGATAGATCTACTGAAAGTGGACTATATTTTATAAAGAAACAGATAGGATTCAGTTCTTACAAAGATTTCCCCAACTATCTAGGAAGTAGAAGTCAATGGAAGTCATAGGAAAGTGTAAGAGTAATACTGGTTATGATGACAGTCATCATTGTGGAGAAAACACTAGGCACTATGTCCTGTCTCCAATATTTAGCTTGTATCACTTCATTAACTCTTATTGGCAGCTCAATGATTTAGGAATAATCAGTTTAATTTAATAGATTAAGAAACTGGACAATGGAGAGCTTCTTCATTTTGATCAGGGCCAGAAAGTTCCTAAGTGGCACAGAACAAAATAAAGCTCAGAATTGACTTCATATCTAGGGCTCTAATTACTCCTTTAGACCCATTTATGACAAAGTATTTGCTCACTTCAGTATTGTGGGAAAGTAGATAAAGGAGTTACTGAAGAACTGGAAATGGAGAAGATGTGTGAGCTCAAGTACCCCAATACATGAGGATTGTTCCAATTGGTCAGTGTTGCTTTGTTATTACTCTGCACTTCCTTCTCTCTGCCTGCCAACCCACGTCTCTTAGGGAATGAAGATTATGATGTCATGGGCAGAATGTAAGCAGCTCTGTACACAACAAAACTTAATCTTCTAATCCAATGATGCAGAGCACTCCTGGGACTTGATGTGCAGTTCTGGCCGAGTCAAGGTCAGCTAACGTCATCGAAGTAGAAAATGTGTAGTTAGACATGACTCGGAGAAGTTCAGCCTGTCCAGATTTATAACAGTTGGAATTTTTTCTCTTTACCTTTATTTTATTAATTTTATTCTTTTATGTATTGTTTGTTTGCTTGTTGTTTTGAGACAGGGTCTCCCTGTAGCCCCAGCTAGCCTGTAACTCACTATGCAGAGCAGATGGATCTTGATAGCACAGAAATTTGCCTACCTCTACCTCCCAAGTGCTGGGATTCAAGTTCATGTGGTACCATGCCTGGCCCTCTTTACCTTTATTAAAGAAAGAATAAGGATTTGCCTTCAGAGAAACAGTTTGCCTCTACCTGTTACAATGGCTTCTTCAAGTGGAACTACTTCCCAGCTTAGTTCTTTGTTTTCTTATTTGTCTTCCTTATTTTTAAAAAAATAATTCTAGAAACATAAAAGTTACAAAATAGCCCTGAGAGTTTTTCATATTTTTCAACAGCTAACTAGGTTTAAGCCTTGCCAAATAGTAAGAATTACATGAAGTCTGTATATATATGCCTGTAATTCTGTAATCATGCCTGTAATCCTATCACTGGAAATCAGAGACAGGAGGAACTCACTTACTAGCTCTTCTTGCCAAATGAATGAGTTCCAGCTTCAGTGAGGGCCTCTGATCAAAAACTAAGGTAAAGAAAAATAGAGGAAGATACTCAGTGTTGACCTATTCTTTCCATGTATTCATACACACACACACCACACACACACACACACACACACACACACACACACACATCCAGCAGGAAGAAATACCTTTAAAAGAAAAAAAAAAAGACTGATTCCACAGAAGGCTCTTTTATTCTTTTCTCTCTACAGCCCAGAATCTTTTTTTCCTTCTTCTTACATGATACCTTCAATGTTAAAAGACTAGGAGGGCAGGAATGATTATCTCTGTATTTTTAGCTGTCCACAGAGCCAGAAAATATCTTCAGAATTTGGTTTTCCTTTTTAGAAATGTGACTCTCTCTATTACAGCCATTATATCTCTTGGTTTGATGCTCTGAATCTTTATATCTGTGGGTTGTATCATAGATGTCCTAGAAGAATTCAGCCCAGAAAGTCACGACTGGAACTTTAAAAAACAGAGGTCAGGGCAGGCAGGAATTCAGAAGCCTTCTCCAGAGGTGGCATATAAATAAGCAGCCCAGATTCTCACCATTTCTCTTTCCTGGAGATCTCAGTGGTTGTGAAAGTTCAGAAGTGAGGAAGTGGTTCATCTCTTCACCCTCATCCACAAATTAAGCCTACAGATTAAAGTTTCATTCTAGAATGTTACCTTAGAATGTTCTCCAGAATGAGTGGTATGGGCTCGTCTTAAACCCATTGGAGTGACTGGGATCAAGATATCCCAGTAAAGTGCTTAGTGCACAAGCATGAATCACCTGAGTTCAGGTCCTTAGCATCCTCACTGTGGCACATGCCTGTAATCCTATTACTGGAAAGCAGAGGCAGGAGGATTCCTATAGCTCACTTACTAGCTCTTCTTGCCAAATGAATGAGTTCCAGCTTCAGTGAGGGCCTCTGATCAAAAACTAAGGTAAAGAAAAGTAGAGGAAGATACTCAGTGTTGACCTCCTCTTTCCACATATTCATACACACACACACACACACACACACACACACACACATACACACACACATGAACACACATACATCACAGACAAACACAAACACACACATATACATATACCAAAGTAAGCCCGCTGGAATTAGAAAAGAAAAATGTCAAATAGGAAAATTAAGAAAAGAGGGAGAAAACATGACTAGCACCAAAAGTAAATACAGGAGTAGAGAAAATGAAAACCAGAAAAGACAGATGCTTAGAATAACATTGAAGTTTCAAAAAATACTGCATAGTGAAGAACTTAGAGGAATAAAGACTATTTGTAAGTGGTTCAAAACAGTTTCATCTTTACCTGGATCCCATTCTGAAGATGATCATGCAGATTAAGATTGGTATTTGTGAAGCTTAGAAAACACAGTTCCTGAGCTCTTATTTTGAAAGTGCCATTATTATTAGCTCTTGGCCAATAAGGGCCTCTTTTTAGGTTTTCAGTACTCTCTTCAATTCCGTTGAAAGACCTTGATCTAATAAGCTAATGTTTCACTGTAAATCTTTGCTTTTTTCAGTGACTGCTATGCTGAGCAGGCTCCAGCTTTTGGATGTTTTTTCCCCAGTATCATCCTTTCCCCTCGAGCATGGGGAGGACCTGTAACTAGCTCATAGCCAATATTACAAAGGTGTTGGGATGTTACAGCTGTGATTGTCTCACATTCTATAAGACTGTCTTGTGAAGAGTCTTGATTTAGAGTTTCTATTGCTGGCTCTGAAAACAAACACAAGCTGCCATGAATTCTTGATTCTTCAAAGAACCAAGCTGTCACAGCGAAATAGAATCTGTCAGAAAGTTGAGTAAAATTCCTGCAGTTGAATTTCTGGATGTGAAGATGGCCTTCATTGAGCTCTTCATTCCCAGGCCTCCATAGTACGTAGGAACTCGGTTCTGTGCCTGTTCTCTAAGCTTATAGGAAGTGTGAGAAAATATGTCTGCATTGCTTTTGGCTGCTGGTTTTATGGTCGTATGATATAAAGCAGTAGAAAACTAGTGCATGTACCAAGTGCCAAATCCATTTGACCTCTGAATTGTATGCTGTGAGGCTATATCTAACATAGCACATACACCAGGAGATCATTTATAACATGTTAGGAAATACAAAATACAGACCAGAAATGATTTGAAAAGCCATGTAAGGTGAGATGCAAGAAACTTCCATCTTTGTAAGGATTTCCTTTTTTTTTTTTCCTGAGCAAGCCTCCACTGTATCTTCTAGATCTTCTAGAGTCCAGTGAATTAAGGTGGACTGCTTTAAAACTTAGCCCATAAAAATCTTTCATTATAAACCTAGTCATGTTATCTATGACCCCAAAATAGATGTTTGGTTCTAGACAGGCCTGATGAAGATACACTGAAGACAACACCACCACTGGCCAAGCCTTACTCTGGCAGCACAGTGCAGGTGCCTACCCACACTCCTCTCTAAGTGGAATACATGTTGGGTCTATAATAAAATGAAAAAAAGATAAACATTGTTCATTTGATCAGACTGATACTTAGGGAGCTATTTTATGTTCTTTCCCTATTTTTCATAAAATAACTCAATGTGTTTGATATTTCAATATGTATTAAATATTATAACAAAGTGATAATCATTGTTTTCAAATCCAAAGATAACAGTAATACCCAGAGCACATGGAAGAAGTGAATAGTCTTGAAAATTCCTGACTTGTAAATGAAATAAACCATCATTTTCAATCTGAAGAATTTTCGTTTTACTAGTAACTGTGCTGAGTGTTTAATGGTCTTTTCAAAATACCCTTATTTTTTACATGCAAAGTTTAAGTGGTCTGTAAATACTCTGAAAAGAGAATCCAGGACTGAATAAAATGAAACCCTTCCAAATGTAGCCTATAATAATATGGTCTAATGAATATTGGAAGGTGGGGGCTTGAGAGAGACTTATCTTGGTAGTCTTCTTAAGAAATAAAAGTTTGGGGGCTGGAGTGATGGTTTGGTGATTGAAAACACATACTGTTCTTGCAGAGGACTTGAGTTTGGTTCTTAGCACCCATGCTAGGTACCTCATAATGGTCTATAATAACTCCACCTCTAGGTGATCCCACACCCTCTTTTGAACTTGACAGGCACCTGCATTCACAAGTGTAAATACTCACACACAAATAATTAAAAATGAAATAATTCTTTAAAAGATAAAGAAAAGATATATGTTTATAAATTAGTTTGGAATAGATGACACTATGTCATCTAATATAAGCAGGCAAAAGACTTCTTTTGGATTTTGAAGAGTAGAGAGCTCTACTCTTCTGTCTCTATTCAGACATTTGTAGTCCAGATTAGAAGGAGGCCATGGATATTATTAAAAAAGAAAATGCTCTGATCTTAACAACATCCCATAAGTCTTAATTGCTTAGTCCTGGAGTGTAGTCTTTAGCTAATAGGGAAACCTGCCTAGAATCTCCCCAGAGAGATGATGTGTTAAGAGTAGTCTGAAGCATTTGAATGGGTACCTGGGAGAAAGATACATTCAAAGAAGACGGATCAATCAGAACCCTGACAAAATGCCAACACTAAGATAAAAAGATTCCAGTTTAGCAATGGAAATGAAAATTCCTATTTATAAAAGGAATAAAAATGTAGAAAAACATGCTCCAAAGAATACTTCATTGGAATGAAAAATATCTATATGGAGACTTAGACTGAATGAAAAATACAGAAAAAGAAAGCAAAGGCGAACAGCCCCTAAGAAATCCCAGGAGCTGGTGATTAGGTAGACTGATTCATTGTTGCCTTCAGCCATATTGACTGTGTCTTATGGACCTACAGGCCAGGGCTTCTGTGAAGGCCTAGAACTTCAAAGATAAGTCACTTTGTTCACCCCTGGAAAGATCTCCCAGCTGAGTGGGCGGGGTAGAATGGCAAGAGGCTAACACAGAAGTCTCCATAAGTACAGGAAAAGCAAATGGTAGAAGGTCTGGCTTTGCTCTTGATCTATCAGACCACATTACACTTCTATCAGGTCTTAAAGCATAAGCCTCAATTTTCTTGATGCAGGAGAAAGGAAAGGGTCTTCCTGACCAATGATAAACTTATTCAAGAGACAGATGAGAAAGACTATCATTGGCTCAACTGCCAACATATTACCACACATGGAGGTTAGGATGAGCAGAGAGAAAAAGGTTTGAAATGCTAGATTCCCTTCAGGAAAACTTGAAAATTCTATTTATGTTATGCCAAAGTGGTTATAGGATCTGTTTCCAAATAGCATTCCCAACTACTTTATAGGCAATGTGGGTTTCATTATCTTTGGAAACTCGTCTCTTTCCCATGGGTACCCAGAAATAAGAGACAAAAGTCAACCAAGGAACAAATTAAAACTAGATATAAAATAAAACTCAGAGATAACAAATCACAGATGGACAAATAATCTTCAACACTGTAAAATAAGTATGTGCACTTCCAAGAGATAATCAAATCATTTATAAGGAAACTTAAACCAATGGTGCAGCTAAACAATTGGGAAGCCTCTTTTATTATTACTCATGGGTAAAGAGGAAGGAAGTAGCTGTGTTCAGCTTACTTCTCTGCCCCTATCTGATTTATTCTTTTATGCAGCAAGTGAGTCAGCCTGAAATCCGCTGACAAATGAGGAATGATCACCTTGTGAAGGAGTCACATGACTATGGGTAAAAGGATGCTGCGTACAATGTGTAGAAAAGGTTTGAGTACTAGGACGACAATCTTAACGAGGTAGAGACTAGTCTCTTTGGGTTAGCAGTCAGGAGATTTAGTCCAACTATCCACCTAACTTTAACAAGTCCCTCGAAGGCTTCTGTTCCCCTGTTCTTATAACTATCAGGTTGTAATGGATGACTTTGCAAGGACCTTTCCACCTGTAAGATTTTAGAAATCAGCTAGTTTTCTGATCCTTAGCTTCTACGAAAGTGGGCTTCACCACCTGAAATATTCTAATGCTTTAGGAATAAAGTTAGTGGAGATCAGCTGGTGTGCTGGACAGCTTCAGTTGTCAACTTGACACACCTGTAAAGAGGGAGCTACTGTTGAGGATTTCCTCTCTCAGACTGGCTTGGGAATGTCTGTGAGGCATTTTCTTTCATTGTGTAAAGATATAAAAGGATCCAGTCTACTGTGGTGTTGCTACTCCTGGGCAGGTGGTCCTGGGCTGTATAAGAAAGCAGACTAAATATAAGATAGAGGAGCAAGCCAGAAATTAGTGTTCGTCTACAGTCTGTGCTTCAGCTCCTGCCTCCAGGTTCCTGCCTCCAGTCCATGTCTGACTGTTCTCAAAGATAAATCTTGTCTTGAGTGTGCAAGATGAAAGAAAACCTATCTTCCTCAAGATGCTTTTGGTTTTATTACGGCATTAGAAAGCAAACAGAACACTTGTCAGATTGATTAGGAAATGTCAGGAGACCAACTTACAGCACACATTCTAATAACATTAATATAGCAGAGAATGCACCAGGGCGGGGTCATTCATTCAGGCAAACAATAAAGACATAAAGGAACCTTCATCACAGAATATCTCACATGGGCCTCTATCTCTCATAGTACCATCAGAGGATAGTAGGAAATTTCAATGAGGGTGATATTCTGAGCGTTTGAGTCAGGTTTAATCAAAGAAAGAACCCAGATCTCAGCCAGCCCAGAGAGCAACAAATCGACTTATAACCAACTGATTGAATAGTATTACTACCAGGTTCTCCAGATGATGGAGAACTACCATGTTAGCCTGATGAGTATTAAATGTCTGAATCTCTAGACCTGATAAAATCTGAGGCATATTTTATTGAGCGCAGTAGCTGAGTTTGATGATTAAGCAAATATTGGAAACACTAAGTTGACAGAAATTCTGCTTCTTATCACCCATGGAAAAGGCTGTAAAAGAAAGAACAACAACATAAGTCATGTTTCAGTCCTGCTACTAATCAGAGCTGTAATAACTTGCCAGCTGACACAGAAGAACTGCCAATAAGTGTATCTAATGCTATATTAAGTTTCCTTCTGCAAGTGAAGTTCACAGATGCTATATATTTAGTTCTAGGATATATGTATTTTTAATATCTTCTCTGCCATTTGACTGCATCTTATTGACCTCACTGCAACCCACAGAAGAGGCAGATTTAGAAGCAAACCAGTATGACAGGGAAATGGCCCAATTATGCAGAGCCTTGATGTTCCCTTAGCGAAGCAGATACATGCTGCGTGCTGAGACACAAAGGGAAGTGGGAGGCGCTGGGAGAGTGTCGTTAGATGGGGAAGATGAAAGGACAGCAATTATTTTAATCATTGGTGGAGAGGGTGCAGTAATGCTTCCTGTAATTGCTGTGTGATGCACGAAGTCAATAATTTTAACTGGCCTTTAAAAAATTATTTGGGAATGGAAGCTAATTTTGCTTTTTATCCCTTGGGCTAGTGAAAAGTATTAATCACTCTTCCATTAAGCAGCAGCCATTCCAGTCATATATATATATATATATATATATATGTATATATATATATATACATATATATATATGCATCCCTCAGTGAAGATGAAGAAGACCTTGGGGCCATCATAGGCCTATGTCTGAGACTGGTGGTAACTGGTTGATTTGGGTGAATGATTTTTAACCTCTATACAGGTTTCTATGAGGGAGGTTACGTTCTCTGCATCCAGATCTGACATCTGTTAAATCTCAGGCTGGGTAAACTGAAGAGAAATCTATGATGATTAAAGATGACTGTGTATAAATCAGCTTTACAGTAAGCAGTAATAAGAACAGACTTCCCTGTGTTCTCAAAACATTAAGTCAGACATATACCCTCTATTAAAAAAAAAAAAACAAGAAGCAAACAAATTTTGCAGTAACTGTGTAACTATTTGTCTATTTGTTTTTTCCTCTACCATGAATGTGCCTACACGTGCCAGTGTGCACACACACAAGTTGTCTATGGTAACTTCTGGAAGATCAAACACAGGGCTCTGGCATGGTGTCTGCTATGGGAAGTATAGTGAAAGAAGGAGGGGAAGAGGGAGGGATCATTCAATATCACAGTAAAAACTTTCTCCTAAACACAGAGGTTCCTTTGGAAGTTTATCCCTTACACTAAAGAAACTGGTACTGGATCTAGCACCTCCAGATGATTGAAACTGCACTGATAGTCACCTTTGGTCTCATCAGCATCTCAGAGATTTCATTCTTTCAAATCTTCATTCTTTTATTTAATGGTCATTTATAAAGCACTTGCCATGAGTCCGTCACTACATTGGGTGTTGAGGTTGAAACTGATTTACAGTTGCATTCTCCTTTCCTCCTGTGGCTTTACTTAAGAGTGATACAGATAATAAATATGTAAACATGTGAACTAGATAAATTCAGGACATTCGTGGACAGCACATAATGGTACAGGACAGAATAACTGATAGGTAGAGAGGAGGCAGCTTTCTAAGTGAGGATGATGGGAAAGGTCAGGATGAAGAGATGACTTCTGATAACTCCTCATGTTAAAAAAAAGGCAATGTTCTAAAAGAAGAAATCTCATAGACCAAACTAAAATCTGCAGTATGAAATCTAAGACAAGGTGTGGTAGCAGCCAAGAAGCGTGGGGAGAGGAGGAGATCGAGGGAGTAGGTGATGCAGGCACTTCAAGGTCATGGCTATGTATTTAGATTTCATTGGTAGTGTGGCAGGGACTATGCAACGACTTTAGTGGGGTAAGGTGGGAAGGCAGCATTTGCTGATTATATTTATGAAAGTATTCTGTCTGCTGTGCAAAGAGATTGGCAGGACATCAAACTTAGTAGAAACAAAGATACAGTTTGAATATGTCTATAGGCATCCTGGTGAGAGATGGCTGACTGGGATACCCTTTGGAATTGCCTTGGTAGGACTTCTGGTGAACAAAGTGCAGACACATGGAAAGGGAGAGGTACAAATATTCAATGTGGGAATTGCATAGCTGGGGGGAGTTGGTTTAGGCTTGATGTTTCTCAGATGCCTGCCACGTGTCCCATGGAAGCTGTTCATATAGAACTCCCATAGGCAAATCTCTCAATCAACTGAGGGGAAGGGCTGGTTGTCTGCATCCAAAGTGAACAGGAAAGAAATACATTGTAGAAAACATTTCCCCAAAGCACATTCAACAATAGCATCATATTTTGAATAAAAAATATCCAGTGGGAAACAGTATGGTGGAGTGTTCGTAGTTATGCAGAAGAGACAGGTTGCTGAGATGTTAACTAATTACCGTAAGTTTAGTCTACTTCAATCTTATTTTCTGATATAAAGTAACAATCTGTTCCTTAAAGGAAACTTGGTGAATCTATATCTTTTGTAGAAATCTTAATTACAGCACTCAGATATAAACATTTCAACATTTTGGTCTAACTTTTAAATTACATAGGTGTGTATGTATGTGTGCACTTGTGTGCATGAACACACGCACACACACACACACACACACACACACACACACAAACACTAGTCTAGGCACAGAAGATTCAGTATAATACAGAAAGAGTCCCCGGCCACTTGAGTATATATTCTAGTATGGGAAGCTGTGTCACAAAGACATATTGAAGCAGATACATAGTCTGATAACGCTAAAATATATGGAGATAAAGAAACCTGTGTAAAGAAGTGTTTGTTGGGAATATTGATAGGAAATTAGATGGGGTAGGGAAGTCTTTATAAGTAAAACACATTTGGAGACAGATGGAAAAGGATCTATGGTCCTTCATCAAAGGATAACTGGAAGCTGTTGCTCTGTGCAGCATAAGTACAGACTTTGAAGTAGAAGCAAATTCAACTTGTTTGAAAACTAGCTAAGAGATTAGAATGGTTATCACAGTGCTCAAGGAAGTTGGAATACTATTGTTTATGCTGACTCCAACATCCTCTGCAGTAGAGGTAGAAATGGTCACTTATACCTTTTTTGACCCCAAGAAAACACACTCGAAATGAATCATTTTCATATCACGGCCTCTGGAAAATTAATCCTTAAGAGACAAAGATCTGGGTTCACAATACCTAAGCCTGGTGTTGACACTTTTGACCTTACATGTCCTTCTAGCCTTGTTTTTTCGCTTAACAACAGTCTCCACATTTTGGGATTAAGCTTGTGATTAGGATAATAGATTAATATTTGCAGGGTTTTTAGAACAGTCTTTGGCACCCAGCAAGGGTTCAGTTAGTATTGGCTACTACTATTACTGCCATATTGACACTAAATCTCTCTCACATATTGGTCAATTACTCCGTGAGGATTTTATCCATTTTGAGGTCTCCAGGACTTTAGTGTTTGCCTGGCAAAACATGACTTTGTGCTTAAGAGATGGTTATTTCATTATTCTAATATGATACTACAGATGGAAGCTAGGGCATAGAGTATGTTAGGCACACAGACTGCCACAGGCTATACCTGTAAGCCCTTGTATTTGGGGGACAGGGTCTCATTATGGTGCTCAATCTTACCATGTAGTCCAGGCTAACTAAACTCATGATCCTTCTGCTTTCATTTCCTGGGTGCTGGGAGGATAGGTATATACCCAGCTAAGAGGTGTTAGTTTGAACTAATCTGAATTCCACTTGAAACCAGAGTCAATACAGTAAACAAACTTACTATCAGTTTTACCCATAATTTTAACTCACGCCAAAATCAACATTTAGATTAAGGAACACCACTCATTAGGACCATCAATCTCAGCACAGTATAATTACAGCCAAGGCTGTTCATCCAGCATTCTGTAATTGGGGCTTTTATTCACAACACTTCCCACATTCTCACAATGATCACTGACATTCGTAATGACAGCCCTTAGGCCATGTGAAATCCTCCCAAATCTCCAAGAATGATTGTACCCGGATTCTGCCTCCCTGAGAGCATTTCAGTGCATTCACCATCCTTGAAAAGATGTAATCCCTGTGTGTTATCCTTGGGGGATCTCTTCTCACCAGAGGTCACATTTCTATTTAGAGTATATCACCCTTTGATCAGATCAGAAAACTTCATTTACTATGCTTAAGAATTGAAAGACCAAGGTGTCATAGCTCACCGATGCTCGTGTGTGTGTGTGTGTGTGTGTGTGTGTGTGTGTGTGTGTGCACGCGCTGGATATGTGTTACCTAATTAGATCAAATTAGGACTTTACAGAGAATAATGATCTGAATATTTTCCTTCCCATTCTTTCTTCAGTTTAACAAACTGTGAATTAGTCTACTGAACAGGCTCTCCTCCTCCCAGATTATTAGACTGTGGACACCCTTTCATTCACTTCTTAAACCCCAAATTGATGCAAAGTAATAAACCCCAGAGTTGTTCAATATTTTCCCTTAAGCATTTAGACTCCATTTTGTGTTTAATTTCTTTCCTTTTAACATTTGACTAATTGATGGAGAGCATACCTTTTAACGATAAGTACTATGAACACGGATCACTGTTTTTATGGTTCTCTTTTATCATGTAGTAATTTAATCTCAAGATAGGGATGGGATAAAATCATCATTGCAAGGCCTTTATCAATTATTTTAATTATCAGAAATACTATTATCTGAATAGAAAAGCTTTTGGGAGAATATTCAGAATCACCAGCTGTGCAACTGTGGGTAATTTTCTTCTCTGCTATTGTATTTTGGACTTCTTTTTTATATGTAAAATGTTAAAAAAAACTAATAAAATTCTTATTTCATCCAGTTTTAAGGCTTACATGTAAAATTCTTAGTATTTTAATAGACATATTTTTTCTGACAATTTTAAGGCATATAATAGACACTCAATTAATGTTAGCCATTACATAATTTGCCCCGCAGTTTACACGGTGTATTGGGGTATGCATCTTTTAATTAGGATTTCAATGTCACTTTATAACTGGAATTCTGGAGACTGTAAGATGTGGACATCTAAAAAGAGAGAGCAAGAAAATGTCTCCAAGTATAGCTGCCTCCTCTGCTAGTTCCTGCATAGAGAACCTGAATCAGAACTAACTCTCTCTCTCTCTCTCTCTCTCTCATTCTCTCAATGCCATCCTTACTAGTAAAAGGATAAAATGTCCTCTCTGTTTTCAACCCTTTTTCTTTCTAGTGAAGGTGCTGTTTCTTCATTTAAGGGGATGATCTCCATTGCTTTGTAACAAAGCAGTATTCAAGGGCAGGCCTGGCTCTATCAGGCAGAGCACAGGCTACACTCTGGTCTTACATCCTTAGGCATCTTCCGTGGCTACCATGTCAGCTTATAGATTTTAAAAGCAAACCCAAACTACCAGAATTCCACTAGGGAGAACATGACTTCTTTTAAAAGTGCTCTACATAATAACTAAAATTAGCAATGCTAATGTGGGACTTAGCTCGGATTAATATCTAATGTGCTAGGTTCCAAGCCCACACCGCTTCTTACCTTTAACTGCATCAGTATCAGCAGAAGTGCCTGCAACATCTTCCCAGTGAGTCTGGTTAAGAGGCTAATATCTGGATAATTTTTTACTATTGTTTTGTACAGATAGCTTTGTGTTCAGAGCTCCCTTAGCTAGTTGGCCAGAAGCACACATATTCATGAATTGTCTAATGCTTCTGACCAACAGAAATAATTCTCATGTAACTGACATCCTCAGCCACTCTGAGGACAAGGCTACCTGACTGAGGAGACTATGCACCATGCCTAGTCCCCTGCCTCAGCATTTTGCATCACACAGGGGTTTTCTCAGGCCTTATCTCTTAAAAGAGCTCTTTGGAATATCTAAAGCAAGTATCATTATCTAGAGAGAGACACACAGAGAGAGTCTGTGTGTGTAGAGGTGCATGTGCACATGTGCCATGTGTGTGGGGGCCTGAGGTTGATGTTGGGTGTATTCTTCTGTCATTTTCTACCTTATTTTGAAGCAGAGTCTCTCAGTGAACCTGGAGTTTTCTGATTGGCTAGAATGACTGACCAGCCTCCTATTTCTGTCTCCTGGGATTACAAATGTTCACTGCTTTTGACATAGGTCCTAGGGAACAAAACTAAGTTTCACTGACAGATATCTTCCCACCCCTCATTACCTTTACATTACAGCTACAAAGATATTACCATCTAGTGGCTATGGCGGCAATATGCTAACTGAGCTATACTAATGAACACTACAGCAGTTTTCTCACAATATTATCGAGATCTTGCTCAGTCACTTCTTTAACAACCAATATTAATCATAATAAGATATTATATATTATGCTTACTAAACACTAAATACTGTCCTATGTATTTTTTCGTACATTTAATCATTTTTATCCTTAATGTCTCCTATTTTACAAATGTAGAAACTGAACTACAAAGATATTAAGCAATTTGCTTCATGTCATTGCAACAAAAGAAAGGATTCAGATCCAGGCAGTTAGGCCCTGGGGTCTTCATTCCCAACCATTGTGTTATACAGGTTCATTTTAATTAATGGGAAGATGGCTCAATGAAGTCAGAAAAGGACTTTTAGGTACTACTTGGGTTTGAAATAATGCATATCACCAAATGTTACCTGCAATGCACCTTCACTAGCACAACATTCAAGGCACAGAGTTAATAGCCAAGGAAGTGACTGACAGTAGAAAAAAGATGCATGGGAAGATAGTACTAAACTGACGAATATACTTTTTAACTGTTTATTCTTTACATATGTTATTTATTGACCATACTAGGGACTGAATTCAAGACTTTGGGCTTGCCAAGTGAGATCTCTACTTCTGAAAAATACCCTCAGAACCTAGATAGCTCTAATTAAAAAGTATTTATGGTTAGAGAACATGCCACACGTGTGATCCTAGTACTTAGGAATGTGAGGTGGGAAGATTATAAGTTGTGGCCAGCCTGGGTTACTTTGCAAGCTCAAGGTCAATCTGGGTTAGAGAGACCTTGACTTCCTCAAAAAAAAAAAAAAAGGTTTATGGATGGTCGAAGCATGGATAACCCTAAGGTAATATGAAAACTATGAAATGTAGAATCCTGGGTCAAAGCCCATAAAAAGAACATTAGTGGAAAAAAATCTGGGAAAATCTCAGTCACGTCTACAGCTAAAGGTCTTATAAAGGTGTTATTTTTGAAGATTCAGGAAAGGTACTATTACTATGAAATATTCTAACATTAAGAAATTGGATGAATCGTATGAAGGAATGCTAGGCCATTTTTGAAGCTTTTCAGTAATTCTAAAATTTTCAAAGTAATAATTAAAAATAACATTTCTAAGGAAAATGTATTTCAGGCTAGATATGTAAACTGCCCCACCAGGAAAGACACAACTTTAATCTCTATTTTTAAAAATCTGAATAGTTGATTCTTTTCTACATATTTTTCAAATATCACTCATTTTGATTGATTTTTTTCTATATATTTTTCAAATAGCACTCATTTCAAATATCACTCATTTGTATAAAAGATCTAGCAGTGCTTTATGTAAGGCCTGTAAGAAAGAAGGCTTGATCAGATGGCAATGCTTAATGAGTTCACAGTCTTCTTTTCACTTGTCTTGTTCTTCCTTTATAACAAGTTTTCAAGTTTGGGGGAGAGTATTTGAAATTTTGACATAATAGAAATAGTCTTCTTAGACTTTCTGACCCCTCGATGTAGCCATTTCTCAGATGAAACAGGAGGTTAATGAAGATGGCAAGATCTATTAGGAGAAGAGGGACATTATTCATTTGTTATGTCAGAACACAAATCTCTTGATGCTGTGAGAAAAGGGGCTATGTTTGGTTTGCTGCAAAGACCCATATTTGTAGTTAAATAATTTCATTCTCAAATATTATCAAAGCTCAGAAAACTAGATAGAAAATCAGTACCAAGAACCATACATACAATTTAATATATACTTACTAAGTTTCCAATTAAAATATTAATTAATTCATTCAAGAAATCCTTAATGAAGGGCTGGGATGACTCAGTCAGTAAAATGCTTGCTGTGCAAGTATGAAGATCTGAGTTTGGATTCCCAGCACCCACACAAAACCTATAAATAGAGACATAGTAGCATACATTGATAATTCCTATGCTAGGAAGGAGAGACAGGAGACTCCCTAGGACTTATTGGACAGCTAGTCTTCCCAAATTGTTTAGTTCTGGGGTTAGTGAAAGACCCTGTCTCAAAAAATAAGGTTTGGGAGTGACAGAGGAATATGCCTGACATAGATCTCTGCCCTCCATATTCACATACGAATATGTACACACACATGAATTCATGCACTTGAAAACACCACAGACACACAGACACACAGACACACACACACACACACACACACACACACACACACACACACACACACCCTACCATTTATACAAGATAGACGGGGCCAAGTCTTGTATTTTCAGAGCGTGAAGTCTGGCAGAGAGACCTGGGTAAGTAACTTAATATGACACCCAGACAGAATCCCTAGAATGACCAACAACTCATTCAAAATAGAGAATAAACATTTTTTTAATTCATATAATCTTTGAGAAGAATTTGTTCAATCACATCACCAATACTTCCTTTATAATTGCAAGCTAAGTAACGACCTACTCTGTCTATTCAAATTCACTAGAAATTTCAAGGAATCTGAAGGCTTTGAGTCTGTATCATCTAATATATTATGAATAGAGGAAGTATCCTCTTTAAATCGTTGATTTGGTTTGGTTGCAGACAGTGTCTGTAACCCCAGTGTGGAGGGAATGGAGATAAGCTGATCTCTGAACTTTCTGGCCAAACAGTCTACTGGAACTGATAAGTTCTAGGTTCAATGAGAGCCCATCACAAAACAGAAGGTGGAGAGTGATAAAGAAAGGCACTTGATGTCATCTCTGGTCTCCACAAATAGGCATACACACATGCATGCATATTTATATGAACATTTACATACATACCTCCTCTTCTGGATAGCTTTAGTGTCAACCTGACACACCTGGGTTGAGCGAGCCTCAATTAGGGAATTGCCTCCTTTGGGCTGGCCTGTGGCCATGTCTGTGGGGTATTCTCTTGATAGTTGAGTGCTACTGAAGGGCCCAGCCCACTGTGGGCAGTGCCATCCCTGGGCAGGTTGTTATCTATTGTGTAAGAAAGCAGGCTGAGCCTGGGCCCAGGGAACAAACTAGCAAGCAGCCTTCCTCCATAGCCTGGGCTCTAGGTCCTGCCTTCAGGTTCCTTCCCTGAGTTCTTACCCTTGGGTTCCCTGATCATCCGTGTGACCTGGGAAATGTAAGTGAAATAAACCCTTTCCTCCTCAAATTGGTATTGGTCAGAGTGTTTCATCACAGTAATTGAAGGCAAACCAGAACACCCCACACACAAGGAAAACAGAAACTGTTATAGAGTAAAATCTCCATCTCATAGTGAAATATATTCAGGCTCCACTGTAAAATCACTTTAGAACTACTTTCGTCACTGATCTCTAAATGTCGGTCTCTTTCCTATTCATACAGTGGTTGAGAAGGAAGCCTCATTTACTCAGCTGTTTCTGGATGCCTGTCCTACAACAGACTCCAGCACCCGTTTCTCAAGGAAACTTTGCTACTCTACAGTCCTGTCCACATTGGTGGGTACTGTTCTGGGCTGAAGCCCTCTGTAAAACTCTCAATCCTTTCCAAATGTATGGCTTTTATGCTTTCAGATTCTATTTTCTTGCCTTGAATCATCTGTTGTACTCATTAATTACCTTTTTGTGGAAGGAAAAGAGGGAAGAAAGCAATCTCTCTCAATTTCCCTAAAGCCCCGGCCCTTTCTAAGATTCACTAAGAAAAGCAATTATCTTTTTGTATGTCATTGATCTGTCTGGACATTGCCTCCCCGGGGATCAGCCATTTAGCCCTAGAATTTAAAAATCCTCACAGTGCCAACCTTTGTGTCCCCACCTGAATAAAGGCGCATTCCTGATCTGCTGGCACCAGCCCTTGATCAAGTTCACTGTCACATGGAGTGCTCTCACACCGCCACTTCCCTCACGAGGGAAGTGTTTTTGGGCATGTTTTTGGCAACTCTTCATGAAGCACCATTTAATACCCTAGCCAACAAACCTCCCAAATTAAAAGCATGCTATTTGGAAACCAGCACGAGAGTTATATTTGGTGGTGTGTAGTAGAATCAACTGCATCACACTATTTGTATAGTGCTCCTTTGTTAGAAATCAGATGGGAACACCTGGTCATAAGAACCAGAAATTATCTGGTATTTGCATGGTTTATCTTATTAATAAGACATTCTTGAAAGTTTCGTTGATAAATATATTCTAGAAAAGAATACACATTAGCATTAAATATCTTATAAAATTTTTCAAAGACAGAGATAACATTGAAAAAGAATGACTGGTATAAAATCAATTTTTTCCCTTGACTTAGTCATGAACATATTTATGTTCTTATTTTTCTGGCTGTTAGAATATTTTTCTTATTAATATATAAGCTGAAATTTTAACTGACTCTTTAGAGTATGGTACACAGCAACTCAAGGTCTAAAAATTCAGGATTTTCTGAGTTTGCCAAGCCAATTTAACAACAGGAAGAGTAAGTGATATTTTCCTGATAGAGGCTCTCTCATTCAGTACATGTACTAACAAGTTTTTGGAAGGCATCCATCAAGTGAAGGGAGATTATTTATTATTAGTCTGGGTCACAGTTAATATGATCTGTAATTGGCAGTCGGTTGTGTCTAACAGATAACTTTCCAAATACCCATAAATATTTAAATTTATCATTTAAGATAGAAAATGGTCAAAATTTGGGTGGAACCAATATTTGATCAAAATAAATTTTCTTTAATGTTTAAACATATTGTCTAACTGAATGTGTTACTTATCTAGAACAAAATAGTTTACCTCACACAACTCATATATTCTATAGACTATCTTGACATGTCTCTGTCATGGTAATTGACATATGAAGACAGAGTAACATGTCTCCTTTTTTCTTTTATTCTAGTTTATTTATTTTAAATATTGGTGTGTGTTGTGTGTGTGTGTGTGTTTATATGTTTGTGTCGTATGTGTTGTATGTGTGCATACAGGCAGCCATGACATAGAACTGAAGGTCAGAGGGGAGACTACATGTGGGAATTGGTTCTTTCCTTCCACTTTGTGGGTTCTTAGGATCAAACTCAAGTCCTCACATTTGGCAGCAAGTGCCTTTATCTACTGAGCCATCTCGCCAGCCTCTCCTGTTCTTTAATGTGAGAAAAGCTGTATCTTTATAGAGCACATTATTGCCTCTTTGGGAAAATGCTGGCTGGATGCAAGTGTCAATATTTTACCACATAAGCACCAGTGCTTTCCCTAAAGATTGCCCCTGGCTGCTTCTGTTGTTAGGGAAGATTGGAACCGTTCATGCACATGAGTGGGAAAGCTGATAAAACAATCTCTTGGTTTCGTCTTATCATCTTCCACTCTAGTGGCAGGCATGATGACAGTGGGCTGTAGCAGAGAAGAATGTAGCAGTCCAGTAATTCTAGGAGTGGACTGTGCATTACAAAAACACCAGGGCAGAGAAAGAAACCAGCTAGGCTTTGGCTTTTGGTACACCTGGATTTTCATTCTAGTATCAGCTGTTTGCAAACTGGCAAGGACTTTGGCAAGTTACTTCACCTCTCTGAATATTGCATCCTCATTTGAAAAATCTGTGTTAAAATTTTCACTTTGAGATAAAAACACAAAGAGCTATATACACTCATGTATACCCTGGCATTCAGTTGACACTTTCAATTTAACAGTCACATTTATTAAGAAAACATCTTCTATTCAAATGGCTTTTTGCAATGAAATACATACAGGTTTGTATCTCACTGGGTACATGGAGGGGAACTTTGTAGCTATTTAAAGGAATTATCTCATGATTGTTCATTTCCAAGGTTAACTACTTCTACTTCCCTGATTTCATCAATGCTCACAATTGTGATCATCTCTTCTAATCATGTTAAATGTAACAAAGAGGTGATCCCTAAAGGGCTTTAGAAAATGGAACTTAAAACAAGCCCATTCATTTGTTCTTGGACCATCCTTTTCAGGGAAATGAGCAAACTGTGGTTGCAGTTGTAGAGTAATCAATGCAAATCTAGTGTTCAGTTCTACTTGTGCAAAATCTACAAACATCATTTTTCCTTCTCAGCCAGGAAAAATGGTATGGCATGAGGCTCACTTGGTTGGCCCGATGTACCATTGGCACTAACTCAAAATCACAGAGAATACATTACACGATATCCAGAACACACTTTCTGCTATTTCTATTAAAGTGTGAATTGTAACAAAGCAAGAGAAGAAATATGAACCATGAAAATTCCTGGAGCTGAAGACAAGTCTCTGAAAGAAAAGTATGCAGACACCTCTACAGAATATTATTGGATTCGGGTACATGTACAGAGGCAGACACAACCCTCCCAGATTATAATTTTTGCCCTCATTTAACAACCCTGGATATTATTTGTATTATCTCCCATCAAATCTGGTTTCTGAAAATAACCACAGGCTCTTATGTACCAAGCACAGTATCACGTGCCTTGCATATAAAATCATAGCAAACTTTCATAACAGAAAGATATAATTACAGATGGGTGAAAGTTATGAGCATTGGCCTAAGGCTGTCCTCAGAGGAAAACACAGATCACATCACTTTCAAGTCTAAGTGTTCTCACTATGAGATCAAGACATCATTTTAAAAATAACCTTCTGACTTCCACTGCGATTCTCCTAAAGAGGTCATTCACAAGGTCTATACTGCAAGTCTTTAAAACTACCCATATCCTTGTTGACCACAGCAGATGGCCTTAAAAGGACCTTCACTGAGAAGTTTAATACAGTAACATGTGGGCCATTCTGTTTTACCTTTTCAAAGTTCCTTTTGTCAACATCCCTTTCCCGCTTTCTTTCTTGTTTCACAGAGAAGGAGCTTGTCATGTAACTTTCCCAGAGAGATGGACAGAAATGCCTATTCACTCTAAACAGAACATCAGCAGACCAAAGAAGCAATCCTATTCAAATCCAGTTTAGTGAACCAACTGGCTGATGAGGTTTCCTAATAGAAGTAAGGGTGAGGGATGACTTACAGCAACATGGATGAGGGGTCACTTTGAGGAACATGAGGGGCTCATATGCAACTACACCACTAGCAAGCCCCCTGGGCAACTTATGGGTATCTGGAATACCAGAATCCATGCCCCCTGCAGCATAAAATATACCACAGAAGAGAATCTCTGGATGACTTATGTAGGTATCTACACTTTGAAAGAGGATTATCACCCCCATTAGTAATTCTTTGTTACTTAAGACACAACCCTGGGGCAAGTGGAGGGTCCTTGTAAAGTTGGTAAGTCCCAGGAGGAATGTCAACAGGCCCCATCTCATGGAGAAATTATGCTGATGATCACAGATGCTTTGATGCAACGTGGCAACAGTCATGTCCAAACCAGTAAAAGCAAATCCATTCCAGTGACCGAGATGAAGTTTTGAACCGCTGATTTTCCCTGACTCTTGTCTCAGTCTTTTCCAATACACAGCCAGTCTCTGCCTTATACAGGCCTCTTTCCTTCTGCCTCAAAACAGCCTTTATCTCAAAGCACACGCATACCTATGTTCCAACCCTGCTACCACAGAGATGATGTTTAAAGTTCAACCTCTTGAGGTAAGTGGGACATATATATGTCCTGTTTTTAGCATATCACAGATTAATTGACACAGGTTAAGTGGTTCTGAGTCAATGCCATGGAGCTCTAAGGTGTCAGAACTAGGAATAAAAGCTCAGCTATTCTGATCCTGAGCCCAGAATGCTGTCCTCCATTCAATCCTCTATGTCAATCAAGGATTGTGTGTGACAGTTTTTGGGATGACCTCTTCAAAGGAAGGCCACAGAAACAAATTCTACTTTACTTCTGTCTCAGAGCATGGAGCCTACTTCAGGTTTGTGACAAAGCTGCCATCCCAGGTGCTGGCTCCTTGCTTATGATAAGTGACGTATCTTTAATTATCACATCGTCCAGACATAGTAATCTGTCCTCCCAGGTATGAAGGCCCATTAATAACTCTCTGGGGAAGGCAGGCAGTATTCCAGATACAGTCCTGTCACATGATCTGCTCTCTGATATGGAGTTCCCATAATCAGGGCTAACATGTCCTCTAACTTGTCAGAAGGCTCATTGTTTCCCAGCCTCACACAATATACTACCCGCAAGCGAAGCCCTTATCATTTAATAACACTCCCTGATACAGAAAGCAGGAGAAAATGGAAACAGGCTGAGAGGGCGGGGAAAGCTAGTTAGGTGCAGAAGGTATGGGGTTGTGGCACAGACTCTCACACAGCTGAGGTGTTAGGCCAATGAACACATAGCCTTTAACCTCAATGCTACCACTATTCTCAGATGGAGTAGACTGGGCAGGAGAGAGCCCCATGCACAGAGGATCTGCTATGGGGGAATGGGAAGAAAGGAAAATATATCAGTTCTGTGTTCCTGCTCAGGGAAAGGAGGTTTATAGTCATTCTTTCTCAGGCTAAAGGAAATTGGCCTTGATATGGGACACTGGGTTGGGAGTGTGTCCTGGGATTCAGAACTGACTTTGTCCCTAAAGATGGGTCTCAATGCATCTGTTTGTAATCAGGAGGGAAAATTCTTTTGTGTATAAAGCACAATAAAGTGCAGTGGGTCCAAAGGAGCATGTCTTAGCAAATAACTAAGTCTAAAAGGTTTTTAGGATGTGCCAGACAAGGGTCATCTCACTTGATGCAAGCCAATTATTTTTTAAAAGACAGAGTCACACTATATTTGCATTGTAGCTCAGGCTGGCTTGAAATTATCCATGAATTCCAGGCTCCCAAGAAAATCTTACCCTAAAAGGCAGATTCAAACAGATAACGGTAGAGAAATATTCTTTTCAGAAAAAAAAAAATGTTCCACCTTAAGCTTCCAAGCTTATGCTATCAGTATGTTAAAATATATGGAAACGTGTTGACAGTGCCCTGTTAGCTTTCTCTATCGTTTTGTCTATTTTTCTGAGTCACAAAATAGATTAAACTCAAATTTGAGGTAATCCTCTCCCTTGATTCCTCCGTCTAAAATCAGATATCCCTAGCAATACCTGGGCTATGATGTGCTGTTCTGACCTCCCTAGTTTAGGAAGGATATTGAAATATCAGACACGCTACAAAGATAGTCACACAAGAAAGGCACTCTACAAAGGCAAGGAGATAAAACACATGACTAGAGGTGGTGAGGGCTAAATTTATAAAGTCTGGCAACATGATGACTGCAGGGGACTTGATCACAGCCTATAAATACCTTCAAGGTAACAATATAATTGAAGCGAACGAATTATTCATAGTCTCAGAAGATGATATGACTTGAAGCAATGGCCTGAAGCAAAGAAAAAAATTGAGGTAAAATTGCCAGGAGGTGGGGGGGCGGCGTTCTTTACTGTCGGAGGGCTAGAGCAGGCAAAGCCACCCCAGAGGAAATATCTGGAGCATCTTAATAGAGACAGCAGAAAGCCCTGGAGTGGGAAACAGGGATTAACAACTGTGCTCATCTGTGTTCTTGTCAGAGTTCAGAGCTCTCAAAGGCACACCTGAAAGACAGCCCCCTTTAGAGACACGCAAAGGAATCAGATTTGTGTGAAGATTCCTCGTTAGAGAATCATCAGGAAAACGATGACAGTCCAATATTGTGAAGTTATGAATTAGAATATAGAAAAGCCGTATTTTCCTGCATGCCGTATTCAGTATTGTGTTTTAGAAATAATACCCAACTTTTTTTTTTCCAGAAACATTAATAAAATGTTTGCCCATAAATGACAGTCATGATTCAAAAGAGAGGTCCTTAGAAGATGACCAGGGGCTGGGGAGATGGCTCAGTGCAACCGTGGAGAACTCAGTTTGGCTCCTCAGCATCCCTGTAAAAACCAGGTATGGTGGCCAATATCTGTAATTCAGGACTGGGGAGTGGGCAGATAGAAGGATCTGGCCAAAACAGTCAGTTCCAGGTTCAGCAAGAGACCTCATCTGAAAACATAGAGTTGAAAGCTATGGCGGAAGAGAGCTGAGGTCAGCCTCTAGCCTCCACATGTGCATGCATGGGCGCTTGACCTCTCCTCACATACCTGTACACACACACACAGGCACACAGGCATGTAAAGGATCACAAATGTTAACTAAGGTGGAACAATTCCATGTTCTGTGCTTCATAAACGTGCTTCACTGTGTATGCAAATGATGCACCTGAATGTGTGAGCCCTGTGTGTTTCTGAATAGGAAAAAGTGTATCTGGAGTACAGTAATATAAAAGTCAACATTAAGCTCTCCATAACTAAGTACTAAAGGCCATTATGAGCATCTGCCTGCGCACAGTACACACACAGAGAAGTGGGCACACACATACACACAAAAATTAAAAATGGATTACATTAGAAAACAGTTGTGATGATGAAAATGTTTCAAAGTACTGTTTACATAGAATGTGTGAAGGCTGGACCATAGCTGTTAGCATGCCTTCTGTGTGGGATTGCCCCCAAAGTGAAGGCTGACCAGGTCTAGCAAGCGACTGACTGGCTGTGAACTGGCATGGTTTGAAAGCATCTTTCCTTCCGAAAGGGCAGTGGTTCCTTGTCTCCAGTTGACTTAAGCTACTTTAGAAACACGGACCCAGAATAGAAAAACACTCTAAATTTTTGAGAACATTGATTTATGCATACAATTTCTAAAATTTAAGATATATTGGTGTGTTCTATGAGGCCCCAGGAGCACTAGCTAATCACACTCTCTAAAACCTTTACATCAGCAAGTAGAAAACTGAAGACAAATAGTGTTCTAAAATGAGGAGTTGGGGACAGTACCACAGAGTGGAAGACGAGAGTGTTCTATCACCAGACTACGCTTTGTTCTCAAAGACTTATTTATACTTTTAAGTCACACGTGCATGTGTGCATGCATGCTTGTGTCCTTGAGTGCTGTGGGGGTGGTAGGTATGTGCACATGTGTGGTAGTGTCCATAAAGGCACAGGATCCTCCTGGAGATGGAGAATCAGGCCATTGTAATCTGTCCTACATGCTGAGAACTGAACTCTAGTCCTCTACAAGAACAGTATGTATTCTAAGCTAATGAGCCAATCTCTGGCATAGGGGTTTTAAATGCTAGAAATTCTATGTTCAAATTTTTGAGTATTGATAGTTAATGGTAGTTTGAGGTCATAAAGCATTGTTGTTGTTGTTCAATTTAGATTGAAACAAACAGAATGTAATGCACACTACTAAGTGAAATATCCTAGGTTTTGACCTCTGTATCGCAAAGACTTCACAGTGTCACATGCAGCCACATGCATAGCCTTTGGAGCGAAGTCTCGATATTCTGCAAAATCAGTTGTTTTCTTGTAGAGAGAAACTAGAACTCAATCGTCATGTCACAGAAGTTTGAGGTGGAGTTTAGACCATAGGAGAAATCTTTCTTAATATATTCTTTCTACCAAGCATCTTTAGTAAGCAATTTGTAGGTACAACGAAAACATTACCACAACCTCTTACATCCATTATGTAAAGGGGTATTGTTTTATTTCTCCTTATCAAAAACTGATAATCATGGCTATGGAGAGAGCTAATGTTAATTAAGTTTCCAGTTTCAGAACAGGGTCTACTGGGACACAGCAAATACCCAAACTAAGATGAGACACACTGAGAAACATTGTGAAGCATTCTTTCAAACTCTGCAGAGATCAATGATAGAGACGTAGAGAAAAGAAAGAAAACATTGTCTCCAGGGTTGACTCACTATTTCTGCAGCTCATCCAATGTTTGCATGTGTTTAATGCACACACACAGCTTGAAGGAGGAAGCTCACACTCTGTGTTTTGCAGTGTTTGGGTGTGATTCAAAAGGAAACATGTGGCTCCATTCTGCTTCTTGCAGTGCTCAGTTAAGCAAAGGAAAAAGAAAACAATTTATACCTAATTCCTGCTGTCACCACCACAGGAGGGGATCATTCAAATGGCCAGACAAGCAAGGAAAGGTACTAGGTCAGTACAGGACCATCCCATCTGTCCAGGACAGGAAAAGCAAGCAAGAAGTGATGCTGTGCCTGTTCAGGGAGACAGGATTTTCCTTGATTGTCAGGGTTTTGCCTTTTCTTCTGTCAGTATTGCTGTATGCCTCCAGCAGGGTTCTTGTTTTTGTTTTTGTTTTTTTTTTTGAGGTGCTGGGAATTGAACTTTAGGCCTCACATATGCTAGGCAAGCTCTCTATCACGGAGTTGTATTACCAGCCCCCTCTAGCAATTTTCTTTCTGTGAAATACAGATGGATGTTCAGGAGAAAAACTGTACAACCACAAAAACAGAACCAGAGGAATGGTCACAGTGATCTTAAAGAAGAGGAGCCGGAATCACAGGAACATGACATTTCTTTTTGTTTCAATCTGGAGCTCCAAACAAACCACCATAGTTCTCAAGGCAGCAGTAAAGCTGGCTAATGAGTGGATGGTTGGAACTTTTTCCTTTTTTTTTTTTACGTAAAAGACTGAGAAAGGCTTAGATGGAAATTTGAGAAATAGAAAAGTACAAAAGGAAGAAATAAAAGCTTGGTGGGATACTCCCAATCTGTTAAATGTTGATTAACTAAACACATGTGCTACCACCTCACAAACTACTGCAAATCTCGGTTCTGACTATACCCATTAGACTCCCTGACTAAAACACAGACTTCCTAAGGACAAAGAGCTCAGTTCAGCTAGCATGTTCATTTCTGTCTCCCAAGTCCTTAGAACAATACTTAACATAACCAGAGCTGGCTGAGGAATTAACACATCCATTGTTTTCAGTAAAACAGGTTAGTTTTGCAACTCTGGCTAATTTTCATTTGTGAATTCTATTCCTCCCACTTGCCTCTGACTAACCTAAATTTGTCTTGTTATATACCTTGACATATTCTCCAGGATCTCCTTTCAACTCAAATTCTGGGAGACTTTAATCTTTTTTTTTTTTTTTTTAAAGGAAGCACGTACTCTGTGGATCATTCATTGACTATTCGTGGCATTTGGAAAACTACGTCATTTGTACGTCACATCAAAATTCATTTTTCTCTTTCATAGTTCAGTATTGAAATTGAACTTTCTTGTCTAGCTCTGTGACAAACCCAGCTCCAGCAACGCTGATCTAAGGAGCAAACATGAAAGCCTGTTAACCTTAAGAAGCAGGCATCCAGTCAGGAGAAAATTAAACAGAATCTTCTCCCACTTAAAGAAATGCAATTTGTCCTACAAAGTCCTTCTTTCCAAGCTTTGACTGTGGTCTATCACTAGACATTAGAAGCTAACAGATCAGGAGCAGCAGGCCAGGGCTATTATAAAGATAGTAATATCTGGTGTAAATGGGAGAAAGAGAGAAAATTAAATACTGACTACAGAAAGACTAAATGTGTCTCTACATTATTTAATATCATTTAGGGTCTTTAAGCAAGAATGTTTGTCTATCTGAAGACTTCGTTCATGGCATTTTTCATCCTCTGATAGATGAACTTGCATTTAGCCAACAATTTCTGTGCTGACACACACTACATTTGAAAGAATGTATGTTGAAATTTAGGAACCGAAGTTATCTCTGAAGCTCTTCATCTACTATATTTAAAGCCTAGATTGGGCTCCATGCCAGGATTTTCACTTTGCATAACGGGATCAAAGAACTACAGCTCTGGTGGTAACTTGGGTAGGTTTAACATAACCAGGAAAGAAAAACATGGTTGGGAAGAAAACAGATGTCATAGAAAATAAAGGCTTCCTCTTCTGAATCAGGGAAGTTGAGATGGCCCAACTGGTTAGAGGTACATGTCATGAAAGCCTGAAGATCTTAGTTCAACCACCAGAACGCCTGCAAAAGTGGAAGGAGAGAACTGACTGCAGGAAACTTACCTCCCTACGGGTAGACCTCACACATATCATACCACTCTCTCTCTCTCTCTCTCTCTCTCTGTCTCTCTTTCTCTCTCTCATAATAGTAATAAGTAAAAACATACATTATTACTCATAATAGTAATAGTAATAAAATTTTTCTCATAATAAGAAACTTTCTCTAATAATAATAATAAATTTTTAAAAATTAAAATGGAATTCAAAAGAAAATGAGATGTTGCAGTTGTGTCAAAATATTGCCATACAATCCTTTCAAATGTATAGTATTTGGGCTCAAAACCTAGGGCACGCAAGGGCAAGACTTTAACCACTCTGCTACTCACACCAACTTCCTTATTCAACAGTATTGCTAAAATTTATTTAAATAAGTATCACAAGTCTTGTTAAATTCAACACATATCAACTATATTACCTGTAAGCTATATTACACTGAAAAGTTAATTACCAAAAAAAAAAAAAAGACATCTTGGACTGGAGAGATGGCTCAGGGCTTAAGAATGCTGGCTGTCCCACAGGGGACCTATATGTGGTTCCCAGTACCCACAGGGAGGGTAAAAGCTGTAATTCCTGTTCCAGGTGATCCCATGCCATCTCCAGGCCTCCATGGGCATTGCATGTGCCATACATTCAGGCACAACACTCATACACATAAAATAAAAATAAATAAAAAGTTAAAAACCCACAGCAATATATCTACAACATGATGCTAGAGTCAAACCTACCAACATTTACATCCTCCTTCCTTCCTTTAAAATCTTTCACAGACAGTTAACTCATCTTCTGAACCTTATTATATTCATGTAAAAAAGGAGGCAAGTCAGTCAGTTTAGCCATATTCTGAAGAGCAAATGAACTGACTTGGGTAAAGTGGCCATCAAACTACCCACAGGATAAATAAATGAGCAAATGTGGAAGTGATTACAAACTACTCAGACCAACTGAGATGAATACAAATGTTTAGCTCTGAAAAGTCAATGATTAAAGGTATTTCTAAACAAGTTCATTTATCTAAGTTTATATTTAATAGTGTTTGATAATTTTATGAGTATTCAGGGTAATATGTAGCTATCCAAGCTAAGATAATGATAAGGGTAATTAAACTCTGTGTCTCACTGTACATCACCATGAGCATCAGGGGACTTGCAGGACAATAAATTCAAACTGTCCTCCCCCAAAATGAAGCTCCAAAAGACGAGTTGCAAGGCATGAGAAGAGCACCTGGCAAGGACATCATCTGGGGGTCACAGAAACTCTTGGGGTTCAGTAATTGAACTATAAACATTTTGTCTCTGACCTGTCAGTTATCTGGTTGCCAAGTGTGCTTTGAATGTGAAATGTCAGTCAGAGGCTCATGTGTTTGAACACCTAGTCCCCAGCTGGTGGTGCTCATTGGAAAAGCTATGGAACCTGTAGGAGGTGGAGTCTCACTAGAAGAAAGGGGTCTGTGGGGGCAGGCCTTGAGGACTTATAGCCAGCAGGGACCCACTTCCTGTTCACTCTAAGTGCAGATGGAATATGACTGGCCAGCCTCCTCCCTTGCCTGTTGCCATGTCTTCTCTGCCTTGATGGAATGTATGCCCCTGGGACTCTAAGCTAAATTAAACCTTCTCTTTCTTAAGTTGATTCTGTCAGGGTATTTTATCACAGCCCTGAGAAAGTAACTCAGTCACTGATCTTCCTAGAGAAGGAAATAGATTATCAGTAGTGGGAAGAAGGGTGTGATGAAAGGTGAATATGATCAAAATACGTGATATACTTGAATGAGATGGTCATGAAACTTATCGCTTTGTATAATGAATGAATACTAATTAAAACAATACAATCACATTAGTACTCTTTTTCAGGTCTCCCAACCATATTCCTTCAGCACTAAGAGCTTTTCTATTGGATAGAGATACCAATATTATTATGAAAAATAACCATAGGGGCCAGGAGGATGACTTTGTAGTTAAAGGTCCTTGCTGCCAAACCTGAGGATGTGAGCTTGGCAAGTACATTCCCCACCAGACACAAATAAATGCAAAAAAAATATATTGTTGTCCTTTTAAAGCAATTGCATTCATTTTGTAGGTGTTTCCGTGGTAACAGGAAACTTCATCTTCTGCATCATCTTGATCTTCTGCATCATCTTATAAGGCTGTCAGAACAATGTTCATCTCTACTATTTGTAGAGTAATTACTAGTTGATATTAGTAGGAGAAATGGGTGCTCGGTTCTAGACTCCAGGTGAGTAATTCTCATGACAATCAGCAAAGAGAGACATTCAGATGCTGCTGAGAGGACAGGAATGACCAAGATTATGCTCATAATCACTAATCAGGTCGAGAAACACATCAACATGAGAGAGGCATAACTAAAAGGTATAGAAAACTAGCCCTGCCTTCTTTGAAAACCTCCCTTGGTGACTTTGGTTTCTGTAAGACTTCTCTGCACAGGCTACCCTACACCCTCTCGTATTTTCGTTTTGAGGCCCTCCCTGTTGCTTCTTCACCTTGCAATTTTTCCTTATGTATTTCCCTACTGATGTATCTCTCTGGAGATCTTAGCAACCCTCAAACCTTCCACTGCCGTTGCAGGCTAGGTTTCACAGTGCCTGCCACCAGTCCCAGTCTTCTGAGTTCATCACAAATCTCCAACCAAATATTTCAAGTGGCTGATTTTGGATGTCTTATTTGCCTGAATCAATCTCTAACTTTATAATAAATTTTTTGTGTGTCCCTTGTTAGGTTATTGTTGAAATCATAATTTTCTCACTCTAAACATTCCTCCTTTCTCTCCTATTCTGTCCCACGGCTAGCAACACCCTTTTTTCTCTCTCTCTCCCTCTGTAATGTCCCTTGCTTCCATTTTCATTACCTTTTTAATGATTATCCTCAAAGAGTAAGTATTTAAGAATTTTTTCTTGGACCTCCTAAACAATATTGATTTTTTTTCTTTGAGCTCATTGAAAAACATTCAGTCTTCCAAAAACATAAGAAATCTAGACTATAGATTTACTAATATATATTGTATTATATAAATACATATGTGCATATGTATTCCATGAAGGTAGAGGCTGACTTTGTGGAGAATGGGTGTCAGTGAGAGAGAAAGGAAGGATGAAAGAGAATAATAGTAGGATAGAGATGAGCAAAATAAAATGATACGTACCATGAGTGCAAATCATGGTACATAATGAAGCAATTACTTAGTAATGTCGTACTATCTTCGTCCTGAATCTTTCCATGTTTCCCTTGTTATAAGCAATCTATTATCAATATGGTACTGAAATCCTTCAAACTATATCTGTAAAATCATACCTGGTACTGTTAACTGGCCGAAAACTTAAAGCTGCCCAAGTCACAGAGGAAAGCCCACTATTATCATTTTGCTAAATGAATATAGTATTAAGCTTTCCCTAATAAACCTCCTCCTTTATACACAGAGACTAGGTCTCTTTCAACTCCCACCAGAGAGGGTTCTTTTCGCAGCAGATGGTGATTAATACAGAGACCTACATCTTGTCAATGTGCCGAGAATAAGAGATGGTGGAGTGCTTAGCTCTAAATGGGACATCTGTAGCACATTGTCTTAGCCTGAGGTTCAGGTATTATTTTGAAAGATGGTAAAAACCAGAGCAGTAGACACCTGCAATGAACTAGTGTGGCTGGCACTACAGGACTGTTGTCACATGAACTCACAGTGCCTGTGACGTCATGCTCAAGACCTGCATAATATCAAATTAGCCAAAATCCCAGATAGAAGGAGGACGGGTTCATGAAGCCCTGCCCCTATCAGAGGAGCAGTTGGAAATTAATGGCTGCCTGTGGGGTGACAGTTTTCTTCAGGGATGTGATCCTAGAGAGGCTACCCATGCTCTCAGTAGATGTTCCTTCATCCACGCCCATACGGGCAGAGGTAAGCAGACTCAGTGGGTTAAAAACAAAGCACAAGAAGTTGGAATGGAAAACCGGTGGGGGCTGAGGAGGATTTGGAGGGCAGAGATTAGGGTGGATTCAATCAAAACACAGTGTGTACATGCATGGAATTCTTAAAAAATAAAGTTTTTAAAAATCCTTGCAAAGAAAATTTTTAAAAATTACAACAGCAGCCTGTTTATTATAGACCATGGACCAGGTTCTCATAGGTATTCTTAAATACATTACTAGAAATCCTCACAATGGCCTGCAAGACAGCATTGCAACTAGCAGCTTCGTGTTTGTTACATAGAATTTGAACAAGAATCTACTTGCCTCTAAAACACTGTGTTTTTATCCTGCCTTTCCTCACCATGTCTGCTTTTTCTCTCAAGGCTTTATGGTGGTCAAGCTGAGCTCCTTAACAATCTACTCTTTTGCTCTTGTTTTTTTTTTTTTTTTTCTGGTATCTTCATCTGGTGTTTCTTCTTCAGTTTCCACCAGTTTAAATCTCAACAACCTCATCTGTGTACACCTAACATCCCTTTAGACTAACAATACTCTTATCTTGCTTAGCATATAGACGATTGATTGTGCTTTAAAACAGAATCACAGGCATGATTTTAATTCTTGAGATTAAGCTTCCTCATACCTCCGACAACTTCAGACAAAATGCTATTTCATAATTATGTGTTGAATTACAGTGATCACTACTATGCTGTCTACTCTGAACCTTTCATTAGCAGTGGAATCATAATTAAGAGTCAGAGCCGGATTTGAAAGCCAGTTCAGCTGTTTATTAGCAATGCTATCTTGGGAAAATATTCTGGCTTCATTAAACATGAGTTGCCTCATTTGTAACACGAAGATATTAATAGTGACTATCCCAATTGAGTGGTTGTGAACTCCCAATAAGAGAAGATAAACAAAGTTCTTGCAAAAGGTCCTGTACCTGATATTTTGCCCATCAATATTAGTGGTAATGATCCCAATGCTAGTGACACAATAATCCCTGAAAAATAGTGTCCTGAGTAAATGTCATCAGTAACCATTTGTCCATTAAACTAGCTGCCATTCTATAGAAAATGGAATAGAGAAAGTAAACTGAATTACAGAGGTTAACAAGAGAGTCAAATAAAGAGTATGAGATTTAATTGCCAAGCATCCCCTGCCATCATGGGTCTGAACTGACTTTAGGATGAAGGTTAGCTTGGACGGATCAACAGGACTTATCTAAATGTCTTTAAGTGATTCTAGGCTCCAAGGTGCCATCTCAGGATGGGAAACTTCAGGTTGGACTGTCAGTAGTATTTTTGAGGCTAATCCAGTTATACAGTTCCCTCAGCCATCTATCAGTGAAACACTAACAAGTTGAAACAGCAGCAGTGACAGCACCGGGATGTGAGCATATGATTCTGTAGAGTGGGTGGCTAATGAATTCCCCCATCAATGCACTGAGTTTTCATGCCTTCTGAATGCAGCCAGGCATCTGAAATCCATCATCTGTAGCTTCAGGGAGGCAATGAGTTATTTCTTGCCCTGTTGCATCGAACAATACCCCAGGAATAATGACTAGCAACAGTGCAAGTGGTGGGACAATGAGATAATTCATCTCTCCAGCATGTCTGCTGGTAGAAAGTCAGGTTTGCCATGGAGGTGCAAGAGCCCAGCACTCACTTGATGGCATCTAGAGTTTGTCCTGCTTGTTGCACTTCAGATTCTATGTCGCACAAGCCTCTGATACTCAAACTGGTTTGCTAACTTTGATGACTGCAGTCAAATAGGATGTAGGCTAGCACCCTGGCTTTAGGTCAGGGACAGCCTCACTCTTTAGGATTTTATTTTATACTACTTCAGTTGAAATCTGAAATTCTTGATTTAAGTATGCTCATTCTTTAAGAAAATAAAACACAGTGTTTTATCTAAATTAAACAGTTAACTGGAGAAAAACCACAAAGCATTAGTATAAGATTCATTCTTGAATGAAAGCACAGTCTATGCCAAGAGCCAGGAAATGGCTTTTTATAGTCAGCTCATGAATGAACTGTGAATGGAGCTGGTATATGCACATGCATGCAATGCTCAATATAAAGTCCAGAGTATGTCTCTGTCCTGCCCTATTACCCTCCGCCTTTTTTCCTGAGACAAGGACTGTCACTGAACCTGGGGCTATACCCTCATAGCTCCATCTCCCACATCTCTGGGGTACCAGGTGATCAAGTGAACACACCCGGCTTTTTATGTGGATTCTTGGTTCTGTGCTCAAATCCTGATACTGCCACAAAAGCACTATTTCCCGCTGAGACCTGCCCAGTCCCCTTGTCTTTTAATTTTTATGTTATTTCACACTTCTAAGCACTAGGTAAGTTAAGATTGATCATAGCATCACCAACACATAACATAGCACCTTGCCTGACAAAAAATAAGTACTCAATTTATGTGCAATGGGTGATGTTCATGAGTTTCATTCTTTCAATCCTGTTTGGTCAAAATTCGTATTCTATACACATTGAGAAACCTGAAGCAAGGCAGACCAGGGGATAAATGAGAAAGACACAGGGATTTGGCCTTGGCTTCTCATAATTGCCTACCAGGCATCAAATATTTTCTACACATTTTGTCAGTTCCATTTTTATGGCTGCATTATTATGCACTTAATTTGCATATTTAATTTATAATGCATTTCTTTCACATTCTGAAGACTCAGAATCTATGAATTGGTTGCCAGTGCACTGGATGGCAGTAGTTATTCATCTATACATTCTGGGTACACCCACATTAGGAGCTTAATTCTAAGAATGAGTTTGGGAGGCTAGAGTAAGCTGTAAATATAAAAGCAAGCACTTTTTGTGTCTTTATCAGATACCGTGGAAGACCCAAGCTAGGTTGATGCTAGCTATATCTTTCTGTGGCTGTTTTTATTGTGGTTGGTGTGGCTGCCATCTTCTTATGTGCCTCTTCTCCTTCATCTTTTCCTTACAAAGCAGTATATCCCATTTTATATGGTTAATTACATTTGGGAAGGAACCTTAGTTTAGGGAGCACTGCACATTTACAAATGAGTCTTAGAGTTCAGTGAACCATTGCACTGAAAGCCATCAGAAGCATAGTGTGCTACCTGGCCACATGGAATGAGACCTAAAGCAGAATAAGTCACCAAGTTAGTGGAGGTGTTAACTTATCCTGTTGATCTAACCTAAGACTTTCCCAGAAACAAACATCTATATTATCTTTCTTATGTTGATGGGTCACTATTAGATCTCAAAGGTAGATCTGGATAATTAATAAAATTGAGTTTTGCTAAGATGATGAGATTTTTTTTTTTTTTGCCTTGCAAACACAGTCCTGGAAGACTCATGAAAATACTTTAAAAGAAACTTTATTTTCATTTTACAAAATACATTCTTCTCTTTACGGATGTGTCTATGTGCACACACATATCCGTCTTTGTGTAGTAACTGTCTACTGCATATTTCTTCAAGAAAACTACCACTCTGTGTTCATGCAGTCCTTTGCTGTTAATAAAAACATTGTAAGTAGTTTATTTCAACTAATCCTTAGGAAAAATCTGCAACATAATCTTTTTATTCCCATTTAAAAGTGGTGAAAGTGGCAGCCACTTCTCAAAGGCCATGTTAGCCACTCCTCAAAGTGACTAACTTACTTGGTAATGTCAGAAATGAGTCTTGAATCTAAATCTTTTGGTTTCAAATGAAAGGGGTTTGAAATTGCATGCTGCCGCCCCACCCCCTCCAGTCCATGTATTGAACCAGGTTCAACAGAGTTAGACAGAAACATCCTGGGACGAATAGTACTCTGAGCACACACTGCTGATCTCCCATGCACATCGCTGCCTCTAGTCCAGCTTACGTAAGCAGTCATCTCATCCAACCCTGGCTTCTACCAGCTTCTCCCAACTTCTCTAGTTCTGCTGGGATGGCACAGCTAAGCTGGCCCAGCAGGCCCTCTCTGCACAAGTGGCTAATGAGCTGGAAAAGCTCCTAAGCTCAGAAACCCCAAAGAGGCCTTTTTTGCTAGGAACAAATAGCAATGAAAGGGAATAGAAGCCAACCTGCAGTGCACAGCACTCTGTGGGAGATGAAATTGCATCTGCTGGACACCTTTGTTGTTTCCTCGTTCTTCCCCTCTTTACTTGAGTTACCAGTCTCTAAAACACCAATATCCCTCTGTACTGCATTGAACATTCCCCTAAACACAGTTCCTGAGTCCAATACAGTCCTGTCAATGGTCAAATCCAGGGATGAAGTGGAGTTAACTGACTTCTAACTTCGCTGAGGACTAACTTGGCAGATGCTGACACTAGACAGTAAATATTCACAGAGAGACAGCCAAAATGAAGCATCCAGGGTGAATTTATAGATGCAATAGACGAGAGGAACAGACCATTTATCACATTTCAGCTCTGCGCCCTTTTATTCTCCAGGAGTCTCTTAGAATATCATAAATTATGGAAAAACAATATTATACAAGCCAAACTTAATAAACACTCTATTTTCCCACATCTGACCCTGAGAGATATTACCAGTGTCTTTTTTGGTGGGGGAGGGGACCTGAAAAGGGAAGGAGTTTGGTCTGTCCAGACAGCATTCCTTTATCTTCCCTGTCTTGCTTCAGTACATATCTGCATTATAAACCAGGAAGAAAGCCATTGAGAAAGGTTATAGATTCTTGTCAAAGAAAGCAGATGTCCTGACACATAAATTTTCACTGTTCCTGAAAGACTCATAATTAAAAAATGAATCCAAGAAAATTTACTGTAAATTACACACAGTGAGAAAGAAATTAATACAATGCTTTTCTACACTGGCTTTAACTACATAAGGAGCTAATTGTTGCCCAGTTCTCTCTGACCTTCTATTTTATAGGTAGTGAAAGGAGGTTGTCAGATGCTGTCGGAGAGCAATCACAACACGTCCCAGAAATCCTTTATGTGATCCTATTCAATTTCCCCCTATTATATACATGAAGGTAAGTGTAACATGACAAAGCTCCATAATGCCTAATACGGGGCCAACAGACAGATGTCACTCACAAGTAGCACCAGCTGTGCTCCAAATACTGGGCTGATTAGCTCAACAACAGATTTTGCTGGAGGGAAACTTAGATTTGAAGCAATAAATTTCAAAACCTCCTCTGCCCCGAGACACCCTCCCTCCAAAGAATCTCATTTCATGCACATCTACTTCAACAAAGATCATTTCGCCTTTGTCAAACACAGAACATTCATGATTTCATTAATATCTCCAGCAACAGCCGACAAAGAAAATAGGGCAGCGTGGAAGTGTGAACCCCAAAACAAAGAAATGTTAGCTAAACTGAAATAAATAACTCTTAAATAATTTTGCGTTCTTGGCCTTTTCTCAGTCTTTTAAAAGTGATCCAAGTCCTATTTAATACAGACTGTCAAATGCCACTTAAACTTCATGAGCACTGAGAAAGTGAGGAATGCACTGTGTACACTCTACAAGGTCCCACATTTGCACCTGTGGCAGACATGACTAGTAGAAGCCAAATGTCCTTCATGCTGGATATATCTACTGCTCTCCCAAATCTTTCCAGTGGAAAGCTCATGCTCAGAGAGTCAAAGTTTGGAGCTGGCAAGCAAGATTAAGTTATTTGCCAGGCTGGCTCTGTGGATTATTCTAGAGTAGACAGTCACCGCTGGGTCAGACTCACTGATGTTCTTGGAAGAGTTTTCTCTCTTCCTTCAAATAAGCTAAACTGGGGTAAAAAAAAAAAATGGTTTCAGTGGAAATATTAGTTAGTGAAAAAAAACCTTCTGGAATTTTTATGAAGTCCTTTTAGTACCACTTTGTGGGACATAATTCTTCTATCTCTGTATATATTTCTGTCTCTGTCACTTTCTTTCTCTTTCTCATACAGACACGTAAACACGTACCTCATTCTTAAGCTAATTACAATCTATATTTTGTTTTTCAACCAATTCAGTCTGACTATCACTACAAGTAACACTAAATCCAGTGCTTTTCCCCCCATGATTAACAATCATTTTTGAAATAATAAAGCTTCACCCTCACACAAGCACATCTGCAGCAGACACCTGGGCCTCAGCTCCTGCCATTGCAGTTTATCCTGCTGCGGTCGCATGGCAATGGCTCCAAATTCTCATGTGTTTGAAGGTTGAATCCCAATGGAACAGTATGGGAAAGACGAGCCTTTTGGAAGGTGTATTGATACCAGCATTTCAAAAGCCTTGCAGAGTAAGTTTGCTCTCTTCTGACATGAGATAACACACACTTCTCTACTGTACAGGACACCATACTGTACAGGTGCCATCTAGAAGTATAGGTACAGAGCCCTAATCTGCTAACATCTTCATTTAGGACTTCCCAGTCTCCCAAATAATCAGAAATAAACTTCTGTTCTTTATAAATTGGCCAATCTCAGTTATTTTGCTATAACACCACAATGTGAACAAAGACAGGTACCTACATCTCCTCTTCATGTCTGTCATCACTTCCTTTGTCTTTTACAGTGAGTTATTCAGTCCATAAGTGGGCTAATAAACTAAACAGACAGTTCTCAAAGGAAGAAATACAACTCGTGAACAAATATTTTTAAGAGTATTCAACATTATAAGTCACCAGAAATGTAAATTAAAACTGCTTTGAGATTTCATCTTCCTTCTAATCAGAATGGCTATAATCAAGAAAAATAAAAATAGCAGGTTGGTGGTGCATGTCTTTAATCCCAGCACTCTAGAGGCAAAGGCAAGTAGAACTCTGTGAGGTATTAAGGCTAGCCTGGCCTAACATAGTGAGTTCCCAGCCAGCTGGAGCTACAGGGAGACTCTTTCAAAAAGATAATAATGATAATAATAATAATAATAAATGCTAAAAAGGATGTGAAAAAGAGGAACCCTTACACACTGCTGGTAGAACTATCAAGGAGTTGTAAACACTACAGAAGTCAATGTGGAGGTTCCTCAAAAAACTAAAAATAGTGTTGGGACAGTAGCTCGGTGGTAGAACACATACCTAGAAAATGTGGGCCCTCACTACTCAAAAAGCAAATTAAAAGAGAACTAACCAGGATCCTGATGCACCGTCTTTGGCTATATGCCTGAAAGACTTTATGTCAATGTGCCACAGAAGTATTCATACATCCATGTTTATTTCTGCACTATTCACCATAGCTAAGAAATGGGATCAACTTATATTCTGTCAACACAAGAATGGATAACCAAAATGTGGTACAAACGAACAATGGAATTTTATTAAGCTATTTAAAGTGAAATCATGAAATTTGTTGGAAAATAGTTGTAACCAGAAATAATGATGCTAAGGGAAATCTGTTAGACTCAGAAAGAAACCACATTTTCTCTCATATCTAGACTCTAGGCTTAAAGTGTTCCTGTGTGTGTACATTTGTGGTATACGTGTGTAGGTCATGGAAGCAGAAAGGGGTCTGTGATGTTAGAGGAGTGGAAAGGACCTTTGTTGTTGCTGTTGTTGTTTTCAAGATTTATTCTTACTTATGTGTCTATGAGTATACCACATGTGTGTGATGCCTGAAGAGATCAGAAGGTGTGAATCCCTAGAGGTGGTGGTAAGCTACCTCACATAGGTGCCAGGGTCAGAACTCTGGTGCTCTTGACTACAGAGCCATATCTCCAACCCCTGAGGAAAGTATCTGAAGGAACTGGGCATGGATAAAAAAAGAGGGAGGCAATGAAATATGTGTGGCATGAAAACAGAAGGTGGGACTGCTTATATGGAATAAAGGGATTAGCAAAAGAGGTTCAGAGACATGGCAGAGGGCAGTGGGGGAGGAAGAAGAAGAGCAAACCCTGATGATGTGTAGGTATGAAAATGCTCTCATGGAACCTACTAATTGGTATGCCAAGATTAAAAATAAAAAATAGAATAACTGCTTTAGATTAATTAGTTCTTAAAAGGAACACAGGTGGAATGAAATCTTTTGACTCCTGCTCAATCCTTTTTATTTCCTACGATGGCTCCCAATGGCTCCCAAGCTCTTTTCTTTGGCAGTAATTTTCTTTAGTACAGGGAAACAAAACACTCAACAAACAAAACCATCTTTTACAGAGTGTAAAAGTCTTATAAAGTATCTAAGTGGATATTTATAGCTTTGCTTTCCTGATGCTTCTATTTAACAGTCCAAAATAAGAGGCTCAGTTTTGCAATCTTGCCTTTCAATCTTCTACTTAGATTCCTTTATTCCTGATTGTGTTAAGGAGTATAAACAACTACAACAAAAGATTCATTAGGAGATAAAACACGGTTTCAAATGACAAGACCAAGAAAGGACCTCATGCTTAAGAGTGTCATGGACAGATTAGGTTTACTTCAGAACCATGTAGATTTTCCACATTGCAGTAGGCAAAAAATAAAACAAAATATCATGTTATATGATTTTTGAAGAAACATCTTGGGGGATTCTCCAGAGTATTTAACTAGTACTAACAGTATGGACTTACTCCAATGAGGTGTTACACATTTCATGGGAAATTTGTTGTTTTTACTTTGATAAAGAAAAGTATATACCATGCCAAAACTAAGGTATATGGTTATACAGAGTAGAGCCACTAACAAATGCAAGTCAATGCATTATCTCTTGAACCCCAAAGCATGCTCAGAGCATTTGCTTTTCAAACACATCAAAGAAATGACATAACTTCATAATGATGTAGTATTCTAGCTTCTCCTACAAATTTCAAATATCCACATATCAGTTATATATATATATATATATATATATGTGTGTGTGTGTGTGTGTATATATATATATATATATATATATATATATATATATATATAACCCACCACACTTCAAGTAAACTGTCAGAGTATGACGAAACCTCTTTCTCACCAGTGAAGATGGCATATGAAACACAAATGAGTAGAAATAGATATACTAGTTGCACATTATCTGATGGCAAAAGATGCTTATGACTATGCCAAATCATATTTCCTTAGGAAGTCACACTGAACAAAAAAGAAGATAAATCACCTTGAAAATGCAAGTGGGCTGGTAATAACAGCCTAGTTATAGGAGCCATGAAATAGTCATTAAGTTATATGCAGCATAAATCTCACAGAGTTCTATAAATGATCATGGTTCTTAGAGGCTAAATAAAGACAAACTATAGTAGCTATGGCTCCCTTCTCTTTGCTCCTTGGCATGCCATTTCCTAATGTTTATCTGTAGCTCCTAGCACCATATGGTTCCTAAAGCATCTGAGAGAAAATTAAAAATCTGCAACTTGATTCCACACTTATTTCTTACTAGCCCTTGTTTAGAGCACAAATTAGAGCCTTGATCTGCTCTGGTTCACCTGGAAGCAGATGGCTTGTAGCTCAAGCCTGGAACATGTAGCTGGTCCCCAATATTAGAGAATACTGGGAGGGAACTTCTGTGGGACAGAGTCTGGTATGGTCCTAGCTTGCCAGATCCAACTCCAGAGACCAGGAATAAAATCCACACTCTCCTTTTCTCCCTTGATCTGCAGATTAGCAAAACCCTGAATCAAACACTGTTCCTTTTGCTCTTTTTTGGAGAGTGGTGTTGATCCCCAGTTGATCTCTTTGCTTAACTGCCTTTTCTCTCTGCTATTTAAACTGAATTCTTATTGCTCCAAATTAAATCCATTCTTTCTAGGCCTGTCATTGCTAACTAATGAGAACAATTCCTCTCTTTGCTCTTGGTGGGTACATGTGGGGTATTTACGGATGAGAATCATATCTTTCTTTAGCCTACTTTCTGAACTACAGACTGCACAGGTGATAAAATGGGTTAATTGTTGCTATAAAAATATTTTCTATCTTCATAACGAAGTAATTTTTTTCCTCAAAATCATTTTAATTTCTTCGACTTGCACTGTATTCTTAGGCTCCTCAGGGACTATGAGCAAAGCCTCACCCTCTCACAGGCACAATATCTAGAGTAAAATGTTAAGTATGCAATATGCACAGATAAGTCAGTTACCGTGCAGTTTTGGCTATACATGACCACTCTGGTACTCAACCCTTAGTTTTCATCACATATTCCTTACATACCTATGGTAACATTTGCAGCCAACTTTTAATAAGTGAATTCTTACTAAAACAGAGTCACGTGCACTTTTAAAAAATGTATTATCTGTTAAAACCAAGTGGCTTTGACAGAGACTGCATAATCCCCAAATATTGAAAACCTGGCTCTTTAGAGAGTTTGCCTACCTCTGGTCTAGGTGTCACTAACATTCCTGTTGGTTTTGCATTTTGTAAGAGCTAAGGTGAACAAGTCTCTTATTTAGACCTAAGTGGTCTTCTAAGTGAGTCATTTCAAACCAAAGCATACCATCAGGAGAATCTAGAAAGGAAGATTTTGTTTCTATATTTACAGAAGAGAAGAAAAAAGTTTTTCCTTTATGTCACCAAGGAATGTGAGGATGAGGGCTCAGAAAACTGAGGGGAATTTTTGTAAGTATGTGCACTTTTGTCATGTCTATGAAGACATGTTCTACAGCACTTACTGAACTCACATGTCAGATCACCAGGAAGACAAGCAAAACCAGGACAAGGCTGGGTACTCACTATGTGAAGTTGGAGGAAGTCACCAAGTCCTGGGGCACTGTCAATGCGTACGAGGATGCCATCCTTCACAGTGGTGCTGAAGCCCACAGCAAGACGGTCTGAGCGTGTGCTGGGTCTGTCATTTGCAGGCCAGGTGTAGAGGATGAGGCCACCACTTTTTCCAAAGATGTATGTAGCACCAGCTGCAAAGGCAAGGAGAGAGGAGACATCAGGGCACAGTGCTGGACATAGTGGCTCTAACACATTACTGAGACTGCAGGAAGGAAATGTCTCCCACTGGACAGCATTACGTGACTGAGAGGGATGACTCCAAAGCCTCAGAAGGTATCTGTCACCCCAAAGTAAAAATGCCCACAATGGGAATGAATAACAGAACAGATATGGCAGCGATACACTCTTCTGCACTCAACAGGAGTGACAGGCAGTGCTTATGAACTTCGACACACAGCCAAAAAGTTCTTTCCTATCTCTGATTATCAGAATATTGTAATTAGTAGAGTCAAGAACCTGTCCACCCTCACCACAATGCCTGTAATGAAGAAGTCCAAAAGTATTGTTTCTCTTGCAGGTCACAGAAAGCAAGCATGACCTGAGAATAGCAAGATATTACAGGTTGAGCAGTCCTCTACAATATGCCTGCGACTAGAAGTTTTTTATATTTTGGAAGTCTTTAGATATTGGAATTTTACACACACACACACACACACACACACACACACACACACAAATACTCTGTGGCTGGAACTCAAGTGTAAACATAAAATTCATTTATGCTTCTTTTATATCTTTTTATGCAAACTTGAAGGTAACTTTATACAATAATTTTTAGTGTTTCTAAGCATTTTGATAATTGTGGCCTATCAAATGAAATCACATGAGGACTCTTCCTATTGTGAATTTCAGGTGTGGGGTTGTGGATTAGAAATAACCTAGTTGTATGACTACAAGTGTTTACCTATTTCATCATTATTCTGTCAGCATGGTAGCAAAAACTATTCCCAGGGTCTTTTGAGAATAAATCTTTCTTTCCCTCAGTATTTATCTGATGGTATTTATCTGGTATTAACATAACAGGTTCTATCTCTTTTTTACAAATTAAATTCTAAAAGGAAATACAGGAGATAACATAAAAGTCTCACAATAATGAATTTTTAACATGACAAATGGTCTGACCAATTTATCAAGAAGTTTGATCAATGCTTTTATGATCTACTTGTGTTTTTACTATTATTTGTATGAAGCTTGGGGTTACCAAAAATGAATTAATTTAAGCTGAGAGGGAGAAAAGCAAAGAAACTGTTTTGTGATGGTTGGTCTTGCTTATAAACTTGATGGGATCTGTAATCACCCAGGGGAAAACCTCTGGAAATGCCTGTGAGAGACTATCTATTTCAGGAAATACAAGTGGGAAGACCCATCCTGAGTGCAGATGGCACCATTCCATGGGTTAGGGTCTAGGATGGAACACAGCAGTGAAAGCCAGATGAGCACTGGCAGTCGTCCCCTAGCTTCCTGGCTTCTGATGCACTGTGACTAGTGGCCTGGAGCTTCTGCTGCCATGTCTTCCCTACCTGACGGACCCAATCCTTGAACCATGGGCCAAAGCAAAGCTTTTCTCCCTTGAGTTGATTTTTGTCAGGGCCTCTTGTCACAGAAAGGTAAAAGTAACAAATATACACTTGCATTTCAAAGAAACAAAAATCATATTCTAAATTGGGGAAGAGCATTTCGATTTGGTAGCCAAAATACACTATGACATTGTGGCCTCTGTGGTTTTATGCCCATTGCCAGTAGCAAGTACTTCTAATGGTGCATTTCTCAGTGTCCAAAGATCATTTGGCACCAGAATTTCTTGTTTGAACCCCAGTGAATTTGTTGTGAGCTTTGCAGCTAGTTTCATAGACATTAGACAACTATTCAGATATCTTCAGGATTTGCTAAAAATCTCAAGCACTGGTCCATATTTACTGTCACAGCTAATTTACCTAAAATATTGGCTAACTCATGTTGTCAGTAGAAGCAATGAGTTATATAGCTTGCTTATAAACAATAAGCTCATTTAGGCTAGAATTGGACATTTATGCCATGTGTCTTCTTTGTTAAAGCATTAAGCCATCTGAGGTATGTGGAAATCCATTTTTCTCTTTGAAAGGTCATCTATATTACCTAGAGTACATGTATCTTCACATTATTTTCCTTTAATGATTTTTTTTTTAATCCTTGGGGGATGGTCTCACAAAAGGCCTCCAGAATCGTTTAGAGAATCTGGGACTATGGTCTGCAGAGTTTGTATTAATTTCATACACAAGACAATGTTTGCACCTTACTACCCACAAACTCCCTCAAAGCTGCTTAAAATTAGAAATTGTGGGGTAACAATTCATGCTTGATTTCTCCCCATCTGTGAAGAATTTAAAATAAGACTCTTTCCGTAGATGATCACAAATGTCATCATCACTCCATTCTTTATTTGGAAAACTGAAGGTTATTCCATGATTAATATGTAAAATCACCCAAAATGCAAATCAGCCTGTGACATTTCATGCCAATTTATAAAATCTTATCCAATTCTATCTGCATTCATAGTGAATTTGCTACAGAAGTGTGTTTATATTCTACTAGGAAAGAGGTTTTAAAATATGTTTATTAATTGAGAATTTCATGCAATCTATTTTGATCATATTCAGACCTCTCTCCCATCTCCACCCCCACCGTAAAACCTGCCTTCCAACTTCATGCCTTCTATTATACTTTTTTAAAGCCTATGGAATCTAATTGGTGTCCTCAAACACTCTTCACTGTGGGTTGAGCCCCTGGAGCCTGGCAATCCTGCCCAGTATCACACCCTTAATGAAAACTGACCCCCCCCCAAGCAGTTACCAAATATAAATAGTTCCTCAGCCAGGACACATATATCACACTAAATGAACACCAAATCACATCTCTCCTCCCACGGGTCAGGACTGCAGAGTATAAGAGCTAGAAGTAGTGAATGACTACAAGGAAACAGTATTAACCACACAGCAGGGCTATTACACATATGAACTCACAACTGAAAGAGCATTCACAAAACCTGTGCAAGTTCAAGCCAGGAGTTTTATCAGCATAAAAATGCTAAGTTAGAAATGTACATTGATGCATTGAACTTTACAGTCTGAAAAGACTTTTCCACTTCATTACGTAAATCTCAGCAATGGCAGGGGACACTTAACCATTTTTCAAATGTGGAAACAGGCTCAAGTTTTCACATTTGATTCTCTCCATGTCTTCTCCTGAGACTAAAACAACGTGAGCAAAGCCCTTGTCCCAAATCAGACATGTTTGCAAATTACCCTCTGGGTCTTCTCCCCATGCAGGTGACTTCTCAAACTCTCTTTGCTGATATTTTTTCCACTGCTTTATCCAATATTTCTAATTGTTCCACTACAAAGAAGTTGTTAGGTGACTTATAAGACAACTTCTTATACTTTGTGTTTAGGAAGTCATAATGACTTGACTTGTTAAATAAACAAGGAAGAAAACCTCATGATAAAGACTACCAAGTTAAATTAAAAAAACAACTGATTTTACAAAGTTATTTTTATTGCTTTTCTAATTCTGAATTCATAATATCAGCACATTAGATAAATCTAACTATGTGGATGAAAAGGCATATGAGATATAAGGTGCTATGTGGGGTTATTCTACCAGGCAGACTGAAGAATTTAAACACCTGTTTTTGATACTGAATTTACTAATAAGCATGAAAAATATTGTGAGTATTCCCATAGTTTAAGGCTGCTGTTAGAAGAAATTAATGAATGGCTATAATTTTCTAAACCAGCAGTGTCATTTTTCTCTTTCTTTTCATGCTTTTTGCTATTTTGTATGGTTTTGAGAAATAAATACACACTTTCTGTTCATTTTCAATATAAACTGTCTAGAGCCCCAAAGGGAACAAAATTATCTTGTTTACATTTTCATATTTAAAAGATTAACTTTGTTATTTCTAAATTATAAATCTGTGTTTGGAGACTATCTCAGAATCCCCTACCCCCGCAAAGCCACTAAGGACCTTAACTTCTAAGCTCTGTGATACCACAACACATCTTCTCTCCATTGAGCCTCGTATTTCTGAGTAACGGGTTTTCACTAGACTCAATATGCTGATAACAAGATCAGGTTACATTTATGAATAACCAGAACCATGTAAATTTAATTCTTCCTCATAAAAATTGAGAAAAGAAGGTCAACTGAAGCAAAAAAGAAATCCCTCGATCACCTGTCATTCATTTATCTAACACTGCAGCACTCACAAGGATCAGTTACATGACTTTGCTGAATCTCAACCAGTGCAATATTTTAGGAATGAAATTCTTGCATAGTTACCACCAGCCAAGATTAAATAGATGTTCCTCATCCTCAGAGATGTCAAGGACTCTGATGTGATGTTATTTCACTCACGACCTACATGATGCACTGAATTTACGGTTCCATAACTGAGTAGCCATGGGCTGGGATGGGAGCCATAATGATTCCAGAACTGTATTCAAGCACATGAAGGTTTGAGTTTGGGGATCTGTTTTGCATGCACATGTGTGTGTGTGTGTGTGTGTGTGTGTGTGTGTGTGTTAGAAAACGTAGTTTAGCAGGAGAAAAGGGTCTGATGGATTGTAGTGTATTCAGAAAGGAGTCCTAGAAAGAACTTGATGTACATATAAAACAGACCGGTTACATGGATAATTGATTATTTCTCAAACACAATAGCAGATAAATTTGTTCTAGCACACATATATTTCCAATTCTTAAAACTTTAGTGGATTCTTTTTTTATTATATTAAAACTTAGTTGTGAAGAACAAATAAACTTTTTCTTCTTTTTCTTATTGAGGACCATTTAGATAATCATAGCTATTGTTTGATTTATGAAAGGCAAGGTCCTGTTTTTTATAATGTTCTTTTGGTCTCCAGGCCTATATTCAATTTACCACTACTTTCTGGATGAGTATCAAGAAACAGAATTGTGGACTTGCTTAAGATTCACTTCAGATATATTTGTGTGTATATGCATTTAAAATCATATCAATATGTATAAAATAAGGAAAATTTAGTGAAAAAATATGTGACTATCTGTGATTAATTTGTTATTTTTTATTATTTTGGACACCAAAACGTATAGATAAAATAGCTTCAGAAAAATTTTCAAATATAATGTTGGTTCAGTGTATATATTGTTCCATTTTTAAAATACAAACCAGCCTTTCCTGAAATATTTTTTATTGTTGTTAAAACAGAAAATCTTTCAGAAGCTTCTCCCAGAGGAAGCCTGAGAGAGCTCAGTTTAATGAGAGCTAGATAAATTACTAACAAACAAGTATAACATTAGAATAATGAACTGGTATAGTAAACATAAAACTCACATACCATATGGTATGAAGGGTTTGGTGAGCGGCACAGTGAAACTCATTTCTGGCCTCTGAACACTGTCTGAGAACACAGTCTAAAATCTCATGAAAGTGATTTACATGCCAGTTCGTCTCTATTATTTCAAGTTCCCTATTTCTCTTTGATTACCCCTTCATCAAACTTCTTCACACTTGTGATCTTTATTGTAAATTGGCAAATCCTTTTGGAAAATAAATGGACTATTGATGACATAAAATAGATTCTACCAGTAGATGTGGTTATTTGCTATTAAATTAAAACTATCTTTTATTCATACCAATTATTAGATAGCTAATAAAAATAAAGTAGAAAGACCTATGGCTTACAACTGACAAATATTTCTTCCAGGTAATGAAAGCACCAAGCCTCAAGGGTCTCCCGGTGACTAATGTCTAAAGTATATAATTTCTCAAATTTTTTTACAGTGATACATTATTTCCTCCAGATTCCTCTTCTCTGTCTTTTTTGGGGATTTGGGGTATCATGTTCATTTATTTCTAATAGTGGAATTTATGCTAACTGTGGCACTGAGTGGTTTTCAAATAGCCTTCCTGGAAGTATCTCATTTGAGCCTCCTCCTTCTGTATTCACTGAAGTTTTAATGGAAAATTTTTGTTACTGTCTTAATCAAAACAAGAGAAGATGCAAATTTGGAGACTCAACAACTCCAGCTGGTGTTAAATGGTAGAACCGAGGGGACACTAGGATCCCCTTCTTGAAACTGACCTCTTGTTCCTACATCAGTTTGTCTCGTTAACTCTTGGGATCAAGTGTCTCAAAGGAACCTAAGGACTGTGTGCTTTGTAAAGAGGACAGAGTGTGTGACAAGGTCTCTGTGAACGAGACCGCAGCATCAACGAGGGACTCACTAGCCAAGGGAGCAGAAGTGATCAACAGTACCAACAGTCATCTGAGGAGGCTGTGGAAGGGTCACTTAGTGATCTATTTTTTCCACTTTGAATTAAAAAACTTTGTCAATGACAAAGTCACCTTGAACAAAAGAGAGAAGATATTAAAACTTAAAAGACATTAGTCACCCATTTTAAAGAATATTTTCCCTTTTGGCACAGAAATGAGTATATTTGCTGCTCATTAAACTGAGAAAGTAGAAGCAATATGTGTGAGTCACATATGTGCTCAGGGAGAGCCAAGCTCTATTTCTTATGCAATGCTTAGGGATTTGGGGGGCTCCCTCCAGATGAGGTAATCTCCTTTTCTCTCTTGAAGGAAGGGTGATAAAAGCCAAATATTCATTAAGCCTCCAAACAATTCAGTCTCCTAAGTGTCCAGAAACAACTGGGCATGGTGGTGCACACCTTTAATCCCAGCACTTGGGAGGCAGAGGCAGGTGCTTCTCTGTGAGCTCAAGGCCAGCCTGGTCTACAAAGCAAGTTCCAGGCCAGCTGGGACTACAGGGAGAACCTGTCTCAAAAAAGACCACACCCTCAACATCCAGAAACAAGGGTCTAATTCAAAGACTTCTGAACAGAATCAAAGTGGCTCAGAATAGTATGAAATGGACTTTGTAACAAAGGAATTCAAACATGTGCCCAATGAAGTCCTTAAGTTTTATATCCAATTTCACAGAGCACCTGGTGGTAGAAAGATAGAAAACTAATAAAATTCTACCTAGTAACTGCTATTCTCTGAAATCCCTTCATTATTTGGCTGCACTAGTAAATAAAATCAAAGAGAGCCATGTTTCATGGAGCTAATCAGTTATTTGCCAAACCTGTTCCTGCAAGTATCTTTGGCTGGAAAGATGAGAGGAAAGTTATGGATATTCCAAGGAGAAATGAAGAAGAGGCGATTTTCGATTTGTAAACTTCATTCCACTGATTGAGATTATGCATTTCTGCATTACTTTTTGGGTACTTTTACTTCCCTCAAATTGGAATAATACAAACTCATACATCACTTCTGGAGACACTTAGTAACAGTAGCAAACACAGATGACCCTTTCTTAGTGTCAAGAAAATCGTGCTTCCAAAGACACACTTCTTCAGAAATGTCTTATGAGGAAAACTTAAGAATTTTTTACTCATAGAATCTGTGATTCTTCTACTAAGGATAAAGAAGATGACTGGTCACAATAAAATTGATCTGAAAATAAAGCATCTAAGGGCACACTCAACTTTGCCCTAGAAAAGTGGAATTTTCAAAAGCTAACTGACTTCTTTAGGAGAAACTATTTTTTCAAAAGCTATTTGGTAATTCTTAGTAGTACTAAATCTGATACTAATACTAACTGTAATAGGAATACTCATATCAATAATATGCATTAATGACTCACTTTACAGCATGCAGTATAAATTCCGAATCCATACATCTTTCACTTTAGATATTATTGCTTTATTATTTTACTAGGGTGACATAAGGTAGTGTCACAGCTTGCTTGGGTGACTTGAGCATCTGAAATTTACTTTGTCTCTATGCTGGAGACTTGTAGTCACGTTCAAGGTGTCCCCAGGGTTGTATTTTTTCTGATGCCCAACTCTCCAGCTTGTAGACAACCATTTCTACCCTTTGTCTTTGTATAAAGTGACACATGACTGATACCAGATGGGTGATGAACCCATTTATCTCTTTTTTTCTTCTTGTTGTAAACATACTAATCTTATTGGATCAGGAGTCAGTATAAGGAACTCAGTTTAACCTAATTCCATCTTCAAAGAGTCTATCTCCAAATATAGTCACATTCTAAAATATGGGAGGGTATGTCCTAAATATAGTTGACCCTGTTCCTATGGGTTATATATTCACATATTCAACCAACAGAAAATTAAAATTATTCTGAAACATTAATTGGACCTATGTTGCACAAATATAGACCTCTTTCTTTTCACTTTTTCCCTAAATAATAAAGTACATCAACTACTTGTAATCAATCTAGAAATAATTCAAAATATATCATATTATGTACACACATTAGACATTATTCCACTTTATAAAATCAACTTGAATATCCACAGATTTGGGTATCTTCTCAGGTTTTAGGACTAATCCCCATGATATGATACTTAGGGGTAGATGAATTGGGGAGCCCACAATTCAGTTCACAACACTACCGTCCCCATTTTACTAATGACAAAAGCTCAAAAGTAAGGTAAAATACAACATTCTTTCCATGTATTTGATAAAGTCAAGATTCTAATTCAGACTGTCTAATGGAACAGTCTGTGCCCTTTTCAGTTTGTCAATACATGATTCTGGTAGCTCCATCATTCACCTCTACTACATAGCTCGCATGGATGCCAATGTAAGAACAAAGGTTTCCAAATCTGAGGCCAAGATAAAAAAAACCACTCGAGAAGATGGAAATCAAATCTTCTCAGAGTGGAAATTACATTACATGGGTAATGATTTTATCTTACTTAAACAATAATGATTTTATGTTAATTTTTCCCCTTGTGACATACATACCAGACCATAGCCTGCTCAGCAAAAATTATACCACACTCAGAAAACTGTAAATTCTGCACACGATGAACTCCATGAAGTTTATGCTATAGATTGCCTCACAGCCAACATAATTTAACTTTCATAAACATGCTGGTTTCCTATACAGCACAAAACAAAATAAGTCCTAGGAAATTGCATAGTATTCGGGTTTAAGAAAATAAATATTAAGCTTTATTGTCAAACAAAATGGAAATCCAGAGCCCTTCTGTACTATGAGTTTCTGGAGGACAGAGCTGTTTAATTTATCTCTCGATCAACAACCATGAGTGCTCAGAAAATAAATGTTGTTGAGTTAATCAATGAAACTTGGCACAACTCTATAGACATATCTTTACTTTGCCATTCAGCATGGAGAAGAACAGAAAATAAAAGGAGAAGCCACAGAGCCCATTAATCCAGCTCAGCTGTTACTCCTTCCGTCTCAGTGTGGAAGTATTTTATAAACACTCATCAATTAGGGTTTACAACAGCTCCTGTGATCGAGTAGCACACAGCTTTGAATTCATAAAGACACCTACTCACAGAGACATTTGAATGATTTTTCTTCAGTGAATTTTTGGTAGTCTCAGATAAGAAAATCACACCTATGATGTGTCAGATTGTGGTATGTTACCCCTTAGTTCCTAAATCACACCATAAATTGTTTTGTAGACCAAAAAATAAATGAATGAATACATTTCACATTTAACCTAAGAGGGACATGTAGTAGAACAATGTGTCCATCCTTTCTATTAACTAAGAGCAAACATCATATGTACATTTTAGACCAAATACAAATGAAGGAGAAGAAAGTAAAAAATGATCATCTGATAATCACTCATCAGTCTTTTCTGTGGTATTCATTTTTAAAAATGCATACCTGCTGACAGAATTTCAAGGGACCAGGATAGAAGGAAAGGAAGGCTCAGAGTCTATCATGTGCCTCCTTATCTTACTTTCATGACGTGCCTTTGAAATGCCTTCTCTAAGAGTAATCGAGGGGTTTCTAAGTACTGATTATTCTCTGGAAGGGAACTACAGATGAAACACAGTAGCTTTGATTTAATTGCCTGATTTATATGGACTTCACACTTCCCAGGGCCAGGGGCCTTGTAAAGATGATTTTGGCGTATCTGCAGCTCTAATTCATAAAATATGATTTTCCTGAAAAAGTTTTCTAACATTTTTGAAGGGTAATGACTCTGGATTATATGACACAAATCTTAAATGTAGACCCTATCTCAGAGTTAGGAAAGGAGGACAACATGTCAACTATTATGATTAATGTTCGTTATTATATAGCAGCTGTTTATCTTCACTGTGCCTCAGTTTTTACATGACTGCAAAAGTGACAAGGTATTCATAAGGCCCCGCCTCTAGCTGACTCCAGATGCTGGCTGTTGATGGCTGAGGAAAGAATAATAATTTTTCTCTGGGGATGTCACCCCTGGTAGACTGCTCAAGGATCAGTGGAGGATCCCACACCCATGCACATGGGGGCAACAGTAATTGGACACGGTGGAATATTAAAACAAAGAAGAGGACATAACGTTAAGAGGTGGAGTTTTAAGTTGGATTCAGGAGTTGGAGGGGGGAATAGAAATCAGATGATCATAATACATTTTATTATACATTCATGAAATTCTAAAGGAACTAGTCAATACAATTTTCAGTAGAACTTGATAATATTTTTCCTCCCTAATAAAGGTTGTAATAAAGATCAAAGTAGCACACAGAGGACTGGAGAGAAGGCTCAGCAGGTACAGCGCTTGCTGGGTAAGCAGGAAGATCTGAATTCAGATCTCCAGAACCCAAGGCAAGTGGTGCATGGTAGAGTGGTAGTACATGTCTTCAGCCCCAGCATTAGGGAAGCAGAGACAGGAGGATCCTTGAGGCTTACTGCTGGCCAGACTAGCCCGAATGATGAGCTCCAGGTTCAGTGGCACACCCTGTCTCTGAACATTAGGTGGAGAGTGTTTGAGAAACACACATGATAGATGTTTGATCTCTGATCTCCACATGCATACACATGTGTGCACTCACAGGAACGTACACATATGAACAGAAATAGCACACAGTAAAGAATATTTTTGAACTAATATAATCTAGCCCATCTATCCTGAGCAACTCAGAGTAAAAGAACAGCAGCCTTTCATTATTCTAGCTTACTTGAACATCTTCTGTCTTAATCTGGGAACAATGAGCCCTTCGCATGCAAATTAGGATGTTCCCCCCAAATCAATGTGATTCAAATGGAAATTCTCAGCTTCAAAAATTCTTATACATAGCGAGGACAAAGCACCTTCCTGGAACTTTCTTTTATAATGTGAAGTGATAGTAAAGAACCCAGGACAACTCTTCACAGGGCTGCGCACACCAAGGAGCAATAACGCTGGTGAAATGAACCAGAGAAACTCATACTGGAGCCCAGAGGGAGCACCTGGCAGAAGGAAAGACTAGAAATCCTTTAGATTTTGTTTGGATTTATTGAGACATATATTCCAGACTGGCTCTGAACTCACTATATAGCCCAGGCTGGCCTTCAAATCCTGACCCTCCTGTCTCCAACTTCCAAATACAAGGATTGATAGGCTTGTGCTACCACACCCAGCCTAAGTATCTCAAGCACAATTCATGTTGGTACACTGATAAAGTTATCTTTGACAAATTCGTATGGTTTTCATAATTAGGGCCTATCAGGAAGATGGGAGGCTGAGGAAGAAAATGTTACCTGCTAGAATGTAGGCCCTCATCGGTCACTTATACAATTGGCCTTGATTTGGGACTTCACAGGCAACAGACCTGTAACATGTAAACTTCTGTCGTTTACAAAGCTAACCAGTTTAGAGTATTTGCATTAGTGGCCCATATGAACTATGACTCTCAATTCATTTAAAAACCTAACAGTAATTTTCCATTTTTCTAAAGTTAATTTTTAAGTGAGTATACAAAAGAATGGGCTTCATTATGACATTTAACAAGATATAGGACAACATAGGTGGCTGTTATTTGTCCTCTCCTCCACAGCCTATGGCCCTGATTTCCTTCTGCAGCCCCCACCCTCCTTCAAGGGGACCTCCTCTGTTTTCATATGACACGTATTGCACAAAGCTCTCACTGCCTCTGTCACTTAAGATTTCTTCATTCCTTCTGACGGTCCCCTTTTATGACCTGGGTACAGCAACACATAATAAAAATACAGCACTCAAAACATCTTAAATAATTTCACTTATGAATATTTATATAATTTTTATGAATAAAGTCAAGAGTACATTAAAGTCCATTCAAGGATTATGGGAAGTAGGGCATAAAGGTATCTACTCACCAAATTTATGACATCACCTAATTAAAGTAGAATTAGAATATAATTTTATCCAGGATTTAACAAACTCCTAGAGTCATTCCTTCAAACACTTTAATTAAAACAGGAGTGGAACAAAGTGTTTTAAATATGATAATAGTTTTCAAAACAACTAGCATCATATCAAAATAAAATACATAGCCTTTACCATCAAAGTCAAGAGGACATGTATGCTCATTAATAAGCATTATTATTATATAAGTGAGCTATAAATATTGGAAAGAGATATAATAAATTTAAGGAATACATGATTGAATGCCTCAATATACCAAATCACTAATCTAAGTCTATTAAATTAATAAGAAAAATGGTAAGTTAATGTAAAATAGGTTAAATACATAGGTTGAATTAATAATGCGTCACTCTCGCAATGATGATACGGTGATTTTCACAAGAGTGTTCAGACAATTTAGAGGGAAAGGTACAATCTTATGTAAAAACCAGATATCGTGAGCAAAAGCTATGTTATGCACAGTTATGTTACATATTCAGTAAATATCTAAATTATATGAGAAAATTTGAACAAACAAACAACAACAAAACAATGTAGACACTGAGTAGGATTACAGGCTCAAGAAAAGACTCAGTGAAGAGCCTTGCTATTCTTACAGCCGTGGTCCCAGATTTGGTTCCTAGCACCCACATGTAGGTAAACAAGTGTCCACTGCTAGGGAATCTGACAGCTTTTTCTGATCTTCCCAGGAACCACACATACATGGTGCAGGCAAAAAAACAATCACAAGTATAAAATACAATTAAATAATTTTTAAAATAAAATTTTAAAAATGAGAAAATGTTGCTCAGTGGTAGAATGTGTGTTCAGCATACATAAGGCCCTGGGTTCAAACTTCAACATTGTCCAAGAATGAAAAATAAAAGAGTAAAGGGCTTGAATATATATATATATATATATATATATATATATATATATATATATAATTCCTAAGAAACTATACCAATGAACAATAAACACATGAAAAGACAATTAACATGACTAAAATGATCCAAACATGTAAATAAAATCTACATTGAAATATCCCTTTATTTCCATTAGGATAGTTAACATCTTTAAAAAAAGTGGAAAAGAAGTATTAGCAAGGATGTGGGATTCAGAATACTTCTGTACTGCTAGTGGGAATTAAAGCATGATTTGGAGGGCCTGAGGAAGGGGCTCCGTGGTTAAGAGCACTTGGTGCTCTTGCAGAGGACCTAGGTTTGGTTCCCAGCACCTACATAACATCTCACAACAACCTGTAACTCCAGATCCAGGCCGTCTGATACCCTCTTCTGGCCTCTGTGGGCATTAGGCATATTTGTGGTACAGAAACATACATGCAAACAAAACACTCATACATATAAATAAAAAATAAATAAACCTTAAAAAAATAATTTAGAGCCAAGAGTCATTCATGGAAGAAGAAAGTCAACTCTAGTCCTCAAAGCCATTTTCATTATTAATTGAAGAGACTTTTATCAGTTCTTATCAATGGAAAAACTCACTATTGCATAATTAGATCACTTAATGAAATCACAATTTTCTTCAAAAATCATTTCCTCATAATTTTCTTCATAAATTAACCTTTCCATAGCCTTAGCTTATATTTTCTTTTTTTTTTTTTGATGAGTTTTAGCAAGAGAATCATTCATTGCTAACTTTTAGTGATACTTCTCTCTCTCCTGACTAATTAAATCAATCTTTTGGACTTTCTTTAGCACTCTTCCCTCATTCAAAAGGAGGCCTGATCCTCAAGTCCTGCTAGCATAACCAATCTTCTTACTAATTCTTCACCTTGGACTTGTGGTTTGAATGTGAAATGACCTCCACAGGGGCATGTGTTTGCACATTTGGCCCCTAGTTGGTGGCACTCAACTCTTCCTGTTTGGGGAGTGGACTTTAAAGAAAATGGAGCCTTGGTGAATGGAATGAATTACTGGGGGTCAAGACTTGAGGTTTTATAGTCTAGGCTGCTTCCTGTCCTCCCTTTCCTTTCTACTCCATGGAGATGTGAGGAGTCTTAGTTACATACTTCTACTGCCATGAAAGCTATGGCATCTCCCCTACCACAAGGAGCTGTACTCTCAAACCATGTGCCCAGAGAAACATTTCCTCTGTGAAGCTGCCTTTTCTGGGTGATTTGTCACAGTGACAAGAAAAGTAACTAATACATAAGTGCATAATTTTTCCTTTTAAAAATTGCTCTCTAATCTACCAGGCCCTGGGGTAGAGCAGCTTCTATACCTGGTTCTGGTCTTATGTTTTTATTCATGAATCCATACAGCAAGTGTATAAAAATTCATTCCCTCCGTCTCTTCTGATTGCTACTATGATGACTTTAGTGTTGAGTCAACAGTACTGATGTGACACGCTACAAATAAACAGCAACCACTTCCATCAAACTTGAAGATTTGTTATGATGGATATATTCAGACACGCCGGTCTCTTTTTAGAAAATGCAATTTTGTGGAAAAATACAAGATAATTGGTCTTTAGCTCTACAATAAACTTACATAGCACCTGCCATATTTAAATAAATGCAGTGCTTCTCCTATTAGATTAGGCTTTCTGATTAAGTCAATCATGTGGGAAGACTCTGACACAGCCCATGTGTGCTTGACTGTAGGTTGTAGTGTCTTTTGAAAAAATGATGTGATACTTGTCCTTCCACTAAGAAAGGAAATTGAAAGTTCTTTACTCAGCCATGTATCCTGTTTGCCCTTATCTCTCTGCCTCAGCTTTAGCTTCCCATTGTGCAGCATAGCTGGCAGGATTGACTGGGCACTGGAAGATTCTCTGGGGCAAGGCCTTTGTGTCTGAAACTTCTGCATGGACCACTTGAGGATTTATTCCCTCCACACTGTTCCCATTTCTTTCTGCTTTGGTTGCCACCATGTAGATCAGGAAATGTAGAGAACAGCCTTGTTCCTTTTAATCTCTCTTAAACCAACAGCAAGAATAAAGATTCTCACAGGGCTGGAACCACAAACCTATCCATGAGGGAAGCACTGGGGACCTTGAACATGTGACTAGTGTGACTTTTTCTCTATGAGGTGAAAAGGTTTTGGAGGGACGGGTCAGTCCTCTTGTCGTAGCCAGTGATGATCCACTTTCCGTACTTATGCACTGAATTTCATTCCTCAATGTAAGTCCAAGAGTTTACTTTAGAGAAAACATTATTCCTAAAACCATAAACATTTGGGAGAAGAAACTTTTAGTAGGAGCAAATCTAGTGAAAGCAAATCTACCTTATTTATTTGTTTGCTTTTGTAGCACTTAGGGTTGAGCCCTGGTTGTTGGGCATTCTACTGAAACATACCTATAGTTCTTTTTTTTTTCCATTTTGAGACATCTCTTTAAGTTACCTAGACTAGCCTAGGACTTATGATCTTCTAAGATGTTGGGATTATAGGACTTTATCACCACATCCAACTAATGCTACTATTTTGTTTTATAATTATTCATCAATAGCTGTCAAATACTTTACTACTGGCCCCACTGGAGTATAGGGTTCTGGATAGGTAGAGTTGACATGTGCCTCTCAAGACACATAAAATCACGTGTCATAAGATTAAAAGAGAATCCATGCAGCTGCCATTTTTGCTCTCATTTATACACGAAAATACAAAGGCCTTATGAGGTTGTACAATCTGTCCAGGGTCACAGTTAATGACTGTCAAAACTAAATTAGACCTCTTCTCTCCTGATTATAGATGAGTACCCTTGGAACTCCATCCATATTCTTAGTAGCGCCTCTAACATAGATACTTAAGAAAATTTTGTTCATTGATGATTTATTTTAATTTTTTAAATAAAAATTTTACTTCCAATTTATAAAATCGAATTCTTATAATTAGATGATTCTGTGACATATGCAGCACAATATGAAGTATTTACATTAAGAACATATTCAACTTGCGTTTAGAGTAAGAAGCAATTCTGTAATATACAATACACTAGTATTCATTGTGCTATTCAAGAGAGCTCAGGGTATTCCTCTACTGTCTAAATGTGTGCTTTTATCTTTCCCCTCCCCCAACCTCAAGCCTGTGGCAACTTATATTATATACCTTTCTATGAGTTGATTCATTTCACATTTGACATATGAGTGAGTTAATAAATTTTAATTCATTCCTAGTTTGTCCCTTAATAATACTAATCAGGTATCAAGGATCACTAAGACACAGTTTTGGAGTGTGTGTGTGTGTGTGTGTGTGTGTGTGTGTGTGTGTGTGTTTATGAGTGAGGGGGGGAGGAAGAGGAGGAGGAGGATATATACATATACCAAGAATTTATGGTGCAATGAGGATTAAGATAAGATGATCCATCTCTACCAGGTCAGCATACACTTTGTACCCATATGCTTTATTGTACATATGTTTTACTGTGTACAAACTTATTTGAATCCTTATATTTGAATACATAAGATAACACAACATATATAAAGTATGTCTGTCCTGATTGATTATTCCTAGTCCACAAGGACATGAAAACCAGATAAATGAAAATGCCTAAACAATCTCTAACTTAATCACTAAAGAACCTCAGGTTTTAAAAAAGGACTTTTTGTACTCCCTGGAAAACAGTGTAGTTTGGGCATCATGCCTTTTGCTTTTTCAAATCCTTTAGTTTCTACTACAGGTAACTAAGCAAACTGAAGTGACAGTCTGCCAAATCTGCCTAGTCCCCAGAGGCACAGTGCTGAGTGCCCCCTCCTCTGCAGCCAAGAAATAAGAAGAGACTGGAAGGCATATGCTCCAAACTGGATGGGATCCCCTTAAAAGCACTGTGCAGCAGAACAGACAAGCATAATGGCTATTTAATCATCGTCACTGTGAAGTGCAATTCTTTGCACGCTTATGACATTCATGAATGATGCAGGAGCGGGCATGATGAACGCAGAGCAATTCCCCAAGACAGACACTTTCAAGGAATTTATGCCCCTCCCCTAGGACAAGAGGACTCTTGGGCTCAGTTATCATTTGTTCTAAGAAAGAATTTACAGTCTCGCCAGCAACTCCTTTTACCCTGCTCAATAAAGTGCTTACTTTGATATACTGACTGTGATTGTTCAAGAACAACTGTATCCTTGGAAATTCATGTACGGTGAGTAGTCCTCCTGGCTCACGTTTTCCTTTCTTGCACTTTTTTCATTTCCAGTGCTTCCTGTAAAGTAGAGGCTTCAATACAGGCCTCCAAATCACATATCTACCCATCTGATCATAGTCATAACATGTATGCATACAACAAATGCATGTGCATATGTTTATGAATGTGAACATGCATGCATATACAGATATGTATGTACAAATGTGTATGTATATACTTACATACACAGATGATCTTAAATGTCTGAAAGCTCAAATGCTATTTCAATTTGCTGTGAAAAAAAAAGAATTCTGGAGTCTATGAGTAGATAGACTGTTAAATTCTTATTCTCACAGATTATATGCTTGCTGATAGTAAATTGGTTGATGAGTTCATAAATTTTATAGTAATCTCCTACTAAATGTCAAGTACTTTTCTGGGTGGTAGGGAGTGATGAAGCAACACAGTGCAATAGAGACAGTACTCCAAGCAATGCCAGGCAATACTCAGCTCAATATAATCTTGGAATTTTAAGTGCTAGTAAGGCATGGTCATACTGGGGTCATGATGTTTGGAAAGAGCTGCTTTCCATCGGGTAAGTAATGTCAGAATGCTACCTGAATGCAGACACAGTAAACCATGTGCTCCCTAAAGTAAGTGGGCTCTCATCTGATGGAAAATGGCAAATGCGTAAGTCAGAGAGGGGTTGGCATGTTGGGAAGCAGCAAGGAAAACAGTACGTCTGAGGTGGCGAGTGAAAAGAAAATTAACTGTGGATGTAGGGACCAGACAACGCCACGTCTCACAGGGATCACCTCCTGTGAGGTTAGCTCTTGGTCTGCCTCCATTCTCACGCAGTGTCTTAGCTTTCCAAGTATGTCTGTTCACAACATTTAAGTGGGATACTGAAAAGCAGACTTGAGAGGGAGGTAGCCAGGACAGAGAAAGGCCACAAACTTGTACAGAGAACAAATGCGTGAGTTCAGGATGATTTAATCAGAAGTCCTTGGGAGTCCGAGGTGATATCTTTGAATAGACATAGGACAAGATGTGGAGGAAGAATGATTTATACAGCTCCAGAAAAGGAAGCAGAACCAAAGGTTGAAAGTTACCAAGCTGAAGATGGGCAGTCAAATGTGTAAAGACATGTTTTCAGAGCTACTCAATGATAGAATGGATTCTCAAAAAAAAAAAAAAATAGGGGGATTTCATATGAGACATGTTCCTACAGAAGGTGAAAAGCCATTGGGCATGTGTGTTCATAGGTATTTTCTGATGTCAAGCGAAAACACACAAAGAAAGGATGAATATATAAAAAATAAAAATATGGGATGCTAGTAAAGCAAGTCTGTTTGTTTAAGTTAATTTTCTTATCTCACTTGATTAAGTAACATTTTCCTTTTGGATAAATTATTGCCTCTTCCATTGAGAAAAATCAGTGGCCATTTTGGGAAGCGTGACTATTCTATAAAGACATATATTTTGCTACAAATACTTTAACACACTTAGCAGAAATATCTTTGTGGGAAATATCCTCAAGGATATTTTTGTATATAGTCTGATATCTAAGAAATTCCAATAATAAAACCACCCATTAAGGAAACTCCCTCCAATTACTGAAATAGCCACTAACCATAGATCCTTTTTTTCTATCTTGAAACCTTTCGAGTAATGATAGAGATGCAACAGCTAAAACTGGTCTTTCTGACAGCTGGTGGACTGGCCAAACCATTTTCTCATCATCTCTTTTCTAGTATGTCTAATATTTTTTTCTTAATGGAACACAAAGTCAAAATAACAATAACACCAAAGGTTTCAGTTCACAGCATGAGAGGTCATGGCTTAAGAAATCTTTCTTCAAATGGGTCCTCAGTTACAAATAGACAGTTGTAAAATATCAGTTCTAGAAGATGAGTAAATTCTAGAAGCCTTCTATGTAGTTAATATTGTATACTGAGAAGTCTGTTTGCAGATTAAATCTCCGGTCTTATGTTTAACCACTGCAGAATGGAGGAAAAGAAATGATCTTCCAAAAGGTCTTTTTTACCATTACAAAACTTCATAGCAGGAAATATAATTCTCACTCATATACAAGAAGTTACTATGAAGAAAGTGCCTTTAAAGTACTTTAATGGACAAAATATATTTGTCTAGTATTTTGCAATACAGAAAGAAAGGAGGAATAGAAAGATAAGGCTCATAAAATAGTTTATCTGCTGCATGCTACCCAAAATATAGCTGTTATATTATTCTTTTTAGAACAAGTTTCTGTACTTTCATATGGTTAAATAAAGGAAATAAAAATTAAAAACAGAACAGATATGGAAAAGTTTAATGAACTCACTTCTATAAACAAAGCACAAGATGAAATTCTGGGCTAGTAAGATGTCTCCATGGTAGGTGTGCCTTGCTGTTTAAGCCTGTCATCTGAGTTTGGGCCATAAAACCACATAAAGTATAAAGATGGAAGAAGAATACACACTCCACAAAGTTGTCCTCTGGCCTCATACAGGTCTGCTTCATAAGATGGAGCCCATACTTGACACTGGAATCAGGCCTAGAAACCGGAGGCTAGATAGATCACAAGGGAGAGGCCATAGGGGAGAGCCTAATACTATTATTCTGCTAAATAGATATAATATTTAAATTGACTGGTAATGACTCATTGTTATTCCCATAGATCAATGTATCTCTCAACTCTTCCAGAGAAGCTTCTTTATGCAGCAGATGGTGGTTAACATGGACTCAAGAAGTAGTCAGTATGCAGAGAATAAGAAGCTGCAGAGTGCTTATCCCTGATCTGGACATCTATGTTAAAGAACCAGAGGTGGTGGATGACCACAAGGAAACAAAGTTTTCTACACTGCTCATTTACTCATGTGCACTCACAGCAGTGATGACAACACACAAAAGTCCCATGTAAGCTCAAATGAGACATAAGCTCACCATTGACTTAGGGAAATAGGTAAGAAATCCCAGTCTTCCCTGAGGAACTATTGGCAACCGGGAAGGGGAGAGTCAGGGAGTTGGTCTAGTTTAAGGATGAGACTCTTGTAAGTTGAGCAGACTCCAGCGGATGGACCCACATCCTACACTGAACTGAAGGGCAGTTGAACATACATATTTGTCTCTGTAGGTATAAATATAGATCACAGAGTATATGAAGCTGAGTGAGGAGGTATTAAGGAGGTACAGATAAGGGAGGGACCTAAATATCATCAAAATATATTGTAAGAAGTTTACAAAAATCCAATAGAAATAAATAAATAAAAATTTTAAATATGAAATTCACTATTATTTGAAAAACAATTGTTTTCTTGAAATGAGTCCGTCAAAAAAAAAAAAAAAAAAACTATGCACCGCATATGAGGGTAACAGAGTGAAAACCAAAAGAGAAATGAAACTAAGGAAAGCAGAGCACAGTCGCCATCACTAATTAACAGCGGCAAAACTCACCAACTGGAATTGGTTTATAGGAGTCCTAGCAGTCTCTAAGGCAGCAAACTTTCCAATACTACCCCTTATCTCCTTCAACAACTGTATTCTGTATTTTCTTCATGGACTTTATTAGTCTCTCTCTCTCTCTCTCTCTCTCTCTCTCTCCTTTTTCTCAGATGGAATGTAACCTCAGTAAAAGAACCAGTCTAGCTCATTTTTAAATTCCTAGTACGCTGCATGGTGCATGGAGTACTTTGAGTATTATCAAACCAACAATGCTCCTATAACGAGGCCTGCCATTAAGACTAAGAGCATTGATTGGATTCTCTCCCACCATATATTGGCCCCATCAGGCCTATGTCTCTCCTGCTTATACTTCTTCAGTGCTTCCTATCTGCCTTACAATATAACCAAATAAGTGTGGTGGAACATGACTTTAACCCCAGCACTGAAGGGCAGCCTGGTCTGCATAGTGAGTTTCAGGCCAGCCTGGGGCCTCAGGGAGACTCTGTCTCAAAAAGACACACACATACCCACCCCCACCCCCACACAAAGACACACACACACACACACACACACACACACACACACAAACATGAGAGAGAGAGAGAGAGAGAGAGAGAGAGAGAGAAGAGACCCAAATTCTTTAAATGAGGCCAAATGCTCTTCAAGATGGGATCCCTTGCAAACTTCTTCACCTAAAATGATGCTTCCTGGTAGTCATTATTTTCCAGACACTGAGATTTCCTCTGTGTTTTCAGTGGATAAACATCATTTAGCTCTGGTACATTTTTATGGTCTCCATCTTTTCCAACAGTTCTTTGCATAGTTGCATCCTTCCTATCCAGTCAAGCATTTGTACCCAGATGTCCCTCAGTACAGTTTCATCCACTGGGGTTTAGTCAGCCTACCTAGAGTCCTTCCCTTAAAGATCTACTATCCTTCAACCCACAGTAAGCAGTTGCCAATAGCTCCTCGGCAAGGGCTGGAATCTGCTACCAGTTTCACCTGTTCTTTGCTGGGTTTTTATCTGATTTTGTTGGCATGGGTCTTTACATGCTGTCACCATTGTTGCAAGTTCATATGAGGTATGAAATTCTGTTTCCTTATGTTCGTGCTTGGCTGATACAGTCTTTCCACCCCCTCTTCTCCAATGGTCCCTGAGTCATGGATGGGTGAGGTTCAATGTCAGAGTCCCATCCAGGAACATGCATTCTGGAGTCTCTTACTCTCTAAAACCTGGTCACCTGTGACCTTCCTTGTGCATCACTCTGTTGTATAAGGAAGCTTCACTGGTGTAAGTTGAGAGATGTATTAGTATTTTCTCTACCTGGTTCCATTGTAGATGTGTCACTTAGGACTGAGCATTTCTCAAATATATATTCTCTGTGTGTGACAAACTGTTGAATTTTTTTAATAGCTTCCATCTGTTGCAAAAGAAGCTTCTTTGATAAGTGATGACTGGCATACTTGTCTTTAAATATAAGGATCCATATTTATCATATAGTAAAAAAGAAGATTCATTTGTCTAGAAATAAGACACAGATAGGGTTTTCTCTAGAGTCTGTGACCTCTCAAGTCATTTGGTTATATTTTCAGTACCACCCATGAGCCATCTCCCATTGAGAGGACTCTAAGTCCAATTAGAGATCTGGTTTTGGCCCCTTAGATAGAAGTGCCTACTGCACTAATAGAGACAGTTTGCTGTGCCAGTCATTGTGGCTATTAGATTTACAGCTGGGTTGGACCACTGACTGATTTTCTCCCTTAGTGGCTTCTATAGTATCCTCTATAATTATGAGAGCTAGTCTTCAGGGAGGAGGCTTCCAGGCCAGTTCCAGATCCAAGTCCAGTGTCCAAAGTATGCCTGTCTTCAGCAATAGGGTCTGTGAGGTAATCAAGGACTGTGACAATAGCCTGTGTTATTTTGGGAATCTCTTGGACTACCCTGTTTAACAACGTGAAGGGAGGTTTCTCTTGTCTGGCACTGTGTTTCTTGTTTCATCATCTTCAGGTATACATATGCACTCATGTTCAGATAGTGTATGTGTAATTTTCAGGGGTTTTGAGTTAATATATCTTCTTCTGATTTTTTATACCACCTAAGCATTATTTATCCTCTCTCTCTCTCTCTCTCTCTCTCTCTCTCTCTCTCTCTTTCTCTTTCTCTCTCTTCCTATCTTCCTGTCTAACCTCCCTTCTTATCATGGGTCTCCAGTCCAGAGTGGTCTGCTGAGAAGATTTTCTTGGCAAAGCACCCAGAAGTAACAACATACTTTCATCCCTGAAACTCACCCTCCATCCCACAACTTTTACAGTTGTTACCACATTTTTTCTATCTCCTACTAGAAAGCAAGTCCATAACATTGTTACCTTCATGTGTCACCTACAAGCATACCAAATATCATACAATGGCTAGCTCAGAGGAGGCATCCAACAGTGCTCTGGAAACAGGTAAGTAGATCTTTAAGAACACCTGTTTTCAAAAATGAAGCCTGGTGACTTCCTGCTGTATAGAACTTACAGTGGTTTGTACCCATATTCATCCATTCTGTGCTAGTTCCTGCTCCAGCTGAGACACATAAATCCTACTTTAACAACCCCCATCACGTGTATATTTTTATTTGATTTATTTTTAACGGAAAGGATGGCAATAGCCGCTTTCCAGTTTGCCTACTATTTGGTAAACGAATTTATATATGGAAAACTAAAGAGGAACTCATTTAAGGGAAGGAGATCCACAAATCTAAAGCAATAAGATGACAATTACTAGCTTGTGAATCTGCCAAGAGTGTTTGTTATCAGTATTTTCTCAACCCAGTAGAGAACCGAAATAGTCACTCAAATGACAAGAGATAAGCCATGGTACACATCTGCAAACCTTGATGAGATTGGGAATATTTTGAACTTGGGAGTTTGTGGATAGCTTAGATAATAGCCAGCTCCAAAGAAAAAGAAAGGAAGGAGAAAAGAAAAAGGGAGAAAGAAGAGAAAAAATAAAAGGAAAAGAAAAAAAAATTAAAAAGGAACAGAAAACAGAGAAATATAGGCACTGCACTTGGGAGAGAACTGTCTACAAAGACGAGGAAGTGAAAGAGTCAAGTTCGTCGGAGTCAGCATGCTCAGCCCAATGGTTCACGTGGGTATTTTTCTGAGGCAATGGATGAATAGTCTCTGAAAAGCCTTCTCTTTCTTTGACTGCAGTAATGCTATATATTGATTTGGGTTACACTGTTTCATGGCATTCACATGCTTCAATAATACAGAGGATTTATTTTTATCCCTTTGTCTTCAAAAGTTGAGGCCAATCTTGACCCCTATTTCAAAACTGTTTCTTTCCCCTTCTCTTCTCCCTCTATACCCAATTCCTTGGCAGTTGGATGGCGGGTTAACAAGCAAACTGTTACGTGACGCCCTCCCTTTCCATGTATGTTAATCTTTTCTCTTTTCCAAGGTCAATGGGGAAAAATTCTAAGGTTAAAAAAAATTCTGGCAGTAGTAAATCAGATGAATTAGGGTGAGTGGAAGGTGGTAAATGAGTTGTTTACTTCACCACAAGAAGTCATTGGTGCTGAGAGCTAAAATTAGCCTGGGCTTTCTAAGAATAATAGACATTGCTTTTGTTGCCCTGATAGATTCTCATTCAGGGCATCTCGAGGAACTCTTTCTTTAGTAAGTTATTTTAAATGACTTAGCACATTTCTTTTTGGAAAATCAGTCCACCAGCTCAACCAGAAAGACTTCTATATTAGAGCAGTATTTTAGTTTTGTCTTAGCTGTTGGCTGGATGACAAAATTGGTTAAGGTCCCTGACTGCTTGCCGATACCACTCATTTGCCAGTTCCCACCCACCCTGCAAGATTCGGTGCAACATTCATTAAGCACCTGTTACTATCCTTTCAAAAAGTACTTATTTGAAGATGGGGGGGATATAGTTTGGTTGGAAGAATGCTTGCCTAACATGCATGAAGCCCTGGTTTGGATCCCAAGCACCTCATAAAATGCAGCATGGTAGAGCATGCCTATAATCCTTGTACTTGGGAGATGAGGCAAGAAGATGAGAAGTTCAAAGTCATCCTCAGTTATATAATAATTTTAAGGGTAGTCTGAGCTGCAGGAGATCTTGGCTCCAAATAAATAAATAAATAAATAAATAAATAATCCAGGTCTACTGTAGATCATTATGTAGATTAGGTCTGAATTAGTGGGTGCTTAAGATACAGGAGGGAGAAAAAAGAAATCATAAAATTATTCCTTCCTCCCACCCACCCCTGTATGAACCTGAGCTCTTTTATCCTTCTTCTGTGGAAAACAGGAAGTCAGTGGATTTTATAGAATGAAGAAGTGAAACACACGTATCTCACTATTTCCACATTTGTAAAATGAGGAAGTCTCATCCATGAATTCTGAGGGTCTCTGATGCTCTGAACCATAGATAGTAAATGATTTTTCTATCATTTACTGTAGTATCAAAGGCAGCTTTGACTAGCTGACAGGCACCTGCTGCATGAACTCTCACCAGTCTGCAAACTCTTTGAAGTGGAAATTATGCTCTCAAAGCCAGCCCAAGGTGGCAAGTCACAGCTGCTGCTTTTGGCCTCACCTGCTCATCTCTCTGCCCACTGGGAAGACTGCCATAAGTACTCAGCTTCATGCAAAGTGCAGTACAGGGACTCAGACCTTTCAGGGTTGCTGCAGTTCACACACAACCATCTCTTGACAGAGAACACGGGAGGAGAAGGAGGCCAAAAGGAAAGTTTCTGTTTACAGAACACTAAAATAATAGGACAAAAGAAGAAGAAAAAAAAGCAAAAGCAAACAGGCTTTGTATGATGTCCCAACAAAGATGTCTCTTTCTTTCTGTTGATACTGAGTACACATTTCACTTGCCTGCTTCTTGCGAACAAAATGTGGGCCAGATTTACCAATGATCCTTCCTGCCAGCATTCTACTTTTGCTGTGGAGTAACAAGTCTACTTTCTTTAAATAGTCAAGGGTATGACAAAACTATTTTTCCCATAGATCTGGCAAAAAAATAAAAAGTCTAAAATAAATAACCTGATGATAGACTCAGTGTCTGGCTCAAGGGAATCATCATTATTACTGGCTATGGAAAAAGCAGTTCTTTCTGAATACGAATACATTCATATACATGCATGAATATGCATGTGCTATCTCCTCATGTACACTACTTTATCTTAGCTTAGTTTCCTGTCTCCCAATTAAAGCCAATTGAACTTCATTACTTCATTTTCCTAAGACTCACATAGTCTCAGCTCAGGGCAGTTATAAACACTCACTCCTTGCAGTAATAGAAGCAAATAATGTAATGCTTAGGCCACTGTAAGTACTCCTTAATTGCTGGATATTCTTATTAGCATTAAGATTGTTCTGCTGCCTCTTCCTTGTTCTTGATCCCTACACAATCTTTTAATTGGTAGAAAAGTAAGTTCCGATGTTTCTACAGCACAATGCTGTAAACTGTGTACTTTTATGGCCTCAGCCCTGATCCTGATCATAGTCACTTAGACTAGAAGATCAGAAATGAGGAGGGAGGCAGGCAGATCTCTGAGTTCCAGGACAGCCAGGGTTACAGGGTAAAATCATGAGTCTCAAAAAGAAAAGAAAACCGGGGGAGAGGGGGAGAGTAGGGAAGGAAAAAGAAGAGAGAGAGAGAAGCAATGAATATGTTAAGAGCCTACACAGGCTAGTAAGACATGCTGGCTGTATTTGGAAGGGCAAATAGATCCACATGCCACACCCATCTCAAATGTTAATTCACAGGACATTTTGAATTTGGCTCTGGCTGAAGAATGTGTGCCTTTCCTTAGGCTCACAGTCTCCATACATATGATTTGCTTTGAGGCTCTTCTCAGACTTCCTGTTAGTTCAGGACTATCTTCTGGAAGTTCATTTGGACCGCTGCTTATTTCCCTCAGGATTTTTGAAACTGGAAATAAAGACCAGGCCAAGAACTTATTACCAGGTGATTCATTCTCTAGGCTCACTTCTCAGATGTGGGGTTTCTCTAAGAGTGCTGCTGCTTGTTTGTAACCCGTGAGATAGATTACTTTAAAGGAGATTTCTGCTAACAAGGAAAAATCTTGGAACCGGTAACCCATCCCAATGTTAATTAGGTACTGATCATACTGATGATTCATTTTAATGATAACTGCCTTTGTCAATAATCAGTCTGGTTAACCTAAGTACTTCTTTCTCTTACAGTCATTTTCTTATGCTATTCAATTCTGCAGCAAGGTCAACATATATTAAATCTGCCTTGTGAATAGCATATGGATCCAGCAACCTATTACTGTGGGGGCCATATATCTATTAATAAAGAACTAGAGCCATCTAAGCTCGCATACCATATGGTGCCTAATTTACATAATAAATATTACTATTAATGCACTTATAAAACTTGTGCCAATGATGCTGCTGTCTAATATTTAATCTTTTACAAAGTATAAAAACAGCTATTTTGAGAATCAGGATTTCTGCTTTGGAGCATACTTTTACTTTTGTTACAGCTAAAAATTAAAACAGGAATTTATTAAAAATCTTTTATGCGTTATGTTTAAGGTTAAGTTCTAAGTTATAGAGATTTTAAATTTCTGAACAGCAATGTTCTAAAAACACCGAGGGGGCTAGCAAGATGTCTCTGAGGGTAAAGTTGTTTTCTTGTAAACCTCACAACTTGAATATGATCCTTGGATCACACAGTAGAAGAAAAAACCTAACTTCTAAATATTGTACATATACTTGTGTGTGCTGGCTTGCACACACACGCACACATACAAACATACATAACATACACACATCACACACAGACATCATACACACATACCACACACATCATATACACACCATAAACACACACTCACATACAAACACAATAATAATAATAACAATAAGTAAAATAATATAAACACCGAGGGCTGGGTATTCAGTTCATCAGAAAAGATACCATATGCGCAAACAATGAAGCTAATCTGGTAGTCATGCTGAGGTAGAAGTCTAGCCATTTAATCTATGTTAGTAATATTAACAAATACACAACTACCAATGAAGGAGCACGTGTTATTGATGAGACATACCATTCATGTATCTTGTCATCAATTTCTTTAGAAAAAACAATAACACTATCAGGCAGATAATGTTATTTCAAATTTAAAGGTGATGAAACTGAGGCATAAAAGGTAAGTGGTTTTTACCAAGTCATACTGCTTAAGACGGGCTGAACTGGAATTCATATCCGAGTTAGCCTCAATCTAATCCATAAGCTTTTACTCATTACACCAAACTCTCTCCTCGTTTTTATTTTATCCCACTGTCCACACTGTAAGCTTCAGAAAGGGCAAATGCTAAAACTATCCAGTCCTTTCCAAATGAGCCTACTCTGCTGTTAGGTTGGTGCCCAAATAATATTCTTTGAAAGCTTTCCTTCTAGCAGCAAACACACAGCTCATTTCTCAAAGGAACAGTGAACTTTGCAGTGCTCAGTACTTTCATTGCAAAATGTATATTGCTCTCTCATCTCACCTTATGAAAATGGTCTACATCATTCCTGAAGCAGTCTGGGCACTACAAAGAACTGAGTGAATTCAGAAAGCTAACTCTTAGGTTTGTGTGTGGATCAGTGATTATCATTACTATTAAAGATGTATCTGCTCCTGGGTTCCACCTGTTTGTTCATATATCATGAACTGGATTATTATGTTATAAACTTTTTTGAAGAGAAACAAGTCAAACCCAGGAGAAAATGGAAAAATAACCAGAATTTGGCTTTTCTATGTTCATATAAGGAACCAGAAGCAGGAAATAATTCCCTGATATATGAGGTTGTGCTAGAAAGAGATTTTGAAATTCTCTACTGACTATATATTTCTTTTCCTTTAATTTAAACCTACAAATGACACCTGGAGGATAGGCTCTTAGACTCTGAGTTGGGAAGGCAAACATAGATTTGGTTTTGATTTTGTGCAAAGAATACTGAGCTCAATGTAACCATAAAGGGGTTTTATCTCTGGTTCTGGAGCAACATCATTGGGATGCAAACTATCCCATCTGTAACTGCAAGGCACTTCAGTGCCATTTGGTAGGGAATTGATCTGTTTTCCATTTGTGATGCTTAGAGAAAATTTAAAAATTATGTGGCTAGACACATGCATGTTAAATTTGAATATACAGATATAATAAATATAACTGATATGTAGGCATATATTATATAAACTTTATATCAAAGTATATGTTTTAACAAATACATATTAAATTCTTGATGTTTAATTTCTCCTTTAACTTCCTAACTTAGAAGCATGAATAGGCTGACTGGACCTCAGTGGATGAGCCTGCACTAAGGCCACTTAGGGATGCTAATTTGACACAATAGAACTTAACACAGATGAAAGAATGTATGAATTCCAGTGGGGGAGGTCCTACAGGGGAGTACCAATGGGGGAGGGGGTATAAATATGATTAAGATTGATTGAGATGTTCCGTATGAAGCACACAATGATTCAGAAAAAAAAAAAAATTAAAAACTGAAAAAAGGAAGTGTTAATGGAGCAGTCCCAGAACTGGAGATGAGTATGGCTTACATTGTAAGTTCAGTGTCTGTGGGACCATTTCATCATACGTAATGTACAGATATGCACACCCACGTGCTTTATACATACAACAGACTATATAGAAACTCTCTTTTGTGGGTGGCATACATTTGCTGCACTTTTCAGCAACTCAAAGAATCAAAATCTGAGGATTCACAGAAGGAGCCAAAATGCATCTTGCAGAGAAAATCACAGCATGAAAGAAGGTTGGAAAAGCCTTTCTATATGTTTGAAAACCCTGTTTAAATGTCTCCTGCGTGAGTCAGGGTAGAAACTGTGCAACAGGCTCAGCCTGTGATAGATACCAAGTTGTAACAAATATACTTCTGAAGCGATTGATTGGGTTCCACTGAAGCAAAGCTACAGGCTTCTGCTTTGAGGCTCTATTCTCTCTCTCTCTCTCTCTCTCTCTCTCTCTCTCTCTCCCTCTCCCTCTCTTTCAACTCTCCATTTATTTAATAACTTCTGACCTTATAGTGTAATTACAAACAAAAACCTTAAACATTTAAGAAATGTGTAATGGTATATTTTTTTTTCAAAGTCATAAAAATACTTCATGATTATCATTTCAGACTGTTTTGGCATTTTATAAGAACCTATGCAACTATCACAAAGTACTAATTTTACACGTCTAAAACCAGCATGGTACATCTGAGGCCTGAGGATAAATACTATAAGGTATGTATTTGGGGGCTAAAAAGGGCCATGTATTTTGAGATATTAAGAATTGTTTGACTTTGTGTTTGAATGTAACATCGTGTGGCTTAAGTCACTGGTGTAATGATTTATTTGGGCAGTTACTTTCAGGCATAATCCATAAATCTATTGTTCACTACTATATACAACTCACAGTCGAAGAATAAAAGAGTAAATATCATGACAGAGACACTTAGGGGCTACTTTTACTAAAAAGTATTGGACCCTTATCTGGGCCCTGAAGTTAACTAAGAACAGGATGAAAGCTGGTATTTCTACCCATTTTGTGTCTTTCTTTATCATGGCACACCTTTTTAACATCTTACTTTGATTCTATACATATAGAGATGGGGCATGCAAAGGTTTTCTCAGAAATGTTCTTTTAGATATTTTTGTTTGGTTTCAATTATCATTGAGATTTAATAAGAAATAATTATTTGAAAAAATGCTTTTGAGGTGACAGCTAGAGGATACTGGCAGAAAGCAGGTCCCCCAAATTCTTTCCTCATCTACTTCTACTTCTCTTAGAAGCAGTAATAGATGTTACAGAATGCTCATGTAGAAAATTAGTCTAGATTCAGAATGTAGCTTTTTAGTAGAGTTCTTACCAGGCTTGGGTGAAGCACTTACCCTAATCCCTTATATACAAAACAAACAAAAAGTAGTATAAGCTAGTCATAAGACAGCAAACATCAATAAAGGAGAATCCAAACACAAATAAAAGGGCCTTTTAATAGTTATTTAACTTCATCAGTGAACAAAGCAGACTCTCCTCAACTCTAACTAGAAAAGATCTTGCAGATTCAAAGGAAACTTTCATAAAGACATAAAGGATAAGTAGTTAAGGTCATGGGTAAGAGATGAGGTTTAAGTAAATACAAAAAGCAAGCAAATTCTGAGTCAAGATGTCATGCCAATGATTTAACAAGGATTACTCCTAGGAGATCCAGTGAGCAGCTGGAACAATTCAGAAAAGAAGCCAAACCGGAGTGTCCCTCTAAAGGAGAAGTCTCAAAGACAGAGATGCTTTCTGCCCTGATGCAAAAACTCTGGAGGACCTTGTACCTAAGAGTTTGTCTAGCCAGATGCAAGAGATCAGTAAGCTGAAGACAATTTTCCTAAAAATGAGACATAAAAACCATATCGGCTGTTGCTAACCAGGGTACAGTAAACCTGGAGATACACAAGCATGATCAAATATAATCCAAGGATGCTAGAGCAAAAGACTATATTAGTCGCTTTTCTGTTGCTGTGATAAAACTCCATGACCAAAGGCAACTTACAGGAAAAACTGTTTAGGATAAGAATCTATCAGGGCAGAACGGTCTGGCAGGAGGAACAGGAAGCTGGGAACTCACATCTTCAATCACAAATACAAACAAGAGACAGCAAACGAGAAGTGGGGTGAGGCTATAAACTCTCAAAGCCCACCTCCCAGTGGCATACTTCCTCCAATAAGGATATACATCCACAACCTCACAAACAATGCCACCAACTAGGGAAATTAAGTGCTCAAATACTTGAGACTATGGAGGGAGAATTTTAGGTTCATAAAATGAATGAAATACATAAAAACCAACATGATACAGTCAGATATTTAACAAATTTTTTTTTTACTACTTCAAGAGGTTTTGAATCTAAAACTTCATTTTACATGAGGACAGTTTGATTTGAAGAGATCAGATGACACTCCTGGGACCACATGGATTGGGACCACATGGATTGCATAAGCAGACCTAATTTGAGGATGTGATCATGATACAAGAGGATGTCATTTCTAATTGCTGCTGGGGGAAGCTACCCATCCTCTCAACACGTCAGAAATCTGCATAGATTGCTTACTTTAGGGTTATCTGGAGCTCAGCACCCACTACAATGAGGCTGCAATGACTTCCTTCTCATTCTCTCTTCAATCCTTGAACCTTTTCTATTGTCCTACAGACTTCTGGGTACATAAAAACTTCATCCATCCATCCATCTAACATGACCATGTTAGACACTATAGCAGACAGTCTAATTCAAGTTTTGAGAGTCTGGATATATGAACTAGACATAAAATGGTTTTCCAGATGAAGCTTTGTTTTAGAAAACACATTTCAGGGGGCTGGAGAGATAGCTTAGCACTTAAAAGTTGCTCTTGCAGAGACCTGGGTTTGGTTCCCAGCATCTACATGTTAGCTAACAACCATTCATAACTTCAGTTTCAGGGGACCTGGTGTCCTCTTCTGACCTCTGCAAGCACTGCATGAAATGGGTGTATTTACATACAGGCAATATTCTAATAACCATAAGATAATTTTTTTTAATTTAAAAAAGAAAGAAAACAGATTTCAGGATTAACATGAAAATCTTCAGCACTTTAACCAGTCTGGGAAAAACTATGAGACTCATTCATGTTCATCAGAATGAAAATTAAGTTTCTAAAGTTGGAGCAAAGATGTTTCTTGTAGTATCACAATTCATCCTGACAATTGCTCCAGGTAGTAGGAATCACATGCCCAAAACCACTGAACGATGAAACACCATGAACAGGAAGAACATATAAACAACTCAGAATGAAGCAAGAAAGGCAAAAAACCAAGAGTGGAAGTGTACGTTGAGGCAGGATGGGAGAGGAAAGAAATAAGATGGATAAGTAGGCTGGGGATGGATTCTTAGGGGCATTTTATATTTTCTTAAATAATAGTATATAGAGATATAGACATTTATTTAATGGGAAAGAGAAACATTGCAGGATTGAACACCTGGAAATGTATAACTAGGGCAGCAGTTTAGAAAGTTGAATGTGGTAGCCATGTATAGGACAAACGTAAGGATTGCAGGAGGGAATGAAAGAGGGCAGTAAAAGGTATCACAGTGGAGCTCAGGAGGTGTAGCACAGACAGGTAGTTTTAGAACAGAAAGAGATAATACATTTAAAAACTACTTAGTAGACTAGAAAACACTCAAGCCAATTAGTGATTAACAGCAGTTTTCTTCTAACTTCCCCCTAGGTGTTGTGAAAAAGACTCAATTCGAACCAAACTAGACTGTTTTTCGATTCTCTTTTTCTCTAGGCCAGCTAATGTAAACAGTCCAAGTGCCTTTTAGGGGATTAGGACGGCTTCTGTATGCACTGCACTTGAGAAGATCTTGGCCACTCAGAATGTGAGGACTTGGGAGAAGGAAAGTAAAGGAGGGAGGGGGGGAGGAGGAGGAGGAGGAGGAGGAGGAGGAGGAGGACGAGGAGGACGAGGAGGACGAGGAGGACGAGGAGGACGAGGAGGACGAGGAGGATGAGGAGGACGAGGAGGAGGGGGTGAGATCATTACTGAAATGGAAACAAACGAGACATGCAGCTGGGTGAGTAGTCTGAAACAGTTACTAGCAACAGCTCAAGAATTATTATAATGAGAATTCGTGTCCATGAATAGTCATGCCCCAGCTCTATCATAGCTTTCAGTGTAATTCTGTGCACAGCTGAGCTGACACTAGTGGGCATTCCAAGACCAGGCAGGAAGAGTATCCTTTACATACACAGAAGGAAAGGGAGGAGAGGAGGAAGAAGGGAAGAAAGAAGAAGAGGAATGGGGAGAGGAGTAAGGGGAGGAGGGAGAGGAAGAAAGGGTGGAAGAAGAAGAATAGGAGAAGGAAGAGAGAAAATGTAGAGGATGGCTGTAATCAAGAAAGACATCCAACAAGGGCCACCTAAGTTTTCTGACAGTAACATAAGCAGCCTTTTATTCTAAAGGCCACTTTACTACACATGAGCTCCCAATGTCCACAGTTTAACCTGTTTCATGGCATCTTTTGGAACAGTGCCACTCAATGGAGAAAGAACATTATCTTAAGAGATAAATGTCATAGGTTACTTTAGACATGGAAGAATACTGATGGGAGGTCATTCTATGCAGAGCACATTTCAATATGCAACACAATCTAGACCTCCTGCTTCTATCAAGGGTAGCCTCTGTCCTTCAATAGGACAATTATGTGCTTGACATTTGCCAATCAATACCTAAAGAAAGATGTCTTCGTTGCTAGGGCCCATATAAAGAAAGACATCCTCACTAAAGGATTTCTAGTCTTTGTGAATATCATTTGAATTCTTGATTTCTCAAGGGAGGGTCTATGTCCCAAAACATCTCATGTTCTAACTCCTTCAGGCACAAAAAGTTCTTGTCCCTTCTTAACAACCCATGGCTACTGAAAACTTTCTCTATTTATCACAAGACTCAATTAAAGTAATTGGTTTTTTGGGAGCACATTTCCTCCTCCCTTCCTTCTACCCCGACTTTGATTCACCTGTCGATTGACATTCTTGCTTCATTACTTGCTGACAGCTGGAAATGCAACTCTGGCCCCTCAGCAAATTACTTCTAATCATTTCCTTCCTTAACAGTAGCACTTCAGTGGACTGTCAGGGGCATTCAGGAGGCAGTGGAAGATCAGAGTTTCATGTGACTCTGAGCTCGATGATGGTGGGCCTTGAATCAGATATTTTGTTGTGGTGGATATGCTACTGGAGCCCCCTTGCTTCAAGACTGAAGTTCACTTTGGGGGGCTGCTGGTCGCTGACTGCTCACATTTCAGCCCTTCCTTGGAACTATCTTAAGACAAAGGGAATCGTCTCACCCAATGACTAGATGGTTGAATGAGAATTAAAGAAGGATGAACATTAGGGTCATGTATCCAATATGGTACAAATCAAAAATGACCATCTAGCTCCAGAGTTCTCTATGGAACTGGCTTAGTCTTCAGCCACCACTATGTCTCAGTCCAAATTATCTCCTACCCAGCTTACTTCATTCACTGCTTTCCATTCAGACATGACTTGCTTTCCCAGTCCACCCACAATACTCCTGCATACGGAATCCATCTCTGTCTCCAGGGAACTTGACCAAAGCTAGCAGGGCAAGCTCTGCCCCTTCTGTTCTGTGATTTGCATACCCTTTCTCAGAAGAAGATGACACTCTCATATTAGCATCAATGATGTGAATTTTTATTTGTTAGGTGATTGTTCATTTGAAATTGCTTAACAGGGTCTCTGGCTGTGGGCCATTTTGCTTGTCTGACCCACGTTCAAAGACCTGGTCATTATTTAGCAGATGACAGGTGTTCATTAGGAGATGGAAAGCGGGGTGCCAATTTTAAGGGATTTACATTTTTATTAAACTCTTCTGACTTCAGATTCATTTTTTTTATAGACTCTGTCTCATTTTTCCAAATAGTGCACCTGTGCTCATGGCTGCCACTGGGCTGAATCCCATTCTTTATTTTCTAATCTAGAGCTAAGTGGGGCACATGTGGTTATTGGATAAGAAGTGCCAGACACTTCACAGTATCATATGCCATCAGTTTTGTTTCAGAAAATATTATTGCTTCTAGTCAATGCTATCTTCAATGCTGTCCAGGAATCAAGTTTTATCAAATAGACTGTGTGCTACAGGTAAGGGTCTAATGGCATCTGGCCTCCAAAAGACACTATGTTCATTGTCAAGACTATAAAATGCAGATTTCTGGGTACCAATCCAATGATCTCTTCTGCAAGAGGAGAGTGAGCATAATGAATCTGAAGTTTCCCCAAGAAGTCCAAGTGATGAAAGTCCAATCCTTGCATTTTGAAAAACTGGACTCTATGACCTATGCTTCCACCCCATTGTGTTAATGATTCATCTAACTAGAGGCCTCTAAATAGACAGGGGCTATACTTCATGGAATCTGTTTTCAGCTAAACCACTGTAGACAAGAGATAATGAACAAAATTTGGTAAATATCCAAATAAGCCAGGGTCATTTGACATAAAAAGTTATCATGTATAAACATTGTATTTCTCTGATTCCTTCATATGCATCCCCAATTCATGGCACCATAATTTAGTATGTAGTAGACATTGTAAACAGAGGGCACTTTTATTTTGATCTGAAGACGTTAAAGAGAATGTGGGTATCACTGTTCTTCACTAAAGTATTGTTTCTAAGCCAGCATGAGCCCGGATAACAACAAACACCCCATAACCTCAGAGAGAATGTGATCCTCAGAACTAAAGGGCAGGCAGAGCATCTCATCATAAAGACAGACATAGTCTCAGTGAGAATGAAAGTGCTCAGAAGGGCCAAGGAAGAGCAAAGCCTCTCATTGCAAATGGCTTAGCCACTTGTTTTTGCTACTAACTTCAAGAGATATGGCCTAGAAAAGTACAGTTGCTCCTGTAGTTGAAATCTAGACCCCAACAGCCAGGATATCCAAATAGAGTGCTCCTTTCTTTCCTTGTAGGGAACTTCACATCTGTAAGCAACCAACTCTTTCACAGAAATATAAAAATCAAAACATGAACTCTTCTTAATATGAAAATTAGAAATTGCACCAGATGTTTCAATTACTGAACCTCTGGTGTTCCAAAAAGAATCAACATTTCTCCGGTCTACTCCCATTCCTCTAAATTATGAAGGACAATAGGTTCAACCTCTTTCATTTGCTGTGTTATAAATTTGGAATGTGGCACTGCATCATGAAGATTGCATTATTAAGAGCCAGGGAAAAACCCAAAAAGCTAACAAGAAATATACGGCTCTAAATTAAGATGAAAGGGAATGGCAAAAGGAATATTCAGGCATCCATAAAACATAACTTCTGACTGTCCCCTCAACTTTAGCCCGGACATTTTTTCAATAAACTGCAATCTGAAAACCCAGTCACCATGACTGCATGCTTTTTCTGAGTAAAATGCCAATCACCGATATTCTGAAGCCCACTGGATAAGGCAGACTGATATTCTCAATATGGCAGGAAGATCACAAGATCTTTAAAGGTGAGCCCTAGAGACAAAGGCTAATACTACCTAATTTTCCATTTTCCATTAAAATATTGTTTCTGAAAATAGAAAAGTAAATATTTCAGCAAAGTTTAGACTATCAGATCTTAACCCAAACTAGTAAATCATGTTTGTATTTAAAGGGAGACGGAGGTGGCACGCTCTGTATTATCTTCCTTTTAAGCAAGGTTACTCTAACACAATCTATGGTATCTACTTAATTTTTAAAAAATAGAAGAGAAGAATAAGCGCAGGAGCTGTTAGTCAGTCCAGGAAAGGGGCATGGCTCCTTCTGCTCTGTGACAGAGGCAGAGGGCAGCAAGGATGGAGCAATGGGTTTCTCCTACAGCCAGATTTAGATAGCAAGAGAGCGTTCTGAATGAGAAGACATTTGGGTCTCAATGGTTGAGGAAGGAACACACATGGGGAAATCAATTCATATATAAAAAACCCCAAGACAATGTATGGAAACAGGAAAATACACAGAAATTTCAAGATTCTGTGGTCCAAGCGGGTTAACAAGAGTTAAAGCACATCTGTAGGCAAGACATGGCAGTATGTGTCTTAAATCCCAGCACTTGGAAAACAAAGGCAGGCAGGTCTCTGTGTGGAGGCCAGACTGGTCTACATAGTAATCTCCAGGACATCTGGGCTACATGGAGGCTCTGTATCAAAACAAAGTAACAAACAAAACTCCCACATCTTTGAGAAGTTACTGGTCACTCTACAGTCTCCTAATCTCTGCACATAGGCTAGTTAAGGTCTCTGTGTTAAAGTCCATCTCCTACAAAAAGAAGCTTCTCTGATGAGAGTTGTACGAAGCACTGACATTTAGGTAAAATGATAAGTCATTAGGAGTGGGTTTAATACTGGTTCACATGCAGAGAATAAGAGACTGTGGAGTACCCAGTCCTAAATGGGACATCCATACCACACTCCTTCCTTCAAGGTTCAAGGGGAAGACAGATGGTTAAGAAATTAACGAATGACTATCCCTATGGCAATAAGTCTGTTGATTTTTTTTAAGGCAAGTGACTCCTTAAAAAGGGTGAAGTCAGTTCTGACACAAGGAGCACACCACAACTGCAGCTCATCGCTTTTGAGGTGTCCAGATGACGACTGCAGAACAACAAAATTTCCTCCAGCAGGACACATGCTGTGTGCTCAAGCTGTAAGGAGGCTCTCAAATGCTGTCTGAAATGCCAGCCCGGAGACAGCACTGTGGCCTTTTTCTTCAGATTCCTATACTATGTTCATTATTGAGGTCAATGTCATAGAACACCAGAGTAAGTTCCATTTTCATAACTACTGAAGAATTTTCAAAATGATTCTTTGGACTTGGTGATAGGATTTTTAAATGCAGCCAAATGAAGGAAATTATGAAAATAGTATCCAAGGTACTAGGCTGGAAATATTTACTTTTGATGTAAATATTCTTTTGTTCCTATAAGTAAGATACTTGTTCAGAAATGAAGACCTTCTTTGCAACCTAAATATATTAGAGTCTTAATTTCTAATATCAGGTATCATAAAACTCTTTTGCTCTTCAAGAATAGTTTGCACAAGGTACATTTTTGTCCACGGCATTGGTGTCCTTTGACTCAAGAACTGTTTTTCTATGAGTGGACATATAATTCTTTCATTATAAGTAAGATAGTGGCTTTCTGGTTATTTCTCAATAGGGTTTTGGGATGATGGATTTGTACTGATGACTGTAATCAATGACCATGTGAGGAGGGACATACATCTGCAAAAGGTTTAGGGAATCACTTTGTATATCATTATTACCAACTATGTATATATGCATCATGAAAGCAACTTCAGCTAAGTGTGATGGCATGTATCTGCAACCTGGGAGGCTAAGGTAGGAGGGTTTGCAAATTCAAGGCTAGCTTGGAGTATTTAGTAGATCCTGTCAAAGACAATCATGAAAGAACAAAAGGAAGGAAGTGAGGGGGCGGGACAAACCAAAGCCATACAACAGCAGCTCCATGAACAGGCAATTCTGGAACAATACCTTGGGTCATTCAAATAGGTAATAATAGTGTAGATTTATACAATGATATCATGGGTCAGACACTATGCTGCATAGTGCCTTGTGTTCTTGAGAAACTCTTGTGACAGAATTTATAGATGACAAAACTGATAAACAGATAAGAAATTTGGTGAAGACCACTCAGCAAAAGATTCAGATCCAGAAATTTCACTCTGGCTGCTTTGGTCTCTGTCATAACTCCTTACCAAGGTTTTGTCAGTGGTAGGAGATGCAGTCCTGTTGATGAGTAGAAAAAGCATTGACACCTTACCCAGAGAGATCCTAGCCCTGAACAATCCTCATATCAATTTCTGAAAAACGAGGTCTAGTATTTTAGAAATATTGAAATAGTGCATCTATGCTTGTGGTACTTTGAAGAAAAGGATCAAATTCTAAGATTTCATATCATCATCTGGTATTAAAGATACTCCTAGTCAGAGGGAGTCAATAGGTGGGGACTCCATATTGCACAGTCTCAATTTAATATCAGAAATATCTTTCTAGAGAGCACTAAAAACATACTTTTCTCACAAGACTTTAATAGTCTAATAATAATCTATGAAAACCAAATAAATTATTTGCAAAGAACAATATTCTGCATTCAGGGTGACCTCTTTGAGAACATACCCGCTCACTTCATTACCCAATCCTTTTTCATTCCATTGATATTTATTCTAATCTAGGTTTCCATAGATATGTTTCAAATTAAGAAGATTTTCAGGTATTGAGTTCTTACTCAGGAAAATCATCTTTGGAGTTAAATCCTTAGTAGTGCTTACTAATCAGTTCTCATATTTTGTGCTACTTAAGAGTTAGTTACACCTCCAATGCTTGCCCCTAAGTTGACTTTGGCTACATATTTAAAAGAAAGAAATTTCTGAGATACTCAAATCAGTTTTAGAAGTAGCAGGTCCCCAAACAACACATTTGACAATCTCACATTTTCTGCTGGGCTCTTAAAGGAACTTGATCAGATATTCACAATATGTGATGATTGTTTAAAGTCAGACATGAATAAAAGCTAAACAAGGAGTCAAGGAAGTAACAGGAGCAGAGCTCCATCTCCATTATCAGATGCTGGAGCACTAACCCTAGTCAGTCAGCCACTTCCATTATGCCTTTAGAGTATGTCCTAATACTTGATCTTGTTAAATATTTACATGGATATCCACCTACTGACACACATACACTCCAGTACACAGGCACAACACAGCATCCTTGAGTTATTGGTTTTACCTTACTTTGTATGTGTGTGTGTTTACACATGTGTATATAAATGTGTGAACATGTAGATATACATACATGTGTGGAGGTCATGGGTCTATGTCAAGTGGTGTTCTTCAACCAATTCTCCACCTTAATTTTTAAATTTTGCTTATTTATTTATTTTTATTTTATGTGTATGAGTGCTTTCCCTGAATGTATGTAAGTATACCACTTACGATCATGGAGACCAGAAAAGGGCACCAGTTCCCCGGAACTGGAGTTAAGGACAATTGCTAGCTGCCATGTGGGTGCTGAGAACTGAATCTAAGTCCTCTGCAAAAACAGTCAGTGTTCTTAACTTCTGGGCCATCTCTCCAGGTCCCACCACTTTATTTGTTAGAAAGGGTCTTTAACTGATCCCGAAGCTGACAGAATTGGCTCCACCATCTGGCCACTGAGCCCCAGAGAGCCTCCTTCTTGATCTCCCGAGAGCTGGCATTGTAGGCACAAATTCTCATGCCCAGCTTTTACTTGAGTGTTGGGAATCCAAACTCAAGTCCTTACATTAGCATACCAAGAACTGCACCCACTGAGCCATCTTCTTGGCCCAATTTTACCTTATTGCTTTTAAACCTTAAGGCCTTTGGTGGTTGGCCCCTTGGAGTTGCTCAGAGAGAGTAGAACAGATAAACAGCAACTTTAAACCAACAATTCCTTTTCCTTCTTTTCTTTTCTTTTAGTCACCTTTTGTTGAAAGGTATATTTCAAGATTAGAACCTTTTCATTGCTGTAAAGGAGACTGAGACACAATGGGAGTAGTTAAAAAATTTCTATATGTACCACTTCAACAGATAAGACCCTCCGTAGAATGAAAAAGTAATCCACCTAATTATTCAGATATTTACCTTTGGTACATTCAAATGGATGCTGGAGTTTCTGTTTTTTCATTTATTGGAAAACTGAACCGTTTCACAGATTCTGACACTGTTTACAACTCTTCCAGTTTCTTAGTAGAAACTATATACTCTTCTCTTCAGGGAGGTGACAATATCTCTTAAAAAGCAGATCAATGGGATTGCAAGCATCTGCCCTTATCTGGTATGATTACAAATTCTAACTAATTCTATCAGATCTGTTACAGACGGGGAGAAGTAATCAAACGGTAAAATAAAAATATTAAACCCCCAGAACCACAATAAAAGAAAACATACAATGTCATTTTTAAAAAGCAGTTTTTTGTTTGTTTGTTTGTTTCTTGAGAAAGCCAAAAGAATGAACAAAAACAGAGACAGGTAAAAGAATAGAAAACTGAAGGGAGAATTTATAATGGCAGCTTTAAAACATGACACTAATATAGAGTAAGGCTACTTTTTAAATAACACGTGTCTATAGGGAAGTTATTCCAAGACTGTATCCATGTTTTGTCTTTCCTCTCTTGCCTCCAGCAACTCCAGCATCTCACACAACCACTCCCCTTTTCTCAACCCCTGCGCACTAGTCACACCAAATCCCTTGAAAATTTATTAACAATGACATTTGGAAAACACAAAGACATTTCCATTCAATTAAATAAATACAGTGCATTAACCTTCAGTAAGAGAAGTGGCCGTTCATTTTATAGGTGCCTGCAATCGGACTCTGAGCTTCACAAAGCTAGGATCAATAGAGCGTTGGCAAACAATAATAATCTCATGCACACTCTATCGACAGCTGCTTAGAAAATATAGTTTGATTCTGATGGGTCCAATGATTGGGCTCATGGCCAGCCATCAGCCTTTCTCTGAGTGATTGCCAGAATGTCAAGAAAATGCCCTTCTGGGAGTGAATTCCCCTGTTCTCTTCAGAGGAGACACACTGGCAAGCTCTGACAGGAGGGAAAACAGACTTGGGGAGGCAAGCTGAATCTTGGGGAAGAGGAGCCGCTCTGGTGGCAATAGTGGTGCCCCTGAAGAGGCCACAGGGCCTGTCTTAAGCTAACGTCAATCATGCCTTCTGTAATCACCGTGGTCAGAGTAGTAATGCAGCTGGGGTAGGGACAGATGCATCACACAGGGAGTGTTTTGATATTACTGTCTCTCCTGACGAGCGGAGATGAGTTTCACTAATTTCCTTTCTGTGTACATGTAGTCTCTCTCTCTCTCTCTTTCTTTCTCTCTCTCTCTCTCTCTCTCTCTCTCTCTCTCTCTCTCTCCCCCTTCCTCTCTCCCTCCTTCCCTCCCTCCCACCTCTGTTTTTCTCTTCTCATTCTTGTTGGTTGAATACACAATGTGACCACAAAGACACAAGAAGGCCGGATGAGGAAAGAACTCCAGACCAGGAAAGTCAGCTTTATTCCAAACATGCTGTGAGAATCTTAAAAAAATTTTTTTTTTCCTGCCTTAGAGCCCCAGTTCTCTGCTCTGTTAAGTGGGTTGGAACTTGGTCCATCTGAGCTGGTTGCCATATCCGCTTTCTTTTTTAATGTTAGTCCTAGAATGCTAGAGCTAAGACCTGGATTAACACTATAGTGACCTGCTTCCTAGCTGGGTAGCTCTTGACGGCCTTTCTGCTGTCCAGTCTCCTTTCTAAAAATGGGTATAATCATTTCTTACTGAAAACATCATTCAGAAAGCTAAAGAAGACAATAAATAAGTTCCAGCTTTTTAGAAGAATACTTAATTGATTATCTAATTGTGATTATGAATTTAAAGCTGATGTAAAAATAAACATGGAAGAAATTATCAACATATACCTACATATACCTACATATACCTACTTCACACAACTCCTGTAAGAGATCTGCATGTTTGCAAGAACCCAGCCTCACTCTCTCCTCATACCAAAATGTACAGAACAAATATTTTGTCACTTTTATAAAATAGACTATTATAAACTTGATTTATCATAGGCCAACACTGAGCTAGCACGTTATAGCACTCAGTTCACTGGTGTTTTAACAATCCTAAATAATAAGTACTTTGTTAGTTCCTACCTATTACCATAGTTAACTACTGTATAAGACATATAATATATTATAATAACTATTATCTAATTAGTATTGGTTACACTTTGCAGAAATCAATCATAGAGGAATCTTTAAGAGCCAGTAATGTGGACTTAAACACAAGTGCATGTTAGTTAAATGTATGTGGGCTTAACCCTAAGCTCTGCTATCTCTGTGGTATAAGGAGCATTTACAAACTATCCTGGGAAACATCTGATGCTTTGAATCCTTCTTCACATTTTCCCATAGAAACCACATCTACATAACTTGCTGTCAATTAGTCACTCAGTTCTTGGAATTTCATTATCTACATGATTATGTTTACCATCAGGAAAAAGGAGAAACAATATTTTCTAAAGGCAAGGGTTCTGCCTCTGTCAATGGCCTCCGCTTCTCCTCTAAAGAAAAATTATTGCCTGTAAGACCCCAGATCGCTGGGGAAGGGAGAGGAGTATTAGAAGAACACATATTTTGGTATGTGCTTTTGTAGATGAAGATCCTGCTAGAATCCTCTAACTCTGAATTGTGCGGCATCATCACAAGTAAAAGGCTTTAAGAGGGCGCAAAGAACCTTGCAGTCAAGAGCTTCGTTCAGAAATTAGAGGAGCTGGCTTAATCTCCAATTTTCCTTTTAATAATGTTGGACATTATACAGGTTATAAAAGTCTCTCTGAGGAGTAAAATTCAGACAGATAATTTGAGTTTTAAGGGACTTGATATATGCGAAATGTGGAAATGGCTGAGCACAGTGTCTGACTCATAGTAGATGCCATTCATGGTTATTGTGTCTACTTCCCTTCCTTCTGCCTCTAAATTCACAGCCTATTATTATTATGGAGATTACGAAGCGAATCTGAATGAAGCATTCATCCATAATGGCTATGACACTGAGGAGTTAAAAATTTTTTTAATAAATGATCTTTAATTTAAATATATAGTAATCTGTATTAATTGGTGACTTTCTATAACCTCACATGTCAGTCTGTGTGGGTATGTGTGCACGTTTTTTTTTTAAATAAAATATTTCAGGTCTAATTCCACAGTCCAAAAAGAAAACAGGCATGTCTTTTAACATCTGGATGATTCTCACTGAGTTTCTTACACAGCTACTTGACACTAATGAGTTTATGATCTGTGCATGGAGATATTCTAGAAACTTTCAGAGGAATACAATTGTGATTCAATGTCAGTGTAATCACTCATTAAAACAAATCACTGCTCACAGCCTTCCCATCAGAAGTCATGCAATGAATAGGTTACTTGGTTGCAGCTTTACCTAGTTTCATTCCAACTTCATATTTAATGACAAATAATGAAAGAAAATATTTGAGAGCCAGCAGAAAGGCAATTCATTTCTTTCTCCCCCAAGTCCATGTTCCTGTTATCGATAACAGTGTCCACTCCACATGACACACACTAGCCATCTTCTATGAATGCAATTTATTGCAGCATGAACTCTACTATGGTCACGAAGTGGTGAGGAACATAGACCCTCCTACCTTGCTAGTCACAAGTCAAACACTGTTCTGAGACCACTGGAAAGGGATGTCCTAATGCAATCTACACTAAAGCAGCTCTCTTCAAACATAAAGAAACACCTCTAAGGTTTACAACCAGTAACTTAGCCTGTCTAAGATTAATTGTAAACAGGAAGTAGTCTTCTAGGCATTTGAAGTTTTCCTTTGTGAGGATGCAATATCATTAAGAAACTCTCTCAATCATTATCAGGTTAGAAAAGAATCAATCACAGGTATCGTCCATAGGTCCAGACAAGAATAGATATTGGAAAAAAATAAAAATAGTTACATAATCAGAGAAGAGTAAGCACTCTAAAACTTAGAGGAATATCCCCCTCCCTGTGATACATTTATCAGACAGTGTCATCAATAATCCCCATGTGGAAGCCTCAGCCAGTTGCTGTACATGACAGAACATTAAACTGGATCAAATACATTTTACTCTGGCCATGAGCAAGAATTCACAGCCCAAGTATTCAGGAAAACCAAGACATTTAAGTGTTCATTCTGAGTTGAAGTATTAGCCAAAAGAATTCATATGAAATCCTTTTGCCATTCCATTTTACCTGAAAAACCAAAGCTTACAAATTTTAAAATTAGCAATGTGTAACTGAAATACTAGAACTTGATCTCCACGGTCAATCTAGAGAGCCATCCCTCTGTATTTCTCAATTATGTCTGGACAACTTTATTTTATTTTAATCTTGAGGAACAAAATCTACTCTGAGAGTTCCCTAATTTATTTCCACTGCAAATAAGTTTATCTTATGGTTCTATAGCACTAATCTGAATGAGGAGTTTCTTCAACTCCCTTTTAAATTACAATTTGATTTCTAGCTGCTAAAAAAGATTCTTGAAGAAATTAAAATCAAATCAAAGCACTCACTCACTAGTCAGTTTGAAAACTGCAGATGAACTGGTTTTGTCACCATTCCTGATACCAGAAACCACACTGCATATGAAATGACAGCAGAAAGACCATAACAGAGAAGAATGGGGAGGAAGTGGTCTACATGGTATATCCTCATAGTAAAACAGTTCCAGGGAAACATAGTACTCCTACAAGTCTGATGTACACAGAACAGAACACAGTAAACATTTTCTCATCCACACAAATCATCCAAATACACACAGAGGATTGTGGGTGGGTCTCCATCTCCAGCACGGCTGTTGTGCTCCAGCTGTCCCAGAGAATGGAGGATGATCAGAGCCTCAGGTGGCTCAGATTGTGGGCAGGAGGAGGAGTTCCCAGGGCACACTGTCGGTGGGCAGTTCAGTTATTAAAACCAAGGCAGGGGTTTATATAGGGAGGCCTTTCTGGCCGTTATGGAAGGCGGGAAAGTTAAAGGTGGGGTATTTAGGTAAAGGTGGGAAGGTTGTAGAGCTGACATGGAAATTAGGAAGGAGGAAACAAAACCCCAAAACCAAAAACCTGGTTCTGGTCTGGGGTGATCTTTGGGGGCGAAAAGAAGATTCATATCTACAGTGGCTTCCTGGGGCCAGGTTATCGCATCAGGCAGAGCAGGCCAGACTCCTACCATCCCTTCAGGGTATCCGGGGTTGCTTGGCTTTGCTCAATGCCTTTTACGATAGACCCAGTCCCCACAGAGGACGAACCATATTCAGAAACAACAGACCAACAGATAGCATTTCTCCCTTTTTCTTTCAAAGAATGATAGAAATTATGAGTAAAGGGGGGCAAATTAAAAATTTTATGCCCTGTGGCATCAGTCTCACACTCGTGTTCTCTAAGCACAATGCAACCTCAGTGGGTCTTATTAGGCAACTTTGAAGTTCAATTATCTAAAACAAGACAATGCTTCCTAATAGTGAGCCGTGCCAACACTTTATAACTAACAGAAATAGGAAATTAGAAAGTTCTGTTCAATTCTTTATACTTTCATAATTTGTGGTCCATTTTCTCTAGGACCAGTTTGGATCTTTTGCAGAAGCCAGAGTATTTTGCCATCTTGCATGTACCGGAAGCAAGTAAGCATAATACTAGTAATAAAAAAGATAAGAACGTACAACTTAGAGCAAAGGTAGTTTAGTCAAATCACCATATTTTATAGATATGAAATGTGAGGCTTGCATATAGAAGTTTGTCATAAATTATCTCACTAGCAGAACTCCAAATTTCTAGACTAGAGCCATTCCCACTGAAATATAATAAATGACTTTAATGTAATAAGATCTGTATCTGTTATTACTGAGGAACGAGCTGGCCTGACGTGAATTGAAGCATACTTAAATGTAAGACCCAGAATGAATGTCAAATTACTCAGCTCTTATAAAATCTTTTAAATATCATGTATACCTTCTATGCAAAATTGAGTATAATCCATCATTTCCTTACAAAGATTGATAAGATGCCATTGTGGGCTAGAATTCACGAAAAGCCACTGGAGTGTCTAAATCCCTGCTGATGACAATGATTTTATAATCTGGGCACAGAAAAGGTGCTCAGTCGGTCTTGTTCATGAAATGAAGTCTCTTATTTCTCCTACAAAGGTTCCCTAGTCTCATCTTGTTGCTATTTGTTCTGTTACCACTCCCGAACTCGGACCTGTGGCTTTAGTCCTACCTTGAACAGACAGTGCAATGTGCATGCTTCTGTAACTGGGTGCAGTGTGGGTAGATACGGGACGTAGGTGAGCACTTTAGGCTTTTCTGAACTGAGAAAAATCTGTGACAATTTGTGCTGGATATTTTAAATGATCAATTTCCACTGTCATTTTCTTTGCTTCTGCTCTGTCCACAAAACTATAGATGCTTAATCTTAACTAAAATGAGTTTAGAAAATTACTGTAGAGACTATCTGGTCTACCCCTCGTTTGGGGAGGAACCCCTTGCTTATATCCATTGCATACAGATACTTAGCCTTTTCCTGTGTATGACAGACAGTTCCTAAAGCAGTAAATAAATCATCTTTAAGAGTCAGATGGCTTGGATTCGAATCTCAACTCTGCCATTTCTAAATTACATGCTATGCTTTTGGAAATTCCCTTGATTTTTCTGTGCTTTCGTCTCTTTTCTTGTCAAATGGGATGGGTGACCATTATAACTACTTCATTCAGCTACTCTGAGAACTACATGACAATGCAGGGTACTGAGAACAGACAACGGGGTTCCCTAAAAGCCCTTTGAATTTCCAGTTCTCTTGATTATATGGTAGCTCTCTATGCACGAAGTTTATTTTAATAATTAGAATATCTCCAAGTTTAAGAAGTATGCTATTAAGGATCCCAAATATATCTTCTAATAACTTCTCTCCTTTGGGCCTGATTCTTTTTTCTAGAGTCGGGGTGATGACTGGTTCCCTTTTCTACATAAAAGCCATTTAAGTAGCTCATGATAGTGGCTAGATCCCTCTTAACCTTCCCTGATGTGATCATGTCATGTGTCTACCACTCCTGTCTGATGACTGTCACCTTTCTCTTCTCACCATGCTTTCCTGTGCATGATACTAAGCTGTGAGCCAGGCACTCTGTTGAGCAGTTTGCCTGTACTGTATAATCAAATCCCTCACTTAAGGGGAGGCTTCTGTTCTTCTTTGACCATTTATTTTATCAGTGAGGTAACTGACTTTCTCAAGAGCTCATAGGGATTCAGCTGATATTTGATAACTAGCACATTAAGCCACCTTGGGTAGATATCTCTCTCTCTCTCTCTCTCTCTCTCTCTCTCTCTGTCTCTCTCTTTCTCTTTCTCTCCCTCCAACTCCCCATCCCCTGCCCTTCTGGCAGTGAAAGGTACTCGCTATTGATTGCATCTAGCAAGGACAAGTAGGGAGAATAATTATTGGAGCATATCTAACAACCGTAGCATACTTTTTACAACTATACTGAATAGTAATTTTAAAAACACCTAGAATTTTACATTTTTAACCATACACACAACATCGATTTAAACTGAAGTCTCTTCACAGAATTAAGCTGGTCATATTTCAAAACCCAAGGCATAGTTTTATGTGGCTTATAGCAATCATCCATTTTATCTTAGAATCATTTATTTTTTCCTCTGGAGATTGCTTTTAATATTATCAATCACCATTGGAGCTGCTGTAGCAGCTCTTCTGACCATGTGTCCTCAGGAGAATTTTATAAACGGAGAGGTATAAAGACCTAAAATACCGATCAAAAGATCTTTCCCTGAGATATTAGCAGCATGTCTGGCAATGTGTTTACCACCTCACATCTACTGAGTCACAGAACAAACTAAATTGTTCTTATAACGGTTACATCTGTTCTCAAAATTATTTAATAAGGGATACTATGATTCAATCAATTAAGTAATCTATTCACATATGAAGAAGTATCAGATTTCAAGCGGATTCCTTTTCCTTACAAAACTGAGCATTTTCCACAATTCTAACTCTCACCTCTATGGAGCAAGCAGACTTCCTGTTCACCTCTACTCTGACAATTTTCTGAATTACTGTGTGATTTCAGCTTCTTTTTGTCCAGAGTAAATGCCTAAGCACTTGGGTACCCCATTCCAAAAGAGTGCTGTCAGCTAGTCCAGGGGCCCGTCTCCAGCAACCAATCCCACACAGGCAGAACTTGATTCTTGCTCAACCAGGTTTCTTAGTTTCCTGTCATGTGAAGCTTGCTCTTTCACTTTGTACTGTGCATTCACAGCTGGTACCTCATTCTTGGCATTTGACTTCTATGGCTCGGAGGGCACTTTTGGGGTGGGTTTGAACCTCTCCTCACAGGCTTCCTTTGCTGTTGTTTGACTTCTGTACTCAAGGGCAGGTGGTGATGCTAACGCTTTTCTGTCATGTAAATCATTTGGAAATAAATATTTACTAATGTGATTTTTTTTCCTAGTCTTATAATCTGTAATAGTGTTGCCTTCATTCTTTTACCTAAGAAGACACACTTTCAATGAGTGTAGATTAATTGTCCACAGTGGGAACCCTTAGAATTCCTTAGCCCTTCTCAGAGGTGAAACCATTTTCAACACTTGTTTAAAGCTTCCTCTTGCACAAGCCAAACGTTAGCTCAAATGCAGTTTCTGCCACTGTATAGTCATCTTGAAATTATAAAGAATTCTTCAAGAATGCAAAAGGTAATTAGAGACTTATAATTAGTGAACACACTCAGGGCAGTGCCCTGCACTGCAAAGCAACACTAGACTAATGACTATGAGCAGTTGAGACATGGGAAGGGAATCCTGGTATATTATGATGCTCATGTATGTGTCAAAGGTGTTCAGTTATATGGTCAATGGGGTTTTGGTTTGAAAGCTTTTTTTAAGTTTTGATTTAACCCCTAGGCTGCCTTGTCTCTCATCTTATGAATCAGCGGTAAACCTGTTTTTTTTTATTACTATTATTATTTACTTTTGTTTGTTTTCCTTCCATCTATATTTTTCACTTAATCTCTTCCTTTATTGGACACTCAAGCCCTATCTTTGTCAACGAAAATTCCACTAAGACAGAAACTGAAAATATGCAAAAAACAAAGAACAAGCAACAAAACTCCCACAGAGTTTCTGGGAGAAAAAAAAAAAACAAGCTAAAGTAAACTAACTAGAAAAATTACCTCAGAGACTTGGAAGTATTATATAAGTGCTTATGCTGTAGCTTGAAGATCCACTTTTTCAGCTCCTGTTGTATAAACATAGGAAGATGCTGATGGGAAGAGAAAACACTGTGCTTGCTGCAATTTGATCTGCCTGCTCCCGTCTCCACTGGTGTCTCACAGGATTTATCAGGAGAGATTAAAGGACAAGGAGTGATTAACGAAAGCATCATTCGGCCAGCCCTGCCTAGCACTAGGTCATCACCAGTATAAGGAGATCCCTCACTGCACTGGTTCCCACTGGAACACAAGTAACTTGTCCAAACAGCTTCAAGAACTTACATAAGCAGCAATAGTAGGGGCTGGAAAGATGGCTCAGATGTTATGAGCACTGACTGTTCTCGCAGTGGACATGGGTTCAATTCCCAACACCCACATGGCAGCTAAACAACATTCTGCAACTCCAGTTCCAGGAATCTGACATCTTCTTCTGACCTCCAAGGGCATTGCATAACTTGGGTGCACTTGCATCCACAAAAGTAATACATTCATACACATAAGATAAAAATAAAAGTAATAAGTAACATAGTTTTAAAAAGAACCAGTAAGGATAGCAAAGGTGCAATATCAGCAGTGACTGGATAGTTTTAGTCTCTGCCACAAGCAGGTTCTAAAGGAAAGATGAGTGCAGTAAAAAGAGAAAACACCATTAGAATGCAGTTCAGCAGATCAAATGAACAGAAGCAACAGGACAAAGATTTAATTAGCAAAACTTTAGTGTCTACGTTTGTAGTAAAACCAGCAATGACAGTAGCAATGGTCATTACAATAGTGGTCTAGCTACTGATAATTGAGGGCTTGCTATGTGCTAAGATCAGACTAAGCACTTCCTTATATAGACCATCTATTGCTGGTCCAGGAAGAAATTAGTAATAACCATCCTCAATATATACTCAAGGAGAAACCAAGAAACATACCTCAGGAGAGGCAAATAGTCAAAGGAGCTATTAGAAGCAGGTCTAGATCTTTCTCAGACATGTTTAAATGCTCTGTTCTCTACTACCTTGCACTATATCATGGCAAGGAATACCATGGCAATGTTCTTAGGTGTCCAAACTTGTCCTTGGTATTTTTTTTCATTTTCCCACCTAAAGACAATCAGCTGTATTATGGTTTATCACCTTACAACTGAATGCTGCCAAGCAATTACTAAACAAAGACTGTCATGTAACATTATCCTAGAGTTTAGATTTGCAGTCACATTGACAAGAATTGCTACTTCGATCAGATCTACACAGAAGACAAGTAGGCTGAATATAAACATATTTTGGATTTATTTGCAGAAAGGGATGTACCAAATGATATTTTGAACTGAGGATGACGTTTCAAACAGAGATAAGCAGCAAGAGTTCTGAGAAGTCATAGGTACACTGCATCACAAATGCGATCAACTCCAGTTTGCACTATTGCAATCCTTCTGTGTTTGTGTTGTACATGGAGATGCAGTTTCACAAAGTACCATGTATCATACTAAAATGGTGCTCTTATTTCATGTGATATTTTCTCAATTTCATTTGGAAATTTACAAGGGTACTCTAGTGATATTAAAACTATGGCAGTTGTACTGAGCTTACTGTGAGTGTAGACCTAGGAAAAAGTTAGGAACTCAATCATGCGCATGTCTAAGAACACTTGCCTAGAAGTACATCGTCCTCTTTAATGTATGATTGAGTCAACCTTCCATAAGAATGCATATCATAGTAGAAATCTGATCAACCACATTCTATAATCTTGGTTGGTGTGGTAGCACAAAATGCTTGTCAGGAGCTTTAATACAAAGGATTTAAGTTTCTGAGGCCCATTCCACTAAAAATCTTCTCATATGTAACAGATATCACAATTGCCTCTGGATTCATTCAAAACATAAAGACACTGTCATCTATCAGACTTAACCTTAGTGTTAGATGTCCAGACATATTTTGTGAGCACTATGCTAATGCTGATGTTGTCACATTTACTCAATCATCAGGAGCCATGCAGAGAAAGTGAAGATATTTCCTGGCCCATCATTCTGAACATCTAATATGTACATTGATCACTAAAAGATCTGTCAAGGGCAGATTCTGATTCCATAGAGCTCACATAATCTCTCTGATTCTACATTCCTATGAAGCTTCTTAGAAAGTCTGGGGACCATGCTTTAGGTAGCAGCATTTTTAGATACAGGATGCTGGACACTTGAAAGTACGCAGAAATTGTATAAACCAGTTACAACCTAAAGTCAAGGTTGTATTTCTGGGAATTTTGATAGTTGTATGAATGTATCCATACAATGACATGGGGTGATATGCATGGATGTAAGTGTGTGCACACTCAAACCTACATTCATGTACACATGAATGCATAAATAAAATAACTGCACATGATCCAGCAACCCCACATCTGTGTACTTAGCCAAGGGATATGAAATTGGTAACTATAAAAGATCCTAGAACCCCTGTTTATCTCAGAATTATTCACAATAGCCTATAAATATACATTTATATATATATGTATGTATATATGTATACATATATCACAAGATACAAAATCAACTCAATCCATTGAATAATGAATAAAAAGAAAATATGTATGCAAAAATACTGTAAAATATCATCATTTTTCTAAAGTAAAGTTATTTTCCATCTATAATAACACAGAGGATCCCAGAGGACATTGTGATACGTAGAAGAAGGCAAATGCAGAGAGATAAATGCTATATGATCTCACATGTGGAACTGAAAGCAGATGATTGCATAGACCAGTGGCTAGAGAGTGATCCTGAGGTGTGGGAAATAGAGATATTGGCCAAACGGTATAAGCTAGCAGTTATAAAATGAATACATTGTGGACATGTAGTATATAGTATTCTGATTATACTTATAATAATATGCTATATACTTAAAATCAGCTATAAAAATAAACCTTATGTAGCCTCACCACTAAAGAACAACTGAAGTAACTATGCAAGATGATGGATATGTAAATTGACTTGATTATAGTCATAATTTCAAAATGTATAGACCAACAAAACAATAAACTACACACTTTAAATATTATAATTTTTACTCATCAATCATACCTCAATACAGCTGTGGGGTAAAATAATCTTCAGTTCTTCATTATAAATTTCTTTAATTTCTTTACCAGAGGAGAAACCAAAGATAAGCTTTTATTTTAGTATTCGGAATTTGAAATTATAAAATTAATGTCATGTTTGAGGCTAAAAGATCTAATATCTATATCTATCTATCTATCTATCTACATGGAAGTAAAAAGCACACCCCATTTGACCTGAGTCAAACTTCAGGACATCATAAGCAAAGGGACAGAATTGTTAAAATGTGGCGGTGAACAGCATCAGAGCCCAGATGGCAGAACGCTAAGATGATTAAGTCATCACATTGGAGGCTGCTGACCTGCTCGTCCCTCTCTTACCTTGACTAACATATGGTCCTTTTCTACATTTCTTACTCAAATATCAATCCTCTAATCTCCAAGGGCAGCCCAGCCAAGAAAGGAAACAGGCAGGCTGAGTGTCCTTCACAGGATGGTGAGCATCAACTCTGGACTTTCCCGAATTGCTGTAACAATTATGTTAGGCTTCTGATGGGAAAAAAATCTTTTGGCATATTGTAGATATGTCAATATTACAATCTATGTGCTCTGATTCCAGGGATAGAGACTGGCAAGATTTTTCTATAAAAGGCTGGATAGGGTGCTCGGCCAGTACTCTTAACTCTTGCAGAACACACAGTTTTAATACCCAGAACCTACATGGTGTCTAATAACTATCCATACCTCCAGTTCCAGGGGATCCAATGCCCTTTTCTGACTTCCACAGGCATTGTATGACACAGGTACACTTACATGCAAGCAATACTCATACACATAAAATAAAAATAATAAATAAAATATTATTTAAAACCTGGATATACTATGTTAGGTTTTATTTCAGACTAGACAGTATTTTTCTCAACCACTCAGGTCCAGCATTTAATCATAAAATGAGTGGTCAATTGCATGCATGTGAATTAATGAATGTGTGGCTGCACCTCCCCCTAAATTATGTTTAGAAAATAGTTTGTCAATCCCCACTCAAAGTTATTTCATATATACCCTCCTTCAAATAAATGCAACAATTTTTTGGTAGACACAGTTTGGGAGCTGGAAAAGTTCAATATTATTCCTGTAAATGTAGACTCAATTAAAACAGCACTTTTAGCAGAACAAAACAAATAAACAAAAGCTCTGGCATCTAGCCATCATCTTCATATCCCTTCTCAAAAATTCAGTAGACTGCACAAAAATGAAGGGAGTAGGCCACTGACTGAGGGACTAGTACTTCCGCTTGACATGCGGCACTTACTTGAGAAATTCAGAACCGCTGGGTCAGCCTGTATCCATGTCTCAGTGCAGATTCTGCTTATGTGAGGTAAATCCCAAATAGAAACTCCACCATCTGACACGGTCACTCTAATCTCCAAAGTCATTCCGACCGCTTACTGGTATTTATAAGAGAAGAAGCGGAAGTTATGAGTACAGTTTTGAACCTATGTAGGTCAGAACCTGGTATATGTAAGATGGAAGAAGGGCCATCTTTACCATAAGAGGGAAGTCCCAGAAGCTGTGTGTAATTTGACTTCCAGTCCTATTACAGGGACTCTAAGCCCATCAGACATACGATTTTCTCCTTGTGGTACTTGTCAAATACATTTCCATTGCCAACTCTGCTATTAGGCATCAGAGCATTTAAAACTATATGAAGGGCAGCATTGTTGGCAGGTGGAGAAGTCCTGTCATCCAACTATCAATGCTGAGTACAACCAAACAGTCCATGTGGGAGGGAAGAGGTATTCCTAAGATTATCATTGCTTTATGAGGTTACCCAATCATTGAGTTATGCATCCATCATCCTACAGAAAAAATTGCCTCCTGAGTTTACAGAAGCAACTTCTAAAGGTCCCTAAGGAGGCGAAAAGATTTGATCATGAAGAAATATTCTGGGAAACGAGCCAGAGAAAGACTAGTGGGAAGCAATCCTGGTGAGGATGGTATGACAAATCAACAAGCACACAGTAGAATAGCTACTTTGCCCAGTTAGGTCAACTGTCTCATGGATCATTGTAAGAAGGACAAGGTCAGTAAGATCCATTTGATGACTCGGAAAATGACCAGGCTATTTTTAGGATCTCTTAACACTTGATTTGTTAGATCCTGTTACCACTTATTAAAGACACACCTTCAATTAAAGGCATTTTAGCTTTAATAACCAGGGTTCTTTGTGTCCTATGTGCTTGTTACTCTCGCTTTTTACTTCAGTGGTAGTGGTGTTCATTAGCAGAAGAAACTTGGGCCTAGCTTTCCTATTCACTTAGACTCAAAACTCACTATTTTCCCTTAGATCTCACCACCTTTTTACCCCTTCCTATGTTGCCCATGACAGGCACAGCATATCTGATCACAACAATGCTTGCAGCTAAGCACAGATATTGTCTCAAATCTTTTGCAGTCTAGCTATAGCCCTCACCAATCCAATTCTAAGAAATAGTACCTCCCTTCTACCTCTTTTTTTTCTGGTGAAGAAACTTAGATACTCAAAAACTTGACTTTTTAATGTCTTGCAGCTAGACAGTATTTAACCCAGGATACTTGTCCTGATTCCCAATTCAATTTACTTTCTCCTGCTTCTATGAAGATAAAATCCCTAGAGATGTTTACATTAACCACCTTCACCACAGGAAACCTAGCAGGGTCCCTAGTCAATTACACTGCTCTTTCTACTAGCAGAGGGAGGTGTGTCTGAATCACAGACAAAATTAATTACATCCCCTTTGATATTCACAAGGTGCCTTGTACAGGTCCTCTGAACTTTATAGCACATCCCAACACACTCTGAATAATCTATCTGACAACATTAAATAGACTGTGTGCTTTTGAATCCTTGGACCAGAGCTTACTCACACATCTTCAGCATCTACTGCAGAGTCTGGGATATGTTTGGCATTACCCATAATTATTTAGTGAATGAACATGTGGATAAATGAACAAATGAATATATGATAGCTGAATGAGAGAGAAGAGGAATAAGAACCAATTATTCTGTATTCTTCATCTGATGCTACTGCATAATGCATGAAGTATTATGGTTATTTGGGAAAATAGCTGTAAAATAAAGATAGCTATATAAAACTTCTGTTCTTTTTTTTTTTTAAGAATTCTTTACCTGCACAAGATAAATCTAGTCAACAGTTTAGTGTGGAAGGGAAAGGGATTCACCAATTTCTGCCCTTAAAAGAGGAGTTACAGACAGTTGAATGGCTTCTGGGAGAGGATGTTTTCTTTAAGGGTGTGTCCTTTGGTAGGTGGACTACACTCCATGGATGCCTCATACCTAGCAGTATATGGGGAGCACAAACTGGATTCCATGAGGTTTTTGAGAAAAAAGTACATGAACTTGGTTGGGGAATAATGCTGGGAGTGGATCTGGAAGCGACGGGGGAGAATAAGGAAGAATACGGAACAAAATATACTCTGAAATTCTCAAATAATTTATATATATATGTATATGTATATATATATATATATATATATATATATATATATATATATATATATTTAAATTCCTTCAAGGGCTGTGGAGCTTACTCAGTGGATAAAGTACTTGCTTTACCAGCATGAGGAATTGAATTACTGAATTTGTTTCCCCAGGACTCATGCAGAGACAGCACAGTGGCCTGTACCTGTAACTACAGTGCTGGCAGGCAGAGACAGAAAGATTCCTGAAGCTTGCTCTCCAGTCAGTCTAGCTAAAAACGTATACTCTAGCTTCAATGAGAGACCCTGTCTCAAAATCTCAGATGGGGAACGATGAAGGAGGATACTTGGTGTCAATCTCTGGCCTCTGTGAGCACACACATGTACACAGGTTCTTTATATACCACGAAATGCATGTAGAATTGTTAGTAATACTTATTTCCTGACTGAAATCATGATCAGCAAAGATCATACCCACAGTTAAAAAGAAGAACAAAAATTCTCAGATTCCAGATAATAGTGTGGCAGTGTGCAAGAAATATTAACATATAAGCACAATGATAAATGGAAATACTGCATAGCAGAAGGGAGGTGCATGGAGACTGTGTAAGCTACTTAGCTCCCACCTCAGCCAAGGAGAGCAGTTGTAACTGGTTATTACCTGATGCCACTCAGTGTTGCTAGGTCTTCTAATTTTTCAAGAAAAGTTAGAAGACCATATTGTGGTTGGAAATATTCCTATTATGAAATATTAGAAGACATTGCACCATCTACCCTTGCTGTAGGAACCACAATCCTGCCACCTTGACATCCCTGTTGACTCATTACTCATGAAAATGCTGAATAGTGCCTTCATATTTCAAACTCCTTAGAGGAAACCAATCCTGTGTGATTACTAGCTGGATGGCCCTGAGTAAATTCACTTACTGTGTTTGATGAGCCGTATTTCCCCACCTGGTCCTTCTGAAATGCCTGGAAAAATATATCCCAAGAGCTCAGAATACATAATGCATGTTAGAATATGAAGAACCCATGGTGAAATTCAACCCAAGAGACAGTATCAAGCATTATCCAGATAGTCTCTATTAATAAATGGTTACATAAAATGAGAAAATGTGAAGGAATCTTGAAGAAGACAGACCTCTTAAGGAACAACGAAGCTTTGGGTTTTAGGTGCAACATGAGGGTTATTTAGCATTCATTTTACAAATGACAAATGCAATACATAAAGAAGCAAATTGCCAAAGATCAGATAGCAAAGAGTCTGAATCCAAGAACAAACTCTATAACTTTAAGTATTATCTAGTACTGTCCTACTGAGAAACTTGGTCATTCCAGAAATATACTTAACTTTAAACTCCAAAAGTTCTTAGGCTAGGCAGAGAGGATCTAGGCGTGTTGGGAATGGCTTATTTCACTAAAGTGAAATTAATATACTATACTTTAAAATTCACTAAAGAAGCTCCTGCAAATGAAACATTAGTGGTTGAGTTCTTTGGGCAATTGGTGGAATTAGTGTATGAAAGAATTCAACAAATTAATGTTCAAAGAAAAGCAACATTAGGAAAGTAGCTAATTAATAAGGAGTATATGCATATATATGTATCAATATGTTCTATCTTATGGTAATGAGGAAGATCTATGAACACTATTTTAGACAAGGTATTTTGAAATCACTATGTTTTCAGCCATTCTGATTTACAATCAGAATGTCCAATAAAGACTATACTTGATTGAAATTACTTGATTGAAAAGTTCTAAAGAATTTTCTATGCAGACACAGGAGATTCCCAGTAACTGTTCTAACGGGAAACAGGTTTCTTTTAAAAACACACAAAAATGTGAATTTGAGTCTAATGATTTTCTAAAGAGTAGGTCCAAAGGAAGATTTCCTCACAAGCATGGTTCATAGAAAAGGCAGCGAGTCCTAGAAACAAGGATAAAAGATGAGAACAGGGCTCAGTGGATAAAGAGCTCACGGAGTAAGCAGGAGGACCAGATTCTGACTGCCAGAACCCATGTAAAAGCCTGCCTGTGAGGAAGAAGGGGACAATAAATAGTGCTACTCCCTAGAATATGTAGCCCTGGAGGAACAGCAGCCAGTTCACCTTTACAAGCATTTATACACTCATGCTACACGTTGGACAGTGCCAGGAGCACCCTTGATTGTGTTTCTGAAAAGATACTGATGAAGAGCCATGATTTCAATATTACAATGCATGCTTGGTTGACCAAAAGGGCCTATGGTATACTCAGTTTCAGCTTACTAACTACAAGTCCTGAATTTTATTTCTGGTTCAAACAGCTACTCCTCCAGTAAAGCAAGACACAAATTCTCAGAAATACAACTGCTTTCAACCCAGGCTAGAAGTATGTGAATGGAATTCTATACTGGTAATAATAAAATAGTGAATTCTTGGTGCCCCATTAAGGACAGGCCATAATATTCAATGACACAGCAGTGCTTCCCACTTGCATCCCAGCCACTCTCCTGAACAGCTGGGTACCTTGTAGATGGCACACAAGGAAAGCGGCAGAACTGGAATTAAAACCAGTTTTGTGCTTTTATTATTTCTAACCCATTATTCTTTACCATCTGCAGTGTTACTACGCCTGCTTTGGAAACCAATAAGAAGCCCATAAGAACATCAGGTGTGCTATGAGGGACTATTTTTAAAAGGGAAGCTGTAGAATTTTAAAACATAAAATAATATCTGTCAGTCTTTAATTCTGAGCCTTCGGTATGTACGCAGCACCATGCAAAGAAAGTAAAGACTTGAAAGTAAAGAAAACGAGGAGAAAGATGACAGAAATCAAGTAATCAAATATGGGGACACAAAAATCAGAAAACATCTTTTGTGCCTGGATGGAAGAATCTCCCTATAAATTCACTCCATGCCTCCTAAGAGGAAATAATAGATCTCAGGCAGAAATTATGAAATCCCAGTGAGAGTCATTGTGGCATGAAGACAGCTGCGATACAGCATTCCTGATCGCCTACATTCAAGGCTCCCACTCAGGGGAGACATAGAGGTCCCTTTGTTAAAATAAAGCGATCACTCCCAGCTTCGTTAAAGAAAATATCATGGCATTATTAATCTATATCAAAAGTCCCAGATGCTGTAGAAATACTGGGGAATCTTGCATTGGGGAACTGTTACTGATAGCAAATACTTACAAATAAAGTATAAATAATGCTTTAATCATGTATAGCCTAAGCATATTCACTACATATGTTTACTTTGCTACAAAGAAACTTCATATTTCATCACATAGGTAAGAATCCTTAATAATAGTTTTTTTCTTGAATTGGAATTGTTGGACAAAAGAAATGAAAAAGTGAAAATATAAAAATACATATTTGTACATTTGTAGACATGTTCTAAATGTTCTCTAGGTCTTTAAATACAAGCAGGCACACACACACACACACAAATATACACACACACACTGATCATGATGATATTGAGACTTACATTGACAGTAAAATGCATAGTAAAATGTAGGCTTTTTATATCTGATACCTAGAAGGATGTCAGATACTTTGGCAACTATATTCTTAGGAAAATAGACAGGGTTACTTGAAGACACTATACATTTCAAAATATCCTGTACATTTTTGTGTATTTAATATATTTCTTCTTAAGTAATTATTTTTGTCTTTAGCATCTTTTTTCCCTGAATGAGCAAGAATTGTACCCACTATATTCATGAGTGCATTCCCGGTACCTACTAGAATACATACCTACTATGGTATATATTCAATAAATATTGAATAAATGATGAATGACTCTTTGTACAATAATGTTTTTCTCTTTCTACCTGATCTGGCTCCAGATTGAGATCTAAAGCTCTAGACCAAAATCTGGCAATTCAGAATGTTTCTAAAATGAACAACAGTAAACAAAGTTTTCCATACAACCTATGAATTATGAAAACGACTTGCAGGCATGGCTCATGGTCAGGCTAATCACTAAGACCTGAAAGAAAGCTTGGAGCAGTAACATATAAAGGAGCTATTATCCTTTCTAGAAATTTTAAAATAGCATTTAAAGAAGAAAATAATCTATTCTGGGTCTGACAGTGAACAATTATAATACCAACACTCAGGAGGCAGAGGCCAGAGCATCAAAGTTCAAGGCTATCCTCAGCTAAAAGTGAGTTCAAGGCTGTCCAGGATTACATGAAACCCTGACTTAAAATTATAAAAATAAGAAATGTGTGAATCAAACAGAATGCATCTGTGGGTTGAACTTGTCCAGGTGCAATCTGGCCAAGAATTCTCTTAGAATTATAATTCTCTTCAGGGGATGCTTTGGCACTGAGCAACATCTCACTTTTTCTTGTTTACTTTTCCTTTACTACTTACTGTCTTCAGTTCTTAGCTAAATCCTCTTAAAACATTATTCTTGAAACTTAACTGTTGAAAAGTCAAATGTACCCGAGAATGGGCTTGTATCCTGTGTCTGGGTCCTGATCTGAATCATAATTTTCACCAACCTGAATTATGTTGAACTTGTTTTTATGTGTCTCCCTTGACTACTTCTAAATGGTTCATTAATATTCACTTGCCTTGGCTCTGATCCTTTTTATTTTTGCATATTTAAATGTGTAGCTTCTAAAGTTGAATCTGACTAGATTTATCCTCTATTTATAATAAATAAAAAGCATTTGTTCAATTGAATATACTTTGCATACCTACAGGGTACTGTTTCATTTTTATCAGAAGTTTAGAAAATGGAATCTTTTCGGGAAGTTAATCGAAAATCACTCGTTCTATCATAGATGTTGAGATGCTGAGTAATTCTTTTGGGTTAGAAAATACATAATCTGTGTTTTCATTAATACACTTCATTGATGAGTTTTGGATTCTTTCCTCCTACTCAGGGGGTTAAAATTTAATTGATTTCCGTATCATTCTCTCAGCCATTGTGACTAAAAAGTGATGATTATCTACAAACAGAAGGATCCCTGAACCTTCTGGGAATACTCTGTGGGATCAGAAACTATTATCTAAAGAGATTTTATATTACCACAATGAGGATTCAATCACCCAACCTTTGCTTCCATCTTCCCACTGTCCTAACCTCCTCTTCTCCCCTGAAAACACATACATAGTTAGTCTTCAGGACAATAAACTTTGTAACAAAGCACTGATGGCACATCCCCATTTAAACTAACAGCCTTACTATGCGCTCTCCCCTGGAGTATGCTGTTTTAATTAGGAAGATGGATTTGGGAGTTTATGTGTTCTGTTGTGCTATAATTCCTGCCTTTACAGTAATTTTCTCCTGCTTTTCACACTATAAAGTGCCATAAATCCTAGTTAGGCTGTTTCACTGGCCTGTTGCTAGTCAGAGTCAATATTTCAGGCCTGTTGTTGCCATGGTAACCTTCTGCCGTATGCCCGTTCACTGGAATATGATACAGTCTCCTGGGGAAATTGCTATGAACTTGATCATCACATGGATTTAGGCACCCTTATGCACCAATTCTACCCCATCACTCTCTACCACCCACTGCTTCCCTCCGCTCTTGCTTTCTGTGTAAATGTGCATACATGCATATGTATATGCACATATGTGCTTGCCTACACAGGTATATACATTTGCCAAGGCAGAAACTTAAGAGAAGAAAACAGACTGTGGGAAGTGCCATCCTTTCTTCTTCTTGAAAATATAAGCTTGGAACGACAATGAACTTCCATCCACAGCTGTAAAGCACCAAACCAGGTCTACATCTTACAGCCTGGTTCTGCCCACACCCAGTGTCCTTGCCTCTTATGTTATTCCAACTTCTTTATTCTAATAAGCCCTTCATTCATTTTTAAGACTCAGAGCATTTCTTTCCAGATTTAATCATAACATGTGCTCCTAGCTTAAATCCACTGCTCTTTACCTTTTATTAGAGAAACTCAAAGCCTGGTTGTCTCTTAGGTCCATAACAGTTTTACTGGATGTGTGTTTATCAGAACAACTTCCTATTCTCACAGCTCTTCTTGATATGAGGAAGGGGCAGAAGCATACAACTAGTAATCAATACCTCTGGTCAAATCATCGGTCACCCTGCGCCTCCTACTCCTAGTCTATAAAACAGCAATGGCATCATCCCTTCTCAAGAGTCCCCGCAGAGCTGAAACTACAGGAAAATCATGGTTTTGAACCAATTCTACACCAAAGCCTCTAAGAGTTGTACATTATTGTGTAATCATATAAACTCCTAGTTTTCAACAATACATTTCAACAAAAGCTCCAAGAGCCTAGGAATGTGATCTAACTTTCTGGCTTTAGGAGTTGAATACAATTGAGGAGATGACTGAAAAGAAAAAAATTTTCATTGCATTGTCTCCACATGCATCTATCTTCAGCCACATCTTTCTTCAGCCACATCATTCTACATTCATATCAACTCTCCCCTCTGAGGCAAAGCAATGTCTCTCTATCATGTGGTACCCATGATGAATTTCACACAGAGTGTACTTGAGCTGTCAATGTGCCAATGAGAGTGTCAGTGTTATTCTAGAACACAAGCTAGTTTATGTTTTCTCCTACATCCTTAGACTGTCCTGTATTAGTTTATCTTCTTATTCTCCTGGATTCTCAATGTCTGTCCCAGCAGTGTATACCCTTTAAGTGTTCAATAAATGATTATTGATTTCTCTATATATACTAAAAAAATACTGTTATAATACTTTGAACTTTATTTTTGGATTCCAGATAGGAAAAGAGAGATCCTCTGAGGATTCATCCACACTGGGAACATAGCTGAGAAATTATGATAAAATAAGTGTCAGCAATGAAAGCAATGAAAGAATACAATGAAGTATTCTTTGTAATCAAATAAATGAGCTTCCATAACTAAAAATAACATGAGAGTAAATATTAGGAGGGTGGCATTGGGATCTAAATTGACAGCTGGAATTTTGCTGGGTTTAAGAAACACACATTAATGAGATAAACTCTGAGAACTGCAGTGAAACTACATAGGAGCAGAACATTTGAATACACAAGAGTTTATCGCATGGCAGAGAGGTGAATCCATAATGGAGTGCTGAAAAAAAATGGGTCCTTTAATGGCCTGACTTGTAACATCAGCCTGAGTTTCCTTCCTTAAAGATCTATGAAACCCTAGGTTTGATGTCTAAAGTCTGGACCACCTTTAATCCCTCTATCAAGTACTTCTCTTCCGAGAACAGTTTTGGCTGGGCATTTGGCACCTACCTGAGATACCAGTGTTGAGGAGGTTGAGGCAGGAGGATCATATATTCAAGGTAAGCCAGGGCTGTAGAGTGAGGTTGAGGCCAACTTGGGCTATTTAGTGAGATTCTGCTTCAAAATCTAACTAGATAGCTAGCTACCTAGCTAACCAACTAAATCCCAATTTTATCTTTAAATAGCCACAAATTTGGAACAGGCAAAATGTCCAAAAGCTTTGCTAGAAACAGGAATGCCAAGCTGCTAGGAATCTTGAGGAGTTTAGACATTTTCTCATCTTTCAGGTTTACCCCTGGCAAAAGCAAGAGAGTGTCTCTGTTCACTCTACTTTATAGAGATGTGGTAAGAATAGTCATGTAAAGTTATAAGGTTTTCTGGGTCAAAGTGATCTACAGAAGAAATGATGATATGAGTTCACAGAGTTTCAATTTTTAAACAGGGCATCCTCATTCTCTCCTGCATTCATTGCTCAGTTACAACAGCTTGCCAAGAAATTCTCCACAGGGTATTCTAGGATGATCCTGGTCTTGCATAATTGATTTAAAGGAAAACAGGGGAGGGATCTGACTAGCCTGTAGCCTGGCACTGGAGATTTCACAGGGCAGCAACCCAGTTGCACAAGGTAAAGGTGAGCAGACAACCCTGCTCAAGTCTCTCCTGGGGACACTGTACTTGTTTCCACTCATTGAAGACAGTGGGAGAGAGCAAGAACAGGCAGTTCATGAAGAGCTCTGAGGACTGAGCTACCTACCTGTCAATTAGTGTCCCTGCTTTGATCCAGTAAGATGGTAGCTGATGGATGTCATTGGAGGAAAGGAAGAGAGGGAAGTATTATACATGAGCTCAGGGTTCTTATCAAGACTGTTTCTGCAAACTGAAATGTGACTTGTAAGTCAGCTTGCTGACCCCTTAACCAAGCCAAGAAGCTCATTAAGTATGAGGTATTTGAGAGACTGTCCAACACTTCATTTGAATTCCATGTAAATCTACAGTTTGACTGGTCCAGCTATCAGCGAGTGACTTTTATCTAAAGATCATCTGCCTGTTGTCAATGTGCCTCCTAGAAGATATGGAATTCCAGACCCTAAACACTCACAGACTGCAAAACATGATGCATAATTTCTTCTTATACTTCCTGGGCTGCCCATCCCCAAGTGCAGGAAAATTTAGTCAAATTCATGAATCCTGGGGTTTGGGCACTTATGTGCTCCTAAATCAAATCATTGTCAGATGATTATGTCTAGATACTAAGCTTACATTTACTTTTTAAGTAACCTTTATGCTAGATTACCTGTGATTTAGATACTGAATAATGGTGCTCAGTAGAAACACAAACAAGTTTCTATGAAGTAACACCCCATTAACACATACTCAAGACTCAATATAATTGATTTCATCATTCAAGTGTTCATTCATTCCTTCACCCAACAGTCATTTAATTCTAACAAGGATGATTAAGATCTGGGTCTTACTAACCAGCTATTTTGCAATTTAAAATCAGACACACTGGTAAGCCGTTATGGGAAAGATGAAGATAGCCCATTTTGATACAGGGATCAATTCTAGAGAAGCTTCACAAATTTTACATTTAATGATAAGAGACTACTTACCCAAAGACCCAAGTAGACTTAAAAATAGGTTACAAAGGAAGGACATGTGTCTTTTTCTACACTTGCCTACCTTCTGTTCCAGGGGTACCTTCCTATTAAATTTGAGACATCTGCCTCTGTCTGTCCTAACTCTTCGCTTCCCCCAAAGACTGCTGTCTCTTCTGTTTGCATTACACTGGAGACCAAAAATTGGATTGCTGTTTGATTCCCTGAAAGGAGGACTGTCTTTCTTTCATAGGAAAATAAAGAATTAAAAGTAGTATGTTGATCAGGACCATGATAGAATGGTTTCTATTTTCTAAAGTTCTTAAACTAGGTCAGATATGTAGTAGTTAGAAAACAAGTCAAGTTTCAATATGACACCTTTCATAGATATTTGAAATATCTGTTATAAATGATGACTATGCATATTTTGTGTCAATTAGGTGAATCAGTTGAAGGGTTTGGCATACTATGGGCTCCTGGGAGGATGCCTCCTGGACTAGTCCCTTTATCTAGCCACATGTCCATTTTCTGACATCCTTCTTAGCTCACTAGTTATAGGAATGATTCTCAAGCAAAACATCATGACCAGTCAAGGAAGCCTCCAAAGACAGTGCCAGAATGCTAAATCTGAACATGAGGGCAGGCAGGACTCAGGACTTTGCAAAGCTCTGTAATTAATTTTGATAGTTAAAGATGATAGCATTTGTACTACTTCAAATTCAGGGACTATAGGCATATATTTATAAGCATAACTGTGTCACCTATCAGTAAGTATATATAAAAACCACCCTTCCTTACTGTGCTCCATATATGAATATTTAAAAGACTACAGATCTTTTTTTCATTTAAATTTTAGCAATCTTAAGACTATTGATGTATCTTTAAATTATGGATTATATAGAAGAAACAGTATTAGGGAATATTTAAATCAAATATTTAGAATATATGCCAGTATAAGTATGTCCATGCATATCACATGCATATGTGCATGAAGAATACAGGTATGCACATGGCATGTGGATGCATTTGTACATTTAACAACGTAAGTGAATACACTTCTTTAAGGTATTTACCTTGTGATATCAGTTTTCTCAGTCAGGCATTATTGCTAGAAAAAAAGTCCTTTGTTCAGGTCTAGTTTCTAAACCACAAATGAAACTCTGTATTCATACTGCCATTTTTAAAATGCTTATCCACAACATGAAATGACCTTCCCTGCACTTAACTGAAAATTTTTCCTTTATTTTTTAGGTTGTTATACCAAGTAATGGGTTTCATCATGTAAATGATTTTTGATACACAATGATACTCCTCGAAAATACCCTGAAAGGGCATCCATTTTCTCCTGAAGACAATTAAAGAGAAAGGAGCACTGCTTCTGGAGGCTGCTCCTTTTCTAAGATGCAAGCTCTTAAGGGTTTTGACTGATGGCTCTTTGGTAAGCAATATGATGAAAAATACAGATGCTTCCCAACATTTTATAAGATCTCATGGGCCATCCAGCGCTCAGATTATTTACCCCAGCTTAAGACCCCTACAAAGAGATAAAGAACACTGAAGAGGGACTATTTAATATTTAATATCTCTTCCTGTTTGTTCCCACAGCAATTAGCGTAATGATCTTCCAAAAGATCCTGTTAATAGACTGTGGGTTTTCAATAGTGAATACAATAAGACGAAATTGAGGCTAAAGTTAAGGTTCGCAATAAACACTAAATAAGAGGACTAAGTGAATTTATTGCACCGGTTAGACAGTGAGGCATTGGGCAGAATGTGGACGCCTGAGCCAGACAGCAACTGCACTTATAGACCCACTCAGCTGTTTACCAGTCAAGTGACCTTGATCGAAGAAGTCAGTGTCATCATTAAATCTCACAGACCTCATAAATAAAATAGGAATAGTACAAATGTATAGATTTTGCATCACAATTAAATGCATAGGGATTCAGAAACTTGATTTTAGCCTGCATGTTAAAATCTCCTGGGATACTTTTTAAATGGTGATGTTTGCATTACATTTATATAGATTGATGTTTACATTAAAAAATACTGAAGCCCAGTCCTGCTGCACATCTCCAGAAGTTTTGAATTTTACTAGCTGAGGGTGGATCCTGGGCATCAGCATTTTAAAATGTTTTCCAGATAAAGCCTGTGATGTGTACCCCATTGAAATAACTAATGGGTGCAAATACCATCTCAATTCCTGGTTATTATCTTAACATGGCCTGGGTAAAATACTCCATCCGACTTTGCTAATTAGCTGTGTAACGAGGCACAAATTCTTCCATCTCCCGGGACTTCACTGCCTATGCCTGAAACCTTGATGTAATAAGTATGCCTATCTAGTATGATGAGAAATAAAAGTTATTTCAGGTAAATTGTCTGCCATGATGGTATATATTGTGCTTGCAATGAATGTGAGCTATTGTTATTATTACCATTATCATTATTATTGCTTCCCCTTCCTGCTGACCTCCAAACCATGCTCAGTACCATGGCTGTCCCTCATGAATCAACATTAATGAGGATGCCTTTCAGTGAACTTCTCAAAATAATCATGCTCTATTTTATTTTTAGATTTCTCTATAGGCCATCTTATATAAAGTATTACTGTATGCTTTTAGAAAATATCATTCAAATAACATAAGGTCAATTTGAAGAAACCAATTCAATCAACTGATTTTTATAGATAAAATTTTCTAATTTCTAGTCTATTGGGTCTAGAATAATCACAATGTAAAAATAAACTGACTTCATAAATGCCCATACTCCCAAATTCCAGTAATACTATATATTTAGGCCAGTGTTGCTTGCTGACTTGCATATAATAAATATTCCAAAATGTAACTTTTGTTTTAATCAATGTGTGCTTTTTAAAGTCCTGTTTTTAATAGTCTATTAAATTTGTTCTTCCTTGTAGTAGACTCTAAAAAGCAGTCCATCTTGCTGAATCCTTCCCATACATCATGATATTTAGTGAAGAGTGTGTTTGATCTCTCTCATTTCTTTACCCTGCAGTTATTCCAAAAGCTTTCCGTTTTGTTGCCCTGTTTCTTCCTGTAAATTGGAAGAATATTCTGTTCTGATTTCTTATCTTTCTCCTCATTTCTGGGACAGAGCCTTTTGCATCTGTGTCTCTTGCTCTCTGTGTAATTCTCTTTGAGAGTATGGTAATTTGCTCTGCTGTGATTATAGTGTCTCTCTGTATATGCCAACATCCTGTGAGGAAAGCTGCCGTCCTTGTACTGATAACAATTATCAGCTAGGTTCCTCATTACTTACACCTAGGGAAGATTACCTGCTGGGCACTAAAGTAAACATCCATCTCTAGGAGGGAATTTAGGACATAGATTCTTAAACCTTGTCCTCTGGGGGAAGAAAGCAAGTATCTACCTCTTCCTAGAAGCAGGATACTGGAATGCTGAGCTAGCCAGATATATTATGACATGTTCAGTTGAAAAAGAACACCAGCATATGTAATCACTTTGTAGAAACCAATGCAATTTCATGGCCGGTTATTAGACATGACTGATGGAGTAATAGGAAAGATTTCAATCTGTGTGATTTTCATTAAAGTTTTCTGCAACCAAATCCCAGTGTCATCCTATCCAAAAAAAATCAGAACCTATCTACACTTTGGCATCAGGGTTCTATATGAGGGATAGGTTGCTTTTCATGCAGTCCTTTTCAACTTGCAATATCACACATATTTTAGTTTTATGATATTTATGACATTTCTTAAAGACACTAACTGTACATTTCTGTATGTTGACAATGTTTTCAAAATATGTTGCACTTTTCAGGATATTTTCACAAATGTTATTTTATTTTAATCTTACATCCATGCCAGGGATGGAAGAATATTGGTCATTAACTCCACTTTAAAGATAATGGTAATGGAAGTCTCAAAAGTCTAAATAACCTTCCCTGAGTCCCTACCACACTGAATGGTAGAAGCCAGGCCAGAAGCCACTATATTGGATATACATCTATTGCCTCTCTAAATAAATCCTTTGAATTTTCAGGCTCCATCTGATGGAAAAATCTCCAATTTCTGAACAGTTATAGTGTTCGTGGAGGAATAAGATTAAAATCTTTATAGTCACTCTGGTCTGTTTCACTTACTCAGGTAAATACAGAGTGATTAAAAATAAATGTCTGTGTACATATTGACTTAGTAGATGTTACATAATGTAATGTCCTCAGGAGTTGTCATTGTCTCAAAATAAAAATTACTATGATTTAAAGCTCCACTTACAGCTTTCCAGTGTTTGGAAAGAACAGTTTCTTAGGAATCTTAGAGGGGGCTACTCACTAGTTAGGTTCGGCTAGCCCTCTGGTTTGGAATGTGTCCATTACATTTATTGACCCAATGCATTACCACATTTACTTCTGACTTCTGTTTACATGTTTTGGGAAATATGATTCGCCCCTTGTGGCAGCAACATGGATGGGCAGAGGTTGTTTAGGGGATAGGTGGGATGTGGGTGTGGAAAAATAGAGACGGAGGATGAGGAGCGTGTCACAAATAGAATACTTTTCCAGTTAACAAATGTAAGTCAAATCTTACCTGGAATCTTTTTTCCTTTTTTCCCCCCAAGTTTACACTGCATGGAATTGCTTAAAGCTATCTTTCACTAGTTCCCTTTAGAGCTTATGGTTAGACTGAAAGAGACCTCTCCTTCATCTTAAATCCTCCAGGGATTCCTCAAGGACAGAGATAAGGTATGAATTCTCTCATGGTCAAGTCTTAAATAAAATCAACACACTTGTATAATGTAACATCGCATATGTGCAATTATAACAAGAAACACAGACTTGTGTACAAGGCCTGGGATTCTCACAACATATCCACACGTAGTTGCTATTACTCCCCCAAATTAGGAAGCAAGAAGAAGAAGGTTTACATGACTTGCCAGAGAAAACTCCTGTTTCTGGGCTTTGGGACATTTATGCACTTGAATCCTTGGACTCAAAATCAATAAGGAATGGAAAGTGAACCAGTTTTCGCACCATGGCTCTGATAATCACTATACTTCCTAGAATGAAAGAATCCCAAAGAAGAATAGATGGCTTCTCCATCCAGAGTATCTAAGGACCATGCAAAGAGCACTGAGAAGTCTGCATGATGGATGTGAAGATTTGGCTGCTCTGGATGAAGAACGAACCCAAATCTCTGAGCTAGGGGTTGTGAATCTCTATCCTCCTCTGGCATTATGCACCACAACATGCTACCAGGTAATAGACTAATACTATCATCTGATTAAGGGAACTGTCTTGGGTTCTTAAGGAAATCGCTCAGGAGAATCCCACACTCAGGTGGAGTCCCACATAGTCTGGAGCTCAAGGGACTGAACAAGCAAGACATGCCCATAAGTCATGTGCAAATATAACCAGCTAAACATAAAACACACTCTAAAAAGAGAGCCACTTACCAAAACAATACCCAAAGCAGAAGGTGATTGGATGCTACTGAAGTTATCTTCTAGCTCTTATAACTAGTCTTAAATTGTCTGAGTGAACAGACAGACATATAGGAGTTTCTAGAAAAAACTGGAAAAGTCTATCCAACTAATAAAAACAATAATGATAGCCCAGCCTAATATTCATTGAGAATTTTCTTAAGGCACCTGTAGTGACAGACAAGAGCTTTACATAAATAATTTTAATCTGTCTAACTATTTGAAGAAACGGCAATGTCATTGGGTCTGTTTTATAGGTGGAGGAATGAGCTCAGTGAAATGAAGTAATTTGCCAAATGAACTTTTATTTATTTTATCTATTTTTTTGTCTTTTTGAGACAGGGCCTCCTTGTAGTCCCAGCTAGCCTAGAAATCACTTTGTAGAGAAAGATGGCCTCAATCCTACAGAGATCCACCTGCCTCTTCCCCCTGAGTGCAGGGGCTAAGGTTGTGTATTGCACACTGACTCTCAGGTGAGCTTTTAGTTCAAAACTGCCAGGCTCTGAAACCTAACACACAGGAACCTGGGAGGATTGCTCAGTGGGTTAAGCATTGCTGCACAAATATGATGATCGATCTGAATTTCAATCCAAAGACTGTTATAAAAGCTGCATACCATGGTGTGTATCTATAATCCCAGCACTTCTATAGTGATAAGGGAGGCAGAGGCAGAGAATCCCAAGAAGCTTGCCAGCTAGCCAGCCTGGCATACTCAGCAGTGAATGACAGAGACCATGTCTCAAACATGGCAGGACACCCAAGGTTGTTTGTTGTTCCCTGACCTCCACATATGTGCTGTGGTACATGCACCTTGTACACACATATATTCACACATATTAGACACATGCACATCACATACAAGCACACACACACACACACACACACAACAAATAAAAAAAGCCCCTAGGTCTGAAATGCTTTATATTCTGCAAGGTGCAGCCCCTCACTGAGAAGTAAAGCCAAAATTTCAGGTTAATGGACTACTAATTTGTGAATGTCTCTTCATCTCTGCTGTGATGAGAGGGCTTGGCTTTGAAGAACTTTTGCATCCTGAAATCAAACTTAGCTGATTTTCTTCTGTGTGTTCTAATTCAAAAGTAAAATTTTAAACCTGTGATCTAAAGGCAAACTTAGAGAAAATGTACTTAATTAACAGATTATTAAGAAAAAAAAACTCACTCTCAAGTTTCAGTCAATATCAAGGCTTTTTCTATGTCTCAGACATTGCTCACAACAGCAAAAACCATGGCACAGTATGGATTTGTTTCCATATCTGAAACCTCTCCCATACCAACAACCACACTCTAGGTAGAAAGCACCTTGGAGGTTGATCATTGGCTTTTTCCTACGTGACGCTCCTTTCAAATACCTCTTAAAAACATGTTAGAAGGGGGAACTAGCGAGAGAGTTCAACAGGTAGAGCAATTCCATTTCTGGAACCCACGTGAAGGTGGAAGGAAAGAATGGATGCCTCGTGAACAGGTACATCATGGTACATGCACTCCTACAGTTACACACAAGCACACAATAATAACAGTAATAATAATAATAAATTAATATAAAAAGGTAAATGGTTACATGAAAAAGCAAATGGAAATTAGGACTGGGAACATGGGAAAAGCCTGTCAGTTTCTGCTTTGCATAAAACCTTTAAAAACCTGCTAAAAAGTGATGCTTCAGGTAGAAGACAACCAAGCTTCTTTTTTTTTTTTTCAGCCAAGAGGACTGCCGTAGTAATGAAATAAAAACACTCATACGATTTGAACTGCAATGACGATAAATCTACAGAATGTCAATTTAGCGCTGTTATATTATAAAGGGAAGGAGGGGAATTCTCCTATTCAAGTATCATAATATTAATAAAGAGTCTAGGGAAAATATGAATACTAAGAGGAAGCATATCTATGAGAAGTTAAATTTATCTAGATGGGCTATGCTGGTTAATAAAAGGAAATGTGCATTGCAGCCAGCTTCATTCTGAGATGATAAAACGGGGCTTAGCGCAAGCAGGAGCAAGGGCAGGACTGGCCAAAGCCATTCTCCTACGTGATTAATTACTCAGACAGTCCCTGCATAGACTTCAGAATTCATGCTGTAGCCAGGACTAAGGAGCTGTGAGTATTGTGGTTTTGGACTTCAGAACAATAAAGACCCTTTTACATTTTTGGCTACAGAGCAACTAAAAGAAAAACAATGGAGTTCTTTAGAATTTATAAGCTGTGGGGGGAAAAGTTGCCAATTTTATTTCTTATGTGAAAAGAAATGAATGAAAGGCTTTTTAGAGACAAATATTGAGTTGACCTCCATGGGACACATGATGGATTCATAGTAGAATTGCTTGTTTTGTCCTTAGAGAGAGGAGGCTGGGTATGTTTTGAAAATTTGCATATCCATCTCATCACCAAGAAGACAAATAAGAATGAGAAGCTTAATGCTGAGAGCAAACGAAAGGCATAGGACTGCTGGATGCCAAGAACACACGCTAACTCCCCAGTGCAGTTCTGTTTATATTTCATGATGGCTCATGCAAGTTCACCTGACCACAACTACCTCATCCAGTCTGCTGAGGTTTGGAGGAGAGGACACGGAATAGCAGAATTGATTTTTTAAAAAGCAGCCAATGAAAAATCCATAGACATTAAAGAAGCAATTTGACATTATCAAAAATTTCCCAGAAATATTCAATATCACCACCACCCACCTGTTGTCCTGTCTTCTCTGTAAGATGCTAGAATACAAGTCAAGTTTTGGAGTTTAAACCCATTATTAAGTTCTGACTTTACTATACTTTCCCTATATGAAATAGGAAAGTTATTCATAAAGTTGGAAACTCGGTTCTTCATTTAGGTGAAATACGTGTGATTTTTAAATATTCAACAATATGAAGTCATGTGCAAGAAAAAGCAATTTGGTCCCCCCAGCCTCCCAACCAAGTTTGTTTTCCAGTTTATCACTTCTTTTTTACTTTTTTTCATATAGTCGATGACTGCTCTTCAGATGTTACACACACTTTATATTAGTAATAATAAAGTTTTATAAGCTTGACTATGTACAGATATTTTGTACTTTACCTATATGTATTCATTTGATACTTATAGCAACTTAAAGGGCAGGATTCACTGTCTTATCTTACAGAGGAGGAAATTAAGGCAGGAAGAAGTTATATTGTTTAAAATGTAGTGAAACCAATATTATAACCTACGAATAAGCTGAATAAATAGGAGAGATATAGATGTTGCCATTTCAGAGTACAAAGTGTTAGTAATAACTATTCAGATACTACTAATCAGAGGGTTTCTGGAGGATGAATATAAAAACATATAATGTGGTATACAAGGAAGTAAGTGTGAATGAACTGCAGATGCTCTCAGACAGTAATAGGCCAGTTGCAAGTATCTGCTTGATGTTGTGTGTAAAGTTCCTAACTCCAGGTTGCATGTTGCATGAGTGCATGTCTACATGACACATCACTACTTAATTGCCTTCAGGGCTTTGGGAACCATGGTAGGTTATTTCATTCCCATCATTTCATAATTCTTTATCCCGCTTAACATTGTGAAATGACTATAAAAACAGATGAGACCAAACTTTTCAACAGTTAAGAAAAGAATTTGCTTCAGTTGTAAAAGATGAATTATTCATAAATTCCAGGATATAAAGAATGGAAACAATTTCCCGTTTTTCAGGAGTATTGAGAGGGCAGCTAAGGTCCATCTTCTTTAGAGAAAAAGAAGCACGAAAGCAAAAGCCTAGATGGCAGCTAGAGTCCTCGCTCTATGGCTGAAGGGTAGAAGCCCAGAAGGGCTGGCTATTCTGGTGTTACAGAGAATTCAAGAACTTTTAGAGATCATAGAGTTCAATGTTTCACAAAGTCTTTCAAGGAACACTGGCCTTTAGAGATACTATGTCCCAAGGGCATTTCACATTCAAATAAACTGAGAAATCCTATACACCACCACCTTTTGGACTTAGATAAAATACAATATCACATGAAGACTTCAGAGGGGTCCTCTCGTGAAATATAGCACAAAATAAATAAGCTTATACTTTTTTTTAACTGAGAATCTTTCCAAGCTAATTTAATTAGAAAATATTTTTACTTCTTTGAAATACGTGTTCACCCCAATAGAAATTTTGAAAATATTAATGTGGTTGACAGTCCCAGATCAGTGTCACTCATAGATATATACATACCCTTCACTCACCTGGCTCTCTGTCCAAGGTGGCATACTTCTCATGCAAAGACATATCAGGTGCCTAATAAAGCCATCCTGCCGCTGATTGCATAGGAGGTGGAGCTGATAGCCAACTCTCTGGATGACTACACAGTACATAGGAGTCCCTGCCCCTCACAATGCTCCTAACATGAACTCATTCTTCTCTTTTCAGACGAACTATGTTAACAGTTTCTGAAGTTAAGTTCCAGTTTGAGTAATTACATCTAGAAACACTGATGGATTTCTTTTCTATTTATCTTTGGTGTTTTCTTGTCCATTTACCTGCCTTATACTCAGAGAATACAACATTTAGAAATCAAGTATCTACATGTACAGTGGGGATAATAATGGCATGTGGAAATGATGGAAGATCACTATAGAAAAATAAAGGATATATGGGTAGAAACTGGGAAGTGTATATTCTAGAGAGGGGATTAGAATGGAAGGAAGTTGGCAAAGGTTGATTAAACTCTTACTATGTGCCTCATTCTGCCATATCAATCTCCCACTTCCAAAAGTCCTGTCTCTCTCCCATTTTATGAAATAAAATGATTATGTTTAGAGATAACATCAGTGAAACTTTAGAAGATTATATTCCACAGTGCTATAGCCCTGGGTCACAACTCTGAAATGCTGTCAGAGGTGTTCCAACTCCACAGGAGAAGGTATGTTTGCACGCAAGTAAAGCTGTTTCAGAAACTGGGAGATCCTGTAACCAACCACCTGCCATGCTTTGGCAGAAGCAGCTGCCTTAGGTACATGGATAGGACTACAGAAATCCAGAACTCACAATAGTCTCAAACTTCAATGCTTGCCTACCACAAACACGTTTTACCCACTTCCCACTTACCTCGGCAGGAGGCCTTCATACAGAGAAAGATGCCAAAGATTCACCAGAATCACCCCAGCAGCCTCAGTGCACTCAGTTTAGAGGTAATTTTAACAAAACAAGCTGCTCTCAGGTAGACTGAACTTTTGTTCTGAAGTAAAAAGAACAAAGAAAAGAAACCTTCTAGATTTTAGAGGAAAAACTAAAAGAAGTAAATATATTTTTAAAAGAAGATAATTGACTAGACAGTAACCGAAAGTAATGAATGTTGGGATTAAAAAACACCTATAACCTGTATGTAGCACTTCAAGCTTGAAAATTAGTATATCATTTGAGATACGTATTCAGTCCCTGCAATCATCCCCCAGAGACCACAGACAGCAACTTTGAAACCTAAAACGTGATTAAGTTTGGCCCCTCAGGGTTATTTTTTGCATTCATTTGCTTATTCCCTCAATAAACTGATATTTCAGGATGCTAATGGGCTCATTGTGAGCTGGGCTCCATAATCAGGAGATGGAAACCTCAATTTTAATCATTATCTATTCATTCAAAAAGTGAATGAATATTAATTGTTAACCATTTACCATACATTGGCTTCTCCTAGGTACTGAGGATAAAGATGAATCGGATTCAGCCACAGATTTGCTAAATTTCATAGTTTAAATGGGAAACTGTCATATGTATACACACAGAACAACAAACTATGGTATGTGTCATAGGTGAACTTCACAGAAAGCATTGTAAAAACAAAACATTCCCTTTCTGCTCTCCAGCCTATACTGTTTATTTTTAAAATTCACATTTCTTGTTTCTAGTGATAATACATTGACATCTGAACAAGAAATCCGATGAGAGATCCAGCAGTAGCTCTCTGACACTCAGGTCTAATCAGGCACCCAGCAGGAGGCATCAGATGGCGGTCACTCCTGATGACTGGTTTTGGATGCAGTCGGGGCTTAAGACTGTCTCCTGTGCACCTGAGCTGAAGCCAGACTGAATGTGAGGGGCAAAAAATTGCATGTGTCTTGTGTGCCAGAGTCATCAACATCTTCTCAGAGGAACGTTTGCCCAGCCATTTGATCTTTGGAATGAGCCAAAAAAGAGATTGTTGTCAAGGAAATCAGATGAACATGGTAGAACAGGGTTGGGGCTCCCTCTCAGACATTTTGTTTTGTCTGAAAAGAAGAAAATGAAATTTTGCATTAGAGGAAGTCATCCTTCCCAATCCATGATGGAAAATTACTTGCTGTTTTGTCACTGTGGCAGAATGACTGACAGAACAATTTAAGGGAGGAAAGATTTATTTTGGCTCATGGATTCAGAGGGTTCAGTTCATGGTTGCTTTAACTCCTATACTGGGAAGAATGTCATGGCAGTGACAGGGTATGGGAAAGGCTTTCTAAACTTCCTGGAAGATAGAAAGCAGAGAGAAGGGGATTCTGCCATTTTCCAGACTTTATCCTTTTCCCTTTTATTCCATCCAAAGGCTGTGTGATAACACTCCACAGGTTCAAGGTGGGTATAACTGTCAGTTAATCCTCTGTGAAAACTCCCACAGATATGCCCAGATTGGTGTGCCTCACTACTCTTCTAGGTGAATCTAAAGCCAATCAAGTTGACAGTGAAAAATGACCATCATATATAACAAGCATATGAACTCATTTGATTGACACTGAGCTTTATATGAAGATGTCACACCTTTGGTTACTATGTAGCCTAGGCTAGCCTTGAACTTACTATGTAACCCAGGCTGGCCTCAAATGTGCAGAAATTCTGATGCCTTTGATTCCTTAGTGCTAGGGTTATAGAAGCATACAACCAGCCACGCTACTCACACCAATTTTTGCAATACATTCCATCAAAGACAACTTTGGGGAGTATAACTTCAAAGTATTTATTTCAGTCTTCCACTAGTATTCAAACAAAATGTGTTTTTTTTAACTCCACATTTTGTGATTCTTCTTTCTTTCACAGACTCAATCTTTCCTTTGTCCATTATTGTATCAGCTACTTATTTAATGGCGATACAAATCACAGAGTGACAGGAGTAAAAGGAGTCGGGAGATGGGTACCCAAAACAATGGTACCCAACATCACTGCAAATTCAGTTCTTCAAAGGCAAAAGTGCTGCCCCAAGCATATGGATTTTCTAGATGTTTCAGAGGCTTTAGTCATTACCAGACTTGCATTTTCTCAAATTTCTTTTCATGCAGTTATTTATATAATGAAAACCTAAATTGAATATAATCTACGCAAGATTTGTTGATAGGAAATTCCACCACTAGCGTACTAAGTGGGAAACTTAAGATATTACATAAAGTTTGTTGTTTAAATATATGTTCTTATCTGTCCTTTAAAGAGATTCCATGTTCCTAGAAGCATCTATTAAGCTTCTATACTACCTCTGGAATGCGTATAATTTTGTTGGGCCCAGAGTAAGTGCCCAACACTTATCAGTCAACCAATGAAACATTCAGGTATTTGCCACAAATTTTTATGTGGCAAATATTTATAACATTTTTATGTCATAAAGCAATTTGATAGATCTGTATTGGAGATTTAAGGTAACTAGAACTAAAAGGTAGAACCTGAGTAGTTCTAATCTATAAAAGCAATACGCTAGATTAACACACAGCATCAACATCTTTGCTATCCAGTTATAAATCTAGACAGGCAACTGTGCATTGAGAATGAAATGCTCCAGGTGCATCTATATTCATAATTATCTTCCATATAGCAGGTATGCAGATATCAAACCTCTGAGAGCCCTCAGCTTTGCATGACATGGGTGCACTTATACACATGTAGGCAAAATATTCATACACATAAAATTAATTAATTTTTAAAAATTAGAAGTGACATCATATAAGTGGTCATACTTGCAAAAATACCTAAATTAGTTAAATAGTTAATTAAAAGTAAGCTAGCTTGGTAGGGGATTAGAAACCTACTGTTCTAAGAATGTTCTTTTCTCAACAGATCAATTTTTATCTCTTAACCAAGATGGATAGTATTTTTTTTAATTTTATTTTTACTTATGTGTGTCAGTGTGTATGCTACTTGTATGCAGGTGCCCATAGAAGCCAGAAGAGAGCTTCAGAAGCCCTGGAGCTAGAGTTAAAGACACTTGTGAGTTCACAAGTACTAGACTTTGTTGCTGAGAAGGAAACTCAGATCCTCTGGAAGAGCAACAAGTGCTCTTAACTGCTAAACTATCTTTCCAGTCTCAGGGTGGATTTGAAAAAAAAAAAAAAAACTTCCTTTTAATTTTTACATATTAATGAAAACTAATGGCACAAAAATCATGTGTTATTTTGGATTTTATGCCCGAGGAAGACTGGGAAGCAGATTGCTAAGGGGCAGTATGAAAATGAATATAATCTTACTATGTTGGCAAGCAGCATTTCCCTCCATGGTAAGCTAATCATATGAAAACAACAGCGTTACCCTAAAGAAAAATATGAGCTGTGAGCCATGATTCTAGGACCAGTGGGGTGGAATGGGTGCATATCCTACTGAGGGAACAGACAAAGATTACTCCAGAAGGCACTGGTTTCTTTAACTGTTAGGTCTCAAGTAATAAAGGAAGGGTAGTCATGAAATGCTGTGGGGGAAATTCTGGACATGCAGACTGTGTCCTTCATCTTCCTTTTCCATGCCATCTCACAGGACATTTGAAATGGTGTATTCATTTAAACTATCTCATACTTGTTCTACAGCATGTATATATATATATATATATATATATATGTTAATAAAAATACTTTAAGTGATTATATATAATCAGAGGAAGTAAGATTGGTGATTTGTAGGTGAACAAATTAAAATGCTTTGGAAGTCCTTAAAGATAAAATACATCTTTCTTTAACTTTGGAGGCCTTGATGGGATACAACCAGTGTTTGGTTCATCATAGGCACTCAAAAGATGCTGAACGGGCTGGGGAGACATCTTAGGGGCTAAACAGCTTGCCACACAATCCTGATGACCTGAGTTGGGATCCTACGAAGGCATGTAAAATTCGAATGCTAAGAATGTGTCTGTGATCCCAGTGTTCCTAGAGGGAGATGGGAGGCAGACAGGAGAATCCTTGGAAGCTTATAGGCCAGCTTTCCCAACATGCACATCTGTGGACACAAAGAGAGACTCTGCCTCAAAAAGGAGTGGAAGACGACAGACATTAAGGATTGTTCTCTAACCTCCAAATATATGTACAATTGCATCTGCACTTACACACACGGGCATTACATATATACTGATTCACATAAAAAGACTTCTAACATATGGATGGGGTTTTGTCTTATTTTTGTTTTGAGGAAGTTTGTCACTAGACGCTACAATTGACCCTATCAAAGTCTCTATAAAATACTTTGAGTAGTATAAATATGGGACTCTATAACTATTTCTAACATAATCTACCCCCCCCAAAAAAAAATTAAAAGAAGAGTCAACTTACTTTCATGACATGATACCACTTTAGACTGAGTTACTTAACCATCTTGTAGGGTAAAGTGGTCTGTAGATCTGTAGGCTGCAGAGTTAGTCTGCAGTAGATAGGCATACTCACAGATCAAATGATGAATACACCCTGAGGGATATTTTCCTGTTGTCAGAGTACTAAGACATGACACAATTGTTTCCAAGGATTCCAAGTACCTCCCATCCCCTGCAGACTTAGTGAGATGAATGAGTTAGAATTAATTTGAAAAAAAAAAACTTATAGATAGAAAGCTCCTGGGACCTATCCATTTATGTATTTATTACTTTTATTTTGCCAGAACCACTACCACCAAAAATAAATCACAAAGAATAAATGCTGCTTTTTGAGTGTATCCTGGCGAAAGCAATATAAAAATAATTTAGCACCAACCATGTAATTATGTGCATTTATTCCAACCTTCCATTACTAGAGATAACAAGATGAATAGTAAAATGTGAACTTTAACAATCCTGTAATTATAGCCACTGAACCATACATTATTGAAAGAATTGTGCAAAATCCAGATGCAAAGGAATCAACTTGGTATGTAAATAGGAAAGAAACAGTAAAATAATCAAGTGAGGAAGAACTAATATAGAAAGTAAACCGCTTCGCTGGATCTTTTATTGCCATGTTTTCATTTCCTTAACAAATACTCAGCTGATTTTTATCAGTTTGCCATATTTCTTAGGAGTACATATTGTTCAACAGCTAGATCTAGCCCAGTCAAATATTCCAAGATTTTTAAAATTCATTTTCTGTTTTATTTCCTAGAGCATAATTGGAATTGATAGTGTTATTTGTAAGCATTTTGTGTAATGAGGCCAATCAAATACACCTGACTGGTATTTCTCGAATGGTAAGAATCTGTGTCTTGCTTAGGAAGTGCAAGTCTCAGAAAGAAGGGCTATGCTTAGGAGAGTCTGCGCATGTATCTGTATGAGAACAAGCAAGCCACACCTGAATTCAGCGAGAACATTTAATTCATCAGTAGATGGTGTTGCATTTGTTGAGAACAGCCAGGAGTGTTGATGAGCAGTGTCAGATTCACAGAATCAAGTCAGGAGGACAGTTTATTCATGAGAAAAAAAGAAAAGTCAAGCTTTCTTTTGGTATTTGTCAGGGGCAATAACTTAACATATACCATAAAATATTTTCCACAGTTGAATAGTAGACTAAGTTCTGCCTATAAAAGAGACATGGCAGTGAATGACAAACAGGAAGAGATCCAATGTTCTATTAAAAATGAATGACTTAAAGGCAAACAGAAGAACAGAAGAGGATAAGAAGAATTTTAGAACATTTAAAGGCCTAATAACAATTTATTTACTCTAATATTAAAATAATTCACCCAAGTGCACCTTGACTTTTCTTACTGTAGAAACAATCACAAGCTAAAAGTAACATATTGTATGATCAATAAAGCCAACAATAAAGAGCGAACTCTTTTTACATGTTTCTATAAAATGTCAGTAGTAGGCAATGATGAAATTTGAATGGTCAAACCATTTCTGTGTGGTTTTAATTTGCATTTATCTTTCCTATGGGAGATTATTGTAAGATATAATAAATTTAGAAGATGCATGGATCTCCTTAGGGAAAGTTTCTTGTGAAATAGAATTTAGCTTTTGAAGTTATTTCTTTCTATCAGAGAGAATTAAAGGGATGGTGAAGAAAAATCAGCTAGAAAGAAAGCTATAAGAACTGAGATGGTTCAGCAAGTAAGGGTGAAGGACACCAACCCTGGGGCCATGAGTTTGATCTCCGCACTTGGAGAGAACTGACACCTGAAAGTTGTCAGCTGATCTCTACACCATGCCTATGGTTCAAACTCACATACACACACCTTAATATAATTATTTGGCCATTTTAGTCCATCGTGGAAAATGCTTTGGAGGACTTTCTGAATCTATGTAAACATCTCAGGCTTTTGGTACAGCTTGCTTTTGCTTTAGTCTCTTTTTTTCTCTCTCTGTCTTAAGTATGTATGTATCAATCTGATTAAATGTACACATGTGAACATAAATGCTTTGTAAATACTGCTAAAAATAGCTATCTAGTGTATTAGTTGTCCCACAAACTAAGGCAGAAACTCAGTTTAAAAAAGATTTAGTGCCTTCAGTTGACTTTTACCATATTCTCAAGGACTTTCACTTATAACTATCTCATTTACAATGAAATTAGTTTAATGTCTTTTGTATATCAAGTAGAATCAAGTCTAACTCTGTACTAATATTACCATTGCTGTATGCTTTGCATTTTAGTTTTGACAAAATGAAAGAGACGTATCACTCTTATGGCCCATGAGTTATTTTTTTCCCCATAAATAAAGACATCCACTGCTGTCCAATGATCCATTCCCATCCCATCACTCTATGCTATTAAAGGTCAAGTTCTGGTACCTACAAGATGAGGTGACTATTTTGACTCCTATGATCTATTAAATGTCAAAGTGATAACGTATGTGAGAGGATTTCCTTCCAGATTAGATAAAGCTAAAATCTAGGAAAATATTCACCTAATATTTGTTTTCAAATTCTCAAAACAACAACAGCAAAAAGATGACATTTGTTTGTACTGGAACTTAAAGATACTTTGATGGTGACTTATAGGAGTGGTAATCAAGCATATATCTTAGTACAACCAATGTTGGTCCCAAAAATATATGCAAGTACCCATCCACGGAGACCCACTTAAAAGAAAGAGTCAAAAGAATCTACCTCACCAAGGAGGTGGCAGATGTTATCCAATGTCACCCTTACTTCCTGTGAGCTTTTATTTTGTATTTTGATATTGAATATTGTATCTAGTAAATGTATTCCTTGAAAATATGTAAGTAAACAGTGGGAAAAGATATAGGCAATTCTGGCTTCATGAATGGATGGATGGTGTAGCTACCAACTCTGGCCTTTTGGAATCAACAGCAAAACTTGTTTGATCTTCAGTAGACTGCAAATACTGGAAGGGTTAGAAAATATTTTCTTAATGGTGACATTTTTCTCACATAATGTGAAAGACAAAAAACACTACATTTCATTCGTTGAAACAATTTCTTCTTCCTTGTATGATTTGAAGAAGTTATTTAAGTTCTCAAAATCTATGTTTTTATTCCTCAAATAGAATGATTCTTATTTTACAGGATGGTGACATGGATTAAAGACAATATATGTGAGGGAAATGTCACAGAACACATTGGGCTTTTAATACAAATTAGCTATTATTATCAGTAATTTATACCTAACTGTGAATGAATTCAAGACATCTTGTGAGAACACACTTTTTTTTTGGCAAGATAAAGTATATGAAAAATATTCACTTGAGTTTTGAATGGAAGTTTGAAGGAGTGATGAGCTGGTCATCACACAGTAGCTGAAGAGCATTGATTTGGGAATTAAGAATCTCAGGGCACACTCCTGGAAATGTAGCTTCATGGATGTCTTAGGTTTTGTTCTTTACTTTTATAAACCAGAAATGATAATACTCAATTTAATCAAAAATGCAACAATGCATTAAATACAATAATGATTAAATTGATGATATGTATGAAGTGATCACACAGTATCTGGCTCGTTATGATCCAATAAATTAGAAATATTCTTCCTTAGCTGAATATGATGGCACACACCTTTAATTTCAGCACTTAGGAGGCAGGCAGAGGTAGGCAGTTCTCTGTGAATTCAAGGCCAGCTTGGTCTACAAAGTTCTAGTGGGTCTAAGAAAAAAAACAAGAAAACAGAAAATATTCTTCCTCACCAAAGAACAGATATATAGGAATTAAGACAAGTTCAATGAAAGATAATACAGAAGAACAACTCCTCCTCCTCCTCCTCCTCCTCCTCCTCCTCCTCCTCCTCCTCCTCCTCCTCCTCCTTTCATAAGACAGGATCTCCCTTTAGCAGCAACTGACTTAGACCAGGCTGGACTCAGTCTCACAGAAGTCTGCCTCCCAAGAGCCGAGATTAAGGCAAGCACCACCGCCATCACAGAGTACAGAGGCGTCTGCTTTATTCATGCTTGCTTTTTCTCTCTGATTAACACCAAATTAGGTGAAACAACTAACAATATATAAAGAGGTTTCCAAATAAAACCAATACTTTAGCTCAATAGCTAAAAATAATCTCCTGAAACCTAGACAGTGTGAGGGCCGTACAGTGACCTATGAACTGCAGTAACTGACAACCATTTAGGGCACATTATCAGCAATGCGATGTGTCCTCAGTGTTATTCACATTCGTGTAAATGCTTGCGTCTCTCTTGAAACTCCAATTCTTCAAAATATGAGAGAAATAAAATTGGGTATAGAGACTATACAATAAACTGATTAAAGTTAGAAACATCAGAAATAATTAGAAAACAGAGGATATTGTGAGGTAACATCTGTCTATGATTCCTCATGAGCCCAGAAGTCTGGCTCAATTGCTACCATTACCATGAGCATCCAAGGAATGAAATGTGCCTGAGCGGCTAGACAATTCAAAGGGGCTGTTAAGAAAAACTCGCATAATCTAAGTTTGAAGCTTGTGCCAATTTAGAATAGTGGTGAAAAATCAGGGCAGTCGGCCTCTTCCAGGTCTATTAATTGAAACAAAATCTTTTAAACTAACCTTGTGAATTTTATGCTATAATGTGTTGGCATAATATTGATTATTAAATGAAAAATCTAAAAGCATGCATAAGTTAAGTGAGGTGGCATAGCCTAGTGATGACTCACTCATTCAGTGGCCAAGCCAGAAATGGAACTTTTATATCTGCAGCTGATTTATCTCTTCCTCCACAGCCTATCCCCAGTGGATTTGTCAGAGGAGTTCTACTCCCATTCCAATTAAATGTCCTTATAATATTTTTGTTTTCCTTCTCACTGGAACAATTTCTCAATATCTCAGTCTCATTCCAACCATTGAGTCATCAAACCCTTGTCTTTCTCTGAATGTCTTTCAAGAGATTTTTAAGTACTTAATTCTCAAGTATAAAATGTTCATTATATACCACGGATGTCATATAGACTTTGTAAAGTTCTGCACAGCATTGAAGTCACTGATTGTCATCTTCCCTATAAAATGGCATAGTGAACAACTGCAACTCATAAACACAGAAACTGAAGCAGAATAGACTTAGGTTCTGTCAAACAGGCTACTTCGAAAATCTTCTCTGTAACTCAACCACTTCTTGATGGGTCTGTCTTTGTCTCCAGGCTTCTTTCATGGGCTCTTCTTTGCTTAAATTGCTACATATTTTTAAACTTCCTTTGGGAATCATGTGTTTTCATCCCCACTATATCTGTTTGGAGGCATAATTTTTAAATAACTCCTTTTGCTTGTACCATATCATTTGGCTTCTTTTGTGCATGAGTTTGTATATGCATACATGTGGATACATGTATGCTTAGGAGTGTACATATATGTGTAGAAGCCAGAAGCTGACACTGGATATCTTCCTTTATCACACTCTACACCTTATATATTGGGATAGAATCTCTCACTGAACTCGGAGCTTGCCCACTCAGGGAGTCTATCTGGGCAGATTGCTCTCGGAATTCCCTTGTCTCTGTCTTCCAAATGTTGCAATTATAGGCATTTACACAGGGCTGAGGTCTGAAACTTCAGCCCCTATGATGGTATGGCAAGAATTTCAACCCCTGAGCAATCACTTCAGACCCCATTTTAGTTTATTTACTTTATTAATGTTTGTCCAACTCTAGACTTTATTAATTATCTAACAATAAAAGTTAATTTTCATTCTAATTGCTTTAAAAATAATCATATGTTTTCTGCCAAATAAGTTGACTAATTTAAGAGAGATCTTTTGTTATCATAGCTTGCTGTCATTCTAGGAAATGAAGATCACAAAATTGTAATCTGAAAAAATTTACAAGTGGAACATGAAACTTAAATGAAAAGACAGTTTGGAATCTCCATAAAGCATGTTTTACTGTACATCAAGGCTTTCTACCTCTAGCCTAAACTTTCATGTTAACTAGTGAATAGGGAAGAAGTTGGGTTTTTCCTCCTGCTTTTCATTTCTGTGTGGTTCTTTTGAAAGGGGCACAAATGTACAGACAACAGTCAAAATTACAGCTTAGAAGAGAACAGAGGTGGCGAGTTCTCAAGTCAACTCATCTTCCTTTAATTCCTCAAAAATCCAAAGGCATTGTGCAGAGTGGTTGGCTCTGTATGAACCAGGAATCCCTGAACTCAGAGCAGCATGTCTTGTACAATTATGGTACATAAAGCCGGAGATTAAAGTCTTTTACCAAAAAATTAAGAAGATGAGTTTTCCTTTAAATATTCTGTGCTTATTAAAATATAACTCACATGAATTAATAGCCTCAACACCTAGCACCAACTGTGGTAAAGAGTAAGTGCTTAATAAATGATGGTGGAAATAATGTAAGTTCATTTCAGGGACTAAGAAGTAATGGACCTATAAAATGGTCTGCCTTAATCCTCTTAATTGTTTTAATAAGCTGCTTTATTATGTGGTAAATCAAAATTTTAAGCTGGGGTATTTTAAAGAATGGGATATGTCCTGGTGTTCTGAGCCTCACAGAAATCCTATTCTAAACTGTTTCTTTACTGCTAAGGTCTGTGTTTGAAAGGCCCTGTAAGAGACGAAATAATGATGCTTTTGGTGATGACAAGGATCTTCACAAGCCCCGGGTGCTTAAACCTATGGTCTACCCAACAGATGGCTCAGGGACTATGAGTCAGCTCAAGGACTCAATCCAAATTAGAGATTTGCAAACACCAGAAAAAGCAGAACTACAGGCATATCCTTATTGAATTTCCTTCCCACAATGGGGTTTAAACCATCAAATTGAGCATCAGTGTGAGCTTTCAGAAATCCCGGATCTCAACTTTATTAGATCAATGACCTTGATAAAACTGATTTATCCAGTTCCTAGTTCCCTCATCTGTAAAATGAGAAATATGGGATATGTGTTAGGTTATTTATATAGAAAAAATAAAAATAATGCAGATAAAGACATCCAGCATGGTGTCTGGCATGAATTAAGTGCACAGTCCATGTGACCTCTTACTCTTTTCACTTCTCACACTTTCCTTTCTGTGGGGTTTTCTGCAGAATAGGGCAATGAAACAAGAAAGGGGGCGGAGCTGAGATATTGATATGATTCCTGGACCAGTTCTCTTGCTCTCCTACCATATGCAAGTGAACAAACAGATAAAGAAACAAAAAAAAAATTAAAATGGATTAAATAAATTGTGAGGAGTAAGAACTGGCTCTATTGCATCTGACTGAATTCCACACAAGCCCTAGACCATCCCATGTGGTAGGCACTCAATAACTACACTTGATGTGGCTGTCAGGACTGAGAACCTGCATTCTGAAATCTACGTAACTTCAGTGAATGCAAGCCTAGATTTTAAAAACTGATTCTGATTCAAGTGTTGAAAGAGTATTTTAATGTTGCTATAGAAAAGTTGAAATGACATATGTGATCAAATCGCTCTTGGACAATGCATTTCCAGCAGGACCTAATCCTTCAAGGTTCTTCTCTGTGTCATGAAAATGTTTTCTCTCTGCACTCAGAGTAATGATACAAAAGCCCAAAGAAACAAAACAAAAATGAAAACGAGTTCTTTGGATTTTGTAGTTGAATTATAAATTTAACAGGCAGTGAATCTCTTCACCAATGAGATATAGAGAAACGGTGGCAAAAAATTTAGTGACCCAAGAAGAGAAAAAGGGAAGCCTAAATCTAGAGTGAGTGCATGGCAACTCATTTATCAGTAAACCCCAGGACAATCATCTCCTGGAGTTAATCATAGCATGTTGAGCATCTCTTTACAGAGAGGGTCTGAAGAGATGGGCCCTTATGGAATTCAGTTTGAACAGTTTTTAACAGACCCTAGTATAGTAGCTGTCATGTAATAAATACTTGTTGATAAACATTTGTTGAACTAAGTTCCATTTGATTTGTGTAATCAGAAAATTGTCCAGTCATAATGGTAGATTTCACTAAATGCTCTATGAGTGGAAACTTGAAAGAGGGCTTAAAAGAACATTATATTGGGGTGTGTGAGATGGCAGATAAAAGCACCTGCTGCAAAGCCTGAGGACCTGAGTTCCATCCCCAGAACCCACGTGAGAGAAGGAGAAAGCCAACTCTTGAAAATTGTTTTCTGGCCTCGGCCTGTACATAGTGTCGTGAGTGCCCCCCCAATAAATAAATAAACGTAAAAAAAGTTAAAACCACTCTCTGTTCAAGTTATGAGTATTGTTTGTGGCAGATCAGAATATTTATTTACTAATGATTCTTTCACAAATAAAAACAATTGCAAATACAAAGATAGTAGATACAAAGATGATAAGCAAAAAAACTTTGTGCTTAATGACTCATCAGATAAATATACTTGGAATGAAGACAAATAGGTTTGTCCCAGGAACAGGAATGTCATAAATGTCCCTGCTCTACTAAGTCTACAGGGGCATCACATCACTGCCAGAAAGGCAGAAGCCAAAGAGAATGATGAGAGATCCATCCTCTTGTTTACAGAACTTCTAGTTCTCTACTATCCAATACCAGATCTAGCCAGTCATAGGAAGTAGCCCACAGGACATTGCCACTCTCCAGGACATATCATCTTTCCCTTTACTTTTCTACTATAAATATTGTGGCAAGGTTTTAGGAGAAGACATGATTAAAAATTTGACATCAAAATAGCCTGTTTTGGATTTTATAACAAAATATCTGAGACTGAGTGTCTATGAAAAATGTAGGCATCATGATTTATAAGTATGGGGATTTGAGATATTTGAATGGCAAGTAGGGAAATTCATATTCAGGCATAAAAGAAAAAAGGGCTCTACTAATTTACCTAAGCAAATTGCATTTCCAATAGCTAAAGAATTCCCATTTAGCACCTGCAGATCTGTGCACTCTTGGAAAGAAAAATAAAATTTGAAAACCATTATTCTAATGAGATATTCAACTTGTAATATACAAGTATATAAATGGGACACAACTCTTTTCAATTCTCTTTGCACTTATTTTCTCTAAATATTTCATTTTTACCTAATTGATTCCTTGAAAGCAGAACATTATATATTTGTAAATAGAATACTTAGTCTATTGTTTGGTCTTTCTTTAATGTAAGCTTATTTCATTTAATTCCCTCAATGTGTGGTTGATTTGATACTCCGTATACCCTTGCATTATAAAATTCCTTCCTTATAAAGGTCAAAGCATGGAATTATTTGCCTTCAAGTAATGAATGAATTAACTAGTTCCCAGGAAAGAACACTGGAAAGTAGCTGGAAAGAACACTGTACCTGGTAGTGAATAAGAAAACTATCACAGTTTTATAAATAGCCATGGGTAATAACCTTCATGTATCACCCTCATCAAGGGTTGACAGAAGGTGTTCTTTTGTGTTGATGCTTTGAACCTAGTCAATGATCATCAGACATTCAATGCAGTTATTGCAGCCACTGAAAGCAACTGTGGACAGATGGGAGGGTAATTTAAGGCCTGTCATATTTTTACATAGAATCATGAAAGACTATAAAAACAGCAGTAGTAGAGAGAAGTGAAATGATTTGGAGGATCAAGCAAGAGGCTGCTGAAGAAAATACAAAGAAATGAGAAGAGAAAATGACACCCGTAGAGATAAGGCCACAGCGCAAACAGAGGTACTCACCAAGGGGTCCAGGCATACTGACTGCTGACTTTCTCCTCCAGTGTGTACCCCAAGCACCCATTATTCTCCATACCTTCGAAAGACTAGGTGTCAGAATGATCGATGCTAGTTCTCTCTATCAAAGGTTCCCTACAGCCACAAAGCCCATTATCAACAGAGATAAACCTGTGCTGGGATAAATTTCTTATCAGAATATGGGCCAGGGAGAGTTCAAAATGGTGTTAGATTTAGCAGAGGTTTATTGCTGTAAGTTCCCTAAAGCAATTGAACAGCACTAAGATATCTATGCAAGAGTTAGAATCAAAATATTCTTTCAACCTGCTCTGATCAGTGCTATAACAAGTACTCCTTTGAAATAAAATGAGGGTTTTAATGGAATGCTTTGTTTCCTTGTTCTCTTTTCTGTGTGGGGGCTTTATCTATTTATTTGGGGTGAGGGTATGTAGATACCACTCGAGACAGTGGCAAAAGACTGTTGCCAGTTGCTGCTGAACATATAGCTGGCCTTCCAGTTAGTCCTATGCCCCCACTGAGTAGCTTAATTATAGCTATCAACCTGGAAGGGGAAAGATGAGGAAGAATATGTAGAGACATTTTAATGTTGAGATCAATCGAACTGAGACACAGCTTCTGACAGATATTTCAATTTAAATGAGCCAGATTGCTCTAGGAAATACTAAAAAAGATGCTTTTAAATGGTCCCTCATGGTTTTCATCTGCCGTATACACTGCAAAATACACCCTAATATTTTTATCTACTGCCCTCCTCCAAATCTTGTTCTGCCAAGACTCTGCGGATAGATATGTTATTTGGCATCTTTCTAAAAAGAGGGCAGATGCCATTCGGCTCGGTAATATAGACACGGTTGAGTTAACAGGCTGACGCAACTGTGATAGGTGCTGAGATAAGGCCTGGTTTCAGAGCAGAAATAGAAACTATGACCTTCACATTGTCTGGGTCTCTGCACATGGTACCTGAGGCCAGCTTCTCAGCACTGGGTCATAGTACTTGTTTTGTGGGTATGTCAAACAGTTCCATGCATTTCCGATATCTGCAAAGAATATTTAAATATAAAATACAGGTTGAATTTTTGGTTTGTGTCCTGTTTTGGAACAAAAGTTTAGCAAACTTTAGTGTATATGATTTATGTCTAATCTTTAAGATGATATATGTTTATGTTTCTCTCAAAATCTGAGCAATTTTGTTTGTCTTGAAGGCAGAGTTCCACCACATATTCCAGGTTCAAATCTGTGGTCCTCCTTAGCCTGTTGGGCTCTGAGATGAGAGCAGTGTACCACCTTGCACAACTTCTTTATAAGAAATTAGCATGCTTTCCAGTCAGCTAAATAAATAATTTTATTTCAGTTTTGTTGTTGAGATATACCAGAACTGTTCCAAATAGGCTCTGTTTGGAGAGGAGAATGACCCCAAGCATGACTAGATAGCCAAAATAATGGCTACTGTCACTCACTCTATTTCTTTGAAAATTGATGTGGAATTGCAAAATGAGTAACTCTTTGCTTTGAGGATCTTAGCAGTTCTAATGCTGAAGCTTTGAAATACAAATCATCAGGAATGGGAAGGTAGCCCTGAGCTCAGTGTCTTCAGCCCTACAGTTTCATCCTCTAGATTCCTAGAACCTTGATATCCACAATCAAGCAAAAGCTTACACCTGGTCATTGCTCTCAGTGCTACCAATCAAAGTCGAACAGTTTGTCATGTGAAGCCCACACTTCATGTGTGGGATTTATCCTTTGCTTTCTGGTTTAGCCTGAAACAGTTCTACCTATACTTCCTTTTTTATTTCTCTTATGAGCAATCTATTTATAGCAAGCAACACAATCAACTGAATTCAATATTAACAAGTTCTGATAAAACTTCAGGGCTTAGAAATTCAGGCCATTAAAAAAAAAGGGTTGAAGAGAGTGTACTGAGGCCCCAGCCAGCCGACACCAGTTACCCCAGCCTACTGAATATATGTGTGTGTTATGCTTTATCTTAGAAGTGAAGAGATTAAATGGCTGCTTTCCCAGAACCTTGTTAACACTTTTAGGCCACTGATGATTTCATTTAGCATATTACCTCTTCAAAGCAATATCACTGTAATCAAATAACTCTCCTGAGAAGAACTATCTTCCTTTCACAGTATGATCACAGCTATCAACTCTAATAATACATATACAGGTGATTCCCCTTCCTCATTCATATTCAAAGAACTAGAGGTTGCATAATATTCTTGTAGCAGTTTAAACTCTATGATAATCCCTACTGTTTATTGAGCAGCTAAAGAGCTCAAATTTCACACAGCATCTACATCTTCAAAACGTAATATTCCTCCAATTTACAGATAAGAATGCTAAAGTTCAGAGTCCATTATTAAAAGTATCTAAGATCCCACCACTTGGAATGACTATAGCTGAACAAATACTTTTCTCACTAACTTAATATCTTGATGCCTATATTTATCTTGGAAAAGTTATTTTTTCCATACAAAGTTTGTCTATCTAAAAATTCTTTTTGGAGGGGTTGGAGAGATGGCTCAGCAGTTAAGAGTACAGGCTGATCATGCAGAGGACCCAGGTTCAATTCCCAGCACCCACATGGTGGCTAACAACCATCCAAAACTCCAGTTCCAGGGGTGTGCCTATCTATATGCAGAAAATATATTCATACACATAAAATAAAAATAATAAAGAAAAATATTTTAAAATGTTTTTGTGCATTGTGTATTTTATGTATGGTGTGTGTGTGTGTGTGTGTGTGTGTGTGTATCTGTGTGTCTGTGTGCATGTCTGTGTCTGTCTGTGTGTAGGCACATACATGCCATGGCATGCATGTGGAGGTCAGAGGACAACTGTGAATATTGATCAATGCTGTCTACTTAATTTTGAACCATGGTTTCTTATTATTCAGAATGGTGTATATGAGGCTAGATAAGTTTTAGAATCTATTCTTCAGTCTCTGCCTCCTATCTTGCAGTAGGAGCATCAAGACTGCAGATCCAAATGCTATTGTATCTGGTTGTATGTGGTTTTGGAGGATCTCATCTCAAGTATTCACGCATACGTAGCAAGCACTTTACCCCCGAATCCCAGCCCCCTAATGTGTGTATTTTCAAAGAAGAAATTAATAACTAAACACTCCACAAATGAATTTTTATTTTCTTCCAAAGTTTGAGTAACTGCATCTTAAGGCATATGACTTACTTTCGAGTTACTTACTTGGGCATCTATATTTCAGCAAAATTTGGAGATGCTTAATAAACGTGTATAGATGAATAAATAGAAATTGGGTCAAATTGCTGTGCTAAGGAAAGATTATTTTGATTTAAAGATAATTCTATTTTGTTCAAATCTAGGAACTATGCATGTAATCAGTTCAAAATCACATTGTAGGAAAATCTACATTACATGTAGATAGCTAGACCTCAACAAGCAACAGACCACACATTGTACTATGATGTTAATTATTAGAACAAATGACTACTCTAAAACACATTATAATTATGTTCCCACGTCTAAACCTAGAGGGAAACTATACACAAAATAGCTCTGTAGGGAGTCATTTTTGCAAACCAGTTACTTAAAAATTGGCAAGAACAGTCACCCCTACTCTTCCTCTGAAGGTGACTTCCACGAAGCAGAAGAACAGAAAAATGCTTAATGTCTTTATAAACTAATTAGGCTTAAAAAGAACAGATCTATATTATAAAAGTTGTCTTTACTACCTAAACCAAAACACTCAGTATAAGAAAATAGGTATTCGGCATTTTCAATAATGGAAACTAATACAAATGTTCTCCTATTGAGGAGAAATATGATTATGAAAAGAATGATGCTTTAAACAAATATAGTTATTTAACTTGAAGCCACAAATCCAGGTGATATGTTAAGTGTGCATTAGTGTATTATGGTAATTGTAATCTGTCTCCTATTAACTTCCTTAATCAAAATAACTTTCCTCCCTATGCCCTATTTGAAAAAAAATAGGCAAATGACTTTATTTTCCTTTTAGGAACATCCTTAGAATGTAAAGATAAGGAAGAAGGCACTAAAAGGATCTGTGATCCCCACCTACAGAAGGCAGAATGTAAAGGTCAGACAGACAGCTCAAGAAGGAGAATGATGGGATGTTTGAGAGATATGCTAATTAAAGCAATCTCAGTAAAATCAGAGTAAGCACCATGCGACTGATACCACACAGGCTCAAAAGATCCTTCTACGTCTTTTAACAGATCCCATTAACAACCATTGACTCCTTGTTCAAAGCTGAACTGAGTATCCAGGGACAACATTTTCCATTACTTTTGTGTAATATGAAGGAGGTGCTGAGGCTTGACTTACAAGAGATGAGAGCACTAGGGCTTAGTTCCTATGGGCCTTTGCTCATTGAAGAATAACTGACATGCCATGTATAACAGACGCCAGAAAAACTATGATACAGTGTCTTCTAAATCTGAGATCCGAGCATGACTTCAAACCCAAGGCATAAAATAACTTCAGAAGTCACTGTTCAATGTCACTAACCTCCAGTCCTTCCTAGAAAGGCAAAAATGTTCCCATGGTAACAGAGCAAGGGAAGAGGGGCACAGGACTGAGAAAAAGACATGATTTTCCACTCAAATTTCACATATTCTCTCTCTTACACACAAACACACACACACACACACACACACACAAATTTAGGAAAATCTTGAAGCAGAGTATATGAAGTTAAAAGTGTGACATTTTGGTTATAGAAGTGGCATTCATATCATGAAAAAAGGAATTAATGTCATCCTTTCCACCTTTTAGTACTCTTCAAATAATTCAAGTTTTAGGGAAGTGTATTTCCTGTAGTTTCTTTCCTTTCAGTTCTGTAAATGAAGGAATAGAAAACTGAGATGATTGGACCACATCTACCAACCTTACTGAAAAATGACTATGACTAAGAGGGTCTCCATGATCTTATTGAAGAGTCTTCTTGAAGAAGTTTCTAGGTAGTCACTCAAGGGTCAACAGTAGCACTCAAAAGATAAGAGCTAAGTACTGAAACCATTATGAAAATGGTACATATATTCTAATAAATCCCCTGTCCCCAACTCCAGCCAAGTGTTCAACATCCACAAATAGCTTCCAAGAATGAGTTACACAGTTAGTGTGTTCTTAGAAGGGAGGGAATGTCATGGGATCCCCACCTCAAGATTAAGAGCCAAAGGCAATCATTGGGTAGTGAGGAAGGAAGAATCAGTTTTTTCCAGGGACTAGCTCTCCAAGAGGTTATCTGATCGAAATGGCAACCGTAAGCACAGGCACACATTAGCATCACTAAATGGACTCAGTGAATTATATATAAATATCTATTATAATTATATACAATATATGTGTACATATGTGTATATTATATATAACATTGTGTGTTTATCAATGTATATCTGACAATAATAAAGAAGAGGGAAAGAAATTGAGAGGCAGTAAGGAGACATGAGAGGGGTTAGCAGGGGAATGAGAGGGGTGAAACGATACAAAACAATACCCATGTAAGAAACTGTCAAACATAAAATAAATTTAAATTTAAAAAGAAATTGCCATGCTGTTAAAAGGAGATACATACACATCTTGTATTATTGTTTCTTATGTGTAATGCCAATCAGTATTACGTAAAAATTATTTAGCAAATTCTCCATTTTTTTCCCCAAATGAGGGTTTCCTCAGGATAAGAATGCTAAAATTGGGTCAATTCCAGAAATGCTGAGCTGATTGGTCTCCCTAAGATTGACCAACCCAACTCAAATCAAATAAGGCCAGTTGATATGAGAATTCATATTCAGTGTTGGTTTTGATTAGCAAAAAGGAAAACATTAGCAGAACACCACAAATTATTCTACTCTCACTTGAGAGCTTTATATTTTTCTCTTCCCATTAGAACTTCACATTATATACACATATAACATGAAATATAGCATATAAAATGGAAGAAGTTGCGTCTAAGTTACAACCTTTGACCATGGTTCATTCCCAAAGGTTTGCCTGTGAGATTTTTGCTATGATGTGAGTGTCTAAGCACAGTCAAGAAATGAAACAGAAGACATGTTGGGGGTTTTGGACCAGGACCATCTGAGTCTTGTTCATCGCAGAACAGAGAAGAGTACTTAGAAAACAAAGATAAATGGGCAGAAAGCACTACAGAATTTATAAGGAAAAGAACAATGGTATAAATAGGAGCCAAGAAAGAAATCAATGGTTATTGAGTGCGTACTTTTCCTCTAGAACTACTGCAAGGACTTTGTTAATAGTCCTAAGTATAAAAGGAAGAATAGGGAATAGTCACTGAGTGCTGAGATGACTGACTCTGTCATTTTGCATGGACTGAAGTGTCCTTCAAGAAAAGGAATTATTGATGCTTGAATCTGGAGCGTCTCTGAATTCCTTGCAAAGGTAAACCGGGTCAAGCCATAGGAAATGCCGAGCATCCTGTCTGACACAAAAGGATCATTTCTTTGTTCCAGTTTACCTCAGACTGTCCTGGTTTTACTATTGAAAGTTCCGCACCCCAGGAAACTGAGATTTGATGAACCTAAACTCATCTAAAGTTTACAACAGGGGCTCAGGAGATAACAAGACCACGTGCTCTATAAGCAGGAGGCTCACAGTTCAAATTACCACACCTATAGAAAAGCCTGGCATGGCCTAGGAACCCCAGCAGTGCAGGGGATAGGGAACAGGTGGAGACTGGTAGGTCCTGAGAACTCAGTGGCTCAACAGCATAGCTGAACAAGAGCACTTCCAGTTCAGTGAGACACCTTGCCTCAAAGCAATTCGGTGGAGAGGTAAAGAATTACATTTGCTATTCTGCCCTGGCCTCCACATGGGCATGTGAGTATACCAGTTAAATACCACACACACACATACACACACACCAGACAGACAGACAGACACAGACAAAACATTAATAAAGTTTGCATGATTCCTGGAAGAAATATAAATATGAACTATTACTGTCCCATATTACAGAGAGTACAGAAGAGGCCTAGAGGTTTTAAATAACAGTCCACAATCATACAGCTCAGCATGTGGCTAAGAAGGAGTGCATACTTTTCCACAGCATTATATCCCAGCTACCAGTTGGGGCTGAAGCAGAAAGTAGGGTTAGGAGAAAGCAAAACAGAGGAAGAGGCCATGGGACCCTGTATAACTTTCAGATGCCTTAATTACTAGTACATCTTTGAGTAACATCAATAGAGGATGTCAGTGAATTCCTACAAGCTCAATTCTGAAACTCAGCAGGTATCTTACAAAGCTTATTGAAGGCATCAGTGCCTCTAGAAGTCAAGCAATATTTCAGATATATTATGTCCTCTTCCAGACTAGATCTTTGTAGGATTAGTTAGACATAAGGTAATGTTATGATTGACTATTGATGAGTTGCTACCAAGACCACAAAACTAATATAATACTTTTTGTTAATAAACAAATCTTATACTCTTATACTTTCCTTTGGAAAACAATCCTATTTAAATTTCTAAGGCAATATTTATAAGAACCACACCTAACGTATATATCCAAGCTTGCTGACATAACTCTCTAAGTCTAATCTCCATAAACCAACAAGAATCATCTGTATCTTGGATGAAGTTTGTACATAGGAAGCAGAAACCAAATACCAACCATTCATCTTGACAAAACTTACAGAGCAGCATCTGCTGCAGGGTTATATAATCTTACGCTCCGCACAACTGGGGACACGGCACGATTTGAGGAGTTTCATCATTTTCAGACTGATAAACAAAGACATTTTGGAGTGATGAGAAAACTGAAAGGAAATGTTCAGGTACAGATTTTCCTGTAGAATTTTAACCACCCAGGTTCACTCCTACTCTGTATCAGCTGCACTTTTAAGCAAGAATAACGTGGTGAAGAGAGCTTACATTTGGTGCAGTCCTATACAACAGGACCACAGGTCATACAAAAGAAAATCCTCTTTTTTGTTATGGTCAGGTAATTTCTCAGATTTCACTCAATGAATTTTTTTAAATCGTCATATAATTTTTATAAACAAGTATACATATATATATATGTAATAGATTTTTAGGTTTGGGGAAAAGAATATTGATAAAGCTAATTGTCTAACTCCTATTGACTAAATTTTGAGCCACTGATGTTCAATTTTTAAAGCACACTGTTTTCTAGTATATTTTAGATTTGTAAGATGTTCTGTTTTATAGTTTACTTCTTTAAAGAAACCTCATTAGCAGTCATTTTCTGCAAAGGACTTCTATTATTTATGTTTTGTGTCATTAAGGTTTTGCTTCCATCTTCTAAATTTTCTCCTGAGATTAAACATTTGACTTTTATGAGGCCACTAAAAGAACAAGAATGTGTTACTTTCATTTGCGATCTGAAGACATCATAAGCTGACAATTTAATCAGCCTGAGTATTGACAAAAGACATTTCAGCTATTATAGAAAGCAGCCCCATAGAATGTCAGCACAATGAAGTCTCTTGAAAACAAGTCAGCCCACCCTTGCTTATCACAGTCAATCACCAAATTTGCTTCCCAATTATAAACTATGTTCCTCAGACAAGAGGAATGGGGGATTATGAGAAGCCAAATCAATCTAGCAAGGGCTCAAGATCACTCCAGACACAGCAAGAAATAGTAAGCAGAAAGATGTTCAAGGACATGCAAATGTCCATCACAGGACTCTCTAGGAACGAATTTAGAAAATACATGCAACAATTCAGCAATATCGGACCATCACAGCTACCCAATAAATTGGAGATTTCACTGTTATAGTTAGTACTAATTGCGATATTTCATAGTTTAATGGCTAGAACTCTAGGCATCTAATAGGTTAATATATCTCACTTTTATTTATGAGACATAATGCATTTATTTAAAACCTTGATCTATTATAAACCACATAAGAAAAGGGGGGAAAAAACTTCCTATAGGATTGCTGTGAAAATCTGTAAGATGAAGGATGGCAAGAATCGGGGAGGAAGGGGAGAGGAGTGGAAATACCTTCGGTAGGTATTCAGAACAATGCCAATTGACGAGAAAAATGAAGAGAATTTTTTGAGATCAGAATATGTTTTTCCATTAGTCTGAAGCACATGTGTGTGTGTGTGTATATATACACACACACACACACACACACACACACACATATATATATATATATATATACATTTACACACATGCAATATATAAACATACATCTATAAAATAAGTTAAGGTCTTGCAATTGTTGCAAATAATAAACTATATCAAGAAATAACCAAATACTCTTAACCTTTTAGAAATCTTTTGCCAAAAAAAAATCTTTTGATTGAGTATCCAGAAACTGAGATGTTTTAGGACATATTGTTCTGGTTAAATCATTCCTGAATTATTTATTTGATAACATACATTACATAGCAGAGTAAAAGCGGTCACTCTTACTGTTCAGTACTGAATACAGATCAACACTGTTTAACGTTTCCCATAGCCTTTCACGATAGTCTTTTAAGGTAGATCATGTTATCACCATTTTACAGAAACCAAACCAAAGCTAGTCATTGACAATCAACAAACTATTCTGAGTGGAAGGACATGGGTTAAGGATACAGTCTGTAGAACTATATAGTCTAGATTTAATTCTTGACTTTCTGGCCTCTGGTGAGCAAGTTGCTAACTGTCTGCTGCAGTTTGTAGTTATATCATTTGTAAAATTCTAAATAAACAATTGTGCTCTTTTTCCAATGTTGTTTCTAGGTTTAAATACATTGAAAACACATGCAAGTTTCTGGAATAGTGTCTGTGCTTGACATATCTTAGCTGTTATTGTTATAGTTCTTGCTTTGAAATCTGGGGTAATAAAGTCTATTTATCTTTATTCCTTTTTAACTTTCTTTCCAGAAGGCAACGATTACTTCATGATTGTATGACTAAGTCAAGGGACCAGGATTCTTTGAACAACATGAGCATCTTCAATCTATATAATGTTTCCACATACTTTGTGTCAATTGATCCTAATTCTGCCCAAGGCAGTCTAACTGTTAAGGAGGACTAAGGAGGCTTAGGCCTGGGACTTCAAGCTCTAGGTCCTGTGATCTTTCTTTTAATAAAAGAATGTATCCTGGAGTTTATTTTTTGGCTCTTACTGTTAGTAATACAGGTAATATGCATATAGAAGAATAGAGCATGTAGCTGTATATATCCAGATATGTCAGCTATGAGGTCAAACATCTGTCTGGCTAAATAAATGCTAAATATATACATATATATATGTATATATATATATATATATATATATATATATATTACTCTCACATTGGGCAACATGTCAAATATGATTGATGTGAAACAGAAGAAAGAAAAGTCTACAGAAGGAGCTGTTAACAAGAAAAATATTTTACTAAATAAAAGATGGCATGGACTTTGCTATCATCACCTGCACAAGCCATTTATTTGTAACCAACATCAATAGCCCTACTGGGGAATACAATCTTGCTTAACGTGTTCTACCATTTTGACACCTCTAACTCAGAAATGTAATTTCAAATAAAGATTCATGGAACTAATATCCTTCTTGCTTCAGACTATTAAAGTGCCTATTTTTCGCACAGCTTAGAGGGGGTGAAAGTCTGCATGCATAAATAAACACATGGGTGATATACTGCTTGATATAAATACTGCCCGGCTTAGTGAGATACAAATGCCTATACAATACAGAGATAAAGCATGCAATCTGCCTCACATGGCTCATAAGAAAGTATCTGTGATGGGCATGTATTCTATGACCCTAGCGACCCTACAATGTCTCTGGAGAGAAAATGACAGAACTGTTCACCCCAACAATTAGCATGTGATTAAAGCTACAGTTCCTGAGCACTTGCCTTTTCCCAGGCATTTTTACCAAGCAAGTATAAAATCAACACTACCAGGTATGTGCTCTTAATATTCTTTTGCAGACATGGAAAGTGAGGTCAGTCACTGCAAGTGACTTATTTGTCACCTTATCTGCCATGATTTTAAATACCAATTGGCATCTTATTCCCTGCTGGGCAGCCTTCATAGTGCCAGAAGGTGTTGCACAGTCTGCTGGAGGAGAAAAGACATCAGCAGTCTTACCCAGCACTAAATCCTGCGTACTGCAGTACTGATCTGCCAGGCATATATAGTGGCATGCCGATTATAGGGTAAATAACTTCCTTCTGGTTGGATTTGAGGCCTGCTACACAGGAGAAAATTTCATGCTTGATATTGTGGCCTGGATCAAAGGACCATGCCTCGAGTAGCCAAAAGCTCTAGTGTCACATTGTTATTTTGCTAAATGGTTATGCTGTCAAATTGGCTTCTCAGTATTTATGTTTATACACAGAGACCTTGGCTGCTCTCAACCTTGGACAGAGAAGTTTCCTTTTGCAGTGCATAGCAGTCAACAGAGTTGTATAAATGGTCAAAATGCTGAGAATAAGAGACAAAGTGCTGAATCCTAAATGTGATATATATATTAACTTCATCCCCACCAAGGTTCAAGGGAACATTGTGGAAGAGGAGGTGAGAACAACGGAAGGATGAGGAGGAGTGCAGTCAAATGCTGTCTTCTGGACGTGACAAGGCTATCGCTCTCATGGACTCAGAGGAGCTGGGGTTACTTGCTTGAGACCTACATAAGATCAAGTCAGCCAAAGTTGCAGCACAGAAGGGCCAGATGTGCTCCAGCCCCAACCCCTTACTGTACAGCTGTTGGCAATGGATAGTTGTTGGAGAAGGAAGAATTTTTTTTCTTGAGGACGTAACTACTTGTATGTTTCCCATGCTAGAGTGGATGGTCTCACATACATGCACATATGAGCAGCACTAACTGGACCTTGTGTGCTATCAAAAAACGTTTTTTAAGATATGAAGTTGGGAGAGGTTATGGTAGGGCCGACATGAGGGAGTAGGGAAATGGGAGTTAGATATGATCATATTTTACTGTATGCATGCATGACATGCTCAAAAATAAAGAAAAAATTAAAACCCAGAAAGAAAGATCCAACAGCTGGCCAGGCACACACATACGTTGAAAATTGCACTTAATGTGGAACAAAGCATAATATTTTAGACCTTTAAGGCATCTTTGCAGAGAATTTAATTCCACATGGAATTTCTAGATGCTAACACCAAAGCTCATGAGATCATAAATTGCCTAATATCAGATAATTCACCAAGAAAAACAGAAGAAAACAAAATGCTTCCTCTCTGAATCTCAGTTCTTAATACATTCATGTCCAGTTAAATGTAAATGTCCTTTCCAGAAATGAAGACATTCATTCTAGCCCACTGTGGAATTGTCAGGGGTTATCTGGTCAGACAAACTGGGCAAGAGAGATCTGATGGAGAATTCTGCTTTTTAGGAGATTGTCAGGGAGGCAGCTGATATTTAGAAATATTAAGTCTTCAGTCAGGAAAAGCTCAAATCCCGGACTCAGTACTTATTACTGAGTGACACTGAGGAAACAATTTAACTGCCTTAAACCTCGTTTCTTCCTGTGAACAGATGATGCTAATAATGGCATTAATATCAGAGAGTTGATGTCAGCATAATCCATAAGTTTTGTGTAACATGTGATATCTGTTAAGTGCTTAACTCTGACCATTACTATATTCCCAGAGAGGGCAGCCACCAGGGAGTTTGTTGGGGGTCACAGTATGACTTCACAGTATGAAAGGCCTGAGATTGACATAATTATGGACTCCAGAAAGCTTTCTCTGACCTCACCCTGTGGTTCAAGGCTGGTCCTGATTCCAAACTCAATACCTTACTCCTTATCAATAATTAATCAGCTTAATATTCATAGGAATCAATAAAATGAGTGTTTGGTGATTACTACTGGAAAACCTACAAAATCGAGGCACATTCTTCCTTCCAACAGCCATCAAAAATCTATCTGTGCTACATTGCACAGGCTCACAAGCTACACTATGCAGAACAGAGAGTTTATAGACTTCAATATAAAATGACACATCTGATGGATCACCTTTGGTCCAGATGCAAGCTAGTCCAGAATAAATCTCTATGATGTATTCACATTGCCATTATATAACTCAAGCACCAGGTTCCCTCAGTAGAAGAGGTGCCAATTGACTCGATACCTTATAAATTTTAGCTCCTCACCTTTGGGTTATTTAACATTCAGAATCAGCCTTAGCAAACTCCATGGCTTGCTCTCATCATTACTAAGAAAAGAAGTTCCCTTTTTAAAAGACATGCATGGAAATCAATTCTTCCGATCAGAGTGTACTTGAACCTTTGACTGGAAATTCTTAAATTAACTGCTTAGATCTGAAGTATCTTAGATTCTATAATCTGAAGTTCAATGAAATAGTTAACACAAGTCCTATAGATTTCAGTATTCTGCCATTTCTGAAGCTGTTGTGTGGTATTTTGAACATTATGGACTGTATTAATTCACTGTGGATATCACAAGAGTATGTTATAAACTTGATGATTTAAATAACAGAAATATATTTCCTCAGTATTCTGAAGGCCAAAAGGTCAAAATAGATATGTTGGTAGGATAAGATAATTTTGAAGGTTTTCAGGAAGGATCTGCCCAAGCTTCTTTCCTTGGCTAACAGGTAGCCATCTTCTCCATGTCTTCTCAGATCAGCTTTTCTCTGTATCAGAATTTCTTCTTCTTAAGAGACCAATCCAATTTGATTAAGACCCACCCTAATAACCTCATTTTAACTTGATTGCTTCTCAAAAAACCTCTTTTCCAAAAAAAAAAAAAACATCATATTATGTGGTTTTGACATAATACACTTTTCTCAAGGTCAGTGGACAATATTCAACCTACAAGAGCTTTCAGAATAAGAGACGAGACTCAGGATACCTGCACCCCCTTTTTACATCCCCTTCGAGGCTAATCTGTTTCCCAGAAATAGATTAATTTCTTCCCTTTTGCTTCCTCCAATAGTATTTTCCTTTATACTGTCTACTGAAATGCCAATAATAATTTTATTGATTTTTTAAGAGCCCAAATACTTCATATATTATAATTTCAAATTTTGAACCTAAATTTGAACACAAACATCTCTAGTTTGTTGGAGAAATTCAGCATAAAAATCAAAACCTGCAGAAAGCCACGCATGTTCAGAAAGATCAGATGACTTTTTTCAGTACTAAAGCTCAAGCCCAGAACCTCGTGCATATGCAAGGCAAGGACTCTACCACTGAGATAAACCCTTTACTCTCAGAAAAGTTGAATATGTACTGTTCTCCAGGAAATTCATAAAGCATTTTATTCCTCTCACTTTTTTGTGGCAAATCCATGAGAATCTGCCTAATGATTTGCCAAAAAATTGACCTTATTGATCAAGCATTTTCAATTAAATTGAATGCAGCATTAATCATCAAGATAATGATAGGAAAGTATTGTTTCCTAAGGTTTGATAAGGATTAGTAAAATCATATCTTGTAGTAAAATAGGATATACATTGGAGTGGAATTGGATGCAAAAAACTGCAGCAGTTGGAAAGGTAGAAACAATTCCATTATTGTTCTTTGTACAAACCTACAGTTATAGTCACTTCTCAGGAAGAGAGCAATCCTGGCTCATTTCCATATATTGGTAATTGCCCTACCAGAAGTGATTTAATAAGAAGATTAACTATAGAACTAACTACCAGAAATGTAAAATGTACCTAGATTAAGAAATTTCTGTTCTTTTACTTATTCATTATCTGAATTAAAGTAAAATACCTGCCTGAGCTTTAGCTGGTAATAAAAACATTGTGGGAAAAGTCTACTTACATCACTTAGGTGAATACAGATCAACTAAAACATTAGAAAGCCAAGAGAGCATGTTTTCAAGGATGGGGGATTCCACTGTCCTAGATGGTGCTTATGGCTTTGTTGATAATGATGGAAACACAGCAATAAACGTCCTCTCAGCGGGATGCTGGCATTCGAAGGATTAATGGAACAAGAAAGCACAGAGGTTATGTAAAGCTCCAAAGTGCAGAAAAGCAGAAAAAAAACTAATTAGAAAATTGCATATATGGGTTTAATACAAATTATATGGCTAGAATGGGGCTAGAACCTGAATGAGAAAAATTTCGTTGTCATGCCATTTCCCACACTTATTTGTGAATGGTCTGAAACGGTTGTCATGCCATTTCCCACACTTATTTGTGAATGGTCTGAAACGGTAGCATAGGTTCAGGAGGTGAATGCTTTCCACAGTCTTCTAATTCTTTCTGAGGTAGATGCTACATTTGTAAATTATATGAATCAAAGCTGGCAGCCTTTGTCCATTATCTTTGTCTATGAGCATTCTTGTACCAACACCTGAGGAGTTTGAGTGGTGTTGCAAAGGGAAAATGCTGCCTCCTTGTAAAAAACCAGTAAAGATAACTGCTGAAAAATGCCAGGAAAGTGATGGTGAGGCTGAATAATCACTTTGTCACACATCCTAATGAGGACATTTTCTTGGAACTAGATCAAATGAAGACTTTGTTAAGACACTAAGTACCATTTCCTTTTACTTTTTTTTTTTCATCTTTAAAATTAAAACAATGTTCTCAAAATTTTAAAAATAGTTATAGGCAGATTAATTTTTAATCTGAAAGAAATTTATTCCATGTTTTCTTATTAGACATGAGATGTGGGTGGTATAGAAGGCATAGACACATTCTCCTTCTTTCTACAGACCTATAACAATATTATTTAATTTCAAATATCTTGCGCCAACTTATGTAACCCCTCATGATAGTTAATGAATAATCAAGGCCTAAAGGCTTTCACATTTATCTGAAATCTGACAACAGTTTTTAGGGCACTAATTGTGGCAATTTTATGTTACCGAAAATTCAGTCTATATAAGGTGCTACTTTAAAATGTTGGAGACTGAGTAATAATTAAGAGTGATACACAGAAACAGAGATCCCGTGGTCTTTCTTCTGAAGTTGGGAAGATACACTCTCTGTGTAAATGAATTAACATGTGACACACTTTTAGACAGGTAGTTGAGCCAAATCTCTTGACAAAGATGCTGTAGGAGTGACATCTTCTACTTATGCATACAGGACAATCAGTCATCACACAGAACCAAGGGTAAGTACTATGATAGCCTTAGACAAACCAAAAGTTGGCTTAACCACGTGGAGGGGACCACAAGAGCATTGAGGTGGCAAATGAGATCTGAATTTTGGACATTGCTAAGACCATGTGAAGACCTCCCAACAGAAAGGAGTTATAGTTTTTATTATAAGTACTTTGGGACATCACTGGAGTGTAATTCTCAGGGGCATGTTCTATGGTATGCTCCATGTTTAAAATGTTTACCTCTCATTCCCGATGGAAGACAAACTGGTGCAAGACTACAATGAAGAAGGAAGGTTGATAACAGGGAAATAGCTGTCATGTAGGTAAACGATGGTGGTCTAGCCCTGCTTGACAAAGAAGACTCAGAGAGTGGACATCAAATTTGAGATTGATTTGGAGGTAGAGAGGATAGATCTTGCTGATGGATAACACCAATAATCTAATTCATATTGGTCTGTTTTTTAAAAACTTCATCACAATCACTCTGGGAAGAGGAACTATGTCAGAAGTGTCTGAAACTTTACTACATATCCTGGTAGGACAGTGTCAATAGGAAACATATCATACATCAATAATATTTTTCTATTACCTCCTAGGGCATCCTTCAACCTCTGTCTGCAACCTTAATGTCAAAATCGGTACATGAATTTTTCTAGAGATATCTGACACATGAAGGTATGTTCCATGTCTATAAAACAAGCTACACAAATTTGTTTCAATGTTGTACCTTCTTTCTCTCTTACATGCTACAGAGACTGCCAGGCAAAGACTTTGACTAGTAATCTCCTGTGTAATGGATGCCAACAAAGACTCATCCCATAAAGGAATTTATAAAAATAGGGAAGGTGCAGTGAAATTGGAAATGCTTTCCTATCCTCTTAGTCTTCTCAGAATGTACATTAGGAAGCACTGAGGAAACACTTTGAATAAAACCCAGGAGAATCATCTCTACAGAGACTATACTCGGTATGATGCAATCAAATAGTTTGCTTCCTTGACAAAGTAAAGTCCCCACTGTATAAATTCTGGAACTTATGCAAATTATGTGTTCTCTGTAAGGTTCTGGGTTCGAGAGATGCAGCAGACAAGAAGGGAACAGAGACTCCACTGGTAGCTAACAGGACCTGGTTTTATTAAGAGAAGACCAGATAGGACTAGCTCCTCCGCACCCATGAGTGGAGAGATGCTAGCTGGGCTAGCATCCCCGAAAAGATGGGGATGGGGGCTGGGGCTTCAGGGAACCGGGATGGTGTGCCAGGCTCCAGATCCAGATGGAGGAGCTCCTTCTGGAAGAGTGTGAGAGGCAAACTCTAGGGACAGGAAGCTCAGCCCAAAAGCCCAAGTCCCAGTACCTAGTCTCAAAAGCCTCAAAGCCTCAAAGTCTTTAAAAAACCCTCAGCCCCCTCCTGGCTTTTAGGGGAGGAGGGTTGGGACTGCAATGACATCTGATTGATGTTTAAGGTAAGGTTCTGGCCAGGAAGTAGTCTTTTTTAGAGCTGTTTGTGACTCCTGGGTTGGGGACTTTATCTGTTCAAAAGTCAGTTCTTTTCTCCAATCTCTCAGATCTCAGAGGCCCCAGAGAGTCTGGTTTGGAACTGCGGGGGGATGGGTTGGAGAGTCTAGTCACACCTAACATGCTCTACCAGCTTCTTCTCAGTTACTATACCTATGGTATGATCAAGTTTTAATTCATAGCAATCTATTAGTTTCAAAAGAGGAAGTTCCCAGTGGAATCTTCCACTAGTAGGTAAATGATGATTCAGGATATAGCTTTGGAATCGAAATATGTTTCTTATTCTTATCATCTCTTAATTACTTGCTAAATTTAGTATCCCCAAAAATTGATGTATATATGTTTCAATTGGTTTCAGATTCATTTGCATAACACAGGGTTTAATATATCAAATAATGAGAGAAAAAAAAACTAGCGGCTCATTTTCATGCTTTCATGTAAAAAAACTGAAAACAGTATTTTCCAAATATTAAAGGAATGAGTGGGTTAATGAAGTTCCTTCTTTGGCCTGTTATTAACAATCGACAAAAGGAATTTGGAAGCAGAACATCAAGCATGTAACTGGATGAACCCTACCGACCATACATAGGGCAGAGGCTCCCTGGTGGGTCTCTCAGGCCTTCTGCAGAGGTCAGCTGAGTTCCCTTGACACAAATCAGAGCTCCTCTGTGATTACCTGAGTCCTGGCAGGCTCTGAGGTCAGCAGACCTGTGTCACAACACTGGATATTCACTTATGAGCTCTGACTTCAAATTTTGTGTCTACAGAACAGATGACAATGCCTGCCTCACTGGGCTGATGAGTCTTGAAAGTCAGGGGAGGATGGGATGCTAGACATTCTGTACTTCCCTTCTTTGAATTTATTCCCCTAAGGCCTCATGTGGGATCCATGAGATTATAGCGACTCTGCCCTGGCTCCAGAGGCACAGCACTTGCTCTAAGTAAGCTAGCTCTCACTCTGGAAAAGCATTTTTTAAAGAGTGCACAGGTAGCCTCTGCAAATTCAATCTCAATGAACCTCAAAATATTTTTCTGAAATTGACGGGACTAGGATTGTCCATCTCTCCATTCCAGAAGGCATGAGAAAACAGGTGGTCCTAGAATTTCTGACCACTTGAGCACATGAGGATTCAATCTTGGGAAATTATCTGTTAGATTTAGAAAAAGCAGGGAGAATGAGCAAGAAATAATGTTCTAGGCGACAACTTTATACCTTGCATCCAATCTCAAGTGAAGCAAGTAAGATAGTTCATGTCAGTCACATGATTGAATGACTTGATTTGCTGGTGATTTGGATCATTTAAGGCAGATTTGTTGTTCTTTGCACTCCAAAGCATCCTAACGAACTCAGTTAAATGAATCTAGAGGATAATCAAGCTCATGAAGACACAACTCCAAGGAGGTCCTCTGTAAAAATGACTAGAAATTCTCTGTCAGTAGTTCTCAAAATGCTTAGATCCCAGATGTCTGGGCAATATGAAAAAAGTCATAGATCCTCTCCTTGGGAAGTAATAAAATACACTTGGACTCACACATAAAAACTTTTTCTTATGATTTTCAATAGCTTCACAGTATCTCTTAAAGTCATTTCGGGTAATAGAACTTGCCATAAAACAAAATAATGCATTTGGCTCAGAAGAGTGACCAGATTCTATTATCAGGAGAACAAGCCTGGGGACAATGCTGAGAGCTGGATGGTGGGGTAACATCTACATCTGTTCTCAACTTAAAAACTGTTTCAGTTCAGCACTGAATATTCTGGCCTTTGCTCTCAGATTATTTCCTCCAGTATCTCTACATCATATAATGAACAAGTCAGATTAACCAATTACAAAATTAAGTGTTGACAAAAGGTGCTCAGGGAGCAGGAGAAATGGCTCAGTGGTTAAGAGTGCTTCTCATTCTCCCAGAGGACTCCAGTTTGGTTACCAGTACCCATATGAGGCAACTCAAACAGTTACTTACAACTTCCAGGGATCTGACAGCTTCTGGCCCCCACCAATACCTACATGCATGAGCACATACCACCCCCAACACACACACATTTTTTATTAATCTTTCAAAAAAGAAAAAGTGCACAGGGCATGAAAATGCCCACAACCACATGGTCCTTAATAATGTCCCTACCCACCTGAGCTGTGCCACTGTCTTGGTAACTGGAAGAAAAGCAAAGATTTCCCCTTGACTTAAGTAAGATGAAGCATTAATTAAGTCCAGGACAAATCTTTTTGACTATAGCTTCTAAACCCAGGCTCCAAATACTGGGAACTCCATTAATGCTGATTTAGCTTTCCATTGTCATATGTTCAAACACTTCCTATGTTACTTCTGAGCTGTGCTTTGCAGTTTATTATAGCATTGCCATTTTCATTTTGTCTTAACCTTTGAGGTCAACTTGGATCAGGTTAATCAGATTTCTCTATTAGAGACTAATGAGGAACATATCCTTGACAGTCATAATTATGAGGATACGAGGCAGGAACTGCCTAGGTGGTTTACAGTAAAAAGGCCTCCCACATCATGACCAGTTTCTTTCTTGGCTAAAAGCCAGAAATGTCCTTGTGCCTGCCATTAAACTTGCCTTTGTCTGAGACCAAAGATGCTGGAAGTTTCTAAGCCAAACAAAATCTCTGTTTCTCCTATAGCCAGAGGCTGGGGATACCAGAAAGGGCATTTTTCCCTATTCCTAGAAACCACATTGAGGATGTGAAGGAAACCCCGGGGACCTGGATACTGGGAATGGGAACTGGACTGACCAGATGATCTCCCCTCTACTCTACTAGCCACCAAAGCTTTTTTTCATGTATGTTTTAATTAAATTGTTGTGCATTTCATATAAAACATCTTAATCATCTTTATACCCTCCTCCCTAGCTGCACTTCCCTTTAGTACCCCCACACACACTGGATTTCATGTATCCTGTCATATATGTTAAGGCATATTGAGTCATATTAGTGTACCCAGACCTTCAGTGCAAGTCTATTCACCAAATCTGTATTAACTCTAAGGCAGTGAGGCCCTGTGGGATCCCATTCCCAGGAACCTCTCCTACTCTACAGGAGCTCTGCCTTCTTTCTCTCTCCACGAATAGAAGTCTTCTTTCTAAAACTCATTCTTTGCAGTCTATGAATTTCATTCTTGGAATTTGCTAGGCAAGAACCCCAAATGAAATCCTTCGGCTTGAGATGGTTTTGGTAACCGTTGTGTTTCTGGGACTCTAGCTTCTCTAGTTAAGCACAACAGGACCAAGAAAGGTTCTACCACTCTCAAAGACACACCACTTTCCATATCAATAGAATGGAAATTGAATTCATACTCAAATGTGCCTTTAGACTTCAAACTATTAAGTGGTTCATAATCAATTAGTAATCTTCTTGTCCTTGTAAGAACTAATGTTGTTCCCTGAATTTGAAGTTCAAACACTTTTAGATGTTTTCCTTCTTCAACTTCTCTCTACAATGAATGTGTATTAAGTAATTGTCTCTCGAACATTAGACTGCTTATCCGGGTATTCTGTTAAACTAAATTTTCAATTTATATGAAGTGTGGGTCCAGATTCTGCACACCTAACCAGCTTCCAAGTGATGCTGAAGTCATCTACTGGACCTCATTTTGAATGACAAAGGCTTTTAGGATTTTCAGAGCCTGGTCTCACATTTTGCCTCCCCCAGGGACCCCTCCTCCAGGCACTCACCTTATCCTTCTTAGGCTCAGCAGGAGCTACTCTTTAAAAGCTTGTTGACCTGCTGTTTCAGGTAATGGTGATCATCCAGCATACAAAGTAAGCTCCAAAGTGTTCTGTTGTTCTAACTGTAGAAGCTACTATTATAAGTACAATAGAAGACATGCATTTATAATGGCCAATCCTGAGACCTGTTTGTATTCAAGTCAACCACGTCAGAAAAGAACCCATCCAAGCAGAATAACAACAGAGGCCCCCCATCAGTCATCTGCAGACTGAGACCCTGGAGACACTGTTCTCATGAACTCCAGCACTTCATTCCCCTAATACATTCTCTGCTTTACTTTCAGTATGCTTTACTTTCATATGATTTTGAAATCTATACTATAGGTACTATACTATATGATTTTTGAAAACTTAGAGATTTTAAAACATAAAGTAAGTAGTCAAAGTCTAAAGTCTTCCAACTTCCACAATACTACAGTTTTAGCAGGTTAGAGAGTAACTGGAGTATCATTAAGGGTTATACTTAAAAAAATAATAATACCCAACATCTAATTTCATCTGTCAGTGTTCTCAAGACACTTTCTTAATTGACACCATCTTCAAAACACCTGAGTGAGGTTACAGCCTTGTAATAGTGATTTCCAGCATGACAAGTTTAATTTTATCTTCAAAATTCTATCTCATACTCCTCTTTAGCAGGAAAGGAATTATGATAGATTTTCCTTCCTAGAAACCCTTCCTCTAAAAAAATTTTCTCACCCACATACCCATATCCTCAAATTCAGAGGCCAAACCAAGAAGTTGTGACATGGCAACATTGCTCCAGTCTGTCTCTGTACAGCTGTCACTCACAGACCAAATCACACTGTGAAGACAGTCCAATGCTGTTCTCTGAAAATAGCTTCTCAACACAGGACAGATGAAAACACTTCAGGGAGAATTTCAAATACCTCTTTCAAACAGCTGTTTCTAATGCTTTCACAGGACAGATTACACATAAAAAGAAACGAGGACATCATTTAACAACACCACTAATTATCTGTAGTTTACATATATTATCACATTTTATCTTCATAAAAACTTTTAATGTATGATCGTCTCAATTTCTCAGATGACACTGAAAACTATAAAAATAAATAACAACTTCTCCCAAAGTCACAGGGCTAGGAAGAAAGTGGCAGTATCTAGGCTTGACTCCAGGTCTAAGAGGCTACTGAGTTCTCCAAAGACCTTGCTTATAACTCTGAGATCAATGCTCTTCAAATTTTAAATGAGTTACCTAAGGAGCCTGTGTATAATGACCTGTATGCAGGTCATAATTCAGTGGATTGGACTCAAATCTAATAATTTTAATTTCTAGCAAGTTGTCAGATAATAGTAATGCTATTAATCCAGTCGCCATGCTTTGAATAGCAAAGCACTAGGCTTGACAATGTTTTTCAAAGTATGTTCCCTAGGCAGTTAGAAGTGGATTGTCAGACTGTACCTGCAGTCTTAGGCATCTGTGTCTTAAGTTCCCCTGGAGAGACCAATGTATGTCTGAGCCTGAATATCAACAGTATATTTCCAGCATTTCCTTGCACATGAACATATATGACTAGATTCTTAACTGACTAGATGTGATTTTCTTTTATTTTCTTAGGTAACAGTGTATGACTTATCTGAAAATGTCACCACATTATTGGCTATAAGATTGTCTGATGAGGAAAAAAAACTGTGGCTATGAAGGTGACCTTGGTTCATACTTCCTCACGTACTATGAGATTCAATCTCAGAAGTCACTAGAGATGGAGAGGATGATTCTTGGCCCTTCTTTTCTCTGCTCTGAAACAGGCAGAAAATTTGTTTCTCAAATGGATCTCCCTACTGTGTGCCCAATCCATTCAGTCTTTTGTGATGGGGAAAATAGTTTCAAATTTTTATTCTAATAATGACTAAGAAATAAGTGTTTTCTCTTGGAAACATGTCTGTTAATTAACAAACACAAAAAAGGATAGTTATCTTAGATCTCCAGTTGGGATGAGCTGCAAGACTCGGCGGAAAATTATAATGCTTAGAAGATGCATAGACATGAAAATGAAAGATTTAAATTTGCATCATTTAAATAATAGCACAGTCTTCATCCACCACATCTCTCATAATAAAATACTTGTACAGTGAGCTATGTGCTTTATTGACATGAATTACCTCATTGAATCCACTCAGCAGTATGCCCAAACAAGTTATTAGTATATTCTCATTTTTAAGATCACATGGTAGGCTTAGAGAGGACACATAATTTAAGATTATATGGTTAAAAGAAGTCAGAGCTGAGATATTCGCTCAGACCTAAAGAATTCAAAGCATATAAATGTTTATATGTATGTGTGTGTATTACTGTTCACTATAATACACTAAAAAAAGAGGCCCACAGTTGGAACTCTATATGGTTTGATGTCATTATATCTACTAAATCTATCAAAAATTATATGGGAAACTTCAAAGTTTAAAAGTATAAATTATATATCCTATATTCTTCTTAGGACTAGAAACCTAACCTTCTTTCCTAAAGATTGCCATAATGCTAAGTAATCCTCTCCACAGCCTATCTACCCATAATAGATGGACTCATGGATCAAGAGTGTCTTTTTCCAGTATCAGCTTCTTATCTATTTTAATATGCATTCCTTCACCCTTGCACACTGGTTGCTTGGGATCATGTCAGAAATTGTGTGTCTGCCCAACGTATTTCTAAAAGTCTCATATATAAAAATCAGACCTAGATTCATCTCCAGTCAACCATTGTTCTAACACAACCTGGTAACTGGGCTTCCTTGGAGAATGAAAGCAGGAGTAGAAACAAGTTTCTTGATCTTCTGCACTTGAAAAGGGGAAACCTATATGCTTCAATACAGAAAGCAAAACAAAATCTTGAGTCCTATAAATAGGAACAAAACCATATGCTGTTCAGCAAAGCAGTCATAAGGAAGATACACTGAAGAAAAACGTACCTTAAAGGCCTCTACGTTTGCAAAGTTGACATAATGACATAGAACAAAACAGTACTCGAACATGGACAATCTGACATCAAGGGACCAAATTCTCTAATAGAATATTACAGAAGTTCTGTTCCTTAGGATCATACCTGGGATTCTAGTGCTTACTGGACATCCCAGGATGCACCATGTGTTTATCTCAAGGAGACTTAGCAGTCCACAATTTTCAGTATTGCAACCAATTCTGAAGAGATTGGTCATGAAGAGATTTGAGGGAAGAGAATCACTTCCTCTTTTGTAATCTTCAGGCACAAACATCATTCCATTATAACAGATGGAATTTCTTGAAACAATGATACTTATAATTCTTTCTCCTTGCAACCTCAATGGAAGTTCAAGGAACATGATTGTATTGCACAGAACAAAGGCAATATATCTCTAGCCTTTGCCTGAAGTCATCATTAGAGATATAAGCTCTTGCATCTGTGTGGGACTTCCATTTGGAGCTGGTTAGTTATGAGTCTATATTCACTTCAAGCCATCTGATTGATTCAAACAACTTTAATGATTCTAACAAAGATGAAGATATTAAACATAGAGCTCATTATTAGTCAGAAGTCTGCCATGTTCCCTGCTGTATAATTAACTCCTTTCATTCAACACATTTGAAATAGCATCAATGAAGAATATTTAATTACCTCCCTCCAGAAGAAGGTCCTGACTCAGATTCAGTAGCCAGTTTTACAATGAAGTCCAAATTTAAATTGCTCTTGCAATAATGTGTTCCCTAACTATAGGGGAAGCTCAAGTCCAGGAATTTTACATCTTAGGAATAGAAATTACATGACAGAATTAGAATAAAAAGATCTTCTGCAGCCTGTTATTTGTTGCAAAATGTGTGAGGCATTTTAATGGCTTTAATGGCAGTGTATTTTCCCAAGAAATCTAAAGGGAATGGACACAGACACACCACACACACACATGCATGCACAAGAGACCATGCTTCATGAACATGTGTGATCAGCACACATCATACTAACAGCAAAACACATTAGAATGGTTTCAATATCAGTATGACCTCGGGCCTCTTTATATCGTGCTACTAGAATATGACAACATGTGGACAGAAGTCACAAAAATGACAACTAAGACAATGTCCACTTAAGCCTCCAGGGCTAAAGTGGACACAGCACAGGTAATTCAGTTAGGCATCCTGTTCCTAGAGCATATAATCTAATTCAGTGAACACAGCACATGCTTTATAACATAATGCACATTTAGTACTATGGCCTTTGGGAAGGACTTCCCCAAACCTAAATATCCATAAAGAAAGAATCATAAGCTCATATTAACTCATAATGTTGACAGATCCCAGGAACCATTCTAACTGCAAGTACTCTGCCTCATTGCAGTTGCTATCAGCATCACCATCATGACACCAGACTGTATAGAGCTCCAACTAAGGGCACCATTTGACATTGGATTATTTGGTATTTAGGGGACAGTTTGATATTCAAATAGAGAGATGGTTCAGAGCCACCCCATGTCCTGACTTTCTTTTGGAAAGTTATACTCTTCCCTATCACTTATAAACACTGACAGCTGTCAAAGGTGACTTTTTTCTATTTCTCTTCTCATGAAGTAAAGGTATAATGCCACATCTGTAAGCCTTCAACAGAATATTCCAAGAATGATGGAAAATGATTGTAGATTTTACCTTCTAGTGGCAACAACCTAACGCTGCTATTAAGATTCCTACTACTTAGACTTCTCTGGATTCTCTCTTTTGATCTTTTGCTTTGATTCTATGAGCTACCAAAGGGATCTGTAAATTCCTAATCTACAGGAGGGAGCTTAATCCAGGTTCTGTTGCTTGTAATTAGACTAATCTGATACAGACACACAGTATGAAGAGACCTGTATCATTATAGCCCTGGCTCTAAAGAATCTTATGGCTAAGTTTAGTGGAAGTAATAGATGCACAGAAAGGATAACGGGATGAGGGATGTGGCTGAGTGGTAGTTCTTGCCTGGCAAGTGCAAGCCCAAGTCCCAGCACCAAACGAACAAATAAATGAAGGATTGTATCATGCAGTCAGTGATAAACAGGAGGTACATAGAATCACAGCTTGAGGATGAGAGCTAAGGATTATAGGTAACATAGAAGGAGTTATGGCAGGAATGATTTTAGCTAAATACTAAGAGTGTATTTAGGAAGAGTAGGTAGGAAATGATAAGAGAGACTTGCAAATAGTGATATATAATTAATATAACAAATATAATTCAACCTACTGATACGTATCTATAAATGTCTTAGCTTCTAATACAGTAGTTTAACAATACACACCGCCTTTGTGCTTCAGATACATGGAAATTCCAGGCTACTTTGAAATGGAGAAAAAGAATACAGAATACAACATAAACTTTCTCTTATAAGGCTTGTTAAGGAAGAGTAAGAGGGATGGAAAGATGGTATAGTTGCCTGTCACTCAAGCACAAGGACTTTAGTTTAGACTACATCCACATAAAAAGCTAGATATGGTAACATGCACCCATAATCCTTGTACTTGGGAGGTGGACACAGGTAGATTCCTGGAGCTCACTGGAAACCTAGTCTTGCTGAACCAGTGACATCCAGATTCAATGAGAGATCTTGTCTGAGAACTAAAGTGGAGAGTGATTGAGGAAGACAACCCATGTCATTGCCAGCCTCAGACCTCCACACCCAGACATGCACACACAAACACAGAGGAGTATGAACACTCAAAAATAGCAGGGAGAATAAATACAAAGGAAAACAGAAATTCAGGAGTTTCAGTTATACCTTCTATCAAGAATAAATAAAATCAACTAATATCAGGACTGCCATATAATTTTTTCTCCCAAAATTATTTCTTTTAATGGGATGAGGGCAAGAAAACAAATCATGGCCCAGTGCAAGCATATTTGTCTATACACTAATATCCCATGGTACCAACAAAACTTTGTCTCCTTGTCTTTAAAATAGAAATGCTTTAGCCCATAAAGGAAGAACATATCCCTTGTAGCTACAGTTAACATTTTGAGTTGCAACAGCAACTCCTTCATATCACTTAGGGCTGTGCTGCTGTTGTATCGCTTTCTGCCTCCTACCTAGCAAAGTACAGAGAAGGAGTCCTGGAGGAGCATGAAAGGTTGATCAAGCTCTACGTTCAATCACAGTCTGGTAGACAGGGCTGGTAATATTAATTTTGCCATACAGTCTTAGCACCACCCCAGTGTTCAATAGATAGATACAAAATATGGACAAGTTTCTTCAATATTTTATAACACTTTGTAAAAAAAAGTTACTTTATATAGCGACATCAAAATAGGTAATGATTCACTATTAGAACCAAAGCACAGCTTTCAGTTCTGCTGGTTTAAGAAGCCAACACCCAAGAAAGCAGATGGCATCTGGATAACGAACTTGCCACTATCTCCACAAAATAATCACTTTTGCCTGGGTCCCTGGAGTAGCCTCCTCATTTTCCTTTCTCCTTCTTTACCTCTTTAAAAATATAATTGGAAATCTGCCAAGATGTTCTTTTAAGATCATGAATAAAGTTATGTTCAATCAAAACAATATGATTCTCTGGTCTTGATGGCTCATGATATTCGAACCACCAGTTTCCAGTGTCCCTCAACTAATTCAAAAGCACACATGTGTCAGGGTGACTAAACCTGCTTCTACTCCATTTTGGAATGTTCCTGTTAGATATTCTTTGCTCTTGTTCCCTTGACACACAGAAACCTGCTTCAATGTTTTATCTACAAGGAAGCCTCCTCGAATTGAATCATTCTGCCCAAAGTAACATCCCCAAGCTCGCTCTTTATTTCTTCACACTGATGTAGTCTTCTTTGTCACACTTACCACCTTTAGAATTAACGTACTGATTCACTCATGGGTCTAATACCCATATGTCTGCTAGAATTCTACTTTCATATAGGCAAGGACCTGATATTGTATCCCACCATGGGCCTTGCACAGAGTCTTGGGCGCAGGGGGCATGTAACAGTCACCTGTCAGTGAATAAACCATTGTACAATAGGAACACACTGCTTACAACACCATATATGCATTTCTTCAATGGTACCTACGGTAACCTTGGATGTATAGCCTCTCAAGGCTGAAGATAGATACTCAACAGTTCATATTTGACTAAAAAGGGAGGGACAGGCAGCATTAACTCAGTTGGCATTGGCCCAAATCATTTACTCTCTAAAACTTCCCCACATTCAAAGTACATTTGACTTCCAATGCACAAGGATTTCTGAAGATGTTTGAAAGACTTGGGACAGTATTCTAACAGATTGATACTTCTCTATCAGAGCCATCATGGATGGATTCAGCAGTTCTAGCCCCTGGACTAGACAGAGGAAATGCCCAAATTGAAAATCACCAAGTTTCATTCGGTAAGAAGAAAATGTATGGGCATTCTCCTTAGCATCTCTCCATAATTCCAGCTAGGACATGAACTACTGCTGGGGGACTCATTACCCCAGTCGTCTGGCAGAGTTCCTGTCCAAGAGCAGGAAGAAAAGACTCCACCCACTACATCATCTTAATCAGCAACTTAGAAAACAGTGTCACATAAAACAGCAGCCGACCTGAAAAAGTGCAGCAGTTGCAACAGCACTTCGAACTAACCACTCAGCTCAACTTCTGCATAATTAAGAAGGTGGTTTATGACAGGCATTTGTGGCATTTAAAACATTAAAAGGAACAGTAGCAGAATGTGCCACACCAGGAGCTGAATGCAGAGGAGGTGGAGAGGAAGGAGGCTGAGCCTGAAGAAAACAGTCTTTTTTCTTACTAGAGTCTCCTTTTTTTCCCCTCAGATTTTTTTTTCCTTTCTCCTGCAAAATGAGTAGCTGAGGGGATAATTTAGCAACTGGGCTTTTGCAAAGGTAACTGCTGTGTGCTTAAATTACCAGAGAAATGCTTTCAATTGCTCCTCTTTAGGACGAAAGCACTGCATGGTATTTTCCCAGGATTGGAGCTTTGCACACAGCAGGAGTGTTGAGGGGAGTGATGGGAAAGCAGGACAGGAAGGAGAGAAGGATGGCTGGGAATGATAAAACTTTGGGTTATCTACTTTGGGATGCAATGTTTGAGAACGGAGAAAAGGATGGTCATTATATATGTACGGGAGGCATCCCATTTAGTACCTCCTGCGAAGGGGTCTGAGAAAACAAATTATTCTCCTGGTCAACAAATATTTACTAGACCTCTACTATGTTACAGACACCAAGTCAAATGCTGTATATACAGAAGAAATCAACTCTGCCCTCACAAAGATCTCAAGGCCTGAAGCCTAGAGAACCATACATAACATAGTAAGATGAGTAGATGACTAATAAGCTGTAAGAAAATTCAGGAGAAGGAATCATAGAGTCCACTTAGGTGAAGCTTCCCAGAACACAGCAAGTTTTCAAGTAATGTTTCTAAATCAGAGAATCAATAAAACAGTAGATCAATCAACTCATTTATAAGGAAGATATTTTCTGAGTCTAACAGAATGAGGAGCTGCCTAGACACTTTCAGCAGAAACAGATTGTATACACATTATACACACACACACACACACACACACAAAAGAGTATACAGAGGACCCAGGAAAGGCTGGGTATGTGCTGGAGCCCCTGGCGCACACTGGTAAATAGCAGAAACTGAAGCTGGCATGTTCGGAACTATACCGGTTTTTAAGCATAAGTTTGATGTGACCAAGAATACAAAAGTAAGTAAATAAAAAACCAAAATTCAAAGACAAATGAGGCAGTTAGAAGTCTTTCATTATAGTCAAGACAGAGAGGGAGGAGTACTGGAATGAAGGTCTCCTTCAGTCATGCAATTCAGAGAGATCTGCAGACTCTGAACATTGGTAACACATACCCACCCATGTGGAGTAAAGAGGAGAATGCAGCCATGCAGATAGGCAACACAATTAAAACCATGCCAAATTTCTATCTCCAAAATGCACAGATGCACTCCTTTCTAAGCAGAATATGCTCTCACCTGGGAATGGAACAGAGTACAAAAACTACCTGAATCAAATGCTTTCTAAATATCTTCACAAAGACAATAAGAAAGCAGCTAATAGGCATAGTGTTTTCACATACACACAAATGTACGAGGACCCACACTAACAGGACACAGAGGAAAAAGCCTTACAATAAAGAATAATGCTAAGATTATATACATATACATACACACAGATATATATATATATATATACACACACACACACACACACACACATACACACACACACACTTCAAGAAAGAGGACACATGTTCCTTGATATTTCTTGGTAGAGAACCAGATAGGATGATAGATAATGACCAATAATTTGACAGTGTGAAAACCGTTCTTGAAAAATGCAGTGAAACCAGAATTTTAGCACTTGCTGTCTAAACTTTAAGTGTTGTATGAAACTAAAAGTGACCTTCTTGAAAATTGTCCTGGCATTCCCAGAGTCTGGATTTCCTATGTAGAAAATTTCTATATCGCTCTTTGAAGTTGAAATGTGAAAGCATACATTAGCCAGGCACGGTGGCTCACATCTCTAATCTAGCATTTGGCCAAGTGAGGAAGGAAGAATTACAGCAAGTTCAAAGCTAGCCTGGGACACACAGCAATTTCCAGGCCAGACGGGGCTGTACAGAGAGGCCTGGGCTCAAGAAAAAAAAGAAATGCATTAAATTGATTAAAGAACAATGATGGCCATCAAAAGTTTGAAGCAGATCTAAACTCTCCTGTTCCAGCTTGCCTAGGTCGGAACGAAATCATCCATTTTGCATCCTTGCAAGGACAAAATCTTCATGCTCTACTTTTTTCTCCATTTTCTTTCTATTTTCTTTACATTTCCTTGCCTTTCTTTTTCCCCTTTCCTTTCCTTTTCTAGTAGCTCAGTTCCCAGATCAACTCATTCACAAGTGACTTCATTTAAAGTTCCTCTCAGTCAAAATGTTCAACCACTGAAAATCCTCTTTCATGCACACCTTGCTTTATAACATTCCCTTTTACCTCTGAAAACATACCCCCACATTGACTCCTTTGATCATTTGAATTCCATGTGCAAGATCAATGTGTAACACAAAGGACAATATTTTACAACTTGACCGAGTTCATCATAACTGGGCTTATCAGCTTTCCCAAGATTACATAAGAAGTTCCCAAACACATTTCACTGTTTCTCTATGTTCTTACTTAACTAGAGTGTACCAAGCAATAGTCTAAATCCTGGCTGGACCTGCTTTTGTGAATAAAGTTTTATTATAACTAAGCCACATCTATTTTTTTTAATATACTATCTATGGTTGCTGCATGTTACAACAATTGAGAGCTGGACAGAAATGACAGGACTTGCAAACCCCAGAGTCACCTTAATTTGCATTTCTCACCTATTTTGTCAAAACAACAAGAAAAGTTGCTACTAGAGTCACCCACTGGAGTTTTTGCTATTGTTTTCTGTTCATCTTTAGCCTTTTCTTACTCACTGGTAGGTCAATGGAAGTGAATGTTTATATGATCTGTATGTGTTAAGAAGTGAAAGGAAAATAGTCGAATTAGTCTGAGTAGCATTTCTACTGTAAGAGTAAGAATAAAATATGTACACTTTGCCTAAGGTAGGAAACAAATACAGTTTCCTATTTTAATAATTTGCAATTGAGTTAGAGTTTCTTATTTAAATCCCATTAAAATTAGCATGTAACGATATAGGTAGAAATGCCATGCCCCTAGCTTAAAATTTAAAACTTTCTTCCTAAAAGTGACATTAAATACCAAAGGTAAAGCATTATGACAAATTGAGAGAAACAGAAAATAGAATGCAGGAAAATGTGTAATGTGTTAATTTTTTAACAACACTTTTGAACAACAGGCTTTATCATTTCATTTTTCATCATGTTCCCAAATTATGCAATGTGTCCTGAAAGGGCCAAACATATTTGCTCTCCAGAACTTTATTGAAAATGTTTTCTCGATCCCGCCCTAATCCTAATGTGACTAGTGACACATAAGAATGCACCTGTCCTTAAACAATTAAGCCAAACTCTAACCTCACCTTCAGAGCTTTTTACATTGGTCACTGGGGCTGAAGTAACTCTTATAAGTTTTATTTGTGAATTTTACTTAAGAATGTAATATGTTCATCTTTGTGATATCTACTATGAACTTCTCTTACTTAACTTGTCTGATTATCTCTACTGCTATCAACAAGGCATTTGAGACAAAGCAACCCCAAAGAATGGAAAAGTATGACAAAAAAGAATCACTGCTCTTGGAATAAAATTAAAGCTAAATATTGTGTCATGAATCTCTAATGTCCAAATAATTATGTCAAAGAAAGTCTCTTCTTTCTGTATGTATCACATGTATTTAATAAGGACAACAAACATGCTTATACAATAAAATAACCTAAAGTAAATTAAATTAATATAAATCAAAGAAGACTGAGTTGGAAATCACACAGAAAGGTGTTATGCCAATGTGGAAAATAAAAACGCCTAGTAAATTTCTTTTTCTTGTATTCTTTTTGAACTTCTGCTTGTGGATAAAACTAAGAAAACATATTCAGATAAATAAGGCCAACTGGCAGGTTTCCACAGTCTGGCATCCAACATTGCCATGTAGCTTTATCTCAAGGCAAACATGGAGCTTTTATGCTCATTTCAAAAAGGGATTAGGGAGTCACCTGGAGCAAAGATGAGAACGAAAGAGGCAGAAATGGATCAAGGCCACAAACCATGATGTGGAAGACAGAGTGGTGGAGTGGAAAGGGGAAACCCTTAGAGTTTAGTTAGCTGTCTGTTAATTTAGACCAGTGCAAGTCCGTGGTTGTTGACTGGCTTTGAGATTCCTTTCTGCGGAATGGGAAGAATGGTACCTACTCACATTATGTTGTCCTTGGGCTAAACAATAATATGGAGAGATGTATCTAGCCCAGTGCCAGACACACTGTTGGCACGTAATAAGCAGTGCTGTTAGTATGATTTAAGGAGATGGACTTGGGACTCTTTTATGCATTGGGGTCCTAGAGGAGGAAGGGGATGAGATTCAGTACCCTGTGGCCTCTATTACCCATCTGAAATCATTATCATCACTTCCAAGTCTTAAATTATGTAAAACAATCCCTGTGGTGCAAATACTAAGCAAATGGTAATGATGTCACTTTGGCAAAGAATGTAAATATCAGTGCAAATGGACAGCTCCTGGAAAGGCAGCTGCTTTTATCTCATCTCTGCAGCAGGCTCCCTAGCAGATTGAGACATCAAAACCACAATAAGAGAGGACATGCACAGACCCTGCTCTCTGTCATTCCAACAAGGGAAGCTCTCTCCTGTTCTGGAAGGAGAAAAACTACGACTATGCAGCTAAAGAGAAATTGTGTCTCACGGCTAACCTGTCCTTTAGCAGACAGGATGGCATTGTACATGGAGGCAAGTCAGAGAATGAACGATAGCACATATGCAAGGTGCCACATCTAAGTGGCAGGCTTCTCACAGCCATGCATGGCAATTCTAGGCAATGCCTTTGGGGAATAGATGATAGCTGTAGTCTTGACAGGAAGACAGAGTGAGAACTTTTTGAACAAGTATGTGAGCGAGTGCACACACGCACACATACGCATACACATTTTCACCTAGGGCAAAAACTTTGGCATCACAAAGCAAGCCACATGGGAAACTGCTATTACGGCATTAAATAATATTAAGAATTAGCAAATCATTTAATATGAGTGTTTACTTTGATGTCTGCACATAATTACGGATACTTTAATCATCCTACCACTGCTTGTTATGAGTTTTAGAATCTACCAACCATATAACCAAACCACAAAACAGTATATAACAGGGTCTTTCCTGGAGGAAGTGTGAACTAGGATGCAGAATTGAGTCTTTACACCGGGAGGGCAAGTGAAAAATTTAAAAGACAAAGGTATCAGAGTCAAGCATGGCTCCTTTGTTGCCTTGTCTCAGTTAGCTTAGAGAAAGGCTTGTTCTCAGCTTTCTGGCCTCAACACACTAGATCAACAGTTCTCATTCTCTTTAGCATCAGAACTCCAGGGCCAGGAAATCTCAGCTCTGCAAGAGGTTAAGCAAATGCCAAAGTGAAAAGAAAAGGAGAAAGCAATAAAATGGCTTATTTCTAATGTTTCCTTTCCACAGTCCCATAAGGAAAGAAAAATAGAAAGATAGCAGCAGTGTAGAGCAGCGAATGGGGGACTGCAACAGAAGTAGAAAGTCAGAGATGAATGCACACAGACAAACACAAACCTTATGTTTCAATGAATAATTCAGGACTCACGCTGCATTGATGCTTTAGACAGGGAGGGCAAGTGGAAAATTTAAAAGACAAAGGTCTCCAACTCCTTGTTGATTCCTTGCAGCTATTTTCTTTATTTTATTATTATTGCTCACATACCTACATATATATATATATATATATATTTTTTTTTTTTACAAGCCTACAAAGTTAAAGATATCTATAAGTCATCTTGACAGAGGCAAGTTTATGTTCTGAGTACTAACTAGATAACAGGAAATTCTATGTAGATCCTACAAATGTCGGGTTGGGCGTATCGGTCATTTGGCCAAGTACCTCTAGCATGCGTGAAGACCTTAGTTACATCACTGGCACAGCATAAACTGGGCATGGTGACACACACCTGTAATCTCAGTGCTCCAGAGGTAGGGCAGCATGTGAGAATGAACAATCATCTGCTATGTAGTGAGTTCAAGGCATCTTCAGACACAGCTTAGGCTATATCTTAAAAAAAAAAAAATTAAAATAGTTTGAGGCCAAGATGTCTCAATTGTTGTCTGACAATACTGTCTCTCTCTAAAATACAAAGATTTCCCATTCCAAGTACTCCTGAGTAAAGGCCCCTGTTCATGAATTTCCTGTTCTTCCTGGCATCACTTCTTTACTAATCTGTAAACTTAGTGCACATATACTCTGTTCCTGTCTTGCAGGGACTTTTCTTCTTCAGATTAATTGGTATTTGGAGTGCTTTAAGGAAGAGTTTTGGCTTCCCTAAGATTGAGTGTAAATGTGTACTTGGATTTATGTGTTTTATTAATATCTTTTATCTGATTTTTCAAAAGAAAGAACAGGCCTCCCGTATATCAGTTACCAGATTTCAAGTTTTCTTGGCATTCTTTCCTTTTGTAACCTGCCCTCTTTATGGGCCAGGTTCTGCTTACTTTAACTCAGCATCATTCTTTACCAACTCTTTCCAGGCAAAAGTAAAAGGTAAATAAAGCAATAGCTTCTACACCTGAACTCAGATTTTTTTCATGAGGAATTTAGTTCCACACTACCTAAAATCTAGATGTTAAGTTCTTAACACATGCTTTCTACATGAACCAGTAATAGAAACAGTAGGGACAATTTGCTATTAATCTGTTGCCCTTCTGGGCAAACAAATGCCTCCCTATGAAAGTAAGGAAAAGGAGCATCCCATCACAGCACTGCGGTAGACACTATGTAACGATGTAACCGCCCAGTTACATTGCTACACTGGTCTAAACCAAGCGTGAGAACCCTAATGTTTCACGCCTCATTGACTCTTTGTTCAGTTTGATAGGAGAGCTTCCTTATGTTGAATAATAGCTGGTATTCTAACTTCCAAGCTCTGATTCTATTTCTTCACATGAAAACTATACTGACCACAGAAACTCCTCATTCAAAGTATCACTCACCATGTGTGTCCCCAATAGACGCTTTATCTGGTATCCACCTGCCATCACTGAAGTTACGTTTTAACTGCATTTTTGAAATTTTTGCACAATATATTTTCACCATATTTAGACCCCCTCCCCTATCTGAATCCCTCTTAAAGTCCCCCCACACAAACACACCAGATTTCATGTGCTTTGTTATATATATTAAGGCCTATGTAGCCAAGTTTGTGTTCCCAAATGTCCTTGATATATATCCATTGACTGGAGCCTGGTTAACCTAACTAGTATCACATCTTTAGAGGAAACTAACTCCCCTTTTCTGCAGAACATACTTTGGACACAAGACTTGGAGCAATCTAACAGGAACTGAATGAATGCCTCTCCCTGAAGACTATCTCCCATAGTATCAAAGGATACTATGCAACTAGTCAAGGGAGAAAACCAATTAGTGATTACATCCAGCTGAAAAGTCTATGAACCACAACAATGACCGGCCCAGCAAATAATCTCTACTGGTGCAGTAGTGTTGCTTTTAACTTGGGACCAATCAACAGCTGTCTAATTGGACTTAAATCACGCTCAGTGGAAAGGAATATGGGCGTGGTACTGTAAACAGATGACTGTAGAGGTCATAGATCCAAGAGAAAAACCTACATTTGTCACATTCCTAGATCAATGTGTATCCTTACATTTATAGAACACTGTACCTCTCACCACTCATCAAAGAGGGTTCTTTTTGCAACAGATAGAGACTATTACAAAATTCAACAACTGATCAAACATAGAGAATAAGAGTTTGTGAGGTGCCTGGCCCTAAGTGACCCATCTACAATGCATCCTCTACACCCAAGGCTCAGGAAACAGCAGAATATGGAGAAGAAATAATATTAATGCATCTCTCAACTCTCACCATGGTGATTAACTCAGAAATATATACCTGGCCAACGTGCAGATGATAAAAGACAGCAGAGTGCTTATCCCTGAGTAGGACACTATATAAAAACTCTGCCCCTGGGATGGAGAGACTGCTCAGTGGTTAAGAGCACTGACTGTTCTTGCAGAAGACCTGGGTTCAAATTCCAGTACCCACAAGGTGACTAACAACCGTCCATAACTTCAGTTCCAGGGGATCTGACTCCCTCTTCTGATCTCCATGGGCATTGTACAACACAGGTACACTTATATACATGCAGGCACAACACTCATAAACATAAAATTAAAAAGCAAATCTCTGTCACCAAGAGGTCATGGACCATTTTGGAAAAGAGGGCATAAAAATTGTAAAAGCCAGAGGTGGTTGTTGGCCACAAGGAAACAGAATTTTCCAGACAGCTGGGAAGTTATTCATATGAACTTACAGCAATGGTGACAGGATGCAAAAGGTCCATGCAAGCTAAAGTCAGACAAAATCCCAGCACAGACCATGGGAAGGAGAGGAAAAGCCCCAATGCTGGCTGAGGAACTATTGGCAACCGATATCTGCTAAAGAAGTCATCCTATGTGTCTATTCTCAACAATAATCTATATGGCATTCCTTCAGAACAGAACCTTATATTCAGGGCTTTTTCAGAATGCCTCCTCCTCTATGACTGCCAGGAGCTGCCTGAATATCACAGCTTCTATGCGTTGAACCAGCACTAAGTTCAGGATAACTTACTGTATACATTTCTTTTATCATCTGATTGTCCACACTGAATTTCTAGTCAGCTGGAATTCCTGGCCTGTTTCATAATAGATTTTCTCCAAACTAGTTGTAGCTGCACATTTATTTGTTTATTTTAATGCAAGAAGAGAACTCTAGAATGAGAGAGAAATAAATTTTACTCTAGTGGCATTTTCAAGCCCGTGATCTTAGACATAGTATATTTTACTAGCAGTCTTCCTATAGATATAAAAAAAAAATTTGTAATTCCATATCGAATATCCTCAAAGAATTGGGAGACCTAAATGCCAAGCATGAAAGAGGTGTACAGTAAATGTTAATTCCCTGACACTTTACTTCATGAGGCCAGATAATCAAAAGTTGTTTTGATTCGCTATTTGTTCCACCTGGAAATTTGATTAAGTATATGTTCATCGCCTTACTACGAGCTGTGTGAACGTAATTCTAGTATGTCATCCTCTCATCTTCACACACAGGCCCTGGCAAACGTGCACCCACACATACACACACAGACAAGAAAAATAAGAATGTAATAAAAAGTGTTGATAGGATGAAAAACAAGCACAAGTATATAGAAAATAACACTGGCAAAACAAGCATCAACAAACTGCTTAAAAATCTCAAAATCATGCAGATACCATAATTACTTTAAAAAGCATTTCATTTACAACAAGTATTTACTGACGGTCAAATAAGCACCAGACAGCATGATGAATATTGGAGTTCAATTCTAAATGAAGTAAGTAGCCACTCCCAGTATTGAGCAACCAGAAGGGGGACGCTTACTTTGAAAACAAAATTCCTGCTTTGGTTCAGCACACTTAATTACCCATAAATGGTATGTTACGTTGATTTCATTGTATATTTGTAAAACTACATGAAATAAGCATTTATGTCCACCCATTTATTATGCTTTAGGTTACATAGGAGGTGTGCAGAACTTCTCTAAGCTACAACATCTTATGGATATCAATATCTCTCCCTTGAACTTGGCTTATTCATTAACAATGCATAGCTTATAACAGCAACTCATGATGCCTTAGCAAATGATAAAATTTCAAGATCAAATTGCAGAATAAAACCAACGCTCAGCAGAGAAAAGTGGACAACTGTTTACTTAGTCTACTGACAGCACTTCCTATAAATATGAGCGGATTTTGTATTTACTTGTGGGTATTTGCATGTTAATAACCAGTGAGCTCTGCTTCCATGAATAGCATTTCAAAGGCATGTTCTTACTGAACATAGGGAATTGGAAAATTATAGTAATTAATTAGTCACCTTGGGCAAAACTACCAATCTGCATATATTCCCCAATTTTATGTTTGAGTCTGAATTATTTGTTAATGTCTTCTCTAATTTTGTCAGTATGACTATGATTTTATATTATTATTTAAGAGCAGAGACATAAATTAATTCTGGGTACAAAAAAAAAAAAAAAAAAAAAAAAACAGGGACCACATTTGAACAGCTATGGTCTTAAGCCAAATGACAATGGTAAAAATGCATAACTACACAAGCTAAAAGGAGAGCACTCCACACAGGGACATTGCAGAACATATTGTGACCAGACAGAATCCTGCCTGTTTGTAAGAAAATCAGATTCTGGAAAAAGAATAATCATCAATAGAGTTGGTCAAGAAAGAATACAGTTCATGGGGAGGGTAATGGCTTTGCTACACTTAATTGCAACGAGGATTTAAATATCCATAATTTATTTGAGTCATTACTATAACCTTGGGTCTTCCTAAATACATGTGAAATTACAGTGTTGATAATAATCACTCAGAAATACCAAATTCAGTGTCTAGGAAAGGCTCTACGTTCCAGTGGAAAGGACTAGAAGACTACATCTTATAACTTCACACACAATCCTATAAATTTGAACATCCTATCATTTCAAATATCTCAAATCCCCTAAAATATCGGGTGTGATTCTATTTTGCAATTTTTACTCCTGTTAAATACTAATTGCTAATTTATTTCTCTTTCCAAAAGCTCTTGCAGAGCCTGAGCTTTTCTTCATTGAATTAGCTTGTCCTGAGGATACAGCTAAACCTGCCTTTGATCAGTGTTTAATCCTTCTAGATGCTCAGGGTGTAGTTTAGTATCTATGAGAAAGTGATTATAAAATACAGAACAGCTTTTGCTAGCACAAGAACCAACCAATCAGAGTTCTCGGTCTCTTCTTCTGTCTCCACAGAAAAGGGATCATATTACGGAAGGAAAAATTTGAAAGTCTAGTCATACTCTTAATTAAAAAGATCTGGTCTGCAAGTCTAGTAGATTTCACTCTATTTATACTAAAGGAGGTTTCATAAACAGAACTACAATACAGACAGGAAATAAGGGACCACAGACTCGGCTGCTTATGTTTACAGGCATTGCTTTGGCAGACATTATGAGCTGACTATCAAAAAACATTGTCCAGAAACAAAATAGCCATCTAAATTGGTCAAAAATAAACTTAGTAGAAAGAAAAAAAATAGAACATTAATATTCAATGATTAGAATCTAAACCACAAGGAAGGGAAGGCAATGTTGAGCGAGGGTACAGTTACATAAATGTGCGTAATGAGCCAAGAAATTATAAAATACACATGCGACGACATGAATTTTGGGACATTTTCCCTGAGGGATAATCAGATGAATATACAAAAGCAATAATCAACCAATAATGTCCAATAATTATTCAAATTTTATATCAAATGACATTCCAAAGAAATTAAACAACAAAAAAAGCAGTGCTTTTCAAACTCATCTCTAGTTTTCCAGGTTCCTGGATTCACCTGTTTATTAGGAACTCTTAAAAGCCCTGTACTTCTCAACCCACAGCCCATCTTTCTGACACGGCAATAGCTGAAGAAGGTTCAAGGTTGACAGTTATGATCACTTTGATCTAGAATCTTGCTGACAAAAATAAATGAGAGCAAAGCATTCTGGTGGCATTCCAAAGGTAACGTGTCGCAGTTTTCCGCCCCTGATGGAGAATGTGAATCAGCCCTGCGTCCACCTTAAGATAGAGCAAGGCCCAGCTCCACTCTGTGTTTCCAGGTTTGGATCAATGCAAACCTCTTCCTCTTCTACCTACTTCTCCTCATGTGTACCTCCCCAGACCTTGAGTTTCTTTTTGTGCATGTTGTGGAATCTTGAGCTTGGGACCTGAGGTCTTTATTCCCAGCTTTGTCTGAGGGTTAATTTATTTACCCACATTATTCTTTTCTTAACAGTCTAATTGGCTTGACCAATCTAACTTGAGATACATCTGTGGAAAATCCCACATGGATATTTTCACTGAAACTACAACATCATCAACACTTAGTTCTGTTACTAGTACTATCATGATTGGAAAACCATTTTTTCTCATGTTTTTTCAAGCACCAGCAATAAAACATTCTGAGCACTCATTCTATAATAGAGGAATACGTGTTTATAATATATAGATCTTTAACTACTATTCTACTTCATTAACTATATTATGAACTGTGCTGTAATAAAAACATAAAATCATAGGCCAAAAATAAATACAACTGGGCATTTGAAACATTTCAGTATCCAAGCCCTGTAATGGATACTCCTCCCTTTGCAGCAAGTGCTCATCATACTGAGTCCTTATCAGTTAAACAGACTGATATAATTATGTTTCCAGGAATTTTCTCTCCTGTTGGAATTGAATTGTGTTTCTCTCAAAAGATTCCTTAGAAATCCTAACCCCCCAGTATCTCAGAATAAGACCTTATATGGAAATAGGGAGTTAAGATGAAGTTACACTAGAGTACACCAGATTCAGGTGTCCTTAGAGAAAACACAGTCCCTTTGGGCTGATGCCATAGCAGGGTAAAGCAAATCCTCAAGCAATCTGGCTGGAAACCAAAGAAGACCAGCAAGTGACAGAAAGATCAAAATCAAGGAAGAATCCTCCTAAAAAGTCCAGAGGGAACACAGCCGTGCTGACAGCTTGATTATGGATGTTTCACCACTTGAACTGTCATACAATTAACTTCTGGTTTTTCATCAGTCAATCAGTTTCATGATGGCATCCTTGGGAGACCAGTACACTTCCTAACACTGAAAACAGCCTTAATTCCACCCAAACCATAGACCCTGATGAATAAATATACCCAGGTGGAATCTTTTCCTGCTGTCACAATTTAATAAAGATAGAGAGGGCCATAGGAAAGAGGGGGGGGAGAGGAGAGGGAGAGAGAAGAAAAGACAGGAAGAGCAGAGAGGGAATGGAAGGAGAGAGGAGAAGCCAGAGGAGAGGATATGGAGTAGAGGGACTATATGATGCTAACAGTCTAACATAATAGAGCAGAGATTCTCTAGGAGTATATAAACTTTCATCTTATAGTAACAAACATGTAGGGTCAACTGGATATACACCCAGCTAGTTACATCAATTATTTAAATGGTAAAATGTTGTCCTAAGTAAATGGAAAAAGATCAGTGCTTCAAACCTACTCTGACCACCATTCATTCCTTCTTTCCATGATTCAGTTAATCAAAGGTCAATGATTGTATCATCAGGAAACACAAAACAGACTGGATCATGATTGTCTCCAAGCTCTATTAGTTGCTAAATATTTTAATAACATCCTTGCCAAGACACCTAACACAATTTTTTTACTTTGTTGTTAAGGAAACAGTTCCCACAACTAGGACCCACAAGAGAAAAGCAAAATCTCTAGTTCATGCACATTCATTTTCTCAGTTATCAGCATCAAAAGCTCATTGTGAGTCAGAAAGGAGATTCATTTAAAAGGTGTTGGATATAAGAAACTATTTGTATGACTCTCTTGCAATGTAGACTAACATTTTTCCAGCCAATCATATTCCTGTCTTAAGACTAGAGGTGATGGGAGAGAAAAAAGTGGGGACCACGCTTTCCTGATTCAGTATTGCTCTTCCTATCAGTGCTATCAATGCAGTAAATTTAGAGATTTACACCTGGCAAAGTGATGGATTCAGGCTGATTGATTTTGATGTCTAGTGATTTCAGAGTGCTGTTTGCATGTGATGTCACCTGGAAATGTATTTCTTATTTAACTCTCTCCCCAAAGGGCCATATCTTTCTCTGCTTTCCTCCTAGAAACAAATAATAGCCCATATTAAGAAATAAAGCTTTGTGTAGCATTGAAATGCACTAAATAAATTTTTTTCTGGGGCATAACTTCTTTCTGGCTGGGCTAAACATGATAGACAGAGCTACCAAGAATATATTCATTTTCATTTTCTTATATCCTTTTTATATTAAAGGACAATATAGCCAAGAATATGATTAACTTGCTGGCAGTTAACTCTATGTAATGTCAACTGATTTGGAGAAGAATCTGGTGTTATTTATTATAATATGTCTCTACAGGGACTGAAGAGATGGCTCAAAGGTTAAGAGCACTGGATGATCTCGCAGAGGATCTTGGTGTGGTTCCTAATACCCACATGTGTCTAACGACCATCCATAACTCCTGTTCCGGGGGAACTGATGCCCTTTTCTAGCCTCTGTGGGAATTGCACAATACTAGTAGACATATACATGCAGGCAAAATACTCATACACATAAAAAACATTAATACTTCTCTGCATATTTTAATTGAGCATTTTGAAATCTGTTTCACCCAATGGTCACTGAATATACCTTTGTATATAACCAAATTTTGTTTTTGTATTTCTTATTTTCTACCTTACTTCTGGTGAAATTTCTTTGCTGAAAAAAAAAATCACATTTCTGCTAAAGGATCTTTTAAAGTAGTTTCTCTATAAGGACCCCCTTTCTTTTTAAAGAATAGATTGGAACATTAGGCCTACATTTAGAACAATATAGAAGACATGTCAACCACTTCATTCTTTGTGAAGAATTATTCCCAAGCACCTCTTGAATTTCATGCAAGGAAAAGACAATTAATCATGTTCTTATCTGGACCCACACACTCCCCTTACTTTGGCCAGGAATATTTTAAGGTTTGCTTCGGTGGTTGTTGTTGTTTGTTATTTTGAAACGAGGTCTTCCTGTAGCCCCAGTTGGCCTGGAACCCTCTATGTATACCTTGATCTCACAGAGATCTCCCTTCCTCTGCCTCCTAAATGCTGGGATTAAAGGCATGTGTCACCATACTTGGCTGTATTTTAAGTCTTAATGTAGTGAATGGAACCATTGCAATAATTCTGGCTATTCACTAGCATGTTTAGATGGATAGAATCAACAGCACATTACAGGATAAGGGAAGTAAATGAAAGAAATTGGATAGATTAAGATCACATGGGAGTTCCAACATAACTCATGGGCTGCCAAGTGTTAAAGGAAAACAGGGCTGCGGTGGAAGCCACAGAAGACTCAGACAGACCACAGGCAGGTAATCCTGGCAAGAAACTCAAACACTTCCCTCAGATGAATGAGGAACACACATTGGCAATTGTGACCAGCCTGAGTATATTCTGAATAATTCTCCAACACCTTAATGATGATCACTTCTTGACTGTCTAAGATAGACACTCCTGATTTTATTATTTATCTAGTTTCCACCTTGCTCTCAGACCACTTCATGAGTCCTCATATCATTGTGGAACAGTCACGGAGCCTCCAAACTAAAAGAATAGAAAGATGCATAGAACTGCCTTCAAGACTGTTTTTAAAAACCCCTTTTAGCACTTAAATGTGCTCAAAAAGTATTTTGGGCATGTCTGACTATAGTCATGGATTCTTTAGAATACCATACATCAGTTTAAAAATTCCTAGAAAATTCATTAGAAACCATAAGGACTTGTCTATCCTTCAATGACTTTAAGGCTTAGCACCTTAATTCCTCCAAGTGCAATGAACAGCCAGATGCCATGCAACTAAGGTTAAGGTGGATTACACCATTGATTTGAGAATAAGTGTGGTAAGGAGAAGATAGGGCTGGAGAAACAAATAAACCTAAGTCACAGGTAAGAAAGCATAAATGGAAATTCCAGCATATACATACAGCAAAAATGGCAATATGATTGGAACATTGCCTCCAGTGTTGACAAATGGAGGAATGAAGGTAAGTACTTTGAAACTGTGCCTTTAAAGAAAAGAGTAAGATAAAAGAGATCTGATAATCAATATGAACAGTATTTTTGATATTTATTACTTTTAATTTTTTTGTGTGTATGAGCATATTGCCTGCATGTAAGTGCACCCCTGTCGTAGTCATACAGAGGTCAGAAGAGGGTGTCGAATCTGCTGGAACTGGAGTTATGGACGGGTGGTAGCTGCCATATGGGTGCTGGGAATCGAATCCAGGTCCTCTGCAAGAGCAGCAAGTGCTCTTAACTGCTGAGCCATCTGCTCTAGCTCCCATGAATAAGAAGCTGGGATTAAAGCATACAAGACAAAGAGCACACGAAAGCTGGGAAAATGCAAACACCTGTAAAACACACAGAGGTGCTTCAGGAGTACTTAATACTTCTAACACCTTGATCTCAGTCTTAGGCTTTGATAAAACAGGTCTTGGTTGTTTAAGTTACTCAGTCAGTACTTTATTATGACAGTTTTAGAAAATGTGCCAAACAGCTTCAGTTGTCAACTTGACACATATGGAAAGAATGATTCTAAACCGGGAAAAGCCCTGCATCAGACTGACCTATGGGCATGTTTGTCAGGCATTTTCTTCACTGTGATGGTATTAGGCTCAGTTCACTATGGGCGTGGCTACCTTTGGGTTGGTGGTCGTGGGTTGTATAAGAAAACAGAGCACAGGTCAGAAATGCAAGCTTGTAAGTAGCATTCCTCCACGGTCTGTGCTTCAGTTCCTGCCTCTGAGTTTCTTCTCTGCTTAAGTTCCTTCCTTGACTTCCTTCAGTGATGGATTGTGACCTGGGAGTTATAAGATGAAACGAATCCTTTCCTCCTAAAGTTGGTTTTGATCAGTGTTTTATCACTGCAACAGAAAAGTAACTAGAACAGCAAACTAACACTGATGGCCCCTTCAGATAACTGCATCCCTGGTCATTGTTCCAACTGGAGATTCATAAACTACTCAGAGCCAGAACCACCCAGTTAAGTGACTTGGATTCCTAACCCTCAAAAATCGATGAGATAATAAACTTTATTATTTTATGCTACTGAGTTTTGGGTGAATTTTGGTAAAGCAGCACTATTATAACTGATTTTCCAGTAGCTAAACAGGGTGGTAGAACATGGAGTTCTCTAAGCTTTGAAGTCAGATCTATTACATTCAAATCCCAGCTCAATCTTTCTGTGGCTGTGAGGCCAGGAACAACTCAATTTTTGTGAGATTCACTTTCTTTATGCAGAAAGAAGGTCATAATAAAAATTATTATGCATAAGAAGAGATAAAGAAGTCATGATGAGTACTCGGTATAATGAAAAGTAGCTATTAAAATTAGGGTGGTGAAAAGACTCTAAACTGAATCAGGTTGTTTACCAAAACCAACGACTTTCTGGAAGTATAAAGAGTGCCCCACCTGTGCCTTCCCAAGAGACCCTTCTTAGGGAGACAGCTCTTAATAAGGGTCAGTGAAAAGAGGTTCACCCTGGCTAGAAAGTAAAAAGGTTGTCAAGTTTAATGAACACAATAATGGGGAAAACCAGAGTCTGGTCATAAACTACAGCCATCTACTTGGTAAGGCCTGGTGCTTTCTAAAGGTGAAGGCTCCAGGTGTTAATGGAAGGTGCTGGGAAGAGTCAAACCAGATGTTATCATGCAGACCCGATGAGAATGCAATTTACAGGCAACTGGAGCTTATCTCTGATGATGAACTAGGTGTCCTGACTGAGAAGAAAGACACCAGCTTTCCAGAGACCTTGGAAAGTTTGCAGCAGAGGACATGAACAATGCCTCCCTCCCGAGCACTATACAGACGAAGTGAATTTTCCAGAAGAGATTACAGTGTTCTTGAATAGCCACTGAAAACAGCAAAAAGCGAACAAATAACTTTGCATTAAAATAAAACACATACCCAAATATGCTTAAATCTCTGCTGAAGGAAACACCTTTAAAGTTAAGGGCTCTATACTGGTGAGTAAGTTAATAGAAAAAGTAGATGTAAATTTAATTTGCTCTTAACTGAAAAAAAAAAATAGTGCTGTTGAGAAACATAGAGCAGGGCATACAGACTGAGAGGGAAGACCTGAGAAGAGGAATCATGATGAAACACAAAACGGAGAAGAAGAGGTGGGAAGGGTACCAGACTGCGGAGGTTTGAACACAGATGAGTACTTGTCCTAGTGTGGCTGTCTTGCCTCTTTTTTAAAATGCTCCGCTCATGGAACAAATAACAAAGAATCACTTTGGAAAGACAGCAGCTGACAAAGCATCCCGATCCACAGAGAAGCTCTGCAGAAGTGTCTAGAGAATGCAAAACCAGTTAGGGTCAGCACAGGGTCATTTCAACAACGGACACACAATGCAAATTCCTTTATTAGCCTTGTGACTTTTTCAGCACTCAGATACAGCTGTCTGTTCAGGTAAAGGAAAAACAAATATTTATACTTATTAGCTCTAAAATTCTTGCCTTGCATATTTAAAAAAAAAATCCAAATTTCACAAAGGAAAAGCACAATAAAAAGGAGAACCTGCTCCAAGTTACAAGGCTCACAAGTAGCAGAGACAGAAGTAAATTCAAAACACAAGCCCACAGACCCAATAGCCATGCCAGGCTTCTGGCAAACCACAGGGCATGTGACCAGTCCATGCAGGATGCCCTAATGCTTATGTCTGTGCAGTGGAAGAGGCTTCAGAAAGAGTCTCATGTACCTCATCACCGCTAGCATCAAGTAAAGATCTGTAAGTGTCAAGTGAAATGCCTGTTGACTGAATGATACTAACAATGAGATGAAGGTCAGTTCAAAGAGAGAGTCAGCTTGAAGAGAGTCAGTACCAATCACAGAGAGGCCTTAAAGTCACCTTCACCTTGCTTGATTTGCAAACATAGACAAAAGTTCATTTGAGCTCTTGTAAATGCCAGTATCAAAATAAAGCAAACAGAGTTTATGCTCAACCAATCAGAAGTGGCCAACAGGCATACAAGGCACGAGACTTTACACTGGGAGGGACTAAAGAAGACACAACTGTAATTGCAACTAATCACATATTTTCTTCGTATCACTTCTGCATGTACGGTATAACACCTTGTTCCTTTTGGTTCTGGCTTGGAGATACCTGATGTGTGAACTGATGCTTTCTCAAATACACAAAATTATTTATAAGTAGTGCTTCAGTTTATCTTTGAAATACAGGTTATTTCTCTTACCTATTCACTGACACACATTCAGTGGGGAGAGATAAAGGGCCCTCCTCACACCACAGCCTCTTAGATCAAGCGTCTCTCTTGTGGGTGAGCTCAAGTAAAATGTATCAAAGGAGGATGGGACTGACTGGTAGACTTGGATTTGGGGAACTGGCACCTACTGTGCAAGCCAACAGTGTCCCTTAAGGAGATAAGGAGATATGCACCTATTATCCAACAGGAATCCCCAATTTCTATCCTTAAGCACAGTTTAGATCATTTTTCTTTTATGGTACTATGTTCCTCAGATGGTAAGTCTCCTTTGCTTATGGAGCTCTTGATCAGGATTTACAAAAGCCTATGAGACATGGCAACTTTGAAAATGCTTTGTATGACGTACAGCATGAAGAAATGTAAAGAGCCAAGATTGTGGCTGCTGAGTCTATTGCTGGTTCTTACCCCCAGTAGCTACCATCCAATTTCTGGTAGGTTATTAATATTAGAGCAAAAATACCAGTTGTGGAGATAACCATATCTCTAGAGACCTGTGGCCAGAGGTGTGTAGAACAAATCCAGCTCCTTTTGTTTTTGTAAATACAGCAATTGTGGGGCTGTAGGTGGTCAATATTTTATTTATATACTGTTTATGGTACTCATTAGCAATACAGAATAATAGAAACAGAGATCTTTCTGTTCTGAGGGGTTTAACTTTTAAAATCTTTTTCTGTATGATCCTTTGCCCCCAAATGCTTGTCAACTGCTAGCCCAAGTTGCTCCCAGTTGAATGGCTTTTTAATCCTGGGCCTTGATCTGACATCTAAGAAAGTAAATTATTCCACAAGAGATGTATACTGTTGAAGAAAGGCACAGAGCAAAGAAGGTACTCTTGTTAGCTACAGCTCAAGACTTGACCTGTCTGGACCTCATTTTCTGTACAATGCAGCAACAGTGGCCAGAGATGTTAAATTAGAATTACTAGATGACTGAGTCAGTCCCTTCTGATTCCAAAGGTCTTCACATTTCCTGAACTTTAACTTCATTCTGATAATTCTATTATGTTAGGTAGCTGGTGATTTGACTTATAGACAACTGGGAAGACTTGCCAATGATTTAGGCAAGAAACGAGTTAATGACTCTCTAACAGATATTCACAGAACTCACAGAGGGTATCCCTTCTTACTGTCATCTTGAAAAGGCAGGGTTGCCAAATAGGAGGACCTGAACTCTAGGGTTTGGGGGAATGCATTGCAACTTTTAAACTGTGTGTCCTGGGGCAATGTAGTTAATCTGCCTGAGCCTGGGTTTCCTGGAAATGATGACATCTCCCCTATAAGAGATTTTGTATAAATTAGGCACTGTAGTATAGGTAATGCTCCTGGCCTCTGGCAAAGGCTGAATAAATACTGATTAGTACCATTATTATCACATATCTTAGAAGGTGAGCTGTTATACTGAGGCAGAAACTAGCTTCAGAAATGGACAGAAATACCCATGCAGGCTTGTGTTAAGAAGCTTTGACTGTCAGAAGTAAAAGACATCTTTTCTTGTCTCTCTTTGGCAAACATTTCTGGAGGAAAAAAAATCTCAGAGCCAGAAACCTAGAAGGGCAAATCTTCTTTACCTACCCACTTCAAGATCACCTAGATCAATAGATTCTTAAACTCCCCTGCTCCTATTCCACGTCCACAACTGCATCCTTAACACATATACACAAAGCCAAGTACAAGACTCAGTTGAGAAACCAGGTAGATGGTCATCACAGAGGTACCTCCCTCATATCCTCCCACTCAGATATTAATCTTGCATTGTCTTCTTTAAGCTTGAATAATTTGTTCAAGCCTAGCCTTAGAGAAACTGGGGCTGTCGCCTCTGAGGGATGCTGTGCAAAGGTTTGATTTGTAGCTAATAGAAAAATCTATTTCTTTCAGTTTCACTTCTGTCACACAAAGACTGTTGTGCTCCCTACAAGGGATTCCTTCTTCTCCAATAACCACTGAGTTGACAGATCTCAAGTGGCAATATAAGCCTTCTAGGTTGAGCGGCCTCTATTAGTTTTATGACCACTGGTTCAAAATGGCCTTGGAGTGTCCACAGCCCATCTTAATGAAGACGGGTAAGACAGCTGCCAAAGAAATCAAATTCCTTCTTCTTTCCTTTGCATGTTAAAGTCTATCAAACTTTCATCTTCAGCAACAAAGCAGCTAGTGAGGCAGACACATGGGCAGCTGGTGAGGCAGACACATGGGCAGCCAAATCGTCTTTGGGACGTGAGATGGGAACTTGGTCTTCCTGCTCTGACAGTGTCAAGTGGGAGAGAGGGAAGGAGTGAGCAGCTTCACCACCTTTCTCCAAGTAAAGTGTCATAACTACATAGCATATTTGATGCATCCTAACGATCAAATCCCCCTGAAGTTAGGTGTATCATATATGTGGAACCCTGTAATAATTATGCTCCTACTAATTGTCACAGTCATTCTCTTGTTAGAGCAAAGGCAAGGAGAACTCCTAGATACTATAAAATGTGTTTGGCACCCTTGTCAGTTAAAAGGCATTATTTATTTATTTTTTCTAATTCTAGCTCTGGCAAAGTGTGTACCTCCCCAATTTTTATATTTCAGTGAAGGTCCAACTCAATTATCACTTTCTGGTAGATTGCAAATACAGTGAGAAATCCTCCTCTTCCCCCATGCCACTCCTTTGGAATGTTCTGCTTCTCCTCTTGCCAAACATAATCTGTTTCTCCACATACACACTTGCTGTGAGTGGCAGAGTGCCATAACGTACCTTCCTAGCTCTCAAGAGTTCTTGTACTGCTCTTGATACAAGACTCCCTTGGAGCCTGAGATCACCAAGTGAAGAAGCCTGATGGCAGGAAGGCGGGCAGGAAAGATGAGGCCACCTGAGGCCCCTACACTGATGACGATATCCAGCCACCGTGGAAGCGAGTAAAAGTATCTTAACCCACCATAATTGCAGCTACAGGAGGGTTACCCACATGAGGCCATCAGGCTTTCCCAGCCACATCAAGCCTAATTTGCTGACTCATGGGAACATGAGCTACGAACATGGCTGCTAGGAACACAGATTTGCAATGTGGTTTGTAATGCAGTTCAAGCTCACCGAATCACACACCATCCTTCTTTTCTCTTTGGTGATGGCTAGAAACACATTGTACAGTTAGGGGCAAGTGTAAATCTTTGCTCCACCACTCCCTTCCTCTAGACCTTAATCAGGTAACTTCACTTTTGAGCTCCAGGGCTTCTGAGGATAAAATGCTTCAGATTCAGTGGTTGAAAGATCAAACGAGATAACACACATAAGCACATAAACTAAGTACTTGACATGGAGAAGTATTCATTCTTTTGATGCTTGCTTCTCATTTCATTCTGGTTATCTGAATAACTATAGGCTGCTAGATCTTCAAAGAAAGGAATTTTACTGATCTTGGGAACACTGGAAATATAGTATCTTTTACATGGTTTTTATTCAGTGTATCCGTAGTGCATGAATGACCAATCTCCAAAGACACAGCAGGGCTTCGTGCTGCCACATATACTGGGCATTCCAGAAATGGTGTAAAAATAAGGCTATGAGAAAACAAAGTTTGGTAACTTTGGTTAGGCCTCTAATGCTTCTTGAAAACTTTGGCATTTATGAGACAAAATTGTCTTGAACCCACAGGATTCCTTATAGCCTTAAGATTTATTTACTAAAATCAAAACAACTAGTATTTGCTGAATGCTCATTGATATGTCAGATTCTGTGATAGGCTGGTTGTGTAAACATTCTAATCACAAAAACTTTGGTACATAGGTTATATTACAGCCGTTGGCATCAGGAAGCTCAAGTAGTTCACAGGGGTTTATAAATTCGCCCTCCTGTTTTTAGAAATAAATTTCTACTGCCACATAGCTGCAATCAGTGATGTGGGTTACCTGTGGTTTGTACTACAAAGGCAGAGTTGAGTCATCTGGATGAAACAGAGAGCCAAACATACTATCTGACACTTAAAAGCTTACTGTCCTCTGGTGTCAGATGATATGCTTAAGTAGTCAGCCACACCCAGGTGTGTAGTTAAGCCCTAAGTTTCCTCCCAGCCCATCAGCCTATGTTTGCTCCTCCATATCCTACTCACACCTAATCTTTCAAAGACCAAACTGCAGAAAAGCATATTTGGGGGGAAAATTTTGGTGACCTCTGTAAATAAAGCTAAGGAAATGTCAACTGCTGAACCACATTCTCTGTTAACGCATCTAATGAAGAATATGCAGTCGTCTGACTTCCAGGCCATGGGCCACCCTCTATACTAATCGAAAAAATAAGGAAAGAAAAGATTTGCTTTCAACACAAACTTGAATGCCGGGAATTACATCTTTATTATCTGAAGTGGGTACTTGTCACCTGTCCTGGCATTACAAAGAAATACCACAGAAATTAAACTCTGGCTGATCATCTCATTATAGTCCAGTTATAGCCCATTTTTGGAAAGTCTGATGGATTAAAAAAAAAATCAGCCTGCTAATACAAATGCATCTGAGGTTTACTATGCATAATGCAAAATTACCTGTGCTTCAGAAGTGCAGGATTCACAGGGAGATGTGGGACTTAAATAAAAGGAGCCCATTGAAATGCACAGAAATAGAGACAAACATCTCTGAACTTAGAAACTACATTGACTGGGAAATGTAATTGAATTTACAAAGAGAAGAGACTAATTAAATGGCCATCTTTTCAAAAAAGCAATCATATTCTCCAAAGGGGCATGATGGGGGGACAGAGAACTGTACTTTAAAGTTTGTGAATCCTTTTATCCAGGAGAGCAATTGTCATTTATTTTTCTATCTGTCCTTATTCTTGTTCCTGACCACTAGTAACTTGAAATGGTCATTTGCCTACTCCTCACGATGCTGGTTTCATTTGGCTACGTCTATGGACTACCTGATTCACATCTAGAAATATTTTCCCCACACAATTCCATCTTTGAATTTTAATGCTACCTCGTCTAGCTATTATATCTTTTTGGTGATCTTGGAAGTTTGCTAATTAGTTTACTCAAATTCAGGGTTTCGTCATCCCAATTCTACCTTCAGAGAGGGCACCTGACAGGATATTTTTAAAACTCTTTTTATGTATTTGCTGAGTGATTGCCTGCCTATTTGTTGCACCCCCAGTTAACATAGGATGAGAAATTAAAATAAAAACAACAGCAGCAAATGTACCTGACAAGGTTGCCAAATAAAATATAGGGTGCCCAGTAAAATTAGATTTTTGGATACATTTTTTTAAAACTATGTATTTCTTAAATGTTCTATGGTCATACTTATACTAAAAGGCAATTTATCTGAATAGAGTTGAGTGTCTTGCTTTTATATTCACCAGAGCTGACAATCCTACCTGATTCCAATGGGCTCAATTTAGAAAAGAACTACTAATCAAAAAATTCTATAACTATTTTTGAAGGATTAACTCTAAAAGGTACAATGGGGGAATTCTAGAAGGGCATGAGAGCCTATATTCTGAGAATTTGAATTGAATAAGGACAAAGAAGACCATGCTTTTCAGGAGAAGGTATTATGCTCATAGAGAAAACGGGTCTAGGCAGAGATCTATATGTGAAGCCCAAGTTCTCAGACGTCAAGTTTTGTTGTAATTTGTAGACCAATAGACACCAATGAGGAAATAAGATTTGTTTCTTTACTTTTAAAAATATTTTTTGGCAAGAAGGGATGTGACAGGACCAGATTTACATGTTTAAAAGATATGGCCCTCCTTTAAGATTTAAGCATCAACTTCTCAGACTTAGTCCTTTTCTTCTCTTATGACTGTTAATAATTAAAAGAATTATAGGGTCACTGAAATAAGTCTTCAGATGCTTATAATACTGGTTCCTAAATGGTAAATATCAAAGATGTCACTATTACAGTTACTATTCCGTATTCTCCAAAGAGCCACAACTTTTGTCAGCTGTTCTTACTCCTCTAAACATTTCATCACTCAGTAAGCTGGCTACTGATCCCTGTATATCTCCGGCTGCCTTCCTAAATTTCTTCCACCCCATCTCCTATAATATCTCTCTCACAAAAAGCTGTTAAGTGACTTAACTGACTCTGAAATTGTTCCCTCCATAGTCCCACCATAGTTCATAGTTTTATATTTATATTTACCATACTATGTGTATTAAAGTGTTCCATCCTTGCATGTTAAATTTCCCCATCGTTTTATTTTTAATGAGAGTTATTAATATACAGATTAATATAAAAGCACAATTTGGTCTACCATTCAAAATATGAAACAAATAACTCAATTTTTTGCCCTTAAGAAAATCAAGAGTTAGTGGAAATCAATTGCAATAAAGAAATAACAATAACACAATGATGTACGATTAAGAACAAGCCAGTATTTTTTTTCCAGCAAAACATAAACACATCATACATCTTATGGGGAGGGCCTGAATCTTCCTCATAGTAAGATAGAGTAAGTACTCGGTGCCCAAGGCAATGACTAGACTATACTAGAAGGTTTAACAATACCCTTAATAAGTTTGATTACACAATGAGACAAGAATTATGGAGAACAAATTAAGAAGGCTCACAGCCATGCCGGGCAAATGTGACATAGCCAAAAATCTTTCTAGGCTAGACATTAAGGAGTGAGCTATAAGATATTAGTGCCGATCAGCTAGAGATTGTAACCAAGGGAAAAATAGATTCTAATTTCATGGAGTTTTTAAAGAGTGTAATGCGTAGTGTGAGATTAAAGCGTTGGGTGGGAGCCACGTATGGGGTCATGTTTGCCAATTAGCCAGTTCATTCAGCAAATGTTTGTGGAAATGCATTCTTTGTTAGTCATTGTTTTAGACCCTAGAGATGTGGCCATGAATAAGACAGGACAGGTCTCTGTTCTCAGAGCTTACATTCTAGCAAGTCGATAGAAACAACACAGATATAAGAGTGATATCATGGAGCTACGTAAGCTACAAGGAAGAGAGAACGTGGTGGTATACTAGAGACTTGAAAGAATGCTTTTTAGATTCACCTTTCTTGACGGGCTCATGGCATTTGATGCAATAATAAGTACTGATCATATGGGGAATGAAGAGAAGGAGCTGACCATACATGAAGACAATATGGTGGGACTGACTGGCACACTCAGTAGACTAGATCAAGAAAACTACCAGTTACATTATGGCCTTAATGGGGAGAGTGGCATGATATGATTAGCTCTCATCCTGTAGGACAAGGGGATTGCTACTTCAGAGGGATGGCTCCAGCAATAGGTGGAGCATACACAGGAGGGGCAGAGGCCTAGCAAGACTTTATAAAAGCGACTGTTGTAACTATCTAGGTAATAGAGTTGGAGCTGCTGTGGGGATAGGAAGGCTAAAGCTAAGATTAACTTTAAGGGAATTGTATTTATATTATTTTTAATGTGAGGTCAAAGTTCACATTTAATTCCCACCACAGTGCCTAGACAATGCCTTACATTTCTTTTTGTTTTTGTTTACAAACACACAACTCTCTACTGTTATCCAGCCCTTCTGCAGAAACTCTCAGAAATTCTATCTAAAGTACTGGGTCATACACAGTGAAAGAGTGGACAGAACCTCTGAGTGTCAGTTTCTGCTGTGTCATTTAATACTTGAATGACTTTAGTCATTTATGCCTCTTTGGTTTTGATTATATCCGCTTAAAAACAGGGACAAATAACAGTTCTATCACTTGCCTGCCTACTCCAGGGGGCTGTGGTGAGGATCAAAGGAGAGCATAGTTTTTCTTGACTGTAAATCATTCTATAAATGGCAGTAATCTTAGAGAGCAATAGTCATCCTATGTGAAACACAAAGGAAACTATCAACATTTCGAATACTCATCTCAGGTATAATGCCTACGACTGAATGAGCAGAAATACACTTTCCTACAGAATATGATAACTACCCCAGTTGCACATCACATAATCATGGAATCATTTATTTAGAATATATCAAGCACCTGTGTACATGGGTCAATGTGGTAGCCATTAGGAGAATTAAAGAATTAGTTACAGAAAAACCAACTGCTCTACCTCTCAGTCTCAGCTTCTAAACTACTGCAGGACCTTCAGGTTTTTCCTTTTTTGGACAAACTGTACACTTTTCCTTTTCATGACAAACCATCTTCAGTCAAGAGCTCCTTGGGTAGTTAACGGCGTCTTGTGATGATCCTTAAAACCCTCCTCTCATTTTATTCTTGATTAAAAAGAAAGAAAGCTCGGGATCTAAGCCCTTGACTGATTTACACTTCAATTTAATTTTTCTCTTTCTCTTTCCTCTTTCCTTTCACTGGAAGAAGCCTTCCATGTAATTAGGCTCAAAAGCTCTCATCAAATGGTTTGATTGAACTTCAGCATACTGAATTTCTCTCCTAGGCTGCCGGGGCAGAGAGAAAGCAGGGACCCTTGGTGGGGAGGGTTGAAGCTGGTTTGGAGTAGGAGCTTTTCAGGGGTGGCAGTTTAGGGAATCAGCATGAAGGTTGGAATGTCCTGGCTCCCAGGCTGTCTCTGCTCCTTAGTGCTGATTGGTTGTTCAAGTTACACTGGAGACCATCCCCGCTTCCCAGTCCTCAGCAAAACAGAATATACCTGGAGGAACGCAAGAACTGAGTTCTGCTGTGGCAGGAGGGGGACTGAATGCAAAATCTGGAAATGTCTATTTGCCTCAACTTGCCTCTAATTTGGAAAGTGTGATCAGGGAACAATTCAAAAACTCCCAGTCTGTTAGTTTCTTCACAGGAAAAAAATAATTTGATTGGGAAAGGTCTCTAAAGACCTCTTCTGGTTTTAGAGTTTGATGACTCCACAATGCAAAGCAGCTTTGGGTGTGTAATGAGAGTCCTGCATCAGAGCACATCTTGAGGTATTGTCACTCCAGGGCCTGAGGACTTTGGTGACCAGTCTGTGAGTCTTTTAAAGGGTTTATGGTATTGAGTGACTTTGGGCAGGAGAATAAAGAGGTGGCATGTCAGGGTTTCTGAAAGAGTATTTGCTTTGAGAACTAGTCTAACAGTTGATTAAGAGCAGAGAGGGGATAGGGTGATAGTCCTTATTAGAGACATAGGAAAACTAAGAAATGCTAGTCATTCCAAGGAGATAGATTGACTACTGAGGTACAGGACCCCAGCTTTACATTCCTATTGCACATGAAAGCTGTCCCCTTCTAAGATTATTGACCCACTGGCAGGAGTTTGTGACAACACTGGGCTGATCAATGACATCAGACCAGTAAGAAGCAGACACTGAAGCATCTCTGCGTCTGCAAGGAACGGTGGGCTCAGACCTCCTGTCTGATCTGTGCATTCCCAGGCCAGGAGCTAATTAGCATGCTGTCAAGGCATTGATGCTACATTTTTTTTTTCTGGCTCACACATTCACACACATGTGCATGAACACACATATACTGGCTCAAACTGAAATAAAACATTGTCACTTGAAATATTCATTTCATTGGTTTTACCCTAAAAATGATTGAACATCTGCCATGAATATGATAAGTCAAGAATAAAAGTAGATTCAAGGTGATCTAATAAGACTGAAAATGGAGTTGAGAAATCACTGGAAATTTGTGTATAAGCTGTGATACAAAGATGAACGGCAAGCTCACAAAGGAAAGTCTGGCAAGCCACTTAAACATCATTAGTTCCAATTCCCTCATTTTGTAGAAGAGAGAACTAAATCCAGGACAGTTTGGTAGTTTATTTAAAACTACAAGTTGAGGAGAGAGCCTCTAGGATCTATTGGAAACTATATTTTTTTATATAGTTTTAATGACCCCTGTCTGGCACTCTAGTCCTTGACTGAATGTGTCAAGGATGGACTATTATTAGCCAGTCAGCTCTGGAAATGCATGGGTTTGCAAAAGCTGTTTGGGAAAGCCTTAACTATAATGTAATATACTTGTTAATATCGGGACATGTTCGGATCAAATGTGCTCAAAACCGCAGACAGGGTAAACATTTGCCTAGCTACCTAGTCTAAAAGTTCAATAGATACTAGATGTTAACTGCTTAGTAAGTGAAAGGATTTCAGTGAATTAGTCATCGAAGCTCAATTTCTTTTCTTATATATTCACAATCATATTGGTGCCAACTTTGAGGGATAAAAGCAGGTAACTAAAGTACCTGCCTTAAAGCTTAATACAAAAGTAGATGCATGCTGTTAGCTGCTTAGTGTAAAAAAAAAAAAAAGACGTAGGCTGGAGAGATGGCCCACCAGCATTCTCTGGTAGCTAACAACTCTGTAACTCTAGTCCAGGGCAATCTGACACCCTTTTGGCCTCTGTAGGCATGCTCAGGTGCACTTACTTACATGCAGGCAAAGCACTCGTACACATAAAATATAAATAAATATTCAAAGTCCTCACCATTTTCTCTGACCCTAGGTAGACCATAAGAGATCCGTATAAAAACGGGCAAATATTCCATCTAAGAAATCTACTTTGAGAATTTTTTACTCCTGGAAACAGTACATAAACATTTAAATAAGAGCACAGGTCTAGATTCAAATTCCTTGAACACCTAATCTGGTTCTGCCTTGTATAACCTGCTTTAAGCAAGTACCTCATGTCACTGCCTTAGGGACAGCACCTCGAGAATAGGAAAAGAACTGAACCTCCCTACTGTTTAAGACCCTTTATGTCAGGAGTCCCATCCTTCTGCACACACAGAGGAAAACCATCTTTTCAAACTTTTAAAATAACCAGAGTGCTACTAAGATGGACCCCAATAATTCAAGCAGATTTTGTGCTATCTCTGAATCTAATTGTTTTACAGAGCCTTAGGTTTTTATTAAAGCTGGGACTTCAAAGCAGTTGGAGATATTCTATATCAATTATAAAGAAGCCCCGAAGCCTTTGCTGCCTGTCACCATTTGCTCACATGAGTCTGGAATTTCAGGCTGGATATTAAATACACTGGAGAAACACATTTAAAATTTCTAAGCAGAGCGATGTCCTTTTATCTAGGGCTGCTGAAGCAAGGTCCAGCTTGCAGAAGCTAGTTAGCTCCTCTTTGCTGGTCACAGCTCCCATTCTGAAGTGAGGTGTCTCCAGAGATGTCAGCCTGACCTGCTCACTCCTTCAAGTCTTGCATGCTGTTCATAAAGAGTCCTCTGAGCTGCAATTTCAGATTATTTTAAAATGCTCGTTTCACAGTGAGCTTTGGACTAATGATCTCTCCCCCTTGCTTAAGCTTTTTCAGACACCCAGACCCAGCCAGTCAACTCCCTTTTACCTTTCTACGAACCCATCAAATGACAGGGATGCAAAGCAAACAGATGTGAAGTGAAACAGCAACGTTGTCTCAGTTTAATGCTGTGCTCCATCCACCTGCTCCACCGCCTATCAACCATGGTGGCTCACCCCCAGTTCGTTTTCATTTTAATGTCCCCCACAGAAAAGCAGCCTAAATATATACCTCCAGTTCTGAAGCATATAATCTGGAAACTACAGGAACAGGCAGACTATTTCCATTAGTTCTGTATGTAGCAAAAACCACAATTTGCACCCAAAGCGTGTAATTATATTCAAATCCAGAAAGACTGCCTCAGAAACAGTTGAAATTCAGTTTGGGGGGAAAAAATAAATCAGTCAACATTACCCATGATGGTTTTGGTGTGGTTAGAGTTAAGAGGAGTCTTTCAAGGCAATAAAATAGAGACAGTGAGACAATGTGTCTTCTTGGATTCTAGGGTTTTCCAGTATACACAACTATTCAAGATCTGGTAAATAAGAGTTTGGGACTGAAGCTGGGGATATGTCCTTTACCGGTGACTTGCCATGGCTTCCAGAGAGGGAGCAATGTTGAGTGCTGGCAAAATCGATTTCTTTCTTGCTTTCAGGTGAGATCCAGCCACAACAGGAAAGGCCTCTGTCAATACAGAGCCACTGAGCTGTATCACTTTCTCACTCTGGGGTCCACCACCATATAAGGGAAGCCTTCAGCAAAGCCCTTAAATTCTCACTTCTTAACACAAGTGCAGGCAACTCTTAGAAAGATGATCATGATGGATTCATTTTAGCATAAGGCCAGAAAAGGTCAAGGCTGCCAGAATGCACGCTTATAGGACTTCACTGGGTTAAGAGGTGATGGTTACACAGACAGAAAAGTAAAAGACCAAGTGCAAAATACAGAGTTTTGAAGGAATGAGAAGCTGATCTTTAATAGGGGGAAAAGGAAAGGCAGTGGACCTGGATTCCTACTGTCTGAATTCCTGTGTCTGATACTGCCTGAAACCTTACTTTGTCCAGGGGGAACCTGAGCTCCTGTATCCCTGGAGTCCAGACAGAGTACTGGTACCCTTTTGAGGGGCCCTGATTTTCACCCCCTACTGCCTCCCTTATAAGTTAGCATCTGTCTTCTAGTAAAACGGGTGGATAACAAATCAACTGTTTCCTTGGGTTTGAGAGGGCCCAGGCAGACTGATATCCAGGTACTTACTATGACTGCGGACGCACAGGTCCTTTCAGATGTGTGCCAACTGCACCATTCAGAGGGCTTCAATGGCCTGTGTGTTCTGTCTCTGACAAAAGAACTTGATGTGTATATCTTTCGGTTTCTTGGGATGAGGGGACTATGTGGTATAGAGAGAGCCAGAGTTATGTGGTTAGAACTGGGACTGAGTGCTGGTTTTATCCACCTATGGCTTTCCAACAATCACCGAATTGCGCTGTTTTTGTTTCTAAAACAGTGGAAAGTGTTTTAACCTCAATGTCTTGCTAGGCTTGAAGGAACTCATGCATGGAAAGCATCTAGAAAGTGTCTGACACACGATAGGTGTGCCTTACAAATCAAACTGTAAGTAGAAATGAACTGCTTACTCTCCATAAATTCAGTTGTTCATCTGCGTTCTGCACCAACATGGTTAAACACAGAGGAGCATTTTAAACACAACACAGAGCTCCTTGCGTGTACTAATAAGGTGTGTTTAAGCAAAAGCATCGTTCCTCCCATCTCAGCATGACTGTGTAAGGTTAGACTGCAGGTATTGTTCCATCACACTGTGCCTCTCTTTATAGACTCTGCTTCTGAGGGGAAGAGGGGATAACCAAAGTTATCATGACAGTCAAGCAAACAAACAGGCCTATAGCACTCTGACATACCTGTGGAATAGAGTGGAATCTTGAAGATGCTAGGGTCTAAGAATCATTTAGTGCTGGTGCTGAGAAAGGGAGGGGGAGATTCCCTCACTCAAAACCTTGTAGTGAGGATGGAATGAAAGGAAAAGTTTCCCCAGCTACTGTGAGAGCGCAGACAGACCACCTGCCACCTTTGGAAACAGGAAAAAGATAGGTTACAAGACTAAGAGAGCCACTGAATGGCTAGAAGTGGAAAGACTAATACAATCAAGGTGCTGCATTCACAAAGGTGGCAAGGAAGAGAACTTAGAGTAAACTCCGTGACCCACACTGTGTTCTCCCTATGAGAATTCTGACTTTAAAGTCAGGCTGTATGTGTTCTGATGTAATAGTATACTCCTACCTGCTCTATAACCTCTGGCCTTGGAAAGTAAATATGCAAAGGAAACTGAAGACATTAAAAGAAGTTTCTCTTTCCACAGGTGTAGACAGTTGTCCCTAAAAACAGTTATTTCCTATTATAAGCTAGAGTTTTTTAAAATACTCTTTGTAACGAACACCAAGCATCGGAATGTTTGAATTATCTGTGACTTCATTAAAAATTCTGAATTTCGAAAAAAGAAAATTATGTCAGAATAGTTCCCACAGAACTTTTCATATTTTACTTATTAAGATCTCTGAGCTTCTAAGTGGTCTGCTATTTGTTAAACCTGACTGGAATGCACCTGGGATGGATTTCTACCTAGGGAGGTAGTTATTATGTCACAAGCTGAATTCTGTCACCGTATCTTCTTTTAGTATAAAAACAAGAAAATGATCGTTAAAACTTTTTAAAAATCTAGCTGAGCATGATCCTTCTTTAATCACAGCACTGGAGAGGCACAGGGAGGTGAATCTCTATGAGATCAAGGTTAGCCTGGTCTATACAGCAAGTTCCAGTCAACTGCGGCTACAGGAACACCCTGTCTTAAAATTTGTTTTTCTTATCTAAATTTCTCCTAAAAAGTAATATATGAATGAAGTAATTCTTCAGAGGCAAAAAGTGTTGCTACAATGGAGAAATCAGGAGAATTCCTGTATATGATATCCTTAACCTACCAGCCAGAAGCAATCAACACCAAAGCTTAAGTTTATGCAAGAAGGTTGTGCTGTAACTATAGCATTTCCATAAAAGCATCTAGCCTGCATTCAGTCATATGCAATGGCCAAAACATAACTTGTTTTATCTTGCCTAAAATTCTGTGCCTATGACTGTTAAGTATTACTATCATAATTCCTAGTTTAAAGATGAAGAATGTGAGTCTCAGTCAAGCAAAGTAACTTACCCAGATTCAAAAGGTAGAAAGCCTGAGACCAGTTTCAGTCAGCTCTACATGCCATCCAAAACTGTTCCTTCTTCCACCTAAAACTCTTACTATTCACCATTTCGATCCTCAGGAGCATATATTCTAATGTTTGTTTTTAAGAAGCATCTGAAGAGGAAGACAGAGAGAAAAAGGAAGGAAGGAAATTCTTTCCCCTAGGGGTTGAACACCAAGGTTAGAATTTATAGCAAGTTGGACTCTTCTGTTTGCAAGAGGCTTTTAGAGCATCATGATTGTTATAAAGTGGTCAGGCTACATCATGTTTATATTTGAGGATAAACTTTCATAATCCAACTGAAAAATTAACTAAATGGTACTTTTGTTTGTAAAAAAAAGCCTATGTTTTAGCAGTAAAAAGGTAATCATTTATACTCAGTTTCCACTTAAAGGGGAGAAGTGAAAAGAATTGGTGTGTACGTATATCAGGAAGGAAAAAGGGTAAGTTAAGAACAGTCAATGGGCCAGGGGTCTGAGGTGTGGCTTAGAAGGGTTCCAGGTCTAAGTGAGGGAGCCTCAGGATATGGACAGTGGACTGTGTTTGCAGTTAAACTTAGACCAGATGCATATCAGGGTCTCGGCACAGACACAGGAGACAGGCTAAGAAGAAAGCAAGTGTAAGTTTTTGCTTAACCTGCTGTCTTTGTTTTCCCCATATATGTAAATAGGGTTTTTCTTCCGGAGGCATCATCTTGCGATTTGGTAAATTGCTGTCATTGTCACTGAGGATTTTGCTCTTCTGAGTTTCACAGAGATTCAAGGAACAGTAGGACAGATTTACAATTGTGTCCTGATGACTAGCTCCCAGAAGTGAAATTACACTGTCCCCTCAAAATTCAAATCTAGAAGCCCTAATCTCTGGCATCTTAGAATGGAGCTGTTTGGAGACAGGACCTAGAAAGAGATGATTAAAATAAAATGAAGCCATTACAGTGGTTCTAATCTAGTCCGATGGATGTCCTTATGAGAAAGGAAAATACAGAAACACAAATGCCCCAGGGAGACGTCATACAGAAACAGGATGGTAAGAAGACACAGGGAGAAAACAGCTATCTGCAAACCACAGAGAGAGGGTTCAAGAGGACCAAACCTGCTGACACAGTGGTCTTCACCATTTAGCCCTCAGAGCTGTGACAAAACAAATTTCTGTTGTTTAAACAAACCAGTCTGTGGTAGTTTGTTATGGTAGCCATAGGAAACAAATATAATGAATAAGTTCAAGGTTTATCTTTAGAGAGTAATCTCCTTCCCAGGTTACCCAGTGTCCCAGGGAAGGAAACTTTCTGAAATCTGATAAATTCAAGCATTAAAGTACAAAATGAAAGATGTGACCATTGCTAGATTCAAATTTTGATATAACTAATAAAATTCTTACTATGGAATTCTATGCAGGAGCCAGTGGGTTGAGGGTTTTGTTCTCAGGTCTAAAGGGAATTATGATTTTCTCATCTCCTCTACCTCTGACAGGCTGGCCTCACCTCCACCCTGAACAACAAGCACATTGAAAATCCTGAAAAATTTTACACTAAGGTATTATGTTTTCCCAAGATCTTTTGAGAGCAAGCTAATCTCCAAACCTACCACTTACTAGCAAATTTTAGAGAAGAAAAACAATGCATATTGAGGAAAGAGAGAAACCAATTTAATTAATTCATCACCCAGGCCAAAGACATATAAATCTTATCGTTTTTATCTGTCAACCAACAGTCTGAATTATTCAGTGTTCTCAATCTCAAGAAGGAAGGTAGAGAGAAAATGTTTAGAAAGCAGCTGGCTGTGAAGAAGAAAGCTCAACAGATCAGAGCAGAGCAAGCCATGGCTAGGCAAACTTCAGAGGCTGGTCTCTGACAAGGAATCAGCAGCAGATTCTCATCAAAAGACTCCTGAATCCTGTGTACCATTGAGGCCAGCACCATGTCTCCCAAGATGATTTGGAAGTCATCCTTCCCCATTAAGAAATGGAAGACGAGAAAACAAATACATTTTATTCTAACACACAAGATATTTAATTATGGAAACAAAGCCAAGGATGGGATAATAAGATAGAGAATTTATATTAATTAATTTGGCTTCCCATCTCGAGCCATACCTTCCTCTTAAACTTTCTGAAAACAGAGCAGCGCTTATCTTTCATTGTGATAAACAAAGTTCTTAAATCATCCTGAACTGAACACGAGGATGTATTAAGTTCTATGTGTTTTTTTCAGGGAGCACAAAGTCTACCACAATAGAAACTGCTTGGTGTTAATTGAATGACTATTGAATAGAAGAAATTATGAAGGGGATGGGATGGCTAGGAGGTATTGAACAAGGAGAAAAGGATACTACATCCTAGTTAAGAAGAGGGCTCACTCTGTCTTGAAATCATAATCTGAGACTATTTGGGGAACCTAGACAGGCATTGTCTTCTCTTTCTAATTCATGAGCTAAGCATCACCCAAGCTGTCCTGGAATACAGACTTCAGGCAAATCTATACCATAATCAATTTGTAAAGATCACCACCAAGGTTGGATTTGAGCACGGGTAAAAACACCAGCTGTTTGGAGGATTTCTGTTTTTCCCATTTGTCTTAGTGAGAATCCCACTATAGGGCAGGAGGTTAGGGAAGGAAATGGCAGCTGATTAACAGTGGCTTTGAGGAATTTACTCTTCTCAGGGAATTAGGAAGAGGAGCAAGAGAATAGTTGAAAAAAAAAAAAATCTCTCTTGAGTCTAAAGAAGGCTCTTGTATTCAAGGCTGTAGTTTTAGTTTTATACCAGCATGAAGGGCAGAAAAGAGAGCTTTGCTTAAACTATTAGTGACAGGTACATCAGTCTCCTGGTTCTACACCTCTGATCATTTGCATCTGAAACCTATTTCCTAAAACAACTGCTATTAACCAGATCTTTGACTTAAACTAGAAGAACTCAGTGTACTAGAAGTAGGAAATGTACCTTGCATTAGAAAGCTCTGGGAAGTCTCCTTTTCTGTTTAGTAAAATATGCTATAGTCACAGCTGGGAGGCAGGAAGACAGCCAGGGTTGGGGCCTCTTGTTAATTGCTACTTCCCTTGATTTCAAGTTCAACAACATTAATTAAATATTCAAGGCATCTACTTAATATAGAGGCACTCACTTTCTAAGCTCCAAATCCTGGGGATGGGACTTACTGAAAGATGACACTCAATAGGTCAATTCATGAGCTTCCTTAACCATGGCAGACCACAGAGTTCAGTGCATCCTACAGTTCTGGTGAATCTGATAGCTTTTTGCTGGGTCTCTGGCCATTTGCATATTCTGTTCTTATCCATCAAACTGAATCTTATCAGTTGCTGGGTAATGAGAAATCAGAATGAAAATCGGACAAAAGTGGTTAGAGGAAGCTAAACCACAACACTTTACAGAGATAAAGTAGAGAAGAAATGTTTAACCTATATAAGACTCCGTCTTTTTAGGAGAGGGAGAGGTTGGGATAGGAAAGGGAGGGAGGGAGAGAGAGAAGGAGGGAGGGAGAGAGATTTACTTAAACTCAGGAAGTACTGTGCCCTGCAAATTTCATCACTTACTAGTAGCTGCTTTTAACTGTTTACATCTTGAACAAAAAATAGCAAGACCCTGCTCGCCTATAACCTCTAACTAATTCATAATCTTCATCTCCCCACTGATCATTTACACTAATTAGCAAAATTTAGCTAATTATCGCTGAGTGTTTCCGTGTTTAATTATGGCTATTAGTAATAGTCTGTCTGGTTCCCACATCCCTTCCCCACTGGAGTCTGTCTCCTCCTTAGGAGTCAAATTTCTATTTCTATGAAATTGCTTATTTTGGTGGTTGTAGGTAGCCCTTTCTTGGTTGTTTGTGATTGTTTCGCTTGTTTTAGAGCAAGTCTACACCAGACCCAGCAGAATTAACACACAGAGAAAACGGCAACCAGGTTAGGAACAAGCATTCAAGCGTTCCCTCCTTCCCACCAACCCCTTCTACTAAACCTTACAAGCCTGGAGCTGCTTAACAATTCCACCACATGTGATCTGAAGAGAAATTCAGAAAGCACCAGCATGTGCTGGCATTTTCTCAATGTGTCTCCACTTAACACAACAGACAGCTTGGAGCAGATGCCCCTGGCTAGGAGGCAGTGGGAAGAATCAACTTTCCTAATGGGATCTGTGTACTATAGGCCTTCCAAATACAAGCCATGACAGGGCCCCTAGGGTGTTTTGCAGCACAGCTGGCTAGAGGCTGCTTTCTCGCCTTCTCTGTGGTTCCCATTCCTCTCATCATCAGCAAGGAGTGCATAGTAAACACTTCTTGAAACAATTTACTACAGCAAGCTCCTACCTTAGCCGCAGACATCAGCCTTTTAGACACTGCTTGTGTATATTTTTAAGATCCATAGGGCTTCATCCTTCAATAGTTATGATGCAAGGAGGTTGGTATGAAGAAAAATATACTATCCCTGGGTGGCATGAACCAGCCCATTCATACTAATTTTAAATGAAAGATCTTTTGCATAACTGGTGGAATCAAAGTTGTTATAATTTACACAAGTAATTTACAAATAGACTTAGCCCTGTCTGATACATTGCTTCCTCTCTAGTAATTAGTAATATTAGATATACATGTTTCTTCCAGACATGTGGGAAAATATAAAGCTGCCCAAAGGAACAGCAATGACCACTGGTTATTAACTGGTATTTTCTGGCTTCTTTGATTCAGTTATTCTCTCTGACCTTTACCACACAGATAACTTTACAGTAGTTCAATCAACTTCAGGCTGATGCCAAAGGATCTGCTATTTCATGGTAACCAGCTTCCAACCAAGACCTCAGAAGAAAGGGTGAAAGCAAGGTGAATAAATGATTCCCCAACGTGCCGCACCCGAACTTGTCTGATTTGCTGCCTGCAATCAAGGGGTTGGGGGAGTGGAAGGTGGCCAGCATAGAGTGTGTTTGTGCCACCATGAACAAGCACGCCATGGCGAAGGGGATCCTATTAGTGAAAAGTGACAGGGCTGAAAGCAGACAGCACCCGCTGGTTCTAAGACAAAGTGACAGTTTTTTTCCCTTGTGAGCATGCCAGCCTTCTTATCATTTTAAACTGAATTTTTCAGCTCTTCCCACCCCTGACACTACCTGAAAGACGCGTGGGTTAAGGATTTGCTTCGCCCCAGTAAAAGGATAAAGAGCAGAGAGACCCACCGTGCCCTCCTCGAAGGGAAACAGGGGAGCGATAGATAGAAATAGGCACAGAGTGGTGCTTGCTGTCGTGGAAATGGTGCTCGTGCTGAGAGTGAGATCCCGAAGAGGAAGAGGAGGAGGAGGAGGAGAAGGAGGAGGAGGAGGAGGAGGAAGCTACGTTAGAGGAACTCCACACAGAGCTGACGATACATCCCCAGAACAGGGACCAGATCCCAAGCGTCCAGGCCGGCCGGCGAGGAGGGCTTCGTCTCGAGTGGATTCTCAGGTGCATGGTCAACGCACTGGACCACTACAGATGGGCAGTTTCAATTCCAGCCAGTGAGCAATAACGAAGTTCATGATGCCCAGGGGCCCATCATAGTAGGAAGAAGAGTTGCCCAATTTGGGGATGAGGGAAGCAGTAAGTGTTTTCCAGGCAATGATAAATCTGTTTAAAAAAAAAAAAAAAAACTACAAAAAGAAGAAGAAGAAAAGATAAAAAGCAAAACCTCTTTTCCAGAGCAGGTAAAAAATTTAGGATGCCAGAGTCCACCCAGGTACAGCAAACCTACCGGAGAGCCCCGGCATACCACACGTTTCAGGGAAGGTACCAGTGACTTTCCCCTGCTCTTTAGGTACCGCAGGTCCGATGACTTAACTGCATACTCCGGAAAGGCACAGCGGGAAAGGTGGAAGCAAAGAGGACGCAACTGGAGAGCCAAGTAGGTTCAAGCTAGTTTATCCCAACATCCAAGGAGTTTGAACATTTTTATTCTCTCTTGTTTCGAATACCATGAGATGAAATGCAGGAATGCCAGGCAGAAAGGGGGCTGCAGGTGGGAGAGTTCTCCAGCTCCTGGGAGTCTTGGCGGAAGGGCGCGGAGGCTGTTAACCCTGAGTGTCCTGGATGAGCGCCACAGTGCAGCGGCCTGCGTCTTGGGTTCCCAACTGCTTGAAAAAAGCAGACAGCAGTAACAGCAGCCGCCGCCAGTGAAAGAGACCAAGAAGGACTGGAGGAAAAGAAACAGCACAGAGCTAGCCACCCAAACCAACGTGGCTGGAGGCGAAGAGGAGGTGGGTGGGTGGGCACAGAGAGAGCGCGAGAGGAGGTGGCCGGCTGGCGGTCAAGGCGGCGGGGAGGCGGGCGGACGCCTGCGAAGTGCTAGGAACTGGGAGGCACAGGTGAAGTGGAGCACGGAGTTGGGGAGCCAAATTCACAAATGGGCAAGTCATATGCAAATAGCGCACTCCGGAGAGCAAATCAGTGCTGCCCGAGCGCTCTGCCGAGGGACTGGCTGGCTCTGGAGGAGGGAGGGGCCGAGCCACCCGGGATCCCGGCCCTCCCCATTCAAGTACTGGCTCCCAGGCTCACACACACCCGCGCCTGCCACCCGCACTCTTCTGTGTCCTCGCTCGCAGCGCTCTCCCTCGGTCCCGCCCCGCGGTGCGTGCGTGCGCGCTGGAGAGCCACAGGCCGCCTCTGCGCCTGCCTTCGCGATCACTCTTCCTGCGTCTCTGCCCAGGCTCGGTAATACCAAACTCGCGCGATCACGGTGCCTTTTACAATTTTGGTTGGAAGATACAGGCGACCGCAAGGCCCCAAAGCCCCAAACCAAAATAAACCCCTCAGTCCTCAGGAGCCCGGGACTGCTGCAGGACCATCTCACTTTTGTGCCTCGGCCGGTGCCGTCACCGGACCACCGTGTGTCCCAGTGGGGACAGACCCAGAGACAGGGCTCCACTGCAGAGCGACGGCATCCACGTCCTGGCTCGCAAAAATGAAGGTGGTGGGATGGGTGGACTCCACAGGGTGAAGGGGTCGGTGGCTGGGAATCCGGTGATTGGAGGTGGTGGCTTCCACCCACCTAAGACAAGACATTCTAGAATTCAGGACTTAGAGACTGTAGGAACACAGTGGTCTTACAGTCAAGCTGAATCTGCAGGGCTGGGACGTGGGGGAAAGGGAACACCGCTCCTGTCAAGGCCATTCTTGACTCCAAGGGCTGGCCCAGAGCCCTGTTAGGAAACAATGACTGTTTCTCCACTACACTGAGTGGTGAGAGAAGCACGCTGGAGAGCCATCCCTCATAAGGCTGGGCGCTTTCTACCTGATCCTTGATAGTATTGACTCTATCCTGTTCACAAATCTTGATTTTGAGATGGAGACTTGGAGAATGGTACTTGCTGGTTAAATCATACACATACACACGCACGCACACGTGTGTGTGTGTATAATTTTTAACAGGTGCTTTATTTATGCTGTCGTTGCAAACTCCCTAATGGAGATGGAGAGCAGGAGTCAAGACAGCATCTTTGGAATACCTAAGGAGATATTAAGGAGATAGCAGCCAGTGGATGAAGAGCACAAACCTACAGGTTCCAATGGCAACAGAATTTCTTCTAGTGATATAAAATTCTGATTCTAAATTTGGATTTGGCGTCCTCTTAAAGATTCATCTCCCATGGCGACCAGTGTCCTGGCTCTCAACTCCGGGGTGACCCCAGAAAGTGACCTGCTGACACGGACTTTCGTATCTTTGGTGAAGGTCTGGAAATACAATGTCTTAACCAGCAGTCTGCACCCAGGATCACCACACAAGGGAAGCGGGGAAGAAGGGTGCTCAAACCTTCTCTCTAAAAGCGTGGGTGATTTCTCCCTTCTCAGGAGGTTGGGGCATTAAATGAGACAATATACACAGTCTTTGGCATAGCATCTTACAATTACTGATAGTAGTACTCTTTGTACACCAGGAAAATAACATGAAGTTCCCAGAAAGTGAAAAACACTGTTGGGATCTTAGGTTATTATTGGTAAAGTCAAGAAAAAAAAAAAAATTAAAAACATTCCTACAAAAAGTTCATGGTACTTCTTATAAGCTACTTCTTGATTTAGTCCCCCAGGAGGATTCTTTGAATTTTGAACTTGCTCTGAGTCTGTCCCATGACTTTAAAAAGATACAGATAACCAGGCTTCTGACATATGAGCTAGCTCTATCTCCACCTCCTGCTAGAGGTGAGCCCCTGGCTCACTTGCCTCCTCTCCCACAGATCCTCTTTCTGTTCTTTGAATATACCTAGGTCTTTACCAACCCAAGGTCATTATGGCTTTGCTGGTCCTTCTTGTCTGGCAGGTTTTGTCCCCAAATTTTTCATCTGACTGTTGAATTTCCTATGTCACCTCCTTAGAGGACCCTTGCTGCCCTTCACCTAAAATTAGCCACTGCCACCCCTGACAGGTATTCTACCCTAAAGCCCTGTTTTGTTTCCTTTGCTGTATTCTCTGCTTCTGAAATGCTTTGGTATGTTCAGGATCTATCTCCTTAACAAAAGATGGTAAGCTCTCGGGCAGCAGAGTCTTTGCCTGCTCTGCACATGTTCCTGTATGTGGCATATGGGTAGCACATAACAGGACCTCAGTAAATGCTTGCTTGTTGAATGATCCCAGTGAGCCTATTATCAATCCCGTAATCACAGTGTGTTCTCATACCATGAGTTTCACTGACCCTTTTATCTGATTTTAGTGGCACTGATATCCTAGAGACAAGCCTTCCAGAGTAATATGCAGAACACCTCACTTCTTCACGTTTCCTATTTTTTTTCTAAATTGGCACTGAATGTTGGAGATGGTTTTGACTTCATCCCAAGGAAACAAGGGAAGCTTAGATGGACATTCCAATTAATTCTCTGCTAGGCTATGAAGTGAAAATAATTCCTTAATGCAGTATAGAATCTGCAAACACTGGTGTGTCCCAGCTGGAGCTATTCACTCTACTTCTTATACTTACAATTTAGTTATTTACTGTTCATAAAATGTCAGAGGAAGCACTTGTAGGTTCCAGGGAGGTGGACTCCATGTGTGGACATAGTTGAATGGAGAGAAGGCTAATCGAAGGATGAATCCAAGACTGCTTTATGTACTCTCTTCCTCTCTGTAGAGGAATGGCTAAACTACAGCCATTCTGATAAACTACATGTCCTCCTCCAATTTTATACACTATTAATTTTTCTTATGTTTCCTATCCCTCCCTCTAGTCAACACGCCCTTGTTTATATTTATTTTCTAATTCCCATTCTTTTCAGGTCCACTAGAGTTTATATTATGATGACATACTAAATGCATTTTTGATAATTTTATCTCTGATCATACATTCGAAGCAACACTTAACCTGGAATGCTAGCACAATACAGTTACTGCCCATCAGCGATGTGCCTTTCTCCTCCCACACTCTCTCCTAGAGTGGGTCCCTTCAATCAGAGTATATGAGGATCATGGGTCCAGCTACAGGAAGATGAGAGTCCATTTTAAGGTAGAAAAGAAACTAATTTAGAAATCTTATGTGCAGCACAGATTTAAAGCTGAAAACTATGAATCATTTCATAGGAATAATCCCTATGAATACCGCCCTACAAGGCCCAACTGGAACTCTTTATACATTTTTTTAATGGAATTCGGTTTTCAAACCCCTATTATATCTGGATCCAGTAGGACAACACCTGGTTTTTTGGGGGGATACTTTAGACTTCAGAATTTGGCATTATGGGCTTCCTCTTTTCATCTCCCCTCTCTTATCCAAAGGCAAGGGAAGAGAATTTACCTTGTTTTGTTCAATGCCTCAGCTATAAAGTAGTCTAAGGAATCTTTTGGCTTCTAAAATAAGCCTCATGCTTTTACTTAAAGGTGTCAGGCATCAGGAACCTAATGCGAAGTTGCCCTGTCCATCGTCTCTCACAATGCATTTTATCTCTGCACATGCCTCTTCTCACTTGGATAGGCTCTGACGTGCCATTTCACTGCCAGCAGGAGATACCTGTCAAGTTCACCACTGCAGGCACTTCTAATGTGATTGCACAGACTTAGGAAGACCAGACAGCTTCAGTACAGTCTGTTCCCTGTGAGACCCACGCCATTAAGTGAAGACCCACTTTTTCCAAAAATAAAAAGTGGACATCCTTACTTGCTGTCTCTACATAGCTCCAAAAGGAAGTTTGGGAAGAGAACAGCAACAAAAACATCTAAAATTCTCGCAAAACTAAACTCTCATAATGTGCAGTGAAATAAAAGTCCTGAAAAAATACAGGTGACTGTTAACATGGCTATAAATATATCCAAGGGTTCCAGTGACACCATAAAGCAGTCGAACTTTGCTTTATTATATGTCAGTAGATTTATTTATAACCACATAATTCATTCTTCTTCTCATTTATTTAAGAAAGCCATCCTGCAAAAAAAGCAGATTTTGAGGGAATTTTCCACTTGGGAGTCTAAAAGAGAAAGCTTCGTTTTTAAACATCATTCCTACGTGTATTAGATTTCAATAAAAAATACGGTCATATCTTTGTATAAATTTATAACTCACGGAATGCCTAGATTGCTTGTTTCTCTTTAATATTTTTATTGTTTGAAAATGTCATACATGCATATAAAATTTTGCCTTATAGCCATAGCACCCTGAACACTCCCGATCCCCCTGCCTCTGTTTCTTTAGTTCATCATTCTTATAAACACTAGCATTCCCTTGTCCTCCCGGTGAAAGCAGAAGGCATAGCAAGAGTTTAAATGTGGAGACAAATCTCTTCAGATTTTTCAGATCTTTTGAGTTTGATCAGTGGGCTTGAAATATTTACAGCATTCACAGTTTTATATATTTTTTTCACAAGAAAAGTATGAAAGATTCCTTAGCTGACTCCCTTGCAAATCCGAGTGAAATTGTTATTACTGTTTACTTTTCCTGAAAGACAAGGCTCAGCTAGCTCTTTCTAGGGAGTTTGGGCATTTACACCTGTAGTCTGCTAATTAGTGCTAGATCTAATACAAACTTTCCATCCTCAGTGTGTGAAAGTCTATCCAGTGTGGAAGAATCAAAGAAAACAAATTATTGTTATATAGAAACAGAATACATTTTTTGCAGTACTAGAGCCTTACATATGCAAGACAAGTACTTACTCTACTATGGAGCAACAGCCTCAAGCCCCAGACAGAACAATTTCATTTGTATATTTGAGGTATTCCTTACCTAGTTAAAGGTTTAGAGGATACTTTGAGAGTTCCTACAGATTTAGATCAGGGGCTGTGCTGCTTGGCAGCCTGGGGCCAAATTCTGGTTCTGCTTGCTAGCTGCTATAAACATTTTGACAAGATCCTTGGCCTGTTTCTACTTTAGCCTCTCCATTTAAAAATGGGAATACTCATACATTTTAAAGATTCAAACAACTAATGCATTTAAAGTGTTTATAACCAGTGCCCGGCACAGAGAAAATGATCACTGTCAATAACAGATACTACCAAAATAATTCTTGTTTTATTTTTATCTTCTCTTTCTGCAGATGACTCCTCAAAAGTTGTCCTGTACCTAATACTCCCCTGGTTGTTAAGTAAATCTGTAGGAGAATCGGTAAAGAAGAGGTTCCCTCAATAATCATAAAGCACAGAAAGAAAAAGACTCTCCAGGTGCTTCCATCATGCTGGCTGGTCCTTGCTCATCTTCAGCAGAACAAAGACTAGCTTTATCACATCTAACTCATGTGTCTTTCCAGCCTTCTCCAAATCAATAAAGCTTATAGTCAGTCCTAGAACCAGGTAATACCAACTACCAAAACCCAACATTGGTTATTACTGTTCTCTAGGGTAGGGCAGGACTCCCAGGATCCTAATCTGCTCTGAGATCTGGAAGGGCATTCTGGCACTTCTTTTTCATTTACTCGCTGTCTTCTCTCAAATGAATAAGAAATTCTAATTAGTTACCCACCTCCTAACAGACATACCTTCCAAAGCCTTAATAGTTTCCGTTGTCTGTATGAAAAACATCTTTTTCATTGAAAAATCTTTTTCAAATTTTTTTATGAATCAACCCCTGAATTAGGTTCTACTCTGTACATAAAGAAACCAGAGGCCTTCTCCTTCACTTCAAGGCCTCAATTCATTTACACGGTGAACATTAAGTTCAGGAAATCCAGGAAATCAAGTAAGGGAGAGCTTTCAAATGTTTGGAAGTAAATGCTATAATAAGATATCCCCCCCACCCCAAACTCCACAAGAATCACACTAGAAATCTTATCCAATTATATAACTTGCCAAACACAATGAGTAAGACAACAGAGTCAATTTATTCTAGAATGAGGACATATCTGGAGGGATTCACAGGAAGAGTGGCATGTGCACTAATTATCAGAAAGTTAAAGTTCAGATCCTCTGCATTACTGTTCGACCCCGAGCAACTTTAAACTCTCTGAACATGTCTACCCAACAGTAGATTAGCTAATAATTCCTATATCATGAAATGTTTTTGAGGATTCAATGCAATGATATATTCAAAAAGATGACTGTGTATCAATGTTTTCTAGTAGTAAGAACCTGACCTTGAATGACTGGAAATAAAGAGGGCTATAAAATATAGACATTATCCTCACAGGTAGAATTATCCCCAGAGAGCTTCCTGGAGGAGCCAGTCCTTCTGCTCATTTTCCTCTTGTTTGCTGTTCATGCCTGTAAACAGCATCAAGGAGTCAACTTTTCCTCTCTACAAACAAGATAGGTAGCCATAGGATTGTGAAAGGCAAGGGACAGGGAAGGAGAACAGGATGGAGAAAATGGCAAGACACGTGGAGGAGAAGAGGAAACACATATGTCTACTGACCTGATCTTTATTTCCAATGGCTGGGCTCTTGCACTAATGCATGTTAAATAAATACCATAATGAATCTAAAAAGTTAAATCGTCATAGTCATGTTCTCTGTTATTTCATGTAGTTATGTTCAGATACTAAAATACTCATCAGAAGACTATGATTTAACTGTAGAACTATCCTTATTCAAGCATTCGTCTTGTTCTCTGTTCCATGAAGAGTATATAATCTAAGAGGGGCAGAGATCTAAGATAAATGTTCAAAAATGTACAAGTTTATAAAAGGGTCTAGGTTTGACCTCAGTAATAGAGTGCCTACTTCTCATGTATGAGACCCTGAGTTCAAATTCAAGTACCACCAAAAAGTTAAAATAAATTGTTACATTCCCCTTGATATGACATAGCCTTAAACTTATATAACAGAAAAGTACTGAAGGGGAAGTGATGGCTGATCTCCTAACAGAGGTGTCACCTAAGTAGCTTTGGAAATGTTAGCAAGATGGGGAATAAGGGCATTTCTCAGAGGCAATAAGGACTTAGCACTTCCCAAAACTGACAGTGAGGTTGGCATTCGGGTCCTGAAATGGGAGTTCATATCAGAGACAGAACTGTTCTTAAAATAGATGGAACAACATTAAGATAATATTTTAGCATCAATGATATCTATGTCTTCAAATCTACCACTCCCAATCTGGACAGGCAGAATTAGTTGTTCTTTCCATTCTTCCTATAGCACTGTTCTGTTAACACCTGTCCCATTCTGTTATCATCAGTTGGTTTATATCTGGGTACTCTATGTGATTCATAGAGATATTATGTATTAAAACCGGTCTGATCCTAGAGCTAGACAGCTTAGGGTCAGATAGCAAAAGTTCATGTCCCTCTCCCTTTATTTACTAGATGTATGACCTTAGACAAGTTATTTAATTTCTGAAAACTTTTATTTTCATAAGCAAAACAAACATAAGATAGTAAGATCCCCTTTTTCAAACTTAGGATGATATCAAATCAATTAGGAGACATTCTGTGGCTATCTGTAGAAAAGAGTTGAGATGCATTCAGCTAGTGACTGAGAGAAGTTCCTTTTATGTGCATGTGGGAAGTGGGGAGGATCTGAAATACAGAAACATGTCTTTCATAAGAAAACATTTTTTTGACATTTGGAACCACTTCAAAATCACAAGGATAACCTTGCAAAGCAGTGAGTGTTCGATTACAGGAAATGTTCAACTAGTGGATGCCTGTTAAGAGATCTGAAGTGGGTAGATGGGAGTGTGTAATGCCTAATTCCCGCTCAAATTTACAATTATATGTCTATAAAGTTTTCGTTTAAAATTTCTTTTACCTCTCTATTTCTGCATTTACTTAAATGTTATTCCTTGGCCTTATGTTGAGGATCAAACCCAATTCCTAGATGCTGTTGTTGCAAAGAGTCTCAAGTGTCCTTCCTTATTGAAACAGCATATACACAGGGTAGGAAATTTAAACATTTTAAAAGAGGCATTATTATTGCACTAGAACTGCATTATTATTATTATTATTATATGCAGTGCAAGTTATCTCTAGACATATTAACAGTTTTGTTTCTATTTTAGATAGCAAACATTTTCCCCCTACTAGCAACACCTACATAGCTGCTGTTCCTGTGATCTAAGAGGGCACTTTTTGTTGGTGAATAGTTCATTGCTATGGAATGAGTGTGATCACTTGCCTCTATTATCATTTACCTATCATCAGGAAAACTTGGTGGACCAAACATAAATAAAAATGAATCTTTTAAAATAAAGTCATATAGCTTGAAAACTCTGGAACAGAAAGTAGAGCTTTCTGTTCTTTTTACATATATTGAGCGAGAGAGAGAGGAGAGAGAGAGAGAGAGAGAGAGAGAGAGAGAGAGAGAGAGAGAGGAGGCATGCATGTGGAGGTCAGAGAATAATTTCCTGGAATTGGTCACAGGGTAGTCAGACTTGGTGGCAAGCACCTTTACCAGCTGAGCATTCTTACCACCCCTACTCTTTGAATTCTAAGAAATCCAAGGCCACTCTCTTCAGCAGCTGGTAAAGGCAATCAGTAAGTTAGGTATTCGGAGAATGTAAAGCGGAGAAACTGGGATATAGAAACTGACTTGTTAAGTACTATGTAACATTTCAATGTCAGAATATCCTGGAATTTTTTTTGAATATTCTCCTACAAGGAGATATTCATGACTCCTTTATTAACACAAACAGAAATAAATAGAAAATAACCATATAAGGAAAATACGGTAAGGGAGAATAAAAAAACCAAATGTTACATAATAGAACAATATAAAATAAATGTGGTTGAAATGGTTAAATGCAGAAGTTATAGTATTAATAAGCAGGGAGAAATGTACGTAGTAAATCGTCAATTCAGGAAGAACTGTATTCTTTTGAAAATGCAGCACAGTTGATTTTATTAATGCAGTGGTTAGATTATATCAATGTAGTTAAAGAAAGAATTAATGAGCTAGAAAATAAAACTAAAGAAATTTTTCTTAATATAGCACACAGAGAAAAACAAAATAAGTTTAAAGTCGTCAATAAAGCCTGGACATGGTGGCACATGCCTTTAGTCCCAGCACTCAGGAGGCAGAGGTAGGGAGAACAGATGAAACAGGGAGGCAATATTCAAAAAAAAATTCAGCAAAACCTAGAAAACAATGAATATAGGAGCATTATGTTGACATAAAATGCTTGTCAATCTATATCTGTCTATCTTATCTAGGCAAATCTTTTAAGTACGGAGTTATACCTAAGACCTCTTCAGGTAAAGTTTGATGAAGCTTTTACCAAGGGACTCTCTCTGGTATGATCACCAAATGATGCATTTCAGTGCAAAATAAATGATCCCAGAGACATGGAGAGGCATGCCTAAGGCAGAAGTGTGCAAAGCAACTGTTACACTGTGAACAAATGCCAAAAACCACCACGTCTACCACCACCATGGCCAACTCGAGAACACCACCAAGGCATGGAGGCACAGGCAGGAAACGCCAGCACTCAGAAGACGGAGGCGAGAGGATTAAGTGCTTAGTCAGCATGGCCTAAAAGGTGAGCCCTGTCTCAAATGCTACATGAGAACTGACATAAAAGAGAAAATTAAAATAATGTTCAACATTGACTTAATGGTTATAAGCCAGATACTAGTGCCTATTCTATAGTCAGGGAGGAGGCTAGACTGTGATGAGTCTACACTTGTTAGTAGATGGCAGATTCAGGATTTGAACTCAAGCCACCTGCCCAACCCAGTGTCTGCCATATCACTACTTTGTTGCTAAGTTCATGTACAATGAATATATACAAATCATGTCATGCTTTAAGAGGCTAATGCTTACTTCTAATTCCTTGGTCACTTCTCTAGTTTATCAATGTAGAAATGCCCACCCTTGACCAGATGAACCTTTTTCCTTTAGGTTAACATTTAACAAGAATATTAGGATAATCTCTTGACTTTATATTTAAAAAAAAACAACCTGAGACTACATCATTCTGTTTAAACAAAAAAGAGGGTGGTGATATAACTTGAATGCTCCACAAAGCACCACATGCTACAGGCTTGGCCCAATGTGGTGCTTCTGGGAAGTGGGGTTGCTTTAGTAAGAAGTCTTTAGGTCACGTGGGTTGTGCCCGCAAAGGGCTTCTTTCTCATTCAGTTTATTTTACCGGAAGTATGATCCTTGCAGATTATGTAATATACATGTCAAAACACTTCCTTGGTACTGATACACAAGAAACATACAAATGATAGTCTCAGACTACTAGGTATTAGGCAATAATCAGTCCACAAATCTCATATGCTGTCTTGCAGAATACTTATAAAACTAAGCATTCATAAGATAACTTTATATATGTTACAGTAAAATAATGCCCCAAAGATTGGCAGCAAACACTGATATTTATTGCATGATGCCTGAGCAATTTTCACTCTGGGGATTATAAAAGCCTGTCTTCACCATCTGAAGATCAGAAATGCAACACTGGGATTCCGTTAAATTAGTGGATGAGCCACAATGCTTTCTGTACTCAGATAATGTGCAGCTGTTCCCATAATTGCTGAAATCCTAGGAGTTATAAATAAACAGGTCTGCTCTGGTGTTCCTATTACAAATGAAGCCAAATGTGCATCTACCCTAGACATTCCTTTCCTTTTGTAGGTCAGAGGAAGTCTTCAGAACATTTATACTAGTCCTGTTACTATTTGATAATTCAGACAATGTTCATTTCCCTGAGTTCTAGGCATTCTTTCACTCCCAAACCCAAGATCCTGACAAAATCAATTATGATTTTAAAATGCACTGCCCAGCCCGGGAACACAATGACAGGAAAATACATCTGATGTTCTTTGAGTTTTGATCCTCTAAAAGTGAACATGTTTGAAACAATATTCCAGAAAAGGACTTTGATATGATCAACACCATCTGTAACAATGATGAGTGTGAAATTCCCTTTAAGCTGCAGGAAAAAAATAAGGATAAAAGCTTGTTGCATAAGGCGTAGAGCCATAGAAAACTAGAAGTAAGGGGCAAGAAGAAGAACAAAAGTTTTGTCTGTTTTGTGTGTATGTTTGGGGGTGTAGTTAAACATGTATACAGGTCTATAGAGGCCAGAGGTGGATGTCAGATGACTTCTTCAGTCTTTCTCCATTTTAGTTTTTGAGACAGGATCTCTCACTGGACCTGGTGCTTACTGATTCTGCTAGACCTGATGGCCACTGGCAAACCCCAAGGATCATCCTGTTTTTGCCTCCCCAATCCTGGGATTGCAAACATGCACAGCCATACCTGTCTTTTTACACAGATGCTAGGAATCAAACCAGTTCATCACATTCACACAGCACACACTTTACCCACTGAGCTATCCCTGTAGCTCTCCATTTTTGTCTATTTAAACCAGATTTAGAATTAAGAAAGAAGTCTAATGTGTAGGATTTCTGATGGCTTCATATGGTATGGCCAGAAGACACATTCTCATCCTTCCTTATGAACTGAACATCTCTGGATTTTGATCTTTGGATTTGACAGACATTAGAAAACTCATTTTAACATTCACTATCTCATATAGAATCTCAAGGTGGTTTTGTTAGTGTGATTTTTATGATAGTAACAGAGGCTAAAGAGTTATACAACCTTGGTGTAACTATATTAGCTGGGATGCTAGTACCTAGGTTTCACCCCACCAATACCACCACACACATCATACCTTTGCCTGTCTGCAAACTATTCATTTCAAGCAAGTGAATTCAGATGAAAAAAGTATTTAATGTAGATTATATAGGAATCCAAAAGGGGAGGAGTAGAGGAGAGATTGGAGGAAAGAACCCTTGGCTGTATAATCTTAGCCCAATTCAGGAAGAGAATAAACTTTCTCATTCCAGGGAGTGTCATGTGGGAGTGAAACTCTGCAGAGGGAGTCACTGCGCCTGATCAACTTATTTTTCCTAAAATCATACCTTATTGGTGTGCAAAAGATGAATAGAGAAAAAAAGTCAGTACATTCCAAGCACAAAGGAAGAGCACGTCTGTGGTGATGCTGTGTGTTCATGGTGGGTCTGTAACATCACTAATAAAGGCATGGGCACAGGCTCAGCTCAGTCATCACTAAACACAGATCCTAGAGCCATGGCAAAGGTTTAAGAGTGAGAACAGCCAGCACTTTTCTCATCTTCTTACGGAACAATTCTCATCTTGAGCTCCTGCTGGCAGTGGGGGAGCTGGGGGTGGGGTGGAGCTTGGCTGTTGCTTGGGGAGTTACTCAGCAGGCAGTGGTTACTAAATGTGCCACTGAAGAGCAACAATAAATAAACGTATACAAATGACAAGGAACTCTTGGCCTTTTCTTCTCAACCCCCGCTCTCCCACAAGACTTTAAGAAAAAGTAGGTAAAACAGAAATAACCATCCCTGACAGCCACCACCACACTTACCAGATGTGCAAGAAACTTTTGGTAGCTTTGTTTAATATCACTTGTAGATGATTATATGCATGGCCAAATGAAAAACACAAAACAGAGTCCCATATAGAGTATTAAATTAATTCTCTAACTCACTCCATTTCCTGGGACCAGTACTCACCACTAGTGACTAATTCCAAGGTAACTATATTAGCAGATAAGGTCTAAAGGGAGGTAACTAAAGTTAAATGAGGTGATGGGGTGGGGCCCTAAGCTACTAGGACTAGTGACCTTATAAGAAAAGGAAGAGATACCAAGAGAAAATAAAGGCCATATGAAGATAACAGAGTACACAATGAGACAAGAGGCCTCAGCAAAAGCCATCTGAAATCTTGATTTGGGGCCCCAAGCTCCAAATCTCTGAGATTATTTCTGTGGTTTACCCACCTACTCTTGTGTTTTATAATAACTTCCTCTCAAAAGTAATGTAGAGTTGTTGATGAGAATAGCAGCATTTGTGGAAGTATAGAATTTCAGACTCAGAAAAGGATCTTGGCAGTCCTCTCTCCCAAGGGACCTCAGGTCGGAGTTTAAGGAACTGCTACACAGAAGACTCCTTTTGCACCCTCCATAGGACTGTTATTTTTTATCAAAGTCTAGGTGAGCTGGGCTTCTTGGAATCCTCTGGTGTGTAATTTCCATGGTCAAATCTGACCACCCTGAAAACGGTCTCTACAACTCCCTTATAAAACTGCATTGACTTTCATCCGGGAAGGTAATTTTTCTGGAAAGGAGTCTAAAAAATTCTTTTAGATTTTTAAGAGTAATGTGACCTCAAGTTCTGTAAAAAACACTGATTACTTCAAAGTGTTCATTTTACAGATAAATACAATGAACCACAGAAAGAAATATTTCCCCCAATACACAAAAAACACTAATTAAAATAATATTCAAATCTTCTGCTGTCTAATAAAAGGCATCAAACTGTGTTTTTCATTGTTAAACATATTACCCATGATTCCCTTGAGCAGAAAGAGGTCTTTCATTCTTTCAAAGTATACTGATTTGTAAAAAGAGATTTGAGTTTTAGAATATTAATTTATATAGATTAGAATCTTTTGACATTCATTTTTATTACATATATATACATATATTTATATATGAGTGTTTTCGCTACATGTGCACACATGGTATGCAATGCTCACAAGGCCAAAAGAAGGTGTAGGATTGCCTGGAACTGGAATTATAGATTGTTGTTAGCTGCCATGTAGGTGTTGGGAACTGAACCTGGGTCCTCTGAAAGAAAATCAATTACTTTTAACTGCTGTGCCATCTCTTCAGCCCCAGATTTGGTAATATATTAAACCTCTGCCAATACCTAAACTATGCTTCATGGATATGAGACCCCTAAAATGATATCCCAGCATGGAGATTTTCATATGGTTTGATAACAAACAATTCCATTTAAGGAATTCAGTTGACGACTGCAAACGTTAATATAACATTTCACATGTCCTTTCACAGGAGGACTGATCAAGAGGCAGCTGAATGATTCTAGTCCTAGTTCCCCAGTAATTCCTAATGAATATGGGTAAGACAAACAAACCAGAGAAAGCACAAATGCAGTATTCATATGTGTATGTTCAGGTGCATAAACCTCCCAACCTTCTGCTTCAGAGACCACTGATGCACATGTCTCCGCCCATGCAGGATGGACTGTGGAGATGGCTGCTCACTCAACTTTGCTCATGCTTCCAGCTCACACGTAATGTGACATTGAATAGAAGGTGTTGAATCAGGTTCTGAATTGCCTTTTATTAGTCACAAAGCACCGACAGACTTCTTTTTCCCCATTTTGTGTCCATAATCAACACTCTTATTATACCCCTCAAATATTCACCATGTGCCTCCTCACCTGACTCAGCCATCCAGTCCAGCACCTAGTCATATCCTTTTCCCTTGAAGTCCCTTATAATGCCTGTCTTCACTCAGGATGTAAGAACAATCCTGTATGGAATCTTTGGGGATAGTAAATATGTGATTTGATCTCTTGGACCTTGTCATCAAGTCTGGGATGGTGATAAATATCTTAGTATTCTAAGTCAAAATTCCACATCTATATCCCTCTACAACATTCCTCATGCAGCTAGGTACTTGACCATAGCATCTCTAAGCTAGAATATAGAGAACATTCTGTGTTAGTAAGTACTTGGGGTTCTGGAAATGTAACATGTCATTCCTCTAGGAAAACATCATCTGAGCTCTGTAGATTTGTCAAGTAACCCATTTGAAAACCAAGGCCTGCTTGCTCTTCTTCTGCTCTGTGGGCGGCAAGTGTGGTGGTGGTATGACTATGATATCGGGCTTTCTATTTTTGTAATGTGTCAAGAATGCTGAGGAATTCAGCCCCCAAACTGAGAAGTGCAGAATAGCACCAGATCCTAAATCATGCAGAGACAATGTACACCTATGTTGTAGGAGGCTGTGGGGGTGGGGTGAGGTATTTGTCAGAAGCACTCCCCAGCACAGACCACGCTGCTTGCTGCCTTAGCCTAGTTTGTGTGCCTTAAGTGGGAGACAGTTTGCATTCTTGTTCTTCTTTTTCAAAACTGGCCTCTTTAGAACTGAGGAGGTGAGTTAGTGGGCAAAGAGCTTGCTGTGCCAACATGACAACCTGAGTTCAGATCCTTAGTACGCACGTAAGGAAGCCTGTCATGACAAGTGTCTTCAACATTTGCACTTGTGAGGTGGTGGTGTGTGTTGCTGATAGATGGAAAAAGACAGATCTCAGGAGCTTGTTGAGTGGCTAGTCCAAACAGTTCAGGTTCAGGAAAAGATCCTAAACATGGACAAGTGAGGAAGAGACCTGATATCTAGCTCTAGACTCCACATGCCCACACCTGCACAGACATTTGTGCACACATGCACACACCACACACACAGATTAATCTGTGTTTCTTAGTATTCTATTAAATCCTCATCACCCTTCACACCTGCAGAGCCCTAAGACTTCTATTTTATTTTCATCTTTACCATATTACTTGATTGTAGCTAGAGTCTTAAACTAGAATACAGAGATATGAGTTACTTTGAAATACAAATTAAATATGTAATTAAGCTTATGAAAAACATGACTTGCATCTCTTTAAGGGGATAAAAGTATAGATTTAAAAAAAAACATGTCACTAATATTAGACAAACATGAACCAAAAATAAATTTATGAGGCTTAAGGAATTTTCAGGACAAACTACAAACAATATCATTCCACAGTTCATAGTTATCAGTAATTCTTTTCTGGCTTATCTGAGCCAATGGCCTCTTGCATACTACAGGGGCGGGTGTATAGAAAGGGGCAAGAGTCAGGCTGTAGAAGTGAGTTTGACTTTCTTACCAAGTTCTCACCTTCCTGTGTAATACACTGAAGATAGCTCAGTGCTTCACCAAGAATACACTACATCAGCCTCAGACTCCATTTTTATTCAAATTCCTGACTCAAAGATGAGGAAGAAAGGCTAAGTATAAATGTGTATATATAGGAAAGGCAAACGCACTATTCTACTGATGCTAGAATCACAGAGATGCTCCCTGAAGAGAAAGGTCAGAGAAAACACCAGTAAAGCTATAAATACTGGAAACCAAACAAGTTCTATACTTGAAAGACAGAAAGTTTTCTGTCTGGGAATGTGCAAAGGAAGTAGAGAAAAATGGTTAGAAAACAGTGCTTAGCCGAAAACCTTCCTCTCATGAAGCCGTAAACAGAAGCTAAGAAAGACTGCTCCATTTGACATGTGATGTTCCTCATTTAACATCCAGAACAAAAGTCCACCTTGTCCCCTGCAATACCAAGAAGCAACACATTTATAGGATGCTAGGATGATTTGACAAGTAGCCACACAGTGACTACATGGGCTGTGATTCTCTCGTGTATGGTCACTTCTCACCTCTTTCTGCCAAAGAACCCAGAAAAGGAAAAGGAAGGAAGGAATAAAATGAATGGCCTCAGAGCCTCTCAAAGTCCATTTGTTTAAATGACACCTGGTCCCACTGTGTTTGACATAATCTGACCCATCTCTACTTTGTTCTCTTCCACAAAGGGGAGAGGTCTGAGAGCTGGAGACAAAGATCAAATTCCCTTTTCTAGAAATGCTACCTTCACTTAGTCCTACCTCTGTTTTCTACATCCTTTGGAGATTTTCCATTAAGGAACAGCTATGATTTGAATTGTGGAAAAGCATAAAGTCTGAGTTTATTGAAACTGAAGGTGATCAGGCTGTTTAAAAAATATGAGAAATGAATATTCTTGAGTTTAATGACCTTTCTGCAGAAAGTTTTCAACATGAGTATATAAAGAAGAAAAGAAAACCCCAAAGAGCTTATGGGGAATTTACCATGATAAAAAGTAAGAGATCAATGTTACAAATTCTGAGAACTCTAAGCAAACATGACTTAATCATTTCTTTCCAGCCAGCGCTATCTTAGATAATTTATGGTGTCCTATAAGAACTCCTTCCCCACTGAGATTCAAAACAGAGGAGAATTTTCAAATTGCATTAACTCTCTTCCCAGAGTCTGTTTTGATAAGACAGTGGAGAAAAGTTTAAAGTTGAACGTGAAAAATCTCATTGGACAATTTCTTGACCTGTAGGTCAATTGCTGAAGGATAATATGATAATTTTATTGGGATTGTGGGTTACTGATGTTCCTCTTGTTTAATACATTGAAAAATCAAATGTTACTTGTACTGAATTTGATATGATGGCCTTTGTGAATTACTAGGTCATTTCTTCTCCTGTCTAATTTATCTTACTTCCAAATGTACAAAATCATCTCTATACTCTGCTTATAGATAAAATTTTCTATAGAGCACATTCACTTTCCAATATCACACTGCCACTATCTTCATAATTCCCCCTCCACCATCACCATCATCACCATATCTCCTAGCCACCTCCGTTACCACCACAATCATCACCACTACCATACTACCATCATCATTCCTCCATCACCTCTGCTCCCACCCCCACTACCGGAGATAACACAACCTCTGTCCAGAGAACTTCTAGCACGTGGCTCTAAATAGCTGACATCTGGAGGAATTATCTGATACTTGTGATACTTGTTACTTACACTCCACTCAGCAGGAATGGAGGTTGGCAGGGAATTTAGCAATGTGTCTTATTTTTAAAATATTTCACACCTCCCCCTCCTCCTCCTTGTCTTTAGAGAGAGCTTTCAGCTCTGTAGCAGGAGCCTATCACCTTCTTCCCAGACATACAAAGCTTTAAAAAGAGGACCTGAAAACTTTGATCTGTTGCCAAGGTGGGTCACCCAAATGAAATACAAATAAGACAGATACAGAAAAATCTCTTTGTCTCAGGGATAAACCAAGAAGACAGTTTCATATCAAAAATTGATCAGGCAGATTTGATCCCCCTGCCGTGTGTGTGTGTGTGTGTGTGTGTGTGTGTGTGTGTGTGTCTATCTTTCTCTTTATGATGAGGATTAGAGAGTCTTTAAAACTCTCTAATTGCCTAAGAGGTCTACCTTACTTCCCTTCTTCTAAAAGAACATCATTAGTAGGTAAAGAGAATTATAGACTTGATATGATTAATGGGACTTGAAATTTCATTTGTGATTCAAACAAAGCCACCTGCTTGGCTTGTGGCAGAATAGGTTGTCTCAAAGATATTCCCTATTTAGTCCAGCTGCTGTGTAATAAGATGGACAGATCTGTGCAGGTTAATGCTTGGTGCATAAGTACACGTTCCTAAACACAAAAGGCAGCTTCTGAAATCCAGTAGGAATTCCCTGGGACTCACAGAGCTAATGAAATAAGGTGTGTGTCAGTGCTAGGGGGCGCTCTGCCACAGGAAATGGCTGTGTTGATTCAGCATGGAGCTAGCAGAATGGGGGCATTTTCTGCAGTGGTTAACAGTGTGATAGGTGGTATTTTAGAAAGCAGTGATTCTCTATATTGACTAATGACAACAGTAATTATTGTTAAGAGTTAGTGATCAAGAAAACCACTCCAATCATTTGAGGATTTTACCTTTCTTTGAAAAGGTATTTTATATGATCAAATTCTGCAATTACTCATAATGTCCCTTTAGGTAGCCAAATCGTTCTGAGGTGTGTGTTAGGGGGTGGGGCATTGGGAGAGACAGAGAAAAAGACAAGGACTGAATGACAGAGACAGAGAGACAGGGAGAGATGAATTGATAGGCAGAGACAGAGAGGGTGACACAAGTACAGAGACATAGTCCAAGGGAGATAGAAACACAGAGAGCTGTGACACACCCACCAGGAGCACATGTGCCATAAACGAGCACAAGAGTCACCCTCCAGAAATTCCAAAATGAAGGGCTCTATTTTCTTTTTTCCTTTTTTATGCATCTTGAGCTTCCTAACACCAAAATCCAGGCCTAGATTCCCATAATAAGAAATCAGAGAGAGCTAAGAAGATTATTCTGCCTCAAAAACAAGGAACATTATATAAGGCAATTTCATGAACAGAGGCTCAAACATACACTTTCCGGAGAAGAATGTGTGCTCGTGGTGGCCAGAGGTGCTGTCCTGTTGTTCCTCAGTCACCAGTCTCACTTTGCAGTGATTTCAAAGCTACTACCTTTGCTGTATCTCACACTTAAGCATTTGGAGATAGACAGTGGATGACAAGAATAATAATTAGCACTTTTACTAAGTCATTTTTGCCAGGTTTGAGTATTTATCAGTTACTGTAAGTTGACAATTTTTACAAACTGTCTTTGAAAGATGAAGTAGTTGGCACAAGGTTGCAAAGGAATTAACTGGCAGAATCTGAACTCAGTCCCACTAGTTCTGGATATCACACTCTTAAACCTATAGCCAGCATTGACCATCTGCAATATATCAGGCATTAAGCACTCAGTACATCTAATTTATAGTCAGCTAGTATTATTCCTTAGTGCAGTGTGAGGAGAATCTGGCTTGTTAAGAAGGCTCAGGCTACCTCTTGAATGTTGTGGCAAGTTCCTCTCCAGCAGTATAGAATCTGGAAGCATTATAGAACTTGATGGACAGGAACACTTCCCAATAGTGTGATTTTATTGTTGTTTCTGTGCAGTAAGTTTAGTAGGACTAAAGAAGAGCTGACTTTCAAAATAGGGAAAAGGAACACAGAGCAAGTTCCAAAAAGAAGAAATAACTGAGTTTAGTTTTATTTCAATTTCTTTTCCTGTTTCTGTGATAAAATAACTCTGACATAGCGAGTTCAGGAGAAAGGGTGTATTCTAGCCCACAGTTCAGGGGTGTAGTCATTATCTCAAGTCTCATCAAGTCAAGGCAGCAGGAGCTCTAAAGCAGCTAATCGAGTTGCATCCACAGTTAACAACAGAGTGTGAAAAAATGTACATTGCTACTCACCTCTTTCTTCACTTACACAGTTCAGGATGTCAGACAAGGAATGGTACCACCCACAATAGAGAGTTTCCACTTCAAATAACACAGTCAAGATAACTCCCTATAGGTATGCCCAGAGGCTCATCTCCCAGGTGATTCTAGATTCCATCAGATGGACAATGAACACCTAATATCATAACTCCCACCCTGAAATGGCTGATTGGGAAAGGAAGAATGAGGCAGGTCTTAAACAGGCATTGTCCTCCTGAGGCATCATGGGAGTGAATAATCTTGCCCAGCTGAAATGTATGAATAAAGTGAAAGAAAGGATAATAACAGAGACAGAGGAGGAGGGAGGGAGGGAGAGGGGAGAGAGAAAGACAAGAGAAAAAGGAGGAAGAGGAAGAGGAGGAGAGGAGATGTGAGCAGAGGGAGCAAACCTTCTGAAGCACCAGTCAGTTCCCCATCACCTCTGTACTCCTCTGAGGCCTGAAATACAAGTCAACATTTTCTTCTTGCAAGTCTTTCTCTTCCAACTGATTTGATGGCAGCTAAGTTGGTGTGAAGCCAGCATGATAATGAACTTGGCTTGGAGGAACGGAAATGCAGATCCTTGTTGGCACAAGTCTGTGCTCCTTTACTGTTCGCACAATTTAGATGAACAAATCTTGGCATCAAGCAAACAAAGAAACATGCTAAAGGTTTTACTCTTCTGCTTGGCTATGCAAAGCAGAATAAGGAAATCAACTATTTCCTTTCAATGTCTATAGTTATTTCCGAAAGTCACCAAAGAGCTTCATTAAGTTACAGTCTCTGCAAATGAGCTGATTTTCCCCATTACTTGAGACCAACTGCTTTTTCTTTCTTTAACAGGTAACACATGCTAAAAATGTGTTTCTGCACACACACACAATACTTAGGATCAAAGAGGATTATAATAGTCCTGTGGATTTATTGACTGTGTACTATTACAGTGGGAGACATTTTGTTGCTCTTTTATCTAAGGACAGGGGCCCTTTTGATAGAGGGTCTTTGAACTGCATCGGAAACATCATGCAAACACATATTATTCTTAGACCTTCTTTCTCTCCTGATCTAGAGGAAGCAGGAATTGCCAAGAAAGAAAAATTTAGACTACAGAATGGAAATAGTCATTCTTAGATAACGAACAAATAGAGTCCATGAGTTGAAAAACTGAGTTTACCAGTGAAGTCTACTTGGGAACTCAATAATTTACCTCATTCTTTTGAGTAGTCATTCGCACCTCCCCAGGTTGTTTTCTGTAGAAATTCCTGGGTGGACGAAGTAATTCTCATATCTGTCAGAGTTCTAGTCTCATTTTGTAGAACTACCTGTGTCACTGTCCTGAGTGCTTTTCTTTCATCCCACATAGAACAGTCACATCTATGTCACCGCTTTCTAGGCAACCAAGTCTTTCTGTAGAAAGGAGCAAAACACCTCCCTCTTTCACCTGGAAGTCTTTTTACAGGGGTCTTTCCTACAAAAGAGCAGTAAGATCTGAAGTGATAGAGCACTTTCCTTAGTAAACAATGTCTTCTCCAAAACACACAGACCACACAGAGAAAGATCTAAGGAAGGATCCAGCTTTAAACTTGTCTTGGAACCACTTCCATTTTTCTCAGCAGCTAATCATCCTTCTTACTCTAGCCAGTTGTTCAGAAAAGATTTGCACCCATGGAGATTTCTCCTGGAGATTTCATCTTCTCCCTTTTCTGGTTTGGGGTCTTGAAGTTCTTCGGCAGATCTCTGTGTGGCAAAACTTCATGAGCCCCACAGAAATCAAAGGATGTGGCTGGTCAACTCTTTACATGTGTCCTGAGCATTTTTTCCACAGTTAACAAGGATTTCAAATGTTCTGTGACAAGGAGAAGACCGCTATTTCCGGAAGACAGAGGTAACTTATATTCTAGTTCCACAGGCAAATGGGACAGAATTGCTGCTGACATCACTAGGCCCAACATTTCTACTAAGTTTTTCTTTTTATCCAGAGATCCTTCACTGCTTTCAGTGAATGTTACCTTTCTCCCATCCTCTGGAATCATATAAATTCCTTCTTATATTTGAAATAGTCCCTAATATATGATCCCTGACTGCCCTCTCTCTCAACTCCACCCTGATATATCCACATAGCCTGTTTCTCTCTACCTAACCCTCTCAACATCTAATGTCCACACTGAGCTCAAGGATACTCTTTGTGCAAAAGGGAGCTTCTACTGCAGCTCTAAGAATAGGCATGGTAGTAGCAAAAAGGATGCCATCCGCAAGATCCCACAGAAAATCAGAGGGAATCCTGTTTTCCTTATAAATATTCATGGTAATTAAAAAAGATGACAGGAATCCAGTAAAAAAAAACAGATGAAAAATAGATTCCAATTTTAAACCTGAAGAGTCTGAAAGCTTTCCTCCTGAGGAGGACCCTCTATCAAGATCTTAGAAGATAAACTAAGCACTTGGTTATGATACATTACTGCTATGTCAATCACGGTGACATTCAGATGTACATCATTTGAAGAGTAAAGGTACCAGTATACGATTTGCATGTTTTAATGGACAAGATTATTTGGTCAGTATAATAGGAGATATAAATAATCTTTGTTTTGATGGAAGGAACTGGCTAACTAGCATTGTAAGCTCTAGATAAGAATATTGATCAATAAATAGGAAGACAAGAAAGGTATGGTGCAATTAACCTGATGATTTCTCTCCAGACATCCCTTTATTTTAGTTTTTTATATCATTTGCAGCTCATGACATATTCTTAAGACTTTATCTTCAGTGACATTGTTCCATATCCTTCACCATGATAATCCCATATGATTAATCTTGAGGAATTAGAAACCGCTTCCAAGTGAGGCAGTTCCAGATCTCCATGTCTCCCCTCTTCCGATGTTCTAACCCAGAAACACCTGCTGGATTTCTTCCTGTAGATGATGAAAGCAGCATTCTCTTTACTAGTTCTCATCCTTTATTTTCTAATCTCCCAATAGATTTGTATATTCCATTCATTAGTTAATGATATCATGCCATTTTCTGGGGCTCAGAACTCTTTAAAACTCCATAAAAGACTGCTCTCTCTTTATTTACTCAGCTATAGCAATGACTACAACATGACATCACTCAGCTCTGGGGCCTCTTTCTGTTCAGTCCTCCAGAATTTCTTTGCCTGATTTAATAATAAGACACTAATGCAATTCTTAGCTGCCAATCCTTTTCATGAACAAGGTCTGTTATATTTCCCTAGAGAAATCTCACTAATTTCCAGCTCACATCATTTCAGTCCTTAGCACAAAGTATTCCAGTGGCCACTCACTACATATATGTGGGAAGTTTGAACTCTGCTTTCTGGTATTCAGAATCTTCCACAACCCATCCTTTTCTATCACATCAACTACACACTTCACTTTAACCCTTCTCTCACACTCACTGTCAGACTGTGAAAAAAATCACTAGTTCCAGAACTATACCCACTTCCCCCATTCCTGGATGCATTCCTAGAACTTACCAGAGGCACTGTATCGAGTGCCAGGTATTAAAGAAAGAAAATGACTCTTTCCTTTAAGCCACTTATAAGTACTGAATATGCAAATGTTTGGCAATCTCTCTAGGACTTATTCAAAAGCTACCACCAGCATGAAAATGTATTAGGTTTCCTAATCAAGGTTTCTCTTTTCCAAATGTTTCCATAGCACATCCAGCCTCAGTGATAGCATATCATGATGTAGTATGTAGGTCATAATGCATCTGTATTATAACGTGAGGGCCTTGACGGATCATCTGGAGGTTCTATGTGGAGGCAAAACCATGATAGTGGATGATCTGACCATTACATATGGGGACTGTGGAAAGCTTACTGTGGTAACTAAATACTTCATAAGTATGTAACATTAACAAGCAGCAAGAAAGTGGGGTGGGTGCAAGGTAGTGAAATGTCAATTAGAGTTTTTCATAAAGGCTAAGACATGTGCATGTGTACACACACACAACAACAACAATCTTAAGGTATTATATAATGAAGGATAAGAGACTTGGAGACATTTCCAGGGGTTTGAAAGTTTAAGGCTATGAGACTTAAAAAAACAACATGAATATAAGTTTACAAATAAGAGAAGCTTATTTGTTTAAATAGAACATCTTAAAGATTTGTATAATGTGAATACACACACATATAATGTGAAAAGGGGACAGAAAATAAGTTCAATGCAAAACAAAAGACTACTAAGTACCTGACTGACTTTCATTTGTTTCCATCTTAAAATGAGACTGAGAGAAGCAGACAGGAGAAAATATTGTTTTTAAAATGAAAAAAAGCGCAATAATTTTTCACCCTGGAAAATACGCATGGGAAACCTTGTTGGTTTTTCTTTGCAGAAAAGACTTGCTGTAGAAAGTTTCACAGATGGAAGAGCCTGACAAATTTTAGGAAAGTGGAGTCTTGAAGTGGGGACACACAGATTGTTCTATTCCTGCCTGTTATTATGACACTTGAGGTGTCATTAATTTCTGTTTCACCTCTTCTTTAAGCACCTTTCAGAACTGAAGTAAGAGAAGACAGAAAACTTAAAAGAATTTTCTTTCTGCTCCATAAAGTTTAATCTTTTGGTAATGTGTCTTCCACTAAGGGCAAGGACTTTCAGGTAGCAAGGGATGAGAGATCTGGTGAGTAGAAAGGGAAAGGAAAAGAAAAGAGGTATTATTATTATTATGACTAATGCTTCTGTATGTACTGTTTGGTATATGTGTGTGGTAGCCTCACATGTACATGTGGAGGTCAGATGTCAACACTGAGTGTCTTCCACATTTGCTCTCTACCTTCATATTTTGAAACAAGGTCTCTCCCCAAACCTGGAATTCAATGTTTCTGCTAGACTAGCTGACCAGTGAGCCCCCCAAAGCTAACTGTTTCTCCCTCTCTCTAGTGCTGGGGTTATAGACATGGGCTACCCTGCTCACCCCGGTCAGCTTTTTATGTGATAGGTGCTAGAGATGTAACCTTGGATCCTCATGCCTTCACAGTAAGCACTTTTACCCAGCAAACCACCATCCCTCTCAGTCTGAAAAAGTGGTATTATAATCATAGTATGTAGCACAGAGAGCAGAGGGTTTCCTTTACCGTTCCATTACAGCAGGATCTGCAGTAGAGAATGCCTCCGTAATTCAGAAAGGTAGTTACAATTCCTGGACCAAACTGAGTTTAAGCCTTTTAATATTCAAGTGTTTCATAATTAGTTGTTATTACTAGAACTAATCATTGGGTTTCATGCTAATGGAATGATAAAACAGAGGGATGATACCTACCCAAAGAATGTCTAAAATAAGGACTACTGATCTATAGCAAATCCTTGACTCATAGGAATAACTAGCATTGAAGATATTAAAGGAAATATGAAAAAAACCTTCATTTTTGCCAAGAACAGCTAATTATATTACTTTGTAAGACTTATACCAGCTTTAAAATGTTTCATTCCCCCCTCAACCTTTCCGCAGTGTAAATTAAACTCACCTGTAGGCCAAATCCAATCTGCTTCATACAAATTTCCATCATTAGACTTTGGAACAGAGTTAACCTATGTCCTTTTCCTTATAATACCTCTATCTGCTTTCAAAATACCTAGCACTGAAAGAAAACCATGAGGTAAGAAAAGCCACAAGTGTGTGTGTGTCATGAAAAGCGATTTGTATTGTGTGTTTGGAGATCACAGGGAAGGGTAAGGTCTGTGTTAGCTGGACTTGACTGTGGAGAGAAGAAAGCCAATATAGTACAGTAGATCCTGCACTGAAAAGATATCTATTTTTACAAGCCACTGTCATTAAGTTCACTTTATTTGCCCTCTTGAAATCACTCTAGTAGTGAGTAAAGAAAGCATGTGTAAAACTCTGGAACTGGGAATCAGCCAGGCTGGATTCAAAAGCTAAATTTCATAGGCCAAAATCATCCTTGGCTAGACCAAGTTGTTTTGGCCAAACAAGGAATGGAAGCAATTCAACTCCCCATGGAATGCTGGGTGTTTTATTCTAACCATGAGAATGTACTAATTTGAAAATGTTTCTCTTAGGGTATTAATTCCACCTGGCAATGCAACTTTCTGCATAAGCATCTAAGGATCTAGATCTTGCAATGATCCTGGTGCTCATTTGCCACTGTCACCACCCCTGGCACTCTACAATAGACTCACAAGGGCACAATCCTCTCTCTTTCCCTCTATCATCCCTCTCTCTACAGCTTCAAAGCAATTTGCATTTGCTTTGAGTAATGATACTGCTCAGAGGTGGCAAACTTGAACTCTAGCCTCTCTGCGGGGTAGAAGGAGAAATTAAAATGAACAAGGGACAAACTGAGGGTAGAATAGTCTACCACTCAATGTGGATGCATCCAATGCATGCACCAGAAACATCACTTACCATCAGAAACAATAAGATTATTAGATTTATTAGGCAATTTTTATGTGCCAGTATTATGGGCATCACAAATAATCTTAGTTATCATAATTGAGTTAAGATGCAAGCTTTACTAGTAGCTACTTTACTGATAAGAAAACAAAGGCTTGGAAAAGGTGCTATGTTGATCTAAATTACACAGGAACTCCTTCTGTCCCTCTTCTCTCTCTCTCCTTTCCCTCTGGTTTTTCTCTCCTTGCCACCTCCTATTGCTCCTCTCTCCCTGCCCCTACCTACGGATGCAATTTATAATGTGAAGTATGCAAAGTATGTGCTGTATTCCAGGGAAACATCATAACATAAAAGCTGTCTATTGCTTTTGGGTCACATCAGAGAAGGATTTGTAGGGAAGGTTGTATTGAACTAGAACTTCAAAGATGTTGAGGTCAAGTAGTTGTGACATTTAATATGTTTTAATATTTATTGTGAACCCTGTGAGATAGATATCATTAACCTTACTTTTCATATGAAGAAGCCAAAGCACCATAGGTTTAAATAAGTAACTGGCCCTGGACCCAAAAGTTCACAAGCTGGAGACTTGAGATTGGGACTAAGTGTCCTAATTCAAAGGCTTCCTCTTTCTATCTCTTCCCTGGTGGCCAAAAAAACTCAAGGTTAAAAGCCCCAGTCCTTTAGTAAAAGCAGAATGGCACTCAGAACGGATACCAGCTTCTTTGTTAATGCTTATTCCCTGGAGTATGCGCTTTTCCTGGGGGAGTTAAAAGATACATCCAAATGAGAAAAAAAAAAATCATGACCTATTTGGCGATTCTTCCAATATGTGCTTATATCTTATCAAGGAACTATACTAATTACATGAAAATAGAAGGCAGGTACCTGATGCAGAATGTGCTTGCAGGAAGGTCTTCCTAATGAGCTCTACCAATACATTTTGTTGCCTGTAAAGGAAGGGTGTGAACACAGACTGTGTGGGTCTGCTAAGAACTAACCCAACTTGCTCCTATCAATTGCAAAGAATTTTCTGACAAACCTCTACTGCTCATGGGAAATTTTTTGACAGGATGCTAATAAATCTACCTAACCTTGTCACCCTCCCCCAATGTACCAAATTTGCAACATTTAAGATAAATAATATTCATGCATTAGGAAACTGAACTTGACTTCTCGGAATTTCCATAAGGCCCTGGCAGGTTAATAAGAGAACTTTTTGTTTCTGTAGACTATAAAAAGAAAATACTTGTCTTCAAAAAAACACCAAATACACAGTCACTGAATGTTGCTGCTGGACCTATTTGAGATTTCAGAGAGCATGGGATCAAGGAAATTCAGGCCATGGCCGACGTGTTATTTTACGAATTATAGCACCATGCTGGATAATTGTGCAGTCAATATAGGATATATAGCCTCGCAGTGCCAAGCCTTGGGATTATCCTACCAATATTAAATCTGTTATTTGCAAGTATATAACTTCTACCTAAATCATTAACTTTCAGTTGAAGAAAATGAATGATCAACCACTAGAGTCAGGCTCATTGCCCAAATGTAAGGATGATGACTGAGTTCAAGATCATCACATAGCTTTGCTTGGTGTTATAGAGCAATGAAACATAGTCAGTGATACTGTATGATTTTTGTACAGTGCAGGGTCAGAGAACATAAGTTCAAATACCAGCTCTGCCACTTGTAAAGTTTCTGATGCAGTGAAAATAATGCCACATACTCCACTGGGTTATTTTTAAGCAGATGATTGATTGTGATAATACAGGTACTCAACCCAACACATAGTAAAACACTAAAAACCACCTTATTTAGATTGTACCATCAGTTAATTCTTTGCTCATGAATCCCAGACCGCCCATGTTCATTCAAGCTGGTTATTCTTCTGCTGCGCTTTTAGAATATTCCGTGTGTTCTTCTAACAACACACTTTGCAAATTAAACTATAGATTGTGTCTGCTTTCTCCAGCAGATTAAAAACATTTTTAAATGATAAAGACTCTGGATTTTTACCTTATATTCCATTGTATTTATCTCCTGGATCTACACAGACTATGGGAAATCATCATAAATATTTACTGTTACCGAATGAAGGCATTATCTCATTTTGTTGATCTGAAACAGAAAAATTGAATGCTTTAACTTTTAGGTTGAGACACCAACTGAATAACTTCTGTCATATTAATGTCAACTGAGCTTTTTCTGTTCAGTTTTGATTTGCTTTTCTTAATGAAATTATGGGAAGAAAGTGCTCTTAAGGTTTTATATCTGAGTAGTATAATTCATAACAGTAGACGCAAGGTGTCATGATTCATTACGAAACAGCATCTGTTGCTGCTGTCTCCATATACATAGTATACGATGAAGACAACACAAACTCCTTCTTAGAACACCCTTGTTCTAGGCAGATATCATGAAATTCACTTGGATTGAACAGGTCACTGCAAGATGTGACCCCTGCAACTGAACTCTGGCCCAAATCTCAGTTTTCTAAATTATTCTTCCTAGTAAGACCAGAACTATAGATGTCATAGTTACTCTGGAACAAAACTGTAGCTATTTCTGAGGAAGGAAACATAAGAGTTTTTCCTTGGCACTATCAACTGCAGCCCAGCCTCAGATCCAAGGTAGCCGAAGCAAATACCGCCAGCAGAATGAAAAGGGCCTCCAAAATGATACCCTGTAGAGCTGCAGCAGTAATTTCTGCAAAAGGTCTTGATGGTGTGGCATTAGTGGATTGAAGCTATTCTAGACTTAGATACCTACTCCACTGAGCCAGATCCCAGGCTTACCAGTCTGACAACTATCCCTGCCATCGGCCTGACCTCAGATCTAGTCTGACTGCATGATCTGTAATTTTTTCCAGCTGATCTTCTAGGATTGGAACTTTTACCTTTCCATAAGGAAATGGAGATTCATCAAGTGAAGAGTTCAAAGAGTATGTCCATATGGATCTGGGCTGATATTCTTGCTGCTGTCACCTTGAACACTTGGATAGTTTATCTTAATTGCCAACTTAATGGGAATTAACCTGTCAGAGGAACTCGAATAAACTGAGAAGGCCCATCCTCAATGTGGATGGCCCCATTCCATGGGTTGATGTCCCAGATTAAATAAAACTAAGAAGGCAATCAGCACTTGCACCAACTTCTGTTTCTTAACTGAGGAAGCTTATATGATCAGCCATATCCTGCTCCTGCCCCAGTAGCTGGAGTAGCTCTTGCTGCCTTGCATCCTCCCACTGTGAGTCAGAGGAAGTGCTTCTTATTTTAACTAGCTTTGGAGAGGTATTCTGTCACAGCCATGAGAAATGTAATTAATACAGATATATTATAGAACTGATACAAGCCTTGTGTTTTCCATAAGGTTGATTTTTATTTTATGTGTATGAATGTTGGGCCACATGCATGTGTGCACATCCTGTGCATGCCTGGCACTTGTGGAGGCCAGAAGAGGGTATCAGATCCCCTGGACCTGGAGTTATAGTTATGGCTGCTGTGTGGGTATTGGGAAGTGAACCTAGGTCCGCTACAAGAGCCTCCAGTGCTCATAACTGCTGAGCCATCTCTCCAGCCCCATAAACCTTGTTTTGTTGTGTAATAAATATATGCTAATAAGGGCTATTCGCCTAATAGTTTACTATAAGCATTCCTTCTTCCTGTTTTATTTTTAGTTCCATCTCTTCAGCCACTGGCCTTCACTTGCACAGTAGCCATTGCTTCCAGCCTTCAGCTGCTTTCATCATTCACAACAAGAGCCCAATCATGCCCAACTTACTGAAACTTCTATTTGAGGGACTGAAAAACAGCTCTCTATGGTCTTTTCTGGGTTGTGATAATCATTGCTTTTTTTTTTTTTTTTGCTCTTATGGCCCAATAAACAGGATTTTTTGAGTTATTATAATACAGAAAAACTCTATTTGCATGCTGTACTTTAAGCTCATTAATAATTATATAGTTAATTCCCTCTATTCAACTCTCTCTGTTGAATAAAAGGATTGGTTATAAACATGAGTGTACAATGTAAGGTTTTTTGCACAAGATAGTCCTTTGTTGTTGCTACTGTTTCCACTTCTGTGGACATCTGCATCAGCTGCCTTGATTCTCTTTTTGATGAGACCATAATTCACAGTAATTCACTCTAGAAGACTAATTGACCTCCGGGTGGTTTTTCTTGATCTTTTCTGAAGGACATTTTAACACTTGTCCTATCTTAGAATGTTTCTACAAACTTGCCCATGTAAAACCTTACCTACCTTAAGAATCCTGGTCTGATCAGAGATAATTGGCTTTGCTAAGCTAAAAAGTCTTCTGCAATGTGTGCCCTCCTAGCAAATTAGGTTTGATTTTTTTCAATGATAAATACACAGAAGGAAGGACATATACACATACGCACCCACCTACATTTTAAATTTTTATCACATAGACCCAGTTGGGCAAAACAAAATTTCACTTCTAGATCTCCACCTACATGGCATGAATGTAATGAAAATGCCTGTCAGGGAAAGTAATGTGTTTAATATTGCACCAGTCTCAAACACCAACAGAGATTCCTGTGTGTTGCAAATAATTCCATCACCTGCCTATATCACATCGCTCTGTGTCTTATCTGTAGTGGGATGATATTAACATGTCAAGCATGAGGAAAGGATGTTTTATGAGATTGATGCAGGGAAGCCCAATGACAAGCACATAAAAGGGATAGCCAAAGATGCCACAAAGTTGTCAGAGGAAAAAAAAAATTCCTGTCTCCCACTGGTGTGCATGGAGTTTTATTATTTTTGCACTGAGGGTCTAGAGACTGTCAGAGTTCTTGTGGTCTTGATCAGGGATTTTAAAGGAGATAAAACAACATTGATTTACAAAAGGACTTTCAGCAACCAGTGAGCACCTGGGTGGTAAATAATAGATGAAGGATTTTAGGGACCCAAAGATCTTTCCAGCTGATCTTCTAGGATTGGAATCAGCTGGATCAAGATCAGCTAGGGAGCAATTCCCAGGAAAGGCTAACTTTTATGTTATCACTGAAGAAAACTTCCTTGAGCCCTGCTGTGTGATTGAGAGGGAATGGCAGTTGACTTTACAATGGAGAATGAATTTACAAGTGAAGAAAGAAGCTAATGTCAATATAAGCAAACATATTCTTAGGGTAACAAAATCAGAAAAGTGGACTTGGAGGTCTTCTCAGTTCAGGTTGGTCTTACCTCACTTTGAGATGATGGTTGACTTTGTTAACTCTTCTTTATTGTTTCATCATAGTGTGTCAGTGATCTCCCTAGTCTCCCCCTCATGTCTCTTTGTCATATCGCATCTCCTCATGTCTGTGAACTTATTCAAACTCTTCCTATTACTTGGAATGCCCTCCTGTGTGTTTACCTGTAGAAATTGTTCTTGTCTCCCAAGGTAAAGATCAAGTAGAATTATCTTCTTCAAACTTTCTCTCATCACTTTGGATTTAGCACCCAATTGCCACTGATAATCCATGACTACTAACACATCTCACAGACTCCTTTGAAAGTTTAACAATAATTGTCTGCATATAGATATTGAAATGCAAACTCCAGGTGTGGAGAGGAGGTCTATGTCCTCTGGGGGTGGGGAGCAGGTCAAAAAGTAAGCTTTGCACATGATAGCCCTCAGAAAATATTCAGTGAGTGAATTCCGGTGTATGCACTGGTATGTTATACACTCTGTATAGTAAGCTGTCAGCTGTCAGTAAATAACTATTGGAATTAATAATAATGAAAAGCAGAATAAGAACAGGAAGAAAATATGGAGCAAAGAGAGCAGCGCCTTAACTTCCTGGACATATAGTAGGGGTAAAATTTCAGAACGTCCAGTGAATGCCCTTCTGAAAAGCCATGCTATTTTATCTCTAACGCCCTTTTGGTCCAAGGATTCCTGGTGTGGAGGAGGTATGTGATAATGGCACATTTTCTGAAACTCTTACCTGAATGAATTTGCCTTTGATTTGTCTAGTTGTATGTGTTTACACTAATACTCACTAGACTGGATAGTAATTATACCTTGAAGAAGCAAAAATTTTATGGTCACTTTCAACAGGGTCCTCAAAGAACATCGAGAAATAGTGGTGATGCTGGGTTCCATGGTTGGGAGGCAGTGTTCTGCTAAGCACAGGCCCTTCTACATGCAGGGCCCTGTGCACACATAAAGCAGCAGCTGTAAATCTGACCTTGGCTACAACACATACAGTGTTCTTCCTATGGTTATCATTCTTCCTATGCTTGCAATGGCAACTTCTGGTTCCCTTGTAATCTGACTCTACAGCCAAGCATCAGTTATTCAAAATGTCTCACAATTCAAACTAGATCCTTTTAGCCCAATGATTATTTTGAGATCAGTCCCATGGAGCATCCTATTGTTCATCTTGTTATCCCCAAGAGACAGGCATGGCCAACATCACCATTTTATGGGTAAGATAACTGATGTTCAGATCCTTGCAAGACCACAAAGCTATTAGGGGATAGGAAAAGTATTGTAATCGTGGATAAAACCCTCATCTCCTGAATCAAACCTTATACTTGCTCCTCCACCTTGCATTTGGCTATATGTGCCATAAACTTCTCCAGAGAAGTGTCTCTGTCTCTGTCTCTGTCTCTCTCTCTTTCCTCTCTTTCTCCCTTCATCCCTCCTCTCCCTGTCTCTGCTTCTCTCACAACAATCCTCCTTCCTCAGCTTCCTATTTAGATTGCAGATACATGTCAATATTTCTTAATACATGGCCTATAAAAGATACTAAAGTAGGTATATAAAATTAAGGCATTTCCAGATGGAAGAATCTCCTATGTCTTCTGACCTTTACATAATCAGAGAGGGGAAGAGGTCAAAGCATTCTCCACAGGTGCCCACCCCCAGCCCTGGGGCCACACTTCTTTATTTTCTAAGCATAGCATCTGAAGTGTATCAGCTGTTCAGATTACCATTCTGCAGCCTGCCCATTCATTTTCATTCTTCTAGTTGTTCTGAATTTAGAGAGTTCCCTCCTTGTTTCTAATATCTCAAGCTAACTGTCATCCTCGTTGTTACCGTCAACCACCAATTTTGCAACTTGTAATCTTAATAAACGTATTGCTGTAGCTAGCTATTAAGCCCTTACAATACTCTAAATAGAATCTGGTCAGACCCTGATCCTTTTTGAAAACAACTGCCTGCCTCTTATTCAATCAGTTCATTGCTATTCTTCTCCTTCTCTTATAAATTCCTATATCGCAATGAAATGTTGAGACACAGTTGATTTTAATTAATTTTTCAAGCTTCCTCCAAAATTTCACAAAACACTACAAGTTAAAAAAAATTCTTGTAACACTACACAGTATAATTACTGTGCAGGGAATTGTGTGTGTGTGTGTGTGTGTGTGTGTGTGTGTGTGTGTGTTTGCAAGCAGTGAATTTAATAGAAATAGAGGAGGAATCTTTGTGCATTTCATCTTATGATACACAGATCTAACACACTTTAATAAGAAGTAACCTCCTGGCAAACAGTAGATATATTTTCTCCACACACAAGTTAATGGATCATATGCAATTTAATGTTGTCACCAATGCTGATCAAAAGAAGAGAGCTTTTATATGCTTAAAATTTTCTTTCTATGCCACTGAGGAGTTTGTGTATTATGGAAAATTATAGTAATAGTGACTAGTACTTATTAACAAATTATGGTTTACATGCATGCATAAATTTATGTACTTTCATACATATAAATATATAATAAAGTTATATACTTTTCCTCTATTTTATACATCTAGTGCCTAGAAATAGATCATGGAGTGATTTTTTTTGTATGAGTTTGTGGGATGTGAAGGTGAGGGCCATCAGGCATGTGTGCTATCTAAATTCAAAACTAATTTGGAAAATTGACATCTCAAGTTTATAAATACATTTCATTTTTCACAGCTTCAACAAGACTTTCTTTTCCACTTTCTTTTCATGGCATTGAGAGAAGATGTCAACAACATATAATTATTTTCTTGGTGGGCCATATGTGCAGCAAATCTCCAGATAACCAAACTCTGTAACTATTGGAAATATCAAAGACCATTATTTTGGAGAAACTGGTATTTGGGGTTTTCAAACAAAAAATAGACACACTATTCTTTATGGAATAAAAATGGCAATCCTACCTCATCTGAACAGAATCATATGACTGAATTTCAAATAATCATAGGAAATCCTTTGCCTCCTCCCAGGGTATTTTTGCTTCTGGTGAATATGAGGATAATCTTTATCGGAAGGCTTTCATTATAGACCTGCACCTCCATGCAGAGTCCCTTTCCCTTATGGCTAGTTTTTAATAAGGCTACAGTGAACTAACTCTTGAGAAAAGGATCACAATGGGTCTCCACTTAACCTCTTAGTCCATAGTATTGTTCCACAATTCTTTCTCTCTTGATGGACTTTTCACTGAAACAAAGCCAAGGTTGATGATGTCCCAACTTTAAAGAATGAGAAGCAAATAGGTAACAGAGGGGCAGCTATATGAAGGAATAATTCAAACCAGAACTACTTAGTAAATGAAATCAGACAGACAAGTGATACAGTTTGAACTGAGTCACTTTCTTTTAAATCTCAAATAGGTTATTACATAAAGGTGAGACCAATCACTACATCATTCTTTCTCAGGGTCATTTCTATTCTAAAGTGAATGTCAGGGTAGTTACTTCTTAGCCAAATCTTAGAACCAAGCCCATGATACACATGTGCTCAGAGCAGCTGTGGTTGCCTGTGTAGACTCTGGACAAGGTCAGGTCCTTAAGCAACCAGTTATAGATAGAGAGGAGCTCATGGGGCTCCTGTTCAGCCTAGAGTTGCTAATGACAGTTCAGGGCTTCTGGAGGAGAGGAAGTCCTTGTCTTCAGTGATGAAATCACTGGTGAGATACTCATGTTCCAGTGGATAGCTTCACACCCATGCCCATGGAAATGGCCCCAAAAGATATGAAAGCTAGATGAGAACTTTGTAGGAGAAGAGGGATGATGGGAGTCAGAGGATACCAGAGGATAGGAGAATGAGCGTGACCAGACTGTATTGCATATGGGTAAGACACCGTCAAAGAATACATTAATTTTAAGAAAAAGAAAATAAACGCTGCCTGCATTTTCTCACTATTTTCCTCTTATTATTACCATTTACTAACGTCTACTTTTGCTTTACTACTCAGAAGTAGGTTTTTATCCCTTTGTCACATAAATACAGGTGTGCGTTCTTAGTGCATAAGAAATGTCATGAAAAGTCAGATAGAAATTTGACCTCTCACAAGTAAATATTGAAGAGAACTTCTGGACTGGAAGACAAAGTAAAAGGAGAGATGTTGTTTGGTTTGAATTTTTAAATACATATTTAATATTTGATTTTTTAAAAAGATGATGACTGCTTTAAAACCATTTATATATTATAATGTTCTTGAGAAACTCTTATTAAAAGCAACTCTGCATAAAATAAAACAACCCACTAATACAAATAAGCATGCTGCTTAGCTGGATTCCCTTTATCTCAGGTTCCCCCCAACACGCCAGTGTAAAATTTGCCAGACTGTGTCCCAAGAGCTTTATTTTAATAAATACTCTACTAATGAATGTAATGAATGTTACACAAGTAAATGGTCAAATGCATTTGGGAAACCTTGAATTAAATAAAATTAAAAGGCTATATTTATTATAAGACTTACCAGAACCTTAAATTTACTAATATGCACTGTGAATATCTAAAAAAGAGTGGGCATTATTAAAAGTTACTCCTTTTGCCACAGACTCCTGTCCTTAATTTTCATTCCTATCATCATGTTACAGGGATGGGGCTGAAGGAAATGCATTTTGGGAAGCCTGTTTCTTGCCACTTTTTTCATAAGCAAGACCACCAATCCACCAGCAACTCTCAGTGGATACAGTGCTAAGCAGAAGAAACATCACCTGGTGAGCATGACTTGTCTGGTTCTTATCATAATCAGCATCCTTTAGGCACCAAACTGAGAAGGCTTCATTCACACCCAGAGTGAAAGTGCTATTTCCTTTGTAACCAAAGCAGAACTGCTCAAAATAAATATCTAAATATTTCATAGACCTTTACAACATTCCTTCATATCTGGCCTTTCATTACAGAATTGGTTGATCCAAAAGAATTATTTGGAGAATAACATGAATCTAAACAAATAAAACTAAACTATCAACAGTCAAAAGTGGTCCTTGTTGGAATTGGAGTTGGAAAGATGACCCAGCAGGAAGAGCACTAGCTCCAACTTCAGTTTCAGTTCCCAGCACCCAACTGGCAGCTAATAACTGTCTGTAATTCCAGTTCCAGATAATATGACACCATCCTCTGGCTTCTACACATATGGGCAAAACACTCATACACATAAAATTAAGATAAATAAATCATTTTTAAAATGATCCCTTGTTATTTTGTATCATATTCTAGAAAGAGGATAGGGCTTGTCTCTAGAATTTATCTAGAAAATATTGGCAAATACATGCACACACATATATAAACTACAGCTATGCAACAGCATGAAAACTCTGTACCACTTCAGTTTTCAAAAGAAAATAAGTTATAACAAGGACTTATTTATTTCTATGACAGAACATAAACAGGCTCTTTTAAGTAAAAGCTGAACTAAGCTAGGCATGGTGGCACATGCCTTTAATTCCAGCAGTCAGGAGGCAGAGACAGGCAGGCAGATCTCTGTGAGACTGAGACCAGCCATGTCTACACAGTGAGTGCCAGGCTAGCTTGGGCTAGAGATAGACCCTGCCTCAAACAAACAAAGAACAAAAGCAAAACAAAAACAACAAGAAAGACCTGACTAATTTCAATCTATTATAGGGCCTTAAAAACACACCATGAATCAAAGTAAGTATCTTTATCTCCAAATCAAGGTGACAGATAAATCTGTACAATATTAAGATAACAGTAGATGGAGAGAGATCATGATAGTCTAGACACTCTGAGCTGTGCTCAAGTGTACTTGGTGCATCTTCTTGCTCCCACCCACTACTCCTGCCCACGAGACCCAGTGCACTGCTTAACCACCACTTTGCATATAATGTTATCTGAAGAGATGAAGGTGGCCAGTGAGGAGGGATGAAATGTTTCACTTAGATTCACTGTCTTAGAAGTCAAATTTCTATTGGGACTTCCAAGCAATGAATGGGGTTAGACTGATGTGAAAACCTGGCGCTCTAAGGACTTACAGGTTAGTATGATGAACCTGAGGCCAGTGAATGGCTCAGCAGGTCAAAGTACTTGCTCTTCAACCTTGATGACCTGAGTTAGACACCTGGAATGTACACAAATGCATAAGGAGAGAATCAATGTCCAGAAGTTTTCCTCTGACCTCTATACTCATTGTGGCACACATACCAGGACACACACACACACACACACACACACACACACACACACACACTTAAAAACAAAAGTAGGATGGACCTGTGTGTTCAGAATGGACCTGGGTAATAGAATATTCTTGAGGATAATGAGCTCATCTTTGGAAAGTACATTGAGATCCCTGGAGGAAACGTGCAAAGATTTAAGTAGTTTATCTTTAATGAATCACAATCCCAGTTATCTCAACAGAACTCTTTCTCAACCACAGCAGTATTTATATTGCTGTCTATTAAAGAGTTATCCCTGCACAACAACCATGATACATACTATATGATAGCATAGGTTCATATTTTACACCCTGTACCTAATAAGGTTCTATAAGACAACTTCAACAGTAGCAAGTTGGATCCTGCACTTGGCATGTGTATCTGTGGGACGCTAATGGGGAAGATGCCTTCCTGACCATCATGGGTAATCAGTTTATTCCCTGAAGCATGAGATCTGATTACTCTTATATGTGCTTCTCACACATGAAGCATATTGGATCTGTCATCCAAAATGAAAGACACTCTGATGTGGGATGCACATTTTAAAGAATTTCTTCAACTAGAAGGCAAGTGTCACTGAAAGTGAGCCACCTGTAAGAGAATGAGAAGAAGAGATTTTCTCTAGTGTTGAGATGCTCAACAGGCAGAAAAACATGAAGTGTTTTCTATGGCATTCAAAACTGAAAAAAAGAAAATATCTATTTGGGCAGCTGTAATTGATGTGGATTGTCAAGCTTTTAAAAACGAGTTCCTCTTCTGAATACAAATTCAAGATAGTGCACACCAACACACTCATTTTGTGCTTTCATGCTGATCTTGAAATATTTTTCAAAGATTAAAGAGTTTTGTAGATGGACTAGAAGCATGGGAAAATGGCAAAGGGGAGCAATTCTACATGCCATGTGATGACATCACTCTTCTCTACAGCCGCAGGTGGGCCAACAGGGGCTCTTCTTCAGAGTCTGCTGCTCTCCTGTCATGTGAGCTGGCCAAATTATGTAAAGGTTTTATTCCTTGCTTTTCACTTCATGGCACAGAAGATAATCTTTACATTTCTTTTCTATTACTCCCTGGGTGTTCATGCCCTTCTCTGAGAAGGACACAGTATTAGCTAATTCATTCTTAATGCTGAAGCTTTCCGATTTTATCTCATGTTTTCTTTGTTGTTTGAGAATTCCGTACATCTATATCCCCAACACCTGCTCTGAACTACTCACATTCTGTTGCACCACGTTTCACTCCGTTTTACGTAGTCTTTTTAAGCCTACCGAGTCTGCTTGGTGTTGCCTGTGCAAACATGGGGTCATCCATGGGTACATGGGCAGCCTATCAGGGGTCATATCCCTGAAGAAAATGGATACTCTCCCTCCAGAGCACGGGTTAGTTTTCTGTTATTGTTTTCTCTTCTCTTTCACTTCAATTGCTAAAAACTTTTGCCTATTACCTCATAGCCTTCAATCTACCACTATTAGTTGAACATTTTCTTCCAATGGAATTGTAATTTTAGTTCCTCCAAATAATGTACTTCCATTTCACAAAACAAAAGCCTTCTAGCTCCTGTTCTGAATGTGGCTTATCCTTTCAAATCAGGGCATGCTTCTAAGACAAGCTAAATAGCTGCTAGTGACAAAATTGAACAGATACTCTTTCCTTTGGTAAATTAGCAGAGAAGTCAGAACATATTGACTGTTTAATCATCGAATTCCTCTGGCTCTTATCTCCCAGATCTGAGCTGCATGGAAGCCTTAATTCAAGCTGAGGGCAGCATGCTCAGGGAACATTAGCATCCTCCTCCTCCATCTGATAGAGCAATGGCCAGGATGTACTGAGACCCTGAGACCCTTCCACAAGTATTAAGCAGATATGAGTCAGAGCATGGAGAAGACACTTTTCTCAGTCATCACCCCGTTCTTCTATGTTATCACTACAAACTAATAAACACCTATCACAAGCACCCAAGTTTACTTAGAACAAAACAAAATAAATGAATGCTATCTCAGCCCTTTACAACTGGGCAAATAGATATATCAAAGAAATGGATGGCGAGTACACTATTCATATCCCTATAATTTTAAAAATACTGTATTTAACATCAGGGTATAATTTTACCTAAGTCTTCTTGCTCACTGATATAATGACCCTAATGACCCCGATACCAGCTAGAGTTGAGACAGCACAGTGACATCATCCAAGGAATCAGATTTTTTCAAGTCTTGCTTTTGGACACTCACTTTGAAGCAAATGCTATTTAACATACTCAAAACAAATATTTAACTTATATACCAAGTGAGAGAATTCTTAGACATCTCTAGCTGGAAAATATAAGGCATACTAGAACATTTGAAAATATAATCAGATGCTTTATGTAAATAGAACTCACCTCGCCATGGCCCATCATAAGGTACAAAGTGCTCTCAGTAGCTCTTGTCTTCTAAGAAAAGGGTGAAAGGAAACTGTCTTCTGCCATTTGACCAATCAGTGAAATTTGGCTCAAAAATATTGAGCCAACATTGCTAGCAAGCAGCTTGGACACCTTGAAAAATGTATATTTTGGTTTGTAGTTGACTTGACTTTTCGCTTTAGACTTCAAGCTACCTGTCTGTATCTGGGAAAGAATAAGAAGCAACCAAGAATGGAGAGCATAAAAGAGATGCTGGATCCAAGATATAATTTAATCAGAACAGCAATTTACTTAAATTCTCCTCATTCCTAGATCAAGAAGGCCAGGGACTATTCTGATGGAATGGGCTTCCCGGTTATACCTGTTCCCATGGAGGATTTGAAAAATCCAGAGAGACAGAGAAGAGAGAGAGAGAGAGAGAGAGAGAGAGAGAGAGAGAGAGAGAGAATGAATGAATATATAAGAGAATCAGATATAATCGCAGCACTAGGAACTTGCTACAAGTTCAAATCCAACCTGAATTTTAGGATAGCCTGGGCTAAAGAGTAAGACACTGTCTCAAAAGGCAACAAAGAAACAGTCACAGCAAAAATCAGATAGTGACGACCAGACCTGCTTATTAACCTAGGCTCTTGCCTTTGCTTTATGTGACTAACTTACAAAGTGGAAGTTAGATTCATGCCCAGCTTACTCCTGTAGAAAACACAATGGCCATTATTTCAAACATCCTTATGAATATCCATTTCACACCGTTGAAATGTGCTACAGTCTTTTTAAAGAGCCTGGTGAGGACCACAGAGTGGCTCAGCCCCTCAAGAAGAAAGAATAGAGTCTGGTTGTGTTGTGTGTGCAGTAGCCACACATGCGCACACACACAGGCACATATTCACACACACACATGCATATGCTCTCCCCTCTCACTAGGCTTCTTTCTTCAAAACTGGTATCCAGGAAAGCTGCCCTGAATTCCCTTTGCAAGACAAACGGAACAATTTCCAGTCTATTGTGTGGCTTCTCCAGAGCCCTCTCCTTTTCCAAATGCCACTTGCAACACACAAACTCAAGTCCACATATCTGGTGGAATATTGCTTTATTAAGTGACCTGGCCTCATCATGGCTTGCCTCTGGATAAGCAATCAGCCTTTCATTCATGTAACAGGATCATTCTCTAATATGGTGTTCATTTAAAGAGGGTTCCGTACTTGTTGGGTCTCAGAAAGCTCCTGGTTATGCTGATAGGAAACAGGAGCGGGCAGGCTGAATATTCACTTCAGGAGCAGTTTCCCCTCTTCTGAGGGCTAGATCTACATAGCACAGGCTGCCTTCTAGTAGTGGTACAAAGGAGGAAAAGACAGCATAGCTAGGACAAGACAGACAGCTGGCAAATGATATCCAAGTACTCTGCTGCCCACAGGGAGAGCAGACCCAGCTTCTGCGGGTGATCCATCTTTCTGACACTTCCCTGCCCAGGAGTTAGTTTTCTCCAGCACACTTTTGGCTCCAAACAAACAGAGCAGAGCTGACCTGCTGACAAGCAGAGAGTCACCCCTGGAGTGCTTCAGGACTTCCTTCTCTCCTGACACCGCTATTTATCTACCACCTAATTTATTGATAATTATCAGAGGCTGTGGGGACTGTGGTGATTAGATAAAAGCAGCTGCCCGAGGTGGGATTGCCACTTCATGCTGAAGCTTCCCAGGGCCATTTGCCCCTTCAACCCCACTTTAAATCAAACAAATGGGAAAGACCTCTGCAGAGTGTCAGAGCAGAACAGAAGATTCACCCTGAAGAAGCACGATCCATTAAGTGTTAAATTTTATTCTAATTCAACAGATTTTAAAGGCACAGGAATCTTACATTATGCTTAATGGAGATAAGGGATAGCACTTTTTTAGATGACCTCTTAATAAAAACAGGGGATTACTCTGTACTTAAGATGTTTATTCATGTAGTCATAATGAAGACGTAGAGAAGGAAAACAAGATGATGGAAAGTAGATTAGTCTCTGTCCTCATCCCAGCCAGACTGCTAAGTATCCATGTGATTTTTTTTTCAGTCTTTTCCTTATCTCTTCCAGTTTAGTTAGCTAATCTTAAGCAAGGGTTCGTAATAGATGATCTCTGTTCCCCACGCTAGAGTGAAAATTCCCTCAGGGATTCTATTTCAAAACTGCTGTGCATAAAGAATGTAATTCTGCACAGCTCACGTAAGACAAAATGAAAGGTGAACTTCTGTAAATGAGTAACTCAGAAGTAAATAAGGCGTATTTACATTTCCAAATGTCTATCTAAGTTTAATGAAAGAATTTTCAAAGACGCGCAGGTTCCACACCAAGGGAAAGTCCCCCTTTCTTTGGAAACTGAAGTGAAGTGTAAGGTGGAATCAGTCAACTATGGCAGAGGTTTTACTAGTGAGCCTGCTGGAGCACGCTCTCTCTCTCTCTCTTTCTCTGTCTCTCTCTCTCTCTCTCTCTGTCTCTCTCTCTCTCTCTCTCTCTCTCTCTCCATACACATATGTGTGTATATGTACACATACATATATATACCATATCTGGTGCAATTTTAGTTTCTACAAACTTTTCTTCTAAGACTGTGGCACAGTTTGTCTGGCTGTGGGAAAGAGGGGAAGTTATTTCTGATAAAGTAGTTTGATATTAAACTTTTTTCCTAGTCAAGAATCTCTTGACTCAGGAACATCAGATACTTTGTTTCTTTATGCTATCTACATATAATTTCCATTTTTGTATGAACTAAATTCCTCAGAATAATTGTTTCCAAGTGTTCATCATTGCTCCTCCTACCCACATCTAAGGATTCCAGCGTAGAAGAGTTCATAAGAGACCTTATGCAGCTAAGTTCCTAAGGAGATAAGCTACAAGGATAACAGGTCAGAGAAGATTTTATCAGCAGGAACTATCTAAGTTCTGGAAGTTCACAGGTTTCTCTACAACTAAGAATATTCTCATCTGCTGGGCATATTAATTAGATAAGTGGAATGGTGGCAAAAGAAATGGATCTTAATCCAAATACAGGCAAATCTATTGGTGTTTCTGAAATGTATACTTTTGGTTCTTTTAAGGTAAGAATCCTGTTTGTTTCAACCCACTTAAATCATTATTTGAAAAATGACCTTTCGATTATTTTGTTTGGGGGAAGGAGATACAGTCATCCACTTAACTGTTTTATTTAAGTGTGCCATTTAAGTGTGCCATTATCTCATCATTTGAGCAGATGAGGAATCTCTAACAAAATACATATGGCCATACTGCTAGTCATGGTCTAACTGTGATGTTCATACTTCCATCAACAGAAAACCATTCATTTGGGTTAAAAGAAACACTTTGAAAATAAAAAAAAAACACATACAGAGTTTTCAGTTTTTAATCCTTTGGTGACATGTGCTTTATCAGACACCTTCGTTAGAGTTAGCTAAAAGCTGAGCCATAGCTAAATAAAATTCAATATACACAATCTGAATACCAGAGCAGGCAAAAAAGACAAGTAGATCACAAGATAAGAGGATACAAATCTGTAGAAAGATTCCAGAAGGGGTATTAACAAACACCAGGATACACTGACATCAATACCCCCATAGGACCCCTGAGAATTACATATGTTTCCAGTGATGACAACAATGTTAACTTTAAGATAGATATGAGAAGGAAAAGGAAACAAAGTATGAAATCTGCATTGGAAAACTAGAAAAGAGTATATATCTGTATTTGGTGGTAAAGTCATTAAATACAGATGTAAACAAGACAAGCAGCAATAGGTGTTTAACCTAAGGCTTGATCAGTAATGTGCCTCTTACGCTGTTCCCAATATGTAGGAAAAAAGGACACATGCAAGTGGCATAACAAACATAAAAGGTGACACAATTTCAGAGGTATCTGGATAAAATTAAGCAAGGAAAATTTACCTTAAAATAACTTGTGATCTGTTGAGATTTACTAGGTTTGACAGTAAAATCAGAAAGGAAAGAAGAGGAAATTAGATTTAATATACTGTCCTAGTTTGCTTCTCTGGGATAAAACACTGACCAAAAGCAACTCCTGGGAGGAAAGTTTTGTTTGGCTTACAGATTATAGTCCATCATCAGGGGAAACCAAGGCAGGAACTCAAAACAGGAACCTGGAAGCAAGAATTCAAGCAGACACCACAAATAAATGTTGCTTTCTGGTTTGCTCCCTCTGGTCTGTTCAGCTGCCTTTCTTATAACACCCTTGCCCACCTGCCCATAGGAGGCACTGCCCTCCATGGACTGGGCCTTCCATCATCAATTAGCAATTAAGAAAATACCCCACAGACATGCTCACAGGCCAATCTGATTGAAGTAATTCTTCAAATGATGTTCCCTCTTCCCAATGGTATCAAGGTGACAACCAAGATTAGCTATCACATGTATTAAAAGTCAAGTCAAAATTTAGTCCTTCAACGACTTGCCTGGTTTTCCTTTTCTTCTTATTTTTGTATACTTTTATTGAATTTTTGTGTATTTCATATACAACTTCTTAATCATCTTTATGCCTCCTTCCTCATCCACACCCTCCCATAACCCCCCAAAGAAGATTCCATGTATATTAAGGCCTATCAAGTCAAATTTGTATCTCCAGACATCCTTCAGTAAACTTCTTCGACTGGAGTCTAGTCAGCCTATCTAGAGTCACTCCCTTAAAGAAAATTAGCTCTTCCTCACTCAACAGTAATCAGCTGCCAATAGTTCTTTAGCTAAGATTGGAGCCTGCTGCCCACTTCCAAAGTTCTATCTTAGGTTTTTGTCTGCATGTGAGTTTTCATGGATCTTTTACATGCTGTCACCATTGCTGTAAGTGTAAACGAGCAAGGTCCCAAGGGCCCATAAGACTTTATTTCCATATAGTCATGTACCTTTCCTCTGGCTCTTACAATATTTCTGCCCCCTCTTCTGCAATGGTCCATGAGTTCTGGCTAGGTAAAGTTTAATACAGGAGTCCTATCCAAGGACCCAGGGTAGTTCAAGAGACTCCCAAAATTACATAGCCTATTGCCACAGCTCTTGATTGCCTCCTAGAACTTTAAGGTAATACTCTATTGCTGAAGACAGGACATACTTCAGATACAGGACTTGAAGCAATGGAACTGGAGCTGACCTGGAAGCCACTTCCCTGAAGGCTTGCTCTCATGCTTTTGGAGATCACTATGCAAGCTGCCAAGAGAGATCATCAATTGATGATCAATTTAAGGCCTAATAACCACAATATAGTTTGTCTGGCATGGCAAACTATATTGAGGCAGGAGTGGCACTTTTATCTTAGTGATAATCAATAGCTACATATAAGGACTTAAAGCCCACTCACTGGGAGGGAACTCATGTGCGGTACTGTAAGCATAGCAAATGCACATGTTTGGAGAGGTCATAGATCTTAGAGAAAATCCTATGACTGTCACATTCTTAGACAAATATAATTTCTTACTATGTGCTAAATATGGATCCTTATATTTACAGACAGCTATGCTAATCATCACTCATCAAAGAAGACTATTACAGATTTCCACAACTGGTTACACACAGAGATTAAATGTCTGTGAAATGACCAACCCTAAGTGACACATCTACAGTGGAATGTCTATACCTAAGGTTCAGGAAACAGTTGAATAAGGGGTAAAGAGAATACTAATGGATATCTCAACTCTCATCAATGTCCAGTTTTCTTAATAGCCAATTATTTGTATTGCAGAGATATACCTCTTAATTTTCAAATCACATGTTGTGCTGGGTAGTTTCAGTCAACACCTTGACACACCTGAGAAGAGAATCTCCTCTGAGGAATTTCCTCTCTCACACTGGCCTATTAACATGTTTGTGAGGTATTTTCTTGATTGTTCAATGACGTGAGAGGGCTCAGCCCGCTGTGTGGCACCACCACAGTGAAGATGGACCAGGGTTGTATAAGAAAATACATTGAACAGAGCTGGAGAGAAGGCTCAGTGGTTAAGAGCGCATGGCAACTACTAACCATCTGTGACTCCAGTTTCAGGAAATCAGACAATCTCTTCTGACCACGATGGGCACTGCACGATACAGGGGCACTTCTAGACATTCAGGCAACTCATACACATACAATAAAAGAATAAATAAAATATTTCGATAAAAAAAGAAAATTGACTGATTATACAGGGTTGAAGAGCAAGCCAGTAGGCAGTGTTGCTCCTTCATGGTTTCTGTTGGAGCTTCCCAGATCTTGCCCTGAGCAGAAGTCCTGTAGTCCCTCAAAGGTGAACTGTGATTTGGATACAAAAGTCAAATAAATCCTTTCCTCATCAAATTGGTTTGAGTAACATGTTTAATCATAGCAAGAGAATGCAATTAGGACACATGTTTATCTAGGAAGACTTTAACAAAGTCATATTGTTTATCCCTCATGTGACCTGAATTTCTTTGTGCTTGTTATTAGTATTTATTTTGTTTGGTAAAGTTTGTTTTTCCCCTTCTTACAGTTTAGCTTCTTGCAGCTTTTCAGGTTTTTTGAAAAGATTTGTTACTGGGCTACAGATAACCCTTGACAGGCAGCATAATGGCTGCCTAAAGATGCCCACAGTCTCATCTCCTATGACAGAGGGAAGTAAAGTCAAAGATAGCATTGTGATTTCTGGTCAGCTGACCTGTAGAAAGAGATATGATCCTGGAGTCTCTGGGTGAGTCTAATCTAATCATAGACATCTTTAAAGGTGGGTAAGTAAGAGGCAGGGGATATGTCTCAGTGAATAAGAGTATTTTCTCTGTAAAAACATGAGGACCTGGGTTTAGATCCCAGGTAGTCACATAAAAATTACCTATATCCCAGCAATGGGACAGGTCTGAAGACAGGGCCCTGCTGGCCAGACAGCTTAGTCAAAGAAATCGAGTTCTAAGTTCACTGAATGACCATATCTGAGAGTACTAAGGTAGAGAGTGGTTGATCTTGGTTGTCAACTTGATTGGATCTGGGAACAACTAAGAGACACAGCTCTGAGATAGTCTGTGATGGTATTTCATGGAGAGATTAGCTGAAGGTAAAGGATCCTCCCCCAGAGTGGATAACATCTTACAGCTACATATATATATCTATCTATCTATATATATATATAGATAGATAGATATATATGTGTGTGTGTGTGTGTGTGTGTGTGTGTATAATGAAGCCTGGGGGAAAAGTGTGTAAGTCTGATTTGCCTGCCTTTGCTCCTTACTGATACGTACAATGATACTGTTCCTACCCTGTTACCATCCTTCCCTGACATCAGAACACAGTTTCTTCAGCTTTTCCATGTGGACTGAAGATTAGAGGTTTTCCCAAAATCCTCCAGGCTGTTGACACCGGACTGAGATGGTTAAGACTTCCAACCTCATGGAGTGAGCACCTTACCAGGTTCTCAGTTTCTCCTATATGTGCATGCCCATTGTTCATCTACCCAAGTCCTATAATGTAATAAATCTAATAAACACTTTTCTAATGTATATATTCATTGTATTGATTCTGCGCCTCTAGAGAATCTTGACTAATAGACCCTTACAGCCTCTAGAAGGGAAAGAAGGCTGTTGACGCTAATCTGAAACAGAACAACCTATAATACACTGATCCCCACAGAATGGAAAGATATTTGTGTTATATTCAGTCATAAGGTGATAATTTTCAGAAAAACAATAAGGAATAAAAACACTACCCAACTCTTAGATAGTTCTTGGGAACTATCGACTTTGAAGATTACATGTTTATGGAAGTAATACTGGAATAATACTGTGTTAAGTGCACATGCAGCTATCCACAGTCAAGCAAGGGAAGTTATGTGATTAGGAAGTCACTCATTAAGATATTTGGTCTTCTGGTTATGCCGTCTAAGGATTTTCTCAAACCAGAGTCAGTTTAACATATCAGTGTAGCTTGAAAAATGAGATGATGGAGACAGGCAGGAACTCTGACATTTGGAAAAGGGGACTGCCAAGAACTTTCTAGAACTGTTTCTCATTGGTCTCTCTGGCTCTTGGGTTCTTACCCATGCATATGGCTTCTAAAATCTAGTTCTGGGCACTCTATGTTGTTCTTTGTGGAAGTTCAAAGGAGCCAGTGGGTTCAGTGGCAGTTTTCTAGGGCTACTGTGATGAAGTGCAGCAAGCTGGGTGGTTTAAAACAAGAGAGACTGAGGCTGGAGAGATGGCTCAGTGGTTAAGAGCACTAGTTTCTCTAGCAGAGGACCCAAGTTTCATTCCCAGCACCCACACAGCAGCTAATAGCTATCTGTAACTCCAGTTCCAGGGGATCCGATGCCCCACGCTGCCCTCCTCAGACACCGCATGACATGGGCGCGCTTTCATGCATGCATGTAATACGTTCATGCACATATAATAAAATAAAAATAATAAAATATATTAAAACAGAGATCAGACCAATGGTTGAGAGGCTCAAATTCTGAAATCAATGAGACATCAGGGCCAGAGTGTGTCCCTCTCTCTCTTACACTTTGGCAGTTGACTAGAATCTTTGCCATTCTTTGGATTATCCCTCCATAACTCCCAATTTCTGCCTTCATTGTTACAAGCAGTCTTCCCTCTGTAAGTCTGTGTTCACATGGTGTTGTCCTCCTTGTATGTGGTTACTGTCCCCTTTTATAAGGACACCAGTCATGCTGCACTAAGAGCCCATCTGACTCTAGTATGAACTCATCTTAATCACTTATACCTTCAAGGACTTCATTCCAAATAAGGTACCATTCAGAAGTTCTAGTATAGGTATGATGTTTTAAAATTTTTGGGAGAGGGTGGGTTATAAAGGGAAAAATAATAATGTCCAGTTCTGAGCAGTTACTAGAAGTTGGCATATACTTAGGTAAGTGATCATTTCCACCCACCACTGTTGACCACTTCATCCTAACCACTGGGTAAAACTATGCAGAACATCACATGTAGGACACAAAAATGAGGCAATAATTGTTCTCTTTCATTATGATTCATCACTGAAGTATAAAGGCCCTTCCACATCCACAAATGAGTCATACTGATTACCACATTCCTGTTTAATATTCACAAAGTCAATCCATACCTTATGATCTCCACTTTGTATGAGGACAACTAGAACATACCAAAACACAACTGCATTTTTCAAGTTCTACACTTTGTTCAGAGCCAAGAGTTAGACAAAAGGTTTTCTGATGTCTAGTCTCAATTTTCTCTGTCTTCTCTTGCTGTCACAATAGGAAAAATCATCCCTTTTCCCTACAAACATCTAAAGGAAATTCTAAGAACAGAGACGTCTCAGTGGATCTATAGGAATGCATACCACTGCCATGATGTCTTTACGCCCTTCCAGAGGGATTCTGTTACTGATAGCCCCATTCTGTCCTCCATTCATTTTCCATCCAAGGATAAAAGAAAAATGTGGAACCTGTATGTGTCCCATCATTCCTTCTCCTTTTTCATCCACAGCTATCTGAGTGTACTGAAGCCATATGAGGTCATCAGTTCCTAAAGCACAGTTACCTAAAGAAAATACCAATAATATCGAATAGGTCAAAATTGTGTTTTCCATGGCCCTGAGAAACAATCTCATTTGTTTTCCAAAATGGCAACTAGATTTATGATTGTCATAGAAAACGTTGATAATCTATAAGGAGTTAAAGTGCCAAGCAATGTATCAGGCATAAATTTGATCTGTAAAGGGCAGAGAGTATCATGATTTCAACTATTGCTAATGGGCCAAGACCACCATCAGTTCACACTCCTTTGGGTGTTTTGTTTTTCTTATAGGAAAAGTGGTTCTGAAATGTATTTCTATATAGTGTCCTTTTGCTCTTAAGAGCTGAATCACATCTTTTTCAATGATCAAAAGAACTCTTCAAAAGGAAGACAGTGGCAAATTTTCTAAAGAAAAAGTAATAAGGGTAGAAAGATACAAGAATATTTAGAATAAAAATGTAAAAATGCATAACAGGAAGCAATACTTCAACAATCTAACCTAGATCATTGAACCCTTCTTGTGGAAGGTAAAAACTAATAATATAGACTCAGCAGAAGTAAACACTAACATTCCTAGCTCCAAGGGATAGTTCAATAAACTCACTACACTTCTTATTTCTGCTTTTCCTCTTCAGGGAGAGAACCAGATGCAAGTCTCCTGGCTCGAACTTTGAGTGAATTTACCCAGTGCATTTCATTTCATTTCACTGGAATTACTGTGTCAGAAAAAGTGAGGTCAAGTTAGTCTTCTATCTCATATGAAACCAGGGAAACAGAAAATGATGTATTCTCTAAACATGATTACGAAGGAAGAGTTTGGTCATTCCTTTATCTAATTCTATACTTAAAAGAAAAATGTATGAATGGGAAAATAACTCAAAGACGGGAAGGAATATTTATTTTAAAAAAACATAGCTGAAAATGAAAATTTATCCAAAATATATAACGAACTCTTAAAATCCCGTGGTAAGAAAACAACTAAATTTAGAAATTAGGAAAAATAAAAACCCCGAGGGAACATCTCACTGGAGAAAATTCTATATAGGTATCAAATGAACATATTTTAAAACTATACATATGATTTGTCAGTTGGAAACTGAAAATTAATACAATGATGAGATCCTTCTCTATATCTATTTAGATGGTCTAAATTCAGAGCACTGACAACACTAAGTGTTGGTGAGAGTGGAGAGCAACAGAATTTGAATTCAGTGCCAGGGGAAATGCAAAATGGTACAGCTACTTTGAAAACTCAGTATCTTCTTATAAAACTACACATGCACTTACATAAAACCTAGCAATTAGAATTCTTAGTGTTTATCCAGAGGAGTCAAAAATACAGTCACAGAAGTCTTCACATAGCTATTTATAACAAATTATGATTGCAACAACTCAGAAGCAACCCCCCAAAATACTTTAGAAGGTAAAGATATTAAGAAAAACCCACGGTCTATCCCCACAGAGGAATATTACTCAGCACTCAAATGAAATGAGTGATCAAGTAATGAAAAAAGCTGTAGAGAAAATGAAACACATAATGCAAAGCTAAAGAAGCCATTATAAGGAGGCTATATGGAAATTGTATGATTACAACTATATGACATTCTAGAAAGCAAAAACCTATGGAGACAGTAAAACTATGAGTGATTGACAAGGACTTAAGGAATGGAAAGCTGAAGAGACCTTTGAAACAGGGGGCATTTAGGCCTGTGAATCTGTTAGGTACCATGATAAGATAGTGGATATGCTATTTTCCAAACCCATAGAACACATAAGAGTTCATCAAATGAACTCTAACATAAACAGTTGATATTGGGGTATCAGCATAGTTGTAACAAGCATACATCTCTGGTGTGGAATGTTACCCATATGTAGGAATATGGAGGGAATGCATGAAATCACGGTGCACTTTGAGCATTTCTATGGAAAGAGATCACCACACTTTTTTTGATAACTCTGTAAGTGGCTTTATGATCAAAGAAGAGTTGAGAGCCTCAGAACATTGTATCCTATGGTAAGACTTGAGAACCTTAGAACATAGTTTGTGTAGGCTGCTCTTCTCTAAGTGTCTCTACTTCTGGATTATCTGTTAGTCTCTCTTGTTCATATGTTCCCATTTAATTCATGCTTTCTTTTCTTTCATGTCCCAATGGTATTTATTAAGCACTGGTTATTATTAAATAAGCTATGCAAATAAAGAAAGAATTGTCAATCACTCACTATGTATTTGTTTGCAGCACGTTAAGGTTATTACTGAAGTGTTCTAAATATAGAGCACTTTGAAGGTATTCATCTTATGTTCACATAAAATGCCCAACATAATTCTTAGTGAAACATAAAGATAAAATCACTTCACTCCTTTCAAGATGACTAAATGATGGTAGTAGAGACTGTATTTTCTAAACTGATGCACCATATCTCCCGTAAAACTAAATGATTTGTCTCTGCCTCCTTAATTTAAGAAAGTATAATGATTTTTCTCTCCTTGAATGTGGGTGGCCTGAGTGAACCATGTAGGACTAAAATGTGCAAATGTCCCTGGTGCTCTGGAGTAGGTAAGAGAAGGTTGCTTCCACTTAAAGACCTTTCCTTCAGGACTCCCCTCTCAGAAGCCTAGCCACCATACATGAAAAACCTGAGCCACAAGGAAAAGGAATATAGCTAGTCCCAACTAAGATCAGCTTTCAAATCATCCTCAACTGTGTTCCAATATTCTGGACATTCAAGTAGCTCCCAAATCTTCAAATCTTTTTAGTTGAATTCCCATAAATTCCCATGGAGACAGAGAAAAATCAATCTTTTTATGCCCTTTACAAATCTGTGCCCCTCAGATTCCATGACACCATACAAAAGCTGTTACAGTAACAAATAGCCCCAGAAGATTAACTGGCCAAGACTATAAAATCTCTAGTCTATCTGTTGTGAGACCCACCTGGGTCAATCACCTGGTCAAGTGATTCACATAGGAATGTGGGTTCACCTTAAGTTATGCTAAATAGATGAGTGAAATATCCATATGTTAATGAGATAGTGAACTTTTCTTGCCTAGAATCCCACCTCCCGGTACTGTACTCACTAGATCCTGGCCCAGAGGATGCAGTCATTGGCAAGCTAATAAAATTTGGCTGATTTGGGACATCTAGAGTCTGGGTGGTACTTCCCAGGGATCTTGGCACCACAACAGCTCATCATCTTTAAGAGTGTGAATACGTGGTACTTGATGTATGCTTGATGACTAGAATCATCTCAAGAGAGCCACACCAGGGAAAACAGACTTGAACTTTGTTCTCTCATTGTTTCTGTCTTCCTACTTCACAAAACTTTCTCTAACATTTACTTCTAAAACTTTTATCAGGGACAATAAGAAGGTTCACTGGGCAAAGGGAATTGTCAAAGAAACCTGATGACCTGAGTTTGATCCCTGAAACCTATTTAAAGGAGGAAAGAGAACCAGCTCCACAAAGTTATCTTCTGACCTCTACATGCATGCCACAGCCAAGGTGCCCATACACAAAGATATCACGCACACATATATAATAGTAATAATAGTTGCAGTAATAATTATAAACTTTAATATGTAAATAAAATAAATAAAGTATTTATCAGTCTGACCTTTTCATCAACATACCGACCACTCTACTTCCCATCTGTGTTTTTTTCTAGAGTGGTTGTATTTGTTCAATCATTAAAAAAATATTGGCTCAGTAGATAAAGCTCTTTCCTCACAAACATGAAGACCTGAGTTTAATCCTCAGAACTCAATGTAAAGCTAAATGTAGTAAGACATGTCTATAATCCCAGAGCTCCAAGCCCAGATGGGTGGTGGAGATAAAAGAACCCCTGGAGGCTCTTGGGTCAGCAAGCCCAGTGTGCACAGCAAGGAATCACAAGGGTTCCTGCCTCAAAGAAAGCAGTAGGCCAGGACCAACAAACACAGGCTAGCCTCAAACTTTCAAACTTGTGGTGGAACGTATGTAGCTATGTTCACACACACAAACTCTCACACTCTCTCTTTCTCTCTCTCTCTCTCAAAAATAAATAAATAAAAATATTGAGTGAGGTGTTAGTATTACAAGAATGTCAAAAAGTTCTGTCTCTGGGAACAATGAACTACAATAAGCACAAAGGTCATTTTGTGAAGATTTTTTTTAATTTTAATTTTGTGGAAATGGAGATAGAACCTAGTGCTTGAAGCACACTAAGCAGGCACCTCTCCTGAGCTATACCCCAAACCCTGAGAGCATCTTAATAGCAAACTTTCTGTCTACTCTACTGAGTAGTCAGTATACTGGCATCCTCTCAGAAAGAGATGAAGAACGTATCTACAGTTCAACAGAAAGTGGCCCCTTAACGTTAATAGAATGTAGCTCTATAACTCTTTCCAGAGCTTTCTTCTTTCTCCTGCATGAAGAAAGGTATAAAAAAAGGAAGTAGAACTTAAGTCAAAATTTGAAAGGCTATGTGAAATCAAGACGGAGAAAAAAAAACAGAAAACTTAAAACCAATAATAATAAAAAAAGCTGCAGTGGACAGTGTCAACAAGCTACTAACCCTTGTGAGAGCCTCTTCTTTCCTTGATGACATATAGCAGGAAAAAGAAAAATGTGGCCAGAGAATAGCATGGAAACTAAAATGACACTATCCCAAGACCGGGAAGAAACTTCGTTTAGCTGGTTCTGGATGTAGACTAGGCAATTACCTAAGTGACATCTGACTTGCAGCTCACACCTCAGATTCTGCTCTCCGAAGCAAAGACTTCCATTTAGAATAAGCATAGAAGTAATTTCGGAGAGCTCTATGCTTGGCATCAAGTCACAACTGGGCTTGTGGTCAGCCAGAAAGTGTGCAGCCCTCTTTCATATGCCATCGAAGCCCTCCCAGCTCACCATAGCAGGTCTCCATTACTACCTTTCCTAAACACATTCTGGGAATTGCCAGTAGTCATAACTCAGAGTAATGAAGTCACCACTTTTATAGCCACAAAGGATTGTTTTTTGCCTTTAATCCAACTGAAAAGTGGATATTCTGACAGAGCTCAACTTAAGAGTTGTCTGGTTACAGGTACATCAAGTTCAGCAAAACTGTCTTTTCATCATATAATTTTTTATTAAATTAATTGATTGGGAAAGGAATAAAACCATGTCTTACAATAGATCCCAACAAATCCAATAGCATTTTTCAAGAATGAAAACGCTATGTGGTCATATGAGCACTTTCTCTGATAGTAATAACAAGGGCCAGACCCCCCCTGGAACCATGCTGTTACACTAAGAGAAAGATCTGGGACAGCACACAGGAAGTACCAGGGACAGACACATGGGCTCTGAAGTTACCACTGCAAGCGTTTCTATTTAAGCCCTTCATGGTTTTTCACCTATTTGTGAATTTGTTACATGGCATATTTAAAACATTACAGTAAAACGAAACTGAAATCCAAGCATGGTGGTACAGGCCTATAATCCCAACACTTAGCAGGCAGAGGCAAGGGGTTTAGTAATTCATGGTCAACCTTGGCTACATAGTAAGATGGATGCCGATCTAGGTAAAATTAAATGCTGTCTCATCACACACACACACACACACACACACACACACACACATACACACAAAACATTGCTATCTAAGAATGGTGACACATGCTTGTAAACTTAGCACTTAAAGAGACTAAAGTAGGAAGATTGCCATGAGCTTGAGACCAGTCCACATTCCATAGTAAGTTTCATGCCAGCCTAGGTGACATAGTGAGATCAGTTTTAATCAGTCTATTAACTAATCAATCACTCAATAAAACTTCACTGTAGTTTTATTGTATTATGTTTTGAATCTTTACATTTATATTGATTCTATGAATGTGATACATTGTACTTATTAATGGAAAAGGCAAAATACCTTTAAAACCTACACAAAGAGAAACCCAGGGTGTGTTCATTCCTTAAGAAAGCTGATGGATAGATGACTAACATACAGTACAACTAACACCCCTGCACACCCAGAGAATTATGTACTTGAACCACTTTGATTCCCTCTTTATAGATAAATTCACTTTTTAAAGAATAGGAAAATGGAAGTGTGAAGGAAAAAATAAGGTATCTGTGAGACAAAGCTTTTGTATCTTTATAGAATCACAATTTCTGTTAGTCACTGTAAAATAACACTTCAACGTACAAAGAATGTATAATTTTTCACCTGAACTAATAAGGCAATTTATTCAAGCAATGGGATAACTTTGTAAGCCAAACTGTAAAGATACAGTGAAAATAATGTAACCCAATTTATTCTGAAAAGTATGGTATAGATCCTTAGCCCATTAAGTTCCTCCTGAAAAAAACCATTTCAAGGTCATATAAACATGAAAAATGTTTTGTTATGCATGTTTCTTAGAGATTCATTAAGATTTGTGTGGGTGTGTATAATGTATGAATATGTCTATGTCTACATATGCATGTGTATGTTCATTTATGTGAGTGTGGGTTATGTGTGTGGAGGTCAGAGGATAGCCTTGGATGTTGGTTCTCACTGCCTTCTACCTTGTTTGACATAGGGTCTCTTCTTAGTTGTTCATCACTGAATCCAACAGGCTAGTCAGTCTGCAAGCTTCTGGGGACTCTCTTGGTTTTGCCTCCCATCTTGCCACGGAAGTACTAGAATTACAGATGCATACTACCATGCCTAGATTTACGTCAATTCTGGGAATCTGAACTCAGGTCCTCATACTTGCACAGCAATCAGTTTGCCTACTGAGATATCTTCCCAGTTCCATTAAATGACTATTTTTAAAGATTTAGAGAAGATCTACAGGAGAAATAAGCTTTATTTCATCCTATTTCTCACCCTCATTTGAATGTACATTCATTGGTGCGTGTGCTCGTGTGTCTGCCTTCCTTTGAGGAGAACACGGAAAGACAGGTAAACTATCTATTAAAACCATATAGTGAGAAAGAATGGATCTCCTTTAAATAACAGGTTTCAGACAGTTATTAATAGGCCCTGTTCTGTGAAGGACTTCCCAGGAGCAGATGGGAACAGAAAGGAAGAGGCAGTGGTTGAGATATTTTTCAGATCCTTCATGTCTCTGTTTTCTTAACACCTTCACCCATCTTCCCTGTCCTTTTTCCCCCAGGCAAGTTAATGGATTAACCTAAGAACACCAAGTATTAGAGGCCAAAACTCTATACCTGAGAATACATTGGCTCTTGCTTCAAATGTACAGAGGAATAAATCATTCCACAGTCTTTCTCCAAAGAAGCCTAGAAAGAAAAGTCACAGGTGAGGGGGAGGTTGTCCTTAAGATGGTTATTACCCTTAGCAGGTAGAAGAGATGACAGCAGAAAGAAGTGTATTTTGGCAACTAGCACTGCTTTCCAAACAGGAGGATGCTTTGAGGGGTGTGCCTCAACAGTGACATCCAGAGCAACAGTTCGGCTGCTGGGATTGTTCCCTTTCTCTTAGATTCCTGACATGTACAAGAAGTCACCCTTCAAAATAAGACAGGGAAAAAATAAAACAGATTAAAGGAAAAGAAAAATGCCAAACGCAACAGTGACAAAAATAACATAAAGCAAAATCTTTGCCTTGCCAGATCTAGCCTCAAGTGTTCTGGCACCTTAGTGTCCAAAAAACTATCAGGAAAAATTAAAAGTCAGTATAACATCAATGGAGGGGAAGGACTATATGGTCTTAACTACAGATCTTTTAGAAACAGGGGTGTCTAGTTTTGGATTATGTAGATGGGGGTCACAGAAATCATTTTTCAGAATTGAGTTTCCTTTTTAAACTGAGGAAGGTAAAGTGAGAATTCCTTCAGGGAAGCAATTGAAATTTAACTGTAAAGAAAGACTAAGACTCTGTGAGAGATTTCAGAGATAACATGGCAGAGCTTAACAGGACAAGCTTTGCAACAAGAGCGAACTAGGATAAAATCCCAGCACTACCATGTAAGTACTGTTTAACTCTGGAGAGAGTATTCAATATTTGGGTTAATGGGAATAATACCACTTTCTTCACAATGCTGTTTGATCTAAGTTGCACAGGATAATCAGAGCATTTATTCAGTTCCTCCCACATCATAGGCATGCAATGAATAGTTAACAGCAACAAACACCATCATCATTATGAGAGAGTCAGAATGAGGTAGTGGTTTTTTCCTGTATCTCCAGGCAGATATTTATTGTTCTTAGTAAAACAACACTTGTGATATGTCAGGTATTCCTTGAAGCTCATTTCATGTATTACTTCATAGTTAGACTATGGGGAAGGTGCTCTGAGCTCCACTTTAAAGAAAGAAACACATACAAAGAAGTTAAGTGGTTCTGTCAGAAAACAAATGCTGGTTACGTGATTAGAAGCCTAGATGCTCTAAGAAAATTAACTTATACAAAGAAATGAAAATGTAAGGGGAGATGAGAGATCAAATTTCATTCTTATTTTAAAACAGGAATACTAGGGATGAATTAGGAAGAGATCAGACCAGTAGAAAGAGCCATCAACTGATAAAATTTGGAACAACAACAACAAAAAAAAAATAAGAAAGAAGAGAGGAGAGTTTAAGTAGTTGTGTGCTTTTCTAGAGCTGAACAGTCTACCAAAGAACACCATGACTGCCAACACACAAACCAATGCTAACTAGAGCCACTAGGGCATCCTGCTGGCTATAATGAATCACACTGGCTAACTAACTGAATCAAAATAAATGAGTTGGGACATAATAACCAGTAATAATAACTATTATCTAACCATTGTTTCTAGGTAAATAACAAATTTGCAGATGTGTTACATGAATCTCAATAAAAGTCACTGAAAAAAACACACATCCTAGAGAATCAATGAGATCAGTGGGCATTCTTTCAAGGGAGCTAAGTCACATCTCATAAATTCCACTCTTCTTTTGAAGATTAGAGACAGGAAGAGGAGTCCAAAGAAAGAGAGAGGAAGTAGAAACAAGTAAACCTGAATGACCACGTAACCAACTTTTACTATATTCTCCTTATGGGTGTCCCCAACTTCAGCTCCATCTCTTCACCACTCCCTTCTGAACCCTGTTGTAAAATACCTGTGTTGATATCATTCTGAATATGAAATCCTTAACAGAGGCAATGCCCCTTTGTTTGGAAATGTTTACGGTTATCTTTACTCAAGGGTCTTTTCTACTATTACAGCCCAAATTGTCGTTAAAGTGCACTTTTATGTTTGCCTGGCGCTCAGGAATTTGCATCAAAGAAGGACCCCAGGTGAAGACAGTGCACATTAAATTCTGGAATCAGAGACCAAGGGACCAATAGACAGACATGAACACAGGTAGGGGGTTTGATTAGATCCAAAATAAGAACAATTCATACCATAATCACTACAGTAATTACTACTTTGTGTGTATGCATGTGTATGTAGGTATACATATGTGTGCATGTATGTGTGGAGGCCAAAGGTCAACCTCAGATGACTTCTTCAATTGCTTTCCCCCTTACTTTTGAGACAGAGTCTCTCCATGAACCTGGAAATCACCAACTGGCTATACTGGCTTACCAAAAAGCAGTAGATCCTTCTATCTTTGCTTCCAAAGTGCCTTGATTACAGGCACATGGCACCACATCTGGATTTTAAATGTGGGCGCTGGGGATCCAAACTCATATGGTCATGTTTGCATAGCAAGCACGTTACTGACTGAGTCATCTCCCCAGCCTGGAGATGATTTTTTATTGGAAGTTCTACTTCATTGGGCTGGCAATGATATAAAAATATGAATGAGGTCAGTCATTCTCCTCTATGTGTGTTCTTCCAAAGTGCCTGTTAGAAGCATATGGGATGCTTAGCCAAAATACTGACACTAATAACCCTTCCAAATGAGCTCTAAAAACTTGTATATGCCTCAAGGACCTTAAATGATTTGATGAACACTAAAGTTTCAGATTATTTAAAATTACTTGTAAAATCATAAGAAGGAGGGAGAAAGAGGAAGAGGAAGAGAAAGGAAGAAGAAGAAGAAAGAAGAAGAAGAAGAAGAAGAAGAAGAAGAAGAAGAAGAAGAAGAAGAAGAAGAATTATTATTTGTTGTTAAGCTGCCAGATAATGTATACATGTCTCTGCACATATAAGTTAAATATCTTAGATAGATATACTAATAATTCTCCCAGGAAGTAACATATTTTGGTTTGTGTCATAAAAGAATTGTGACTTGAAGTTTGCTTGAAGTAATTAACTAATTCCACACCACTATGCTCTACTAAGATTGGATTCATCCAAAATATAAAAATACAACAATAATGATAATGGATGATGATGATGTTAATTATGAACTGCTTGATTTTTTATGCTAAAATTATACAGTCCTCTTTTCATTAACTTTGTGTTAAACTTTGAGGACAAGGGTGGGTAGAAAAATTTTAACAGTTTGTGAGGAGTAAATCCATGTAAATTTTTCTACTTTTTAAATTCTTTCATCTATTTCCAGTTAATATGATTGGCATCTCTATGATAAAGCCCTTTAGCACAAAACAAATCACAGCTTGAACATATACATTTCAAAAAATTAACATTGATAACCATTACAAAACGAATGTTATTTGATAAAGAGATTGATTAAAACAGGAACATCCAGATATAGTAGAAAATCAGGTTTTCAACTTACAAATATTTGATTTTCCACTTCCAGCAATGGGGATTAAATATGCTAGCTGTTTCTTCATTATCTACTAGGGCATTACCATTTTCCCCAATCAATGGCAGTCAAGTGTTAACAAAGATTGTTTGTTTCTAACCTTTGAAGCATAAAAGTTGCCACTGCTGACGCAACCTAGGATGCCCAAATATTTACTAAACACAAAGGAAAATCTCTGCTGAGAAGGCTGTTCGGAGAGAGGAGTTTGATGCCATCTGCCAAAGGATGGTGAGAAGGAAGCGACTGGCAAAGGAAAATGCGGTGCTGTGTGAATCTATACACGTCTCAGTTGCGCCGCACTTTGAGGATTGTTTGGAAATCAACGCTTTCTAAGGAGACAGTGAGAAAGGAACCTGGATGCATGCCCTTCGTTTCCTTCCCTGTGCATAAATATCCCCAACTGTGCCAAGAGAAGAAATCAGGAGGGCAGCACCCAAAGAGCTTTTATTCAATATCCACTTAACAGCTGCTGGTTTTCCCTGAACCACTGGAGGCAGTCCACAAGAAATCATCTTGAAAATCAGCAATTACTGGTGACTTGATACATGAAAACAGACATACTCGGACATTGTCCTCAAGAGAAAGAATGCTCAAATACTGAACAAGTCCTTGCCTCTTATGCCAAAGTTTTGATGCTGGGCTCTTTTGGAGGCAAGTATTTGTTTTTATCCCTCAGCTCTTAGCTGGAAGCTACCTATATTGAAAAAAACATAAGCATTTTGTGTCCATTTCTCTACTTGAAGCTCAGAATTTCTCACGAAAGCTATTCTACCCCTTGGTAACTATTGCCATATCAAACATTTATTTAAAGGCAGAGGAATGACAAGGGAAAGAGAAGCAAATAAAGGTAAATAAAGGAAGAATAAGCAAATTCAGAAAGAATGACCAGGGTTGCCACACTCAGAGGACCAAAGGAACTTCTACAAGTACAAATGCAGCTAAAATGAACAATTTTCTTTTCCAAGAAATATCCGTATCTGAAGGGACTTCCTTGTAAGTGGATGTTTTCCTGTGTCTCTCTTTACTCACATATGGATATTACAAATCTCCTGGGGAGTGGGAGCAAGTGGTGAGCACAGGCCACACTGGTCCATGCCAGCTGGTTCCTACTAGCCCCTAAGAACTGTTTGATTGAACATGTTACTTCCAAACTAGTACCATAATGGTGGTTTGAAAGCAGCTTCATCATGAATTTACATCACGGAAATCAGAAAATGCAAACCAAAGTTTTAAGCAGTGGTTCAGGAAACACTGACCAGTACTCCACTGGACACAAAGAACCTGATGACTATATAGCACCAAGCATACCTGAGCTTCTAATATGTGCTAAGAACTTTACATGTATATCATTTAAATTTTTAAAAATAGTTTATTTATTTTTACTTTTTGTATATGAGTGCATTGCCTGCATGGATGTAAGAGCACCAGTGTTGTTTAGAGCCTGTGGAAGTCAGAAGAGGGCGTTAAATCCTCTGGAACTGGAGTTATGGATGATTGTTAGCTGACATGGGAATCAAACCCAGGTCCTCTCTAACAGCAGCCAGTGCTCTTAACCACTGAGCCAATTCTCCAGCCCATGTGTATCATATTTAACCTGAATGACTCTCCTTAAGAATAAGGTTCTTACTAACTTTTTACCATTGCTAGACAGGGAGGCTGCAAAGCTTTAACAAGGTCATGTTTGAAATCAGAAGTCTACATCCATTATCCCAATAGAATGCTATCATCCAAAGTCATTGTATTATGAGACCATGGAAAATAATATTGACATAAGCAATCTTGGTGTCAATATGCCAATCAACAATTAATGTTACAGCCAAAATGGAAAGATGTGTCACAGATATTTGAAGATTTCTGGGTTGATGTTGCATGCTTCAGAAATCTCACACTGTACTTCCTTCACCAGTCTGTATATCACTCAAAAAAAAAAAAAAAAGACACAAGAAGAATGTTCATCAAATTCACTGATGCCATGAAACTTGGGAGGTTGATAGACTAGTTTGTTGATTAGACATATTTAAGTGAACTGTCTGGTATCTTTTCTGTAATAAAATGGTTTAACAAAGCCACTTAAACAATACAAATATCATTTGTAACAGGGGAAAGAGGAAATAATATTAATCTTGAAGATAAAATATTTTTGGAGTTGCTGGAAGACTTACTTCAGACTCTGAGTCAGCTCTGTAAGAACTATCTTCTACCAGGGTATAAAACTCAACCCAAAAGGAGAGGAATGGGAAGGAATATTCATATTCAAGAGGTCCAGGAATTTTTTAGTAAAAACTACTCCATTTTCCATCTCTAAAATCACTTAAGGGGAGCCTTGAGCGCCTCTCTCAGGGAGAGTAGTGAACTACACAGGATTTAGAACTAGGTACAAATCCTAGCTGTGGTGCTTATGCACCATGTAATTTTAGACAATTCTCAATGTTTTCTTCATGAGCAAAATGAGGATGATGATAGTTCCAGATTGAACATATTGTTGTGTTAAAAGAAATAAAGCAGAGAATGAGGTAAAAGTGTGACAACAGTGTTGAGCTAAAGATCACTGCTGTACAAAGTTTGTTTGCTTTTGCCATGTTGTTGTTAGAACTCAGGATTTAGATTCAATAGAATCTAAACTATATATATATGTCAACTATAACAGATTGTGATTTTTTTTTGTTTACCCAATTTCCTCTGGAACATAGTACCAGAATCTTGATTGGCCTCTAGCAAATACTTGTTGCTAAAATAATGTCCACCTTTTCTCAGTAGAGCTTCATTAAGACTGAAACAAAGGACAGTATGGTTTTGAGAGCAAGATTATCAAAACACTGTTAACTAGAGGACCATTTCCCACCAATGGCAGAGCTTCCAATATTTCTGCATAAACTAAAAGGAATATGCATTCCAAATGAACAGTTGCACAGTCTGCCTTGATTTTCAACAAACTTTAAAGATGACATTGCCGTTTTCATATATTGATACACATGTGTTTTGGTCCTTACTTTCATTCAAATGTAAACTCAGTTATATGCTGAACATGGAGAATAAAAGACAAAACCTACTTTTCTTCCCCTTTGTCCTCACACCTTATTGTATTTTGAAGATTTTAATATGATTCTATTAGTTTGGATGAGTGTGCATCCAGTAAAAGTGATGCACAGAAAGTTGTTCCCAAAGGACTCATAGTCATCTCATTCTGGAATTTCTACCTAACAGGCAAAATTGAATTCAGTATTACTCACTTAAACAAACTAATGACTTTAGTGGAATTCTGCCTAGGTCCTAGGCGCTGATTTTGACTGTCTCACCCATTGCTGTAAGAAGAAATTTCTCTAAAGATAGAACAAATTTCTTAGTATTATATAATCTGAAGAATAGAAGTTTGGTGAAGGAAAGAATGCCTGTAAAACCTAGTTCAAAAATATGAAGGCCTATTTCTTAAGAGATTGCCACGATATGATGTGCATGCTCTTTGAGGATAAACAAAAGAAAATCCGAAAAATTACAACTTAAATGAGAGCAATGGGGATTGCAGGTAATACGCCATAAAGTATTAGGCCAGGTTATCAGGACAGTATGAAACCTTGTTCTCTATGACTTGTAGTTCTGAGTACAGTGAGTACAGTGTTTTCCATTCCTTTCTCCACCCGCTTTTCTATTTGTACTATTGGTAACTATTTGTACTCCAAAGGTAACTCACTTCTTCCCAGGGCTGTAACACAAACAAATACGCCATCTCTACAAAAGATGTTCCCATCTCCTTTTGTTCTACACCCCAGATGATCTGGATTCTTCTATTTCAGTCTCAAGGTGATCCAGCTGCCCTTAGACACTCAGAATATCTATAGGTTTTGAAACACCTGTTGTTCTGTATACGATATACTGCCTGTATCCTCTAGTTCTGATGTCTGTTTCTTCTTCAGTGGTTCCTCTCTGCCCTATTATGCTCATAGAAATGCCAAACTCTCTGAACAATCTTTCTTTCCTTTCTTTCCTTCCTCTTCTTCCTCTTCCTCTTCCTCCTTCTTCTTCTTCTCCTCTTCCTCCTCCTCCCCCTCCTTCTAGTTCTCCTCTTCCTTCTTCTTCTTCTTCTTTGGAAAGTTCACAATTATCCTTAAGTAGATCATATATATGTCACAATGTCAGCTTAGAATTCACCTGTAAACTCTACTTTAGGATCTCATGTGTATTACTGAGGATATCTCACTATTTCACAGTCATCAAAACTTCAAAGCTACCACCTTCATCTTTGAAATGCATTCATTTTTTTGTCCTTCTCCGAATCTAGACACTGCTGACTCCCATTTTCCATCCCTAACCAATAGTGACCCTTCAGTTTGTGTTCTCACATCCTGCTTCCTTGTTTCTGTCAATAGTTCTCCAGTATATGATGAACTAAGTCCCTACTTAAAAGTCTAGCTTTCAGGATCTTTCAGAAGCTAGTGCCCAGTCATGCCCCACAGTTTTCTGCCATTTGAAATCCTTCTTCAGGGACTAAATACACACAACTTAGATTCTTTTCTTAAACTCAGCCTGAGCAATGGATTGCCTGTTTGGATTTTACATAGTATTATTCAAAATTTATTTCTCTTCCAGTTTACTCTCACAGCCCCAGTGAATAGCAGTCTTTCTCAGATAAACCTTTAGCCACATTATCCTTAACAGATATCACCTTAAATTACTGATTGTGTTTTATTCATGCTTTTGACCACATGAGTTAAAAAAAAACTTTCAATTGATTACAGATGATCTTTACATTAGAATATCACATCATCATATCTTCTTTAAAGAGTTAGATGCATGTATACTGACCATAGCTGATGTTTCCCATCTTTGATTTTTCAGTATTGCTCATCTTTCTGTCTTTGGTACAGTCACAAATAAAGTCCAGCACAAGTAGATTTTTGTCCATCCACCTAATTCAAAGGTCCATTTATTTTCTTACAAAAAAAGCAAGAGGAAGAAAAGGTAAATAATAATCTAAAGATGGAGAAGGATAAAATGGAAAGAAAATGAAGAAGATGAAAAGGAAGAAACTAAGTGGAAAAAGAAGTCCTAAGGTTCTGCGCCCTCTAAGTTCGACAACTCAGAAATTATTTGTGATCCTCCTCACAGTTCAACTCTCATTTTTGTGAATCAGCCAAGAAGGTTATAACTCACATCCATTATTCTCCCTCAGTTTCATGATTTCTAAGTAATACAGCTAACAGCTTCACTTATACGATCAAACAAGGTCCTGACTCCCTAACTGACTACTTGCATCAACTGTCTTTCAATTTCTATGTATTGTCATTGGATTTCCATCTGGTAATTCTAGGAGTTTTCCCCCCTTAGTTGACTTAATTTTTTCTATTATTGAGGTACTGTCCCTTAACCCTGAATAGAAAGCAATGCATATCATTCAGCTATGATACTGTTATCTAGTGAAGCAAATTATATCATTCCCACTAAATCCATCCATCAAGTCCAAATACTAAAAAAGAGTCTCTCTTACTGGTATAAACAAACTCATCTTTAATACATGGAACATCATAACATATTGTCCTTGCCTGTTCACTATACTATATGTTCTGACACTTGTTGGTATATTTACAGGGTTGCTACTAAAAAAAGAATTGATCAAGGGAAAACATCCAAGTTCAGAATGTTTTGAGTCTACATTACATACTGTCAAAATAACTCTTGAATATAAGTGAAACAGAATATTTGCAATTCAAAATCAAGAATCCATAAAAGGGAAATAGAGAATGCTTCCATTCAGTGAAAGAAGAGTATCCCATTTCCAGGAATTTACCTGATAATAAAATCTGATCTCTAGTAAGAAAGTGATAATCACTAAGCGCAAAACATTGAGTGGGAAAGGGAACTATTAAATGAAAGTTAACAGGTGGCCCTCTGATTTCAGCATAAACATTCTGAAATTCCAATAAGTACATAAGGATGCTCTAGCTAGAAAATTACTTTGTACTGACTAAGAACCTGCTGTGTGAATGCATTCTCTGTGCTTCTTGTGGAACATGAAGGAGGCACAGAGTTTGGAATCTCTAATGAAAAGGTAAGCAGTCTAGGTGGGGTATAAAGCAATGAAAGGAGAAACTGACAGAGGACTGCAAGACCACATGGAATTATCACAATTAGCTAAAAAGCTAATAAGTGAACTGGAGTAGAGGGGAATAGACCTGGTTAATAGAAAAGTGTATGGACTAAGGAACCAGAGACACAGCCTCCAGTTATGACACACCTTGACTCAGTGGTCAGATATGAGAGGAAAATTTTGCTGGGGATCTTTAGGAATAGACATTGGTAGAAGGCTGGACCATGGGGATTCCTGAGAAACCATCACCAATGAAGTAGAAGCTGATATTGTGCTTAAGAGAAATACAAATGTCATTAAGAATTTTAGATGGACTTCAAGTTAGGAACTTGAAAGACAGCATGGAGTTAAGGTTAAAGCACTATCCTGTGCTCAAAGCCTGGATTTGGTCTTGGCTATGGTGTCATCAACTGCAAAGGTAATGAATAACCAGTTCATGCAAGCATCCTGTGAGATTTCCAGTAAATATAGAATAAGAGAAAAAGAACATCATAAACAGAGAAAAGAAATCAACAAAGAGAAGGAAAAGGCCTTACAAGCCATCTCAAGTCTTCTTATCAAGAGTTAAACTCAAGGGACCACATCAATCACTTCATCAAGAATCTTGGTGTATGTAAGCAGCTAATGAGAACCCTCTTCATTATTTCTCCTTAAGCAAAATCAACTCATTCAAATGATGTGCTATTTATGTAGCGTAGCAGTGTTTTTGTCTCCCCTCCCCATTTTCTTATTTTCTAAATGCTTACAGATGATTGTAAGGCGACCTTTGCCTAATATGACCTCACTCACTGTCTCAAATGCTTCTTTTATCACCTTCATCACAGTTTTGGTTTGGGATCTAAGTATAGTCATCTCACTGTTCTAGTTAGGGAAAATGAGGTATGTCTAATCTGTAAAAACAGAGAGACATGTACCTAAGCTAGCTTCTTAGACATAGGAAAAGGAGCAAATGTGACCTACCACTACTGAGAAATGTCTCTACCACTTGAATAACAGACTCCATGGCTGAGCTCAGCTGAAAGTAGTGGACCCTTCAATCAATGCTAGCCTACAGGAGATGACCTTCCACCAAAACACAGCGCCATGAAAAGCAAATTTTTAGCATGTTTTGCTGCTTAGGTATACAGTGGATTGCTATGCAGCAAGTTGTATAAATAGCTAATTGAATTGAATTAATAACATGCATAACCTAATAAGGGTATCACAAGATGTTTCTGTACCCTTACAGATTCTCTTATTCAGAAAACACTTTAAGTAAAGAATACCTAACTCATATACTAAAACACACTAAAAAAGAAATGAAACCATTACAACAAATTGAGGCCAATGTTATATTCACTCCTAAGGTGGGAGTTTCTTTGAAAATCACAAGCAGATGTGAACTGGGCCATCAAATAACTTCATTCAGCTAAAATCAGCGAAACTCCATGTCCTCATGAGGCCACCACTCTTCAGATCGTAAAAGTGATACTTCCAGACACCATGATGCCCTTTCTCAGAGGTTATTTTCTCTAAGAATCTATGTCAAGGTACTTATTTTATTTCTCATTGCTTTCAGACCATGATTTCAATGAGTGATCTTTCAAGTGCATCTGCTTAAAGAATTTATAGGAGGGTATAGTTGAGTGTATCACATTGCTGCAGCAGTTCTACCCAGAACCACTTCTGTTTCCATTGGGCCTCTTGGTGATAGGAAGCATTAACCCAAAGGCCTCAATCTCTAGTAACAGAGTTGCAGATCCTGTGATGGGTAGGAAGAGAATAGACTGAGTCTTAAACCAATGAAACAATACAAAAGGAGATTTTTTTTCATGATTTTATACAAAGCATCTTTGTTCAAGTTCCTTCTAGATACCTAGGGAAAACAAAAACTGGAGAAAGAATAGAAAGCAAGGCTGTGCTGCTCTGTGAGAGAGCTTTTCTACGAGAGAGCACCCAAACCACAGAAACAGTCAAAGAGCATCACTGCCTAGAACCACTGCGGAGGCTTGCAGGTTTCATAAGGTGCTAAGACTGGACACTCTAAGAAGCAGAATGCAGAGATGAGAAATTTTTCTTTCTGTTTGGTTTCTGCTTTTCCCAAAGTCCTCCTGCCATGAGGAGATGGATGGCATCTGTTGCTTGGAATCAGGCAGCCCACCCTTTGATGCCTAGCTTTTAGAATCACATTTGTCATCTCCATACTTTCCCCTCAGTGGAACATCTTGTCAAGGGGCCTGGCTTGAGTACTCCCAGGACAGGGAGATGGGGCTGAAGGACACGAGACATCATTCTTCATCACCCAGGCAGGAGAAGGAAGAAAGGGAAGGGAAAAAGAGTCATCCGTGGCAGAATCTCCACTAATTACCAGTCTGCTGTGAGTGATGAAATGTAAGATAAAGCAGCAGTGTAAAAAGGAGGGGGACAGAGAAAGAAAATATGAGGGCAAGAAAAGAGGGAAAGGCACTGTAGAGCCTCTTACTACAAAGCAAATACTGTACCTTAAGTCAGAAAATCAGTATCACATCAGATATCATACAGGCACAGACCTTGGGAACTATAAGTAAATAGAGCTCAGGTGTATGCTTTTGGAGAGGCCTGGCATATCTAGGAGACCTGGAGGCTGGGGGAAATCCTCTTTGGAGGATCCTTTGGAAAACCAAAACCAGGTTGAAGCACACAATTCAGTTTCTTGAGTACCTCTTTCTGTACTGATGATAAAAAGCAACTGTATCCGACACACAGAGGTCTGAATGTCTTTCCTACCTCCAGGACGAAACTGCATGGCCCTGGTTTCTTCAGTTGAAGTCTTTGAGAAGGTATCTTTGCCTTTCCCTTTCTCCCATAGCATCAGATGGCCTCTAAATTACTTCAACAAAAATACTCTCCAGTCACCTTATAATGTTCTAGAACGGTTCTTCAGGCCAGAAAATCCTGTCCCTGGATTACTGTGGTTAAGCACAACATATATTCACTTGGAAGTTCCCAAAGAAAAACTGTCCACTTCACAATTCAGCCCAAGGCTATGCACATCCTCCTTTCTAACAACAGAGAGACGGAAAACGTTCTGGTACTTGTGCATGCCAATCTGAGGAAAAGCTGAAGCAACCTAAAAGGAGGGGAATGGGATTCTGGAACCACTTAAACATCAGAGTCCAGACTCTGTGGAAGACCTGGTTCCCCACTGATCTTAAAAACCTCTTCCAAGGAGATACCATTTCTCCCAAAGAACTATTGTTGGCATAAACATATCCTTTGAGCATTGCACTAATCATTTTAAATCATCATTTAGACATCATAGCCTAAGGGTTTGTATACAGTTAAACACTTCTGATTCCAAATCGGTAAGTAGTTCATTCGTCTGGATTGTTTTAATCACATCTGCAGTCTGAAAAATTCAGTCCTACAATTAGTTGATAGGGCATTGCTACTTGTGGATAAACAAGGCTCCATACAGTAGGACTCCCCAGATACTCTCACCCAAGGAAAACCCATTAGAGAACTTGACTCATTTAGCACCATCATTCCTCCAAAGAATTCTCTCCATCACCTTGTCCTTTTGTAGACCAATCTCCATGAGGTATTTCCTTATCACTGGGACTGATTAGTTACTTTGGCCTATAGGAAACTTGATTCTATTTGAGTAAAGACTTACTATAATAAAAAATTTTCAGGGCACATCATAATAAATACTACTGAAGGTTTATAAAATTAAACTGACTGAAATGTAAGCTTACTGAAAGTGCTTGAACTGTCATTTATATAATAATATAATAGCAATACTCTAAATATAAATATATTACATTCTGAGATACATTCTTTCCCTCTTCGTCTTAGACACCTCCTTAGTTCTGTGACATTGCTAAAATACTACTAAATAGTGGACCAGAATAAATCTCTCTAACCAATATCTAGCCTGTACAATTTAAAATCAAAGCTAGATGCAGAAGGTTACTTCTGTTTTGCCTTTAGTATTCTTTTGAATTTATGCTCCTTTACTATGGCCATTTTTATTGAGAGCTCATGGTATAGTATCACCATTCTTCTATTTTGGGTATTCTCCTCATGATTATTCTCTTCTATGACAAGACTAAAAGGTAAGTTTATCATTTGTGCTAATGTCACACAAAAATAGTTTGAGCTTTTCTTCTGTTGCCATTCCGAACACGTCTATTCCATTCTTGGCAAGGATAAAGCAAGCAGAGTAGGTACTTACCAAGAATAGTCACGGACTACTAGAGCTGGAAGGAAGCTTGGAGGAAGATATGTGTGATGATTCTTAGAACAAAGGAGATATGCGCCTTATTTATCTTTTAGAGTCCATTCATTGTAATGGATTAGAGATTGAATAGCATTGGCTTGTTATATATAATATTGTATATATTTACCAGAAAAGATAGATGATCTCCAAATCGTTCCTGCTGGCCTCACCCTGTCAAATGTGCTAATTCAGGTGTATAGGTAGCCACCAGCTCTTCCTGACTCTTCTTGGAAAGAAGGTAAGGATGAAGATGACTGTGATTATGCACTAAATTTTACCTTGTGTCAAGAACCAAGCTGACAGCTATCTCTAAAGGAGGTATTACTCCATTTATTCCAAGAACTATTAGGTTTTTTAGAAATTTGTGTTTGTTTGTGGTATGAATGTACAAGTGTATGGACAGGTACAATTACCCATGTGTCCATGTGCCAAAACCAGGGGAGGGTGTTGATTATCCTGCTAGATCACTCCCATTATTCCCTTAAGATAAGTTCTCTCACTGTACCGGGAGCTCATGGTGGCAGCTGAACAGACCAGTCAGCAAGCACCAGCAGTCCTGTTATCTCTGGTCATCATAGAGCTCAGGTTACAGGTACACACAAAGTCATCTCCAGCCTTTTAGCGAGTGCTAATGATCTTAACTTGGGTCCTCCTACTTAAACAGCAAGCATTCTTACCCACTTTGTCCCTAGTCCTATTAGTTTTTAAGAAATATGAATGGAATATTCAGACCCAAGAGAGCTCAGTAACCCCATCTGGGAAGTGGAAGGACCAAACCCCAGTCTTGTTTCATATGATTGCAGATCCAGGTTTACTTTTTGTATACACAACATGAACCACATCAGTGATCTTGGGGGCACTGTCCTTTCTAGGATTGCCTTGGATCCTGCAGCTACCTGAGATTTTTTTAACAGTCTACTTTTCAATCTGCTCAATGGGAAGGCAGCCTCACCTATTGCTAGTGTAACAGTAATACACAGCATCACAACACAGGACACTTAGATTGGGTTACTTCAGCAATCAAATGGATATTCTATTAATCACCTATTACATAGCATCAAACAAACTTGACTGATTTGAGTCAGTAAGATCCTCTCCTCTCTCTCTCTCTCTCTCTCTCTCTCTCTCTCCTCTTTCTCTCTTTTCCTCTCCCTCGGCATATAGAGAACGGTTGTTAAATGTGTTTACTTTGTGGCTAAAAGAGAGTTCTTACTTTCATGTATCTATCTCACAACACTGGACTAATATATGGAAATGTTTTTTTTTTTCTCTGTCAGTAGAGAAATCATGCCAAAAATCCTATTGTGAACGCATTATGATATGGGAAGTCATTGTACGGGCTGATCACTGATGACACTGACTCATGACTCCTTCAAGATTGGACAGGCATATATAAGCCACTTGATTCAGTGCCATCAAAAGGCTACCTCTCTGAGGAACACAAATTATCTCCACATAACATGAATCTGGGGTCTGCCTGGCTACTGGATATTCCTTTGCATTCTGATTTTTTCTCTCCTTTGCTTCCAAAATACATAATATTGGTGCCTGGATCATGTTCTTGATCAGTTTTGAAATACTGATATGAACAAGTTCTGCATAGTTCCCTTATCTCGTGATCTCATGGGCAGAGTCACAGCCTTAGAATTTTAATCCCACCAACATACAGACCTTTGTCCTTAGCCACTGGAATGTATTTCCTAATGGAGATATATGTTCTCTCTCTCTCTCTCCCTCCCTCCCCCCCTCCTGATTTCTGCTCATTCCTGGTTCCTGTACCCAGTACAAAGTGACCTTGACTCACTGAAGATATTGAAGATAAGAAATTCAGTGGGGCAGTCATGGGGCAGTTGAATTCATGCTGAGTCATTTTGGCTACCACACTTTATATTATGTGCAGTTTTCAGTAGGGTAAGCCCTGAGACCTTGAAGAACCAATTTTAGAGCTATATTATGATGTTTATTTGTACTCATTGTCCAGTTTCTAAGTGATTTAGTAAATGATTAAGATGAGGAGGGTCAAGTTTAAACCAAGTCAAGTTCTCCTTTCCCCTTCTACACACCTTCACCAAGAGATTCAGAATCACAGGGGACTTCTAAACAATTTGCTTTTTAAGAAATTCTTGGAATTGGTAGCAGTCAAAGCTAAGGATTCTTTCAACAATAAAATATTGAGTTTAGACATTCACCTTCACTAGCACTCAGAACTATCCAAAAAGCAAAATTTCAACCCTGAGCCTGAGTGAATCCTATATTCCAGGTAAAGGGAAAGTCCTACACATACATCAGAATGACCAGAGATGGATCCCATGTTGCAGAAACCTAGTATCCTTAAAAATAAGAAACACATTTTCTAATTATCTTTGAGTTACACTTGATCCTGATTTATGTTTTTTTTTAAAAAAAAAAAAAAAACAAGAGCCAAGCATCAGGGAGAGGATAGGCACAGAGGAGGAGAAGGGAGAGAGAAGAGAATGTGTCCGTGAAACGAGAAAAAGCTCAGCTTTTACTAATTGTCAAGAATAGAAGAAGGATGACAATAAAGAAAGCTTACAGAAAGGATTATAAGCCTTTTGGATTTAATGTGAAAACATCTCCATGACAAAAGTATCTCCTTCCTTTTGGATAAAATCACTGTTCCAGTTCAGGACAATATTGGCAATAGCCATTATGAAAAATTATTGGGAAATATGAGCAAATATGTAAATAAAACATTATTTCTCTTTAGAGAATTATTTCAATGACCAATAGAGCCCAACTCCAAAATACAGTACACTTCTTAGTCAGAACATGTGCCCAGGTGTAATGTAAATTTCTTCTCCTGTCATAAATATTGTCTTTGGGGAAATCTTTCTCAAGGAAGAGAAAAACTACAGTATAATACATTTGGATAGACACAACAAACCTGTCTTCTTTTCAATGAATCGATAAATATGCTTTTATTGTTGCTATGAAATAAGTTATCTGTGTGTATAGTTGTGTGACTTTTTTATGCATGGAATAAGTGGGGTGGCACTCACTATGAGTTGAATTATAGCTTCTCCAGTTCTATGTCACTACAGGAATTATGCTTGCAGGCCTACATTGCATATATCTTGCTAGAAAAGGACTAAGAAAAAGAAGTCTACTAAATTCACAAGTGTGGTGAATTTAAAGATGGCCAGGAATACCTCTGGGTAATTTTGTAGTCACTTAATTGCTTTAATGACTTTAGTTTGGGGAAGGAGTCTTTATTCTATAGATCCATTAACCATATATATGTGGGTACACTTTTTTGCGTTGTAAAACAGAATCCTTTATATGAAGTCTATTCTTCAAGGAAAGACCTAATGGAGATCCCATCCTCAATATAGATTCTAAAGAAAAGAGGTGTTTGTTGTACATGCTACAGGTTTAGTAACATATAAATTTGCTTCCAAAGACTTTATAGCCCTTTACATGTCTCTAATTTGGACATTTGGAGTATCTGAAATGAAGCATTTAAAGGTACTTTTCAATGCCTAGCCTTACGTTTTACGAGACTCCCTAAAACCATTACTATACTTACAGAACATTGTTTTGAATTCATTGTTAAAATTACTGAATTTAACAAATCCACGCTACTTTTCCACATTACATATTACAAGTTACTAGTAACTTAAAGCATGATCCATTTATCTGCAATGTAGAATGAAAGAATAAGGAAACTGTATACATATAGTCCCCTATGCATAACAAGAAACTCTAGCTACTACTTAGACACAGACTGCTAGCTCACAAGAAGTAACCACATGAATGCTCAGAAAGACTAAGTTCCTACTTTATTCTTGCTATCAGCTAGGCCTGGTAGCACATCCCTTTAATCTCAGCGCTAGTTAGGCAGAAGCAGGCAGACCTCTGTGAGTTCAAAGTTATCATGATCTACAAAGCAAGTTCCAAGACAGTTAGGGCTACATATGAGACACTGTTAAAAAAAAAAAAAAAAGACTGTAATCTAAATAAAAGTATCTTGGTAAGAGATCGGGGGAGTGGTTACTCTCAAAACATGGTCCAGACCAACAGGAGCACACAGCTCTGTAATATCATGTGAGATAACTTCAGTCTCATCCCACAAAGATTCACTGTTGAAAATTTCAAAAGGATCTTATTGTAAAAATCTAATGTGATCCTGGGTAAAACATGGTCTATTTTCCCTATCCTAAACATCCTCTAGAATGAATAATCTCTAACAACTGCATTACCTTGCGGGAAAAAAGTGATGTTGACTAAGAACTCAAAGGAAAAGGTCATTGACTCTATCTTAGCTCCAGGTGCTGCCTCTATACAATGGAACTAGTAATATTTTCTATCTCATAAGTTTACTGTGAGGACTAAGGGATATAATGGATGTGAACTATTTAGCCTAGCTTCAAGAAATAAATATTAGCTCTTCATAATAAAAACAACAATACAGTACCCTACCACCTATGAAAATTGCTAAGTGGTTCTGGAAATTTACCTACCTTATTTAAAGAGGTGTTCCAAATCTGCTCACAGTACACTGGTTTGGATTTGTTCAAAGAGAAATTATTTACATGCTTGAAAACTGCAAGCACTGCACTTTGGTACTCTGGTCGGCATCCTCAATTTCACAGAGGTTCTAGGTGAATGAAGATTTTGGCTTTAGTTTACTACCAAAGCAGAAAAATAGTGAGAAGAAAACTCGATCACAGAGAATCTATCCAGACGTTTATTTTGCTTCATTTGGGCCCATAGTACATATAGATCAAATGCTCAGAGCTATTAGGAACAGAGAAAAATGCCAGAATCGATGCTGAAACACATTTTGCTCTTACCCTGAATTAATGCTTCTGTATCAGTGTTGGCCCTGATTTAACTTCTTGGTAATGGCTTTAAACATTTGGTCTATATCTTTTGCCAGTTGGAATATAGAAAAATCCACATCATGGATTCCCCATAGAGTCACAAAGAAAGGAATTCACAATGCCAACCCCTTGAATAGGCTCTCTGATCCTTCCCTTCCAAGGAGGTTTTCTTCAGAGAAAGCATTTGCTCTCACAGAAACGTAATGACCATCCAAGTAACTCTTTCACTGCTTATGAAGTAGAAGCTTTTTTCAAGGGAGAGAGAAATATTGAGTTTCTTCTCCTATTTTCTTTCCAGTGTTACCACTGAATGCATAAAAAGTTCAACCTTGAGATCTTCAGAAACGCATCTTACCATGACTGACCTATTGCCTTGCAAACCTGACTCACTGGAGATGTTAGTGGGTTATTCATGAGAAGGAAAGCTACTCAACTAAATTAGCAAAGAGGTACATGGGGTGCAAGCAATGCGGAAAATGGCTACTACAGACTTTTAAGATACCAAATATATTTAAGAAACACAACCCTTTCCCAGTAATATCTTTGATTTCTTGGTAGACCCACTTACTGGGTAAAATATATCAATTTTATGTTTAACCACTGAAATAATGGTATGAAGTAAAATAGAACAGTCACCATTATTGAGTGCTTAATACATGCCAGAAAAATGTTGTTTTGTTTTGCATTTAGTAGTAGTTTTTCATGCAGAAATCCTGTGAGCTCTGTTCTGCTGATATTACTATTGTACAGAGGCAAGCACAGCGGGGGTGGGGGGAGAGAATATGATGGGCCTATTACAGACGTATGTGTATGGCCTTTTCTTTTCGATCTGGAAAACAGAGAAGTATGAAGGATGACATTTCCCTTTGATAGTTGTTCCCAGTCTCTCGTGCCTATACCATGTGTCCTTGGCATTAGCCATTAGTGTCCAGATGTTCTCTGTTGTCTTCTGGATAACTCTACTCTGCTGGTATAGAGGAATGCTCCTGAATGAATGTCTTTGAGGAGATGGGAATCTGTAGCTGGACTTTAGTCTGAAGACATTCTTTCTTCTTTCCTCCATTCCTTCCATGTTTTTCCTCGATTTTCTGATACAGGATGTCGTCTAGGCTGGTCTCAAATGTCCATTCCGCCTGCCTCAGCGCCGCCCCCACCCAGTGCCAGGATTACAGAAGTATAGTACTAAGTCAACTCATCTTCTTTGAGAAACATGTCTGCATCCACTAAAGGCACTACTGGTAGAGCATCAATATTCAAAACCTTAAGAGATGGCACAGTTTTCCTGCATTTTACTCTCTCAGAAGGATAACCAAAAGCTAAAGTTCCTTTCTATCTCTGGCAAATGTTATTTTGGAATCTTTTCCTTTGATTTTTTTTCCACAGATAAGTATAAATGATCTTTTGCTGTTTCCTTTTCTTCTCCATCTCTTTTTATTACAAAATTTTAAATTATTGGCCCGTAGCCCAAATCACTGCAGACTTCACCTCTTGTTTGAGATTAATTACATCATCCAGCCTGCCAAAAAATAGTCTCATCAATGAGCCCACAATGCAGGAGCTTTCCTAATCAATTCTTTGACACTTAGTTACAGACAGAGTATTTTGAAGATTTGAAGCCTGAAATAGTGGTGTGGGGGAAGAATAGATAGTTAGAGCCTCTAGGAATCAGAAATGCTCTCTCTCACTAGCCCTGTTATTTATTTATTTATTGATATTACTTCAAATATGTAGAAACTCTGCAGTTCCCTACGTTCAACTTTTTTCTTGGTTAATACAGTCTCAGACCTGCTGCTGGTAATGGCTTCTAAAGTATCTGGGGATTTACAACAGATGTGCCAGGCTAGGCAGTGGAAGCCAACCTGTAAGCTTTTGCTTCAAGCTGGTATCCTTTTGGCCCTCATAGAGACTAAGGTTGTAAAATAACCTAGCACAGAAGAAGGCAGTGAACACACTGACTTCAGTTTGCTAATGAGACATACAGAAGTTGGGTGAGCATAAAGCAAGAAAGCAAATACCAGCATTATAATTACAGACTAGAGTTGGTTCAACTGAGAATTTTTCTGGAATTTTGAAAAGTTTTACCTTCAGGATAGCAGACTTGATCATTTAAATAGGCATTATTGGATACATCAATGTAGAATCCCAGTTCCCCAGTGCACAGTTACTGACCATACATGGAGTGATTGTCATTTTACTCACTGCTGCAAAGCTCATGTAAAATGTGTTCTTTTTTCAACTGCACTGCATATGAATAGAGGCATATGGATAAAAATAAGTCCATATGTGAAATAGACAAATTTGAGATAGAGTAGGGTGGTATCATTAGGCTAAACTGCCAGGTTCCAATGAAAGCTTATAACTTGAAAAACTGAAGGGGAAAAGGAGCTCAAACGGGGGGTGGGCATAGGAAACAAGTATTATCAAAAGTGAAATAGGACTACTTAAACTGGAGAGGAAGGAGAAAAGGGTAGACAGGGAGACAGAGAAGAGAAATAAAGAATGCTTAGTCAGTGTGAAAAACCAGAAGGAAATACATTAGTTTAAAAGCCTACAAAAGATATCTCTACATGAGTCCATGTGTATAGCTGAATGTTATATAACAAGGAACAGTGCCAGGCAGGAGAAACTTCCCTACAAGTTGTTGGCCAGTGTAGTACAAGATACTCCAAAAATTGCACAAGCTATTACCACAGTCCTTGATTGCCTTCCAGAACTTGAAGGTATGACCCCATTGCTGAAGACAGGACATACTTTGGATACAAGATTTGGAGCAATGGATCTAGAACTGATCTGGAAGCCACTTCCCTGAAGGCTAGTTCTTATAGTTTTGGAGCATACTATGTGAACTGCTAAGGGAAAACGTCAATTGATGGTTCAACCTCAGCTTTCAGGCCTAATAACCACAACAATGACTGGTACAGGAAACTACATTGGGACAACAGTGGCACTTTTATCTTGGGGGTAATTAACAGCTACATAATTGCACTTAAATCCCACTCAGTGGGAGGGAACTCATGTGCAGTACTATAAGCATAGACAAATATACAGGGCTGGAGAGGTCATAGATCACAGAGAAAACCCAAGGCTGTCACATCCCTAGACAAATGTAATTTCTTACTTTGGGCTAAATATGGATCCTTGTACTTATAGACAAGTATCCCAGTCACCCACTACTCATCAAAGAAGCTTCTTTTACAACAGATAGAGATTATTACAGAGTTCCACCACTGGTCACACACAGAGACGAAGTGTTTATGAAATGCTCAACCACAAGTCACACATCTACAATGGAATCTCTACCCCTAAGGTTCACGAAACATAGTGGAACAAAAAGTAGAGAGAATACTAGTGCATCTCTCAACTCTCATCAACTCCCTCACGCACAGAGGACAATAATCACAAAAGGCCACAAATGCCCCAAACTTAAAGAATAAGACTCTGCAGAGTATGGATGTTTGGACAGGACTCTTATATTAAATCTCTCCCACTACGGCTCTGGACCATTATAGAAAGTGGGGTGGAAAGTCTTTAAGAGCCAGGGAAGAAGTGCACGACCATATGGAAACAGAATCTTACAGGCTCCTTAGAACTACAGCAATGATGTCAGCATGGGCAAGATCCATGCAAACTCAAGTAGAGGAAAACCCAACATAGAACTTGGGAAATGGGCAGCATGTCCCAAACATAGTTGAAGAACTATTGACAGGTGATTAATAATGGGTAAAGAAGAGCCGATCTTTAACAGAGTGACTCTAGATAAGCTGACTAGATCCCAGTGGATGAACTTGCATTAAGGGTGGTATGGAGCCACTAACTTGACTCGATAAGCCTCGACATGAATAACATGGAATGCGTGGGAGCTATGGGCAGGAGAGGAAGTATAAGGATGATATAGATGTTTTGTATGAGATACACAAAAGTTCAATAAAAATATACAATCCCCCAAAGAAATAAAAGAACAAAAGAGATTAGATACACATCAATACCCACATCTTAACTCTCAGCAGCACCCCCCCAAACACACACACACAATTCTTCATGTCAATTTTCAATATTCCTATCAAGTACATAAAAGTATTGTGAAGGACATGAAATCTTCCTTCCAACCTGCTACCTATGCATCTTTCCTTGTATAATTTTCTCTGTTCTTTTGCAACTCATGTTCCCTTTCAGGAGTTAATGCAAAACATTCACAATCACCCCACTTACACACAAATTGCCAATTCCATGCATTATTACATTCTCACCTCAAAAACATATGAGCACTGAGGTGTCTTTGATTTATGCTTATCTTTTCAATTCTCTGTGGCAAAATTTTCCAGAGATACCTAGAGGAGATTACTTACATCTCAAGCCCAGGAAAGATCTTCATATTTTATATTATTTTTAATATTATTTTAGTTTATGTGTATGAGCATAACTCCTGCCTGTGTGTAAGTGCACCTGTGTAATGCAATGCCCATGGAGGTTCAAATACAACATTAGATTCCCTGGAACCAGAGTCACTCACGTTTATTAGCCACCATATGGGATAGAACTAGAACCCAGGTCCTCTACAGGCACAGCCATCTGCTGAGCCATCTTTCCAGTCTAAGATCTTTGCAATTTAGAACATGCCTTTGGGAAATTAAACATCAACTAGTGGGCAAACACAGGCTAGTGTATTTTATATTCCAAAACTATGAACATGGGACATAAGATCATCAGAACATAAACACAACTATGCCAAAAATGTGGCTTATATGATTAAATTCATCTAAAGAATCAGTAGTTCCAAAGAAATTAAACTTATTCTTTCTAAAACTCTTGCTACACTAAATGGATGCCTCATTAAGAGAACAATCTGAAGTGTTTCCTAATCAAAACTGACTGTAGAACTTGGTTTGGAGTACAACCTGGAATAAATGCTTTGTTAAATTAAAAATAATAATAATAAAGCACAGAGGAAAATAGCTACACTAATTTTTTCAGTGTTTAAATACAAACAAATAAAAAATATGAATTTTAAAGTTTAATAAAATCCTAAATTTAATAATTAAGGGCACAGAGAAGAGGAAACATGTATCAAGAGCAGAACACTGAATCACTGAATCTTAGAATCTATGCTTAACAAATTTGACACAGGCCAGAACAAAAATCGAGACTTTTGGTAGTATTTATTGATGATACTGCAATATTTTGGGTATTCGTTGTGTCCTAGATTTTCCTTTAGGCTTTTATTTGTTGTGAGCCGCTTCATAAAATATCACTTCCCATTTAAAAATCATTTAATTCATGATACTAAATTCCAATGTGATTAAAATGTTTAATAATAATTTTGTTGTTAAACCAGACATGGTGAAACACTGTCATATTCCTAGTGATTTGGGGTTAGATAGAGGAGAGTGGCGATTTTGGGTCAGCCTAGGGTATGTAGGATGATTCTTTCTCAAGCAGAAGTAGGAAGGAGGGGAGAAGAGGAAGGAAGAGGAAGAAATTTTTGTCATAGGTTAGAGAGGTTTTGTTGTAGGATGTATCATTTCATTCCATTCTATAGAAATTAAATCTATTGTGTAATTATTAACCTAAGGGAAATTATACCTTCTAGAACACAGGCACCTAAAGGTAGAGAATGTGTAAAGGCTTTGTGTCAGCACTGAGAATATTGCTTTCACATATTTTATATATTTAATAAGCACCAAAATGAGAGATCAGATGCATTCAGGATGGTTTGACCATAAATTAGTAAGTAGTAATAAAATAAAAATCAAGCATGGATTATTCTACTAATGTCATTATTTGGAAGATGTTGATTATAGACTAGTAGTAACAGCTGAAAATCTCAGCGAAAAGATCTTGTCTTTTATGTTGAAACTCAAGCAATGAATAAACATGTCTGCAAATAATTCAGTTTTATAGAAAAGGCCATTAAATTCCCAAGTCGCTTTTCCTATTCTAAAAACTGAACTATGATTGAAATGACTTCACATGAGGTATCCACCCCTCCACTCTCCCCACATTCCATTGACATGAAGGCTTTTTTTTTTTCTGGGATTACTTCATCAGAAATAATTTCCATCTCATGGTTGGTTCTTTTATGAGAGAGTCTAGAATCCATATTTGATGGTAAATCTTGCCTTCACCTCACAAAACTGTCATTGATATTTCCCTGCCCTAAACATGGTAATTCATTCCTAACGAAACAGAACTTGGTGGTGATTTATATGGTTTCACATGAAAATGGAAGACATCTGACTTCAGAACAAGGACTGAAAGAGGAATAGGAAGGTTGGAGCCACCTAGACATAACTTTAAATTTTCAAAAGTGATTGGGGGAACTAAACAGAAGAATTACTGTGTCATGTCAAACAAGGAAATGCTGGCTAAAGGAAAAAGGCCACAGTCAAGCCTCAGATTTGACCCAGACTCCCATTCATATATTTAGAAGCTTGAGACCAAGTTTGCTCTCCCCTCCCCCCGCCGTCTCTTTCTCAGAAACAACTTAGTACTTGTAATTTTCTTCAGTCTCTACCTTACTGTTTGTGATTTCAAAATTAGTTGCTTTGTTTTCTGTATTATATTTCCTTCCTGTCAGAGGGGTATGGTGACATAAAATCTACTCATTCCTAACTCCACAATGTCTCCTCTTCTGTGCTATGGGACACATTATAGATTGCGTCTGATTATGGCACATGGCTATATCATCACATAAAGACTATCAGATTTTTTTAAGACATATAATAAGCACTGACATAGAAATGGGACCGTGCTTGAATAAATATTCTTATTGTTGATTTTCTCAGTTAAGCTTCCACAGTACCCTGTGACGTTAGTTACAAAATACTTTACGACATCTGCTGGGAGTTTTTAAGCATAGATTAAACTCCGAAAGTAAATACATTAAAGATTCTATTATAGAAAGCATACCATGTAGGGTAAGCCGTTAAGAGGAAGACCTTGGAGAAGAAAGAATGCAGCTGTTAATTAAGAATTCAAAAACATGAGAATTAATTCTCTCTTTAGTCAACAAAATATCACTCATTTGTTTCCAGGACCCACAAGACTACCGGAAAACATACTCTCAAAACCTCAATATTTACCTTTAAGAAAATGCTTGAATATATTTTTTATTTATATGGGTGTATTTGTGTGTCTAGAGGGAAAATGGAGAGTGAGTCCGTTTATTTCTTCCTAGAGACTATAATTTCATCTTTCAATTAAAAGGAAGTGAGCAGTGTGTTTATCACTATAAAGCAGGCTGTAGGTAACAGCTATAGGACTTTTTTCATCGCTATGGCAACCGGACTCCATTGTCATGGCTACTTTGGCACTACATGTAATTGTCAGTGTGTGAACTAAACTGATAATACATAATCAATACCTCATAAACCACAAACCACACATTGAGCTTGAAAGGAGACCTAGAGAAAAAGGTAATTTATTACCATTTTTGTAATTATAGTCTGGGACAGACATAAGCTATTGTGGCAATCTATAAATTTCACTAGAAGGAAAAGCAGTCAAGCCTGGATTGGACTATCTGGGTTGCATACCTCACAAAAATGGCTAAGTCTCAACTGACCAGGGGTATTTACTGAGCAGACAGTGGAAGAGAACTAGATGATAGTTCACACTGGGTATTTGGAACAAAACAAATAAACAAAACCCCAACTCACTAGATTCTGCCTGAGAATCACCAGCTTGTGGGGTTCAAGAGACAGACTATGCATATGCTTTGCCCTCTGGTATTCTCTTCATTGTGGTCAGGCTGCCAGCTATTTACACAATCAAATACAAGTACGCTTTCAGACACGAATTTCACTTGGGATTGAGTACCAATCACAGAAAAGCAGACAACCTGACGTTTTCACCCAGTCCCACTCTGTCAACACTTTCCAATTCTTTAAACAAGTGGTTCTTAGATCTCAGTGTGAGATTCACCTGACTGGGTCTGTAACATACAGAACCACTGCTTGATAGTCATCTCAGCAGAGACCTCTTTTTAAAACGATGACAATAACCTCTTTCCAACTAGATTACCAGCACAGTTCAGATCCATCTGTTTTGGATATGCTTCCACAAATCCTCCCACAGCGATGGCAATTCGGCATACTACACTCTTACTCTCTGGAAGACCAGTGTCACGTGTTGTTTTCTTGTTCTCTGTATGTATCTTATTTAGGAGCTTTAGAGTTGGAAGTCTCTGAAAATAAGTCAAGAATGAAGAGCAACAAACAGGATAAAGTAACCTTACTATGATCATCACTGCTGATTTTGTAGTTATACAAAAAACGAGCAAATTTATAAAGAAAATAATGGTCAGAATCAGACAGCACTGACTATTGGCCCCATTTGGCAAACAGCTGCTGAGGCAAAGTCTTCCTTCCAAAAGAAAATAAAGAGAAAGCAGCCAAAGCCTCAAAGGGTCTCTCAGGAAGGACAATGCTGAGTAGGAGAAAAATCACTGAAGCAGGTTGGGCCTGAGCAGAGATTAATGGCTTCCCAAGAGCTGCTGACTTAACATTTCTCCCTGGGAATAAAGTCATTATATCTTGAGGGTTCCAAGATCTAGAAAGGTATGAAGTCAAACCTGTGTTTCAGGCTGGAGAGATAGGTCAGTGGGTAAAGTACTTTCTGTGCAAGCACGAGGACCTAAAGTTCAGATCCATAGCATTCACATAAAAGACAAACCCAGTGGTAGCCCCAGAGGAGGAGGTCAACAAAGATGGATCCTGAGGAACTTTCTGAAGAGATCTTTAAGACAATCCATGAGCTCCAGATTCAGTGAGAGAGCCTGCTTCAACAGAGAAGGCAGAGAGCAGCAGAGCAACCTCTGATCTTCACAGGCAAGTGCTCAATCACTTAGGCCGACCAAACACAGGAAGGGAGAGAGGGAAGGAAGGAAAAACATGTTTGGGGTGATATTAATAAAAAGGGACCATGTACTGGGACATACATATTCTCAAAAAAGATTTTATTAGTTTTCTTCTCTTCTATCTTTACTATACCCCAAAGGACAGGACCTGGTAGTGTTTATTAAACCAGGTTGCATCTATTCAAATTTAGTCTCAATTTCAACCATGGAGGAAAAGTATGATTCCATCGAGTAACTAGCCAACAGATTTGTGAAAGTAAATGCTATTTTCTTATTTCTTAAAAGCAATGTCTGAATCAAGCCTCCACAGGAAATGTAGTACAGTTAATAGCTGAGTGAATATAGAATTTCAACTTCCACTATAGCACACTAATAGAATGATAGTTTAAATGGCCATAAATTAAAAAGAAAATAAAAAGAAATATACAGAGATACTCAAGACCTAGGAAATGAGTCCAGTATTTTATATTTTTTCTTAAATTTAATCCTTTCTATGCATTAGAAGACAGTGGTGGTCTTCAAAATGTAGTCTCTTAGTTGGCAGCACCCATCACAGGAAACTTATTAGATATGCAGGTTATCCTGCATGTCTCCCCTACACCTGCTGCATCAGGAAATCTGTGCAGGGTGCAGCAGTCTTGGATGGATGGAGCGTGCCAGCTGACACCAAGGCACCACAATGCCTCTCCCATTGATCACCTCTCTCCTTACCCCTGTTCTCCACGATTGTCCTTAATGGCACCAGTCAGTCTTTAGCCTCAGTGATTTTTGGAAATGGCAGCAAACAAGACCTTAACCTTAAGGTTCCCCTTGTTAATTGTCGAGGTTCATGGTTTTTATCTTAATGTGTACCTATTTCTACTTAGATTTCAGCGTGGTGTACACTGTTGTGTCACTGTGTTTATTGGGGTGTTACTTTCCCATCCTGTCATGAAATAGCAATGTACATTGTATAGAAAAGAGGATTAGGGTTCTATTCCATGATTCGTGATTAAAGAAAAAAGAACTTAGATCATCACCCTTTATTATATCTGTTATGATTTTGCTGTGTATTCACACTCGTCTTATCTATTTTAAAAATCAAGATTAACAATGAGAAGCAAACCCCGTCTTCCACAAACTTGAAAGCAAATTATACTGTTTTCCTCTCATTTTTCAGTTAAAATTTAGCAATTTTAAATTTAAGATCTAAATGTCTCTACCGAGATTCACCCATTCCTCCAATGCTCCCAGATGACTTTTTAAATGAAAATATACCTTAGGAACATGCCTCTGAGAGTTTCTTGTCCCCAATGAAACAATTTACTCACAGATTAGGTTTAAATAATCCCTCAGAAATCTTAGCTTGCAGCACTGGGTACTTAGGGTGTTTTTGAAGATATCATTTTTCTCCAAATTCATTAAAATTAATTTGTGCATTTTCTGAAGAAATCTTATCAAAGCATATTTAGCATTTAGCTGTGAAACTCACTCACTAACTAAATATTCCCAGTACACCCCACATTTAAAGAGATTATTTATTTTCTCTAAGGGCTGATAAAAGTTCTGATGGCACATTTTCTAATTTTAAAACCATTTTCATTTCACACTTCTGAAACACTTGAAGTCAGGAGTGAGCGGGTGGGTCTGCTTGAAGTGTGATTCACAGTCTACACTCTTCCCCCAACAGCTCATGCATATTTATATTACCATCCAGACTTCAGGTTTTAAGCATGCCCAAGGAAGGGACTATTTTAGAGGATCATAAATAAGTGTTCTGCAGTTATGCAGCACTTTCTGCCCAAAATATCTCTCCTATTTACAAATGTTAACTGAAAATTTTCTAAAGATAAAAGGAAAGACGTTTTCCTCACCCTCATCTTATCTATAAACTCGTACGAAAAAATATTTTCTCTAGAAATATCTAAACAGTAGCTTTCCTTTTTCAGAGTCTATAATATTCCTCATTTCATTTAATGACTCGTTCATTCACTCATACATTCATCAGTCAGTCCCTCTACCTACCTGTCAGCCAAGAGACACTTTCACAAAGATCCTATGATAGAAACCAATGATAAAAATCAATGGTACATTAACATATTCTCATAGGCTAAGAGTCAGGTAAATAAACATCAATATGAAAGCAGGACAGACTATAACTAAGTAGAATAATGAGGAAGAAAATACTTAAAGTTAATTGAATGTGGAAGGATTGGACTGCATTTCCTAGATAAAGGAGACAGGATTGGCATTTCAGTGGGAAGAGGAAGCAGAGTTCTCAAAGCAGCCCAATGCAGCATTCTCACAAACAGCAGGTGCCCCATTAAGTCTGGAGTGGTCTGAAGTGCTGTTTGCACAGGTCAAAAAGGTGGTGATCAAGACTGTAGAAGTAAAGAATGGACAATGTGGAAAGTTCCTGGTACACTACCTGGGGACACACAAACTGGATTCAGTTGCTTATCCCCAAGGGCAATGAGCAAACTGAAATAAACCTAGACACTTCAAATGGCATGCAGGTTTAAGTAAGTGCAACCCCCATCTTCAGATAGTGCTTCTGTCTGTGTCAAAACCTTCCTGAAAATCATGGGGAGATCTAGGGGGGTCCTATGACCACATTTGCATTTAACTGGACAGAGGCTAGATTAATTCTGGTGGAGTAGGATAAAAGACAACACAGTCAGGAAAACATCTGCATTGCCAGCCCTGCCCCTACTGAAGGGTCTGATGCTTCTCGTTCAGCTGATATTTCTGAGTATTTAAAATGTGCAAAGCCTGGAGTTAAGCTCAGGATCAGATAAAGCAAGTTGCTGCAGCGGAAAATCCACTGGCTTGCTTTCTGTTTGGTTGTTTTGTTTTATTTATATTTATTTATTTATTTATTTATCTTCCTTTAGTTTGTAAACTTCTTTCAGGAAGCAGCAACACCTCTTTTAAATGCAATCCTGCGCTTGCCTAAAGCGCTACTACAGCATCCTGCGTGCTCAGTGCGGGCCACAAAAGCATGTTGATGACATTCAGTTTCTTGGCTAAAAAGTTGTTTTGTAACTTAGCCAGGAAACAGAAGTGCTGTGATTTAAACATGCCACCCCACTTTTTCAGTGCCAGCAACACAGCCCAGGAGCCAAAACTCACTTGGGAATCAGATGGCTGAGAATATTCTAGACTCAATGATGAGAGGCTAGGAGTCTTCCCAGCAGAAAAATCCTACACTCTCTCAAGTACAGAGCCCACATATCCCCATGATGCAACATCACGCAGCTTTCTCATTATTCCTCCTATAGACACGATTCATTTTCTTAATGTGAAGAAGTACATTTACCACCTGCTTAAAAAGAAGATATTTAATTTATTTAGTATAAATGAGAACTCCATAGTGTATACTACTTATATTTAGAGCCAACAAATATCAAACCCACACCATGGATCTTTCTGAGTTCTTAAATTCTCCTTTGAAAAGAACTGGTGATAACCCAAATCTTCAAGATCTCATCAGCAACAGCTGCAGGCAAATTCTCAGTTTACTGTTCTTTATCACTCACTCACCTTGCTGCATTCAGTTCATGCTGATATCTGTCTTCTTTGCTTCATTGAAAAAAAAAAAAAAAGAAAACTGTGCTAAATTCTAATCATGTGAAATTTGATTTATTTTGCTTTCCTTATTCTATATTTGCCAATCACTCTCCTTCTTCTGGCTGAACCCTGGCAACCCCGATTAATAACTTGCGTCTTTCTTATGTTTCTCCGTTATTATTTTGTTGACTAACAATAATACATTGTAGAAAACCTTCTTTGTCTTTGAGTTTAGATCAAGATAGCTCCGACCTATTTTTCTAAATAACTGCATAACAGTACAAGGAATAGATTTACTATCATTTGCTTATCAATTCTATTTTTCTATTTATGAATATTTACTTAACCTTTCCTGTTTTTTAACCACTACAAAAATGATGCAAAAAAAAATAATTGGACTTATATCCTTGGACATTCATTTTTAATTCTGATGAAAATTGATTCTTATAACTAGAATTTCTGAGTCAAATATATGTACAGATACCTACACAATTGTATGTATATGTTCAGCTTTCAATGAAATTGCCATCTGAAAGTCGATCTTTTTAAAAAGAAAACAAACTAATGTTTCCTGCATCCTAAGCAACAGCAGGAATTAGCACACTTATAAAATGTGTGTCAATAGGATAAGGTGGCTGGACATCTCTTACTAGTTTAAGTGCTACCTGAAATGCTTCTACTGTGAGTTCTTCCATTATTTTTCTATAGAGTTTTTCCCCCTTAGTTATCAGTTTGGAAATATTCTATGAATTGTTCAGACATTTTCTTCATTTAAATGGAAGAAACCCTTGACTCTCTATCCAGAATTAGTAGTAGCCTTTTCTTCACAGTTAGATAACTCTAATATTAAGGGCCCAAATATTTCAAGATGAAGAAAGCAGAAACAACTGTCAAATCCATGTCAAATCTGGCATGAACCAGATTTGAAACTGGACTAAACAAGGTGTGTCTAAGGAAATGTGAAGATAAATCCCAAAGAGAGGTTTCTGGATTCCTTCTTACAAAAAAAGAAAACTCTCACATATTGGAATATTGGAATGATTTCAGTGGTACTACTCTATTTTTTTCAATTTGCTTATCACCATTCCAGGAACACACATTACTTTTTCTTATAATAGTTTAATGTTAGAATTTTATCAGATAGTTCATGCTCAGAATTTTCTCTTTTGTATTTTCCTAGCATCTGTTCAGGTATTATTCTTTCATGTGAACTATTTTTTTTAATATTTTATTTATTAATTTTATTTTATGTTGTATTGCCTGCATGTATGCACCCATGCCATGTAATGCCAACAGAGGCCAGAAGAGGGTGTCAGATCCTCTGGAACTGGAGTTATGGACAGCTATTAACCACAGTGTGGGTGCTAAGAATCAACCCAGGTCCTCTGAAAGAATACCAAGTGTTCTTAACTGCTAAGCCTTTTCTCCAGCCCTCCTTCAGTGAACTTTAAGAAATTAAAGAAAGATGTCAGTGAATATTTTACTTAGAAATTGCAGCACAAAGTCACTGTGCCATTAAGCTAAGTCATCCCAGACCAGGCAGATATTGTTTATTCTGTAGTAAAGAAAACATATGTGTTCTTTTTCTTTTCTTTTTGATTGATTTATTTTTATTTTATGTGAATGAAATATTTTGTCTGAAAGTATGTATGTGTGCCATGTACGTGCAATGGCCACAGAAACCAGAAGAAGGTGTCAGATCCCCTGAAAGTGGAGTTATGGATGGTTGTTAGCCTCCATGTTGATGTTGGGGCCAAACAAGTGCCTTTTGCAAAAGCAGCCAGTGTACTAAACTACTAAGCCATCTCTCTAGCCCAAACACATGGGTTCTTGCTAAATATATTCCTAGGTATTTTAGATTTAAATCTGCTATGATTTTCTTACATGGCATTGTCCCAGACAGGGCAAACCAATACATTTCTTTCTCTCTCGGCCTCCCTCTCTTCCTAGTCCTTTCCTCTTCTCCTTTCTTTCTTTACCCTTCCCATGTTTACATCCTTCCTCCCTTGGTTTTTTTTTAATGATATCCAATACTTTATAGATAAAAGCAATAAAATAAAAACATTGAATCATCAAAATAAACGTGGGAAGAATATATTCATTTCTTTTCACTGAAGCCTGAAGAGCAACTGTTTTGTTCTTTCTATTCAGTATATAAGCAAGGCAGTGGAATCCCTACTTCAGTAGTCAACTAGACACCATACATAGGTCAGGATTCAAACCCAGTCCTTCATGGCTTCAAAGTTGCTGCTTTCCCCCCTAGCTTTTCTGTGGTAACTTTCTCCCAAGTATTTCTTCACTTAACACTTCCTTTACTTACAGCCACTATACAGCTCCAGGGCCAAAGGTAATAAGAGATTTAAAAGTATGCTCCCTTCATCAAAAGATGTCACTTCTGTATTCTCAATTTGTACTATCAATTTGAATGTGGCTTTTCATTTTTAGGATCTTTGCAAGACAAAGTTCAACACTTCTTTCTAGTTTTACATACAGTTGGGAAGCATATTTGCCTTCTCACAATCCTGAAAGTCAAGTTTGTACACAGTATAGTTCACTGGATTTTACTTCAATTGGAAAGTAACATGAGAGAAAAATCAAGAGTTGTCCTTCTTAAATGCAGAAACTTTTGGATACAGAACTTATTTCTCATGGGTATAATTTTATTTCCATGTTCTTTTAGCAATAGGAAGGAGGGATAATGGGAGAGGGAAGAATGAAAAAAAAAAGTCTGACCCTTAAACAGCACAGCCATTCACACCACTGGAAATATGCTTAAAAATACTGTCAACAGCCAAAATGAACTGACTTTTGGAACTTCCTTGAATTTCAAAGAACAATGCCACTATGTCTAGCACTCAGGTAGTTGGATGAGGAACCATGGTCCATGCACAGAACTTTCCCATGACTAATTTATCAAGTGTAAGAAACTCCAGTTAGAGACAGGGAAGACAGCAGAGGCTTCTGGGAACATATTTTAAGTACTTCATACAAGCACTGCTATCATACATTTCTATGATCGTCTCTTAAAATCCAACTCTCCCTATTACAAAAGAAAGAGAACGATAAACCCAGGGGTCTAACACTGTCCAGGAAGAGAAGAGGCACATGCAGGCATCCTAGTAAGCATCAACTGTCAATTTGACACAACCTAGAGTCACCTGAGCAGGGAGTCTCCATTGAGGAGTTGCCCAGAACAAACTGACCTATGGGAATGTCTGTGAAGTACCGTCATGACTGTTAATGATGTAGGAAGACCCAGCCCACTGTGGGTGGTCTCATTCCGGTAGCTGGGACTCTAGGCTGGACACAAAGGGAAGCTCAGCCGGAGCCTTCAGTGAGCAAGTTAATAAGCAGCATTTCTTCTTAGTTTCTTCTTCAAGTTCCTGCTCTGACTTTCCTCAGTGACAAACTGTAACCTGTAAACTGAAACAAACTCATTCCTCCCTTAAGCTGTTTTTCAGTTAGAGTGTTTTACAGTGGTAAGGAATGAAACCAGACCAGCAAGCACTCCGTTCACCCATCCTGCTTCACTGGAAAGCCATACATACAGCACATGTAGAGTTTTAATTAAGGTCAGAATTCAAACATGGAGCCTGGGGGGGAAGCAGATGCATGTATTATTGAAGTGAAATTTCAAGAGCATGGTAAAACCTTATAGAGTGGATTTTTCCTGCTAATTGGGCCCTAAGTGGGGAGTCTGTGTATTTCAAGGGGTCCTCAAAGCGTTATTTGCATCCCCTACCTCCTCAGAGCAATCCTTCAAAGGATTTTCTCCCACTGAAAAAGCATTTTGGGATATGACAATGCTTGATTTGGGACAGGATCAGAGGTTTGTTCTAGGAGGCACTGATTGGGCATCCCAAACCTGTGAATCTGGGCATACTTAGGCATCATGAAAGCACAATTCTTTCTCAAAATTTTGAGTATTTCAACTTCCTATAGAGATTACATCACATAGAATCTGTGTCCCTTTGAGACATTTAGCATTACTAAAATAGCTAGATTCTGAAAATGTGTGGTCAGTAACACCTAGGGGTCAGGCAAAGAAGGCAAGTAATTCTAGAGGCCCCTTGGCCAAAAACTTTTCTCACAAAAAGTGTTCCCTCCCTGCATCTTCTCATTCTGTCCATTAATGGAGAACAAATTTTCATCCAAACACTCAGTCAAAATTCCCCCCATGGATACTCCTATTCCCATTTGCACATAGCACTTCTTTCTCCCCCAACAGTCTTTAACATCTAGTGTGGTAGTACAGATTTGGACATAGATATTTAAGCTTGAATGTCTTGTGTCCTAAGAGTCATAGAATAAGAATTCTAAAAGACTGATTCCAATCTTCTTCTGCATATGAAATACCTTTACTTACTTTTTACTTTTATTGGAAGTTTCCTCCCCCTAGAGGTATTGCAGACAAATATAATGCAGAATAAAGGTCTTATCTTTCTTGGGTTCCTGTATGTTCTTGCTAAGCTTGTTCTTACTGTATCCAATCACAGATGCTCAATAGATATGTATAAACTAAAGGAATAGCCTCCTGCTTGGTATGACATGCTGAGAACTGGGTAAGACCCAGCAGCACACGGATGAGGTAAGGATGAAGTCTGTGTAGTCAGAAATTCACAAGACCAGCTTTCTAAAACCATTGGGCACAGATGTCACTATTATCACTGGTTCTGTTTCCACTCAAATAGTCAAGTCATTATCAGGTTTGACCATTTCTTTTTTCTGAGAACAATAAATGACCGGGAGGACACAGAGGGTACATTTGGGTCTGGTCTATATGAAAAAGATGAGATTCAAATAGTACTTGGAACATCTGAACATAAAACAAGCTGAAGAAGGTACTAGGGGACTGGAGGCAGTCTCAGGAATCTTCAGAGAGCTGAGGAATAGGGTCAGAAGAGATCCATTGCCTGACACTGAGGAAGTTAAAGCCTAGATGTAGATAATTTGATGGGAATAATAATAAAGAACAAAGATAGAGAAGAGACTGTTGTGATCAGAAGCCTTCTTGTGTATTAGGCCTTAAAACTGGATTTATGCTGGGCTGGTCATTCTTCATGAACTGTTAGGTTAGGGATGCTCTTCAATGTGTATAAGAATCTTGGCAGGTCTAAAAAAGAAGAAAGAATTAGAGGCCAAAAGAAGTTCTGAATTCACACTTCCTGCTTCCTTATCCTATTCCCCATGATATTCTTTACCAGAAAAATAATTATCTATATTTGATAAGTGAGTCACAGTTCACTGATTTCCAATGGCAAATTTGTTCACTTTGTTTCATTGACATTTCAGTAGTAGACTATTGTGTGAAATTCTATGTTTAAAAAGGTCCTTCCAAACACGGCATATGGCCAACCATGACCATAGAATTTGTATCATGTGAAAACAGCACAGGACTAGACAACTACTAATATACACAGGAGGGGTTAATTTTCAAATCAGGCCCTAAATCGTTATGATCTAGTGCTAACCACCAAGGGCTTAGCATCTCACAGCACTTGTAAAGATACGCTACTGAGAACACTACATATACACTAAGTATTTTGTTATCTGGACTCCTGATAAGAGGGAGGAGTGAACAAAATAGAGGCTCTTCTGAGCACCTACTGTGTTCTAGGAGCTTTATATAAACAGCTTTCTGCAAGTTTTTCTGCAAACCTGAATGTCAGGATTAATGAACTGATGATAAATGCAAAACATTAATGTAGTGACTAGCTCAAAGTCTTACACTGTACTAACTGATGCACGAATGAAAAGCAAAGGTATTGGCTTCTAAAATTGTTTTACTTCTCTTCCCTAGTGCTACACTTTACTGAGGACTGATCCTAGGGCATTGTGCACGGTAAGTAAGCATTTTACCACTGTCCTATCAACAGAAGTTGATAGCTTCTGTTATCAACTTGACAGGACGGGGCAGTTGGAACCTCAACTGAGGAATGTCCCCCATCAGATTGGCCTGTGGGCATGTCTGTGGAACATTCTCTTAATTGTTTGTGCATGTAAGAGGGCCCAGCCCACCATAGGAAGTACCATTCCTGGGCAGATGGGCCTGAGCTGTATAAGAGAAAATGCTGAGCAAATCAGTAAATAGCATTCCTCCATGGTTCCATCTCTCATTTCCTGCCTCCAGGTTCCTGCCTTGAGTTCCTGCCTTGAGTTCCTGCCCTGGCTTTCCATAATGATGAACTGTGATCAGAACGTGTAAGCCAAATAAACCCTTTCCTCTAAGTTAGTTTTGGTCACTGAGTTTTACCAAAGCAATAGAAAAGTAACTAGAACAACCATTGCACTATATCCCCAGTCTTTCCCTTTTAAAAGACCCATTCCCTAACTCTTCCTAAGATAAGTTAGAGTAAGACAACCAATGACAATCTTATCAATCCTTGCAATTTAGCATGAACAATAGAGGATCTTCTTAATATGTGGGCCAATACATATTTATTCCTCTCAACTTAAAAATCAATAAATATGCATTTTAGCAGGTATAAGATGAAATAAATTTTTTCTTTCATTTCCCAGCTATTACAAGCTGACTGTTCCAGGATACTAGGCACTAGCACTTTCATCCTCCTGTCCCCATTATATAGAAGAAGTTTTGTGACCACTCAAGTGCCAGCAGCACATTTCTAGATTTTTTTTCCAGATAGACATCATTTATAGTATGTATTTAAAGATACTACTTGACAAAAAACAATTTCAAGAAAGAAGTAAGCCAGTGCTGAATTGAAAGGCAGTTGAGGAAGGAATATGGAAGGACATCCAGTTTTAATGTTGCAGCCCACAGAACATTTTCTCCTCAGTCCCCAGTTGCATTGCAATGGCCATTTGTAAATCATTTTTAATTGTCTTATTAAGCGGCTTAGAGTGCAGCAATCAAAAGCGTGTGGCGTTTTGAGACCTGGCATAGCCATCAGGCACGGATCGGCAGTCAGGATAATAGAAGATGCAGGATTATATAACCAGTTAGGGTCAGCAGGAAAAGTGGTTTGGAGAGAAACTGATATATGACTAGTTCCAAAGAGATGGTGGTCTCAGACCTGAGGCTCCAGGGAATGAAGACCTCCTTACCTACATATACACACCTATCAGTCACATGCACTTCAATGACTATAATGGGAAAAATCAACTGTGAGTAAAGCAGTGACCTCTTTTCAAAGCAAAATTTCTTGTGCAGCATTCTAACTCATACCATAAAGGCTATTTTAGAAAACACCCCAAATCATGGATGTGTGTGTGTGTGTCTGTGTGTGCTCCCAATAAATGAATCAGAAAGTTGGGCTTATTCTTTGATGAAGAAATAAAGTGCCTGAAAGTGGGGTCTTTCTTTAAGATGAAATGCAACTGTAATTACATGAAGACAATTTTCTGAGGAGATCACACTGTGTCACAACTGTGTGATTCAGAGTTATGACATCTTTAGACCCAAAATAGATTCCTTCTTGTTCCTCTACAGATTTAATCATCTTTTACTGCCCTAGAGCAGTGGAAAGAGGCAACGTTGTGTTAATTATTATGCTACTTCAAGTAGCAGCAAGAGCAATGATGATCTGTGGTAATCCAATGAGGATATTACCCAGCTGGGGAGTTGGCTCAGTCAGTACACTACTTGTCACTCAAGCATGAGGGCCTGAGTTTACTCCCTAGTACCCACATTAAAACTTGAGCATGGTGATGTACACCTTTAATCCCAGTGCTGGGGAAGCAAGAACAGGAGGTTCCTTGGATCTTTATGACTAGCCAGTTCAGCTGAATTGGCAAGCTCCAGGTTCAGTGAGAGTTACTAGTTTAAAAGACCTGCAGAGGACTATATAAAAATGATGCTATTACTGCTATCCAGGCTACTATCTCCAAAAAAAGGGTAGAATGCAGTTAAGCAAGACACAGGACATCAACCTCTGGACTCCATATGCACATGCAAATACAAGTACATGTACACACACATACATATGACACACACTCATACACTAAGTTCCTACAGGATCCTAAAAAATGTATCATATACCATAGACCATTATTTACTAGGTAATAACAGTTTTAAAACCAGCCTCTAAGAGTTTGGACAACAATTTGGAATTTATATAATTAATGCCAATGTATTTATAAACGTATCAAGAGAATTTTGTTTTAGTGCATTAGTGGGAAAACTGTCTCACCTCTTAAATTCATAGTTCCTAAATTACATGCTATAATATAAATAACACACAGTTTTTCATTTTTCCCCTTGATTTCTTAGCTATAGGCAAAAATATTTTAAGTCTACTTTCAGATGCATCTGGTCATATCCAAAAAAAGAAACCATAAACATTTAAAAACATGCTATTGGTTCAAATGTGTAGAAATCTCAGATAATTTGATTACTGCACACTTTCTGAGTAAAGATTCATTGATTTAGCTTAGCTTTAGATTTTGAAACAAGCTTAATCAATGATATAGCACAATCTCATTTGTGGGAAATAAGTGTGAAGAAATAAGAAAAAAATGAGTCAAAACCTACATATATATTGTTTCTCATCTCCATAAAAGATAGTTCCTTTTCCTCAAAATTTCCCCTCTAGATTTGACCATAAGAATAGCTTTTAAGAAACACTTTGGAACAAGATTACAGAATTGTCTCCATGAGAATTTTGATGATCTTGTAAGTATCCTTATTCTATACCTCATAAAGAAATGGAAGAAGAAAAGGACTCGCTGAAGTAAAATAATTTAATCAGACACATAAAAGAAATTGAGGAACTATTTACCTTCAGAATGACAAGGGCGGAAACAAGAGGTCTCTACTCGAGAATGAATATCACATGGCTTTGTTACCATAGTTTGCATCTTTAAGCTCCATTTATTGATCAGAGATGTATATCCCTTCTAAAATATTCACAGCTTTATAACTGAAGCAGACACATTAAGTTTTACTTGGTGGGAATATCCTAAAAAGAAGTGATGAGTGCAAGGACTTCAAGACTGCACAGATTATAGAAAACACATTCACAAGATTTTTGGTAAGATCAGGATCAAGTTCACAAGCAATGATCCACATAGGTAAGGGAAAAATGTTCAAGAGGAGGCTGAGAGGACAGCATGGTGTAATACTTTGCATACTGTTGACTGAATTTGTGAGGCCCAAGTTACCAGTTTAAAGGAGCCACATATGACAGATAAAGATAAAGATTTTACTGGTCCTGCTATTTTTTGTTATAACAATTATTTTTAGACAAAGAGCACTATTAAGAGAGATGGTAAGGAGGCATGGTTTTATCCTCATTGTGCCATTTTCTGCAGTTCATTAAATGGAAGAAATTGATTCAGCAGAGCTAATTTTGTAATTAAAAAGCTTATCATGGTTTTCAGTAATGAGTTAAGTAAACAGACAGTAATTCAGTTACAATATTTACACAGCTTATACCAGGGGACATTTGCCTACTAAATTAAATAATATGGGGGAGTGAGGAAGAGATAAATTAAAAATGGGGGCGAACAAAGTATGCCAAGGGCAAGCAAGATCTCAAGCCTGATAGTTACTGTATTTCTTATGTTGATATGAGGACAGGAATTTAACCATTTGAAAAATTATTGAAAGAGAATGTACTGTGGTCAGTGTCTTACTTTCGTTCTTGTTACTTTAAGAATTCTGGTTCATCTGTCTTGGGACAGATGATAAATAATCTGCTTCAAAATAAACAATATCAAGTTTTCCTTCCCCACTGAAGGAACCTTTTTCTCTTGATATCAATGAGGTCTGGGGGAATCTTTATTCACTTATTATTAGAGAGGAGCATACAGCTGTTTCATGGAGCTCCTAGTAAATGAGGGAAGGGTGAAGCTAAGTTACTGGAAACTTAGCAGGCTTCTGTGTAAGTAGACTTCAGTGTTCAGGCGGAAGTCTCTAAATATCTTTATAAGATGCCAAAGTAGCTGTAAGGCCCATTGCAGGTCAGGATTTCTCTTGTAATTGTCTTCCTAAAGGTCAAAATCAAAAAGACCCATATTACTGGAGACAGAAAAAGAAAAGAAGAAAAAGTAAAGAAAAGAAAGGGAGAAGAAGGCAGGGATGGAGCAGAGCAGACACTGGAGAGAGGAAGAGAAAGGAGGAGACAAGGGAGATTGAGAAAGCAGAAATAAAGAGAGACAGGCTGCAGAGAAGTGAAGAATGAGGCAGGGATAGACGACCCATGGCCTCAGAACCACATCATCCAACTCAGCTTCCAGATCTAGTAATTACAACTCTTCTTGCCTTAAAAACATGGCCAAATCTTTGCTTCATGAGACATAACATAAAGTGCAAAGATGATCTGAAACACTGTTTGGAAGGTGCTGCCTCGAGATATGACGCCGGACTCTAATATAGCTGAATCTGCAGCTTAGGTGCTGCCGGCCTTTGTTCATCAGGACTGCCTTTTTCTAGTACACAATACTCCTGTTCTGCTGACACAGTGTGACCTCACTATCCTAGTGACTTTATTATTTTAAGTCAGTGCTGATTAGAGGAATCTTAGGCATTTCCTACAGTACCTTTCCTATTCTCATTTGCACTGAAGTCATTCAGAACCACGGACAGCTCCCAGTTTCCCTAGGAGGACAAGACGCTAAGGGATTCCTCATCAGTGAAAGACTATGACCCATATCCTAGTAACTTTTAAAAATCTTCAAAACAGATAGTGCATAGTCCCTGACCACACATACTGCCATGTGTATGTCTTATCAATCTTTCTCAGTGGAACATGTTAAAATCAATTCAACTAATCACTATGTATTAAACACATGCCTTCTCAGTATGTTTGTTCTTCAGGGTCTGCACGGGAAAATGTTAATTGAAACAATCTATGTCAAATGTCTTTTACCTTCAGAATAAAATTGGCAGAACCAAATTCTCCAAGATCCAAAATTGAAGAAGTCTATAGAACCTGGGATTAAGGGATTAAGGATATCTAATCTCTTCTCAGTACTCCTTCTACAAATATATCTCGAAAATCTATTGTATTTGGTGAATAGGAATATGTTACAAGAAAAATAAAGTTTTAAATGTCCCACTACCCTCTTAAACATTTTTTCCTTGAGTCATATTTCTATTTTGTTCCAAAGTAAATTGTGTTAAGTTAAAGAAGAAAGTCAAATACCAGATATAGAAGTTCAAGGACAAACATTACACAAAGATGAGGAACAAAAATGTTGCACATTGAGTAGCTGAATTTTAGGACATCCCCTAAGCAACAGACCTAAGTGAAACTCTAAACTCTGTTGCATTATTTCCTATAGGTTTTCACCCCATAGATCCACTGAAATGTGTTACCAAATAATCAGGTCTTTGCACACACAAGATATTTGGAGAATAAAGACAATAATTATCATGTCTGGTAAAAGAGTAGTCATGACCATCTCCAAAGAAGCTTGTCTACACTGCTATCTATTTGCTTCTTATGCTGAACCACCCTACCACCATGTGCCATCTGTCAGCTTCTACCTTCAACACGTGATACCTCTTAAGTAGCTGAGTATTATTTTAGATCTTATTCCTCAGGTTAAAAGCAGTAAATTGCAGATGGCAAGTGATGATATTTTTTTCCTTGAGATTACTGAAAGCTGGGGTAATTTTGTCATGAGTCATGTTAAAAAAAGAACAAGCGATGTTACATAGCACCTACTCAACATGAACTTGTGCAAAGAACAGCTATGTGCCCAGCCATCCATTCAGCAGAGAGGAGGATTGTGCTTTGCTATATGGTGACAGATTTTAGAATGAGAGAATTGTGGGGAGTTCAACATGTCCTATAAGCACTATCACACTGTGTGTGAGGATGCAGGTGAATAAAGAAACAAAAGTGGGGCTGGCACTATAGCTAAGTGATTGAGTGAGAACTTAACATTATGGGGCCCTGGGTTACATCTCAAGCACAAAAAGAAATGAAACAATCTGATGGAACACCAGTAGTGTTCTCAGCCATGACAGAAAATACATGGGATGAACTCATTCAGAAAGCCTGGGAGGAGAAGCCAGGTCAGAGGAAAGAACTAAAGGATCACAACAACAATTCTTACTCACAATACAGATTAAGAATTCTGTAAAGAACTTTCACACATCATTTCATGTGTTTACTTCAAAATTCTGGAGTCAAAACCTTTAGCTTCAGCTTGCCTATTAAAATTTAAGAAGCCCCTGAAAAACCTTTCATAGTTTGGTTTGAGGCTATTTGGAAAGCAGCTTGGAAGGTGTAACTTCTGCAGACATAGTAGACCCAGGAGCAAGTAGCCTGGATAATGCCAAGGCGGAGGCGGGGAAGGCATCTCAACTTCTCATAACCAACTATGGGAATTTCCTGTAAATCATTTTACTTCGGTTATTAGGATATTCAGGAGAGATCTGCATGGGTAACCATTCTGGTTATATAAGGCATTATTTTTCTATAAACAATGTCTCCTATAGGGATTTTCTTTAGAAGCCCTCCATTTTCTTTTTTGTTATTTTTTTATGTATATAAGTATTTTGCCTGCATATATGTAAGTACATCCATACATGCAATGCCTATAGAAGAGGTTGTCAAATCTCATGGAACTGGAGTTACAGATGATTGCTAATTACCATGTGGGTGCTGGGAACCAGACCAGGGTTCTCTGCAAGAACAGTCAGATCTCTAAACCAAGTCATCTCTCCAGTACCACAGAGGAGTTTCCAATGTTTCTGCAGAACTGAACTCTCTAACACAGTTAAAATCAGTCATGGATAATCTTCATCAGAGGAAGCTATGTCTTCCTCTGTCAGTGTAAGATATCACTGTAAATACAAGATAATAGCACAAGGTATATATGTGAAAGAATATAACTAATTACTCCCAAATTCTCCAAGCTGAATGCCAAGAAAGAATAAATCTCCAAGTCAGGCATGGTAGCACATACCTGTAATCCAAATACTTTCAAGGTAGAAAAGTCAGAGGGAGAATTAGGAGCTCAAGACCAGCACAGGCTACATAGTTCAAGGCCAGTTGAGAACCTGTCTCAAACAAAACTAAAACAAAAAAATGAACAAAAAAATAAATTGACATATTTAGTTTGTGTAAATGAGGGTAATCATAAACAATAGTGATTATGCAATTAGAAAGTGAAACAAGTATATGTTTAAATGAATTTTATTATTTAAGTGTACCTTGCTCTATCTATTCATATGTCACCTCCCCCATCCCTACTAAATTAGTCCCTGTCCTCTGAGCAAATAGCATCCCTTCTGATTTCATGTCACACATATTACACATTATATTTAAATATATATATAATGATATGCATATTAAATCTATATTCATATTGTGGGAGAATGTAAGACAATTTGTCATCATCTCTTCATTGCCCTCTCATTCACTTCTCTCCCCCTCTTTAGATCTCTTCCTCTCCCTTCAGTCTCTTTTTCCTTCCATCCCTTCTGTATACACAAGTAAAATGTGATAAATAACAACAGTAAAGCATACATTTGAGATGTAAAAGTAAAAATACCAGCTTCACTCACCGTGAGAGTGGGCATTGAATGATATTCTCAGATTGAGTTCTATCATCAGCTTACATCATAGTAGCCCTCAGCAGTCTCACAGTTAGATTTTCATAAGCAAGTGGAACTTTAGTGGAAATACAGCAAAGTTTCTGTAAGCAATTATTTGTGTTTTAGAAAGGTATGAAATACCTTACCAGAACCTTTCCTATATCATCTCACTGTTGGTTTTGATTGTTATAGAGGTAGAAAACTACCCCCCAAAAATTGTTCCTGAAATAGGGATATGAAAGTAGGATAAGTTAATGAAGGGACAAAAATTATCTTCATCATATAAACAAAACCACAATTTTTCAATAAGATCCCACTTCTAAGACCGTATTTCCCTAACTGAAAGTCTTCTCATCCCAGCCTTAAGGTAAAAGCATTTTAGAACAGTATGAAACAGGCAGTGTTTAAGTGGCAATAACTGGAAAGGTGGCACGCAAAGGTCCTATCATAAACACCTTTCCTGTCTCCGGCCTAAAATGCTTGTCAGGTCTTCTGTTATAAGCCATTCTTTATATGCTTGTGTTCCTCATCTCCATCATCTTTCCCAACAAGCTCTCTGGAGTTCTTTTAGAAGGTAGAATAACATACTTGTTATGAATTTTGAGTCTCCTTTTCATCACCTAATGGTGCCCAGCTCTAGGGGTTCCAAAAGGTTTCTGGAGTGCTTCTCTCCAATAACCATGAGGCAGCAGCTATAAGAGAGATGGAGGATGGTCTTTGGGTATGATACTCTCCAGCTCAGGACATGATAGGGCATGCCAGCAGGAGGATTTTCTGCTTTCTCCAATGATACCAACAAAGTGAGACACCAGTCCAACTTTTGCTGATGAAAAGGGAGTCTGAATTCTGGAAACACCATGTTACAGCAAAAGCAGTCTCAGTGGTCCTCATTTATTTTTTGATGCCCACTGTCACTCCAGTCTGATGAAATTCTCACCCATTTCTTAGTCACTGTGCTTGATTTGCACCTTCAGAAAATTCTGTAAGAAGACAAGCAACGATGGAGAAACAGTGTGGTGGTTTGAATGAAACTGTCCCCCATTGGTTCTGAGTACTTGGAAATTCTTCTCTAGTTAGTGGCAAGGTTTGAGAGGGTCTAGAAGATGCTGCCTTGCTGAAGGGAGTATGTTACTGGGGGCGGGCTTTGAGAGTTCTTAAGCCTTGTCAGAGTTATAGTTTCTCTCTGCTTCCTGTGCCTAGTAGAAGATATAATCCTTGGCTTTCTGCTCCAGCCACCTCTGCTACCATTCCCCCCTCCCCCATTATAGACTCTAACTCTTTGAACAATAAGTCAAATGAACTCTGCCTTCTATAAGTTGCCTTGGTCATGGTGTCTTATCACAACAGAAAAGTAACTAATAGAGAGGCTACTCCTGCAGAGAACTGGGCTCAGTTCCCAGCACCCACATGGCAGCTAACAACTATCTGCGACTCCAATGTCAGGGGATCTACCACTCACTTCTGGCCTTTGTGGGCACCAGCCATACATGTGGTGTACTTACAAACATGCAGGAGAAGCACTCATAAACATAAAATAAAAATAAAATATAAAGTAACAATAAAAATCTTAAAAGAAGACAACTGAAAGATTTTGATTCAATACCAAAAATATTAGTGATATATGCTGACAGGCAGTGATTTTTCTATTTCATCGCTAGACCCTGAAACTCAACAGAGGTTTCTACTCATGCCTCTCCTCTCTGAGCACAAAAAGAACTTTCACTGAAGGTCAAAGAAACAATACCATCATCACCAGCCACAAGAGCAGATACCAGTTACCAGAAGCATAGTGGAAAAGTACTACAAACCAAGTTGACCCCAAATGCTGTTCACAGTCTGCAATATTTTTATGGTTTCAATTAGAAGGGGGATGGCTTATGCATGCAATCGAGCTTATGAATACCATCATTCATCCTACTATGCACAGGACAAGCTATTCAGTTGGTCCAACATGTGAGTATTGCTGAAGTTCAGAAGAGAATGTGGAAATTTAAACAAGGTAGTAATGGAAAACTGTAGATTCCCCTGCTGATAACTACCAAGTGCTGGGATTGCAGACTTTCATTAGTATGCCCATGTCACTACCAATACCAAAGAAAAACTTCTTCATCTGTGTCATGTGCACTTTCAGAATCTTGTCCTTTCTGTAACTCTGTAAAATCTCTTAGAACCTTTGTCAGAGTTGTTCTAATAAAGTAGAATTTTGTTAAAGAATTGAAGGGAAACAATATACTAGGAAGAAGGAACATTAAATATTCATTATTTATACAAATCCCGGTAGGGTCAGTATAAGATTTTTGCTGTTACTGCTTATTTCTTTTTTTAAGCCTGGCTTCTAGAACACAAATCCAAAGTATAAACTCTGCAGAATGTCAGTCTTAATTCCAGTAAGGTAGATCATTATACTTCCTCCCCAAATAATGAAACTTCTTTTCATAATTATTAGATATTTCCTTAAATATTAAGGTTATTTCAGGAAAGGTTTGGATTTCAGATTTCAGAATGAGATTGTCTGACTTACTGTGATTGCAGCAAACTAGTTTCTCTGTAAGCTGTGGTTCCCACATCTGTAGAATGGGTCTTTGATAGCATTAACCTCACAAAGCAGGTATAAGAGCTCAATTAAAACATCCAGATGAAATATCTATTGGCCTCTGAATACACAATCTAGTGGTTTCTTGTTATAACAACCGTTTCACTGTATATAATAAAGGCTTTTACTTTAAAACGTAGAATCTCTTTTCCCTTTAATAAGGAAGTAGGTCAAGAAAGATAGCTTTTAAGTAAAACTTAAGATTTATAAGTAAAATGAATTTAGGTCACATTATTGAAAACATCTGTGGATAAAGATAAGCTTCCCCACAATCTATCAGAGTCTATGAATTCACTAATGTTTGTGACTACTATGTTTGATCTATTAAATGATATTAAGTCAAAATGAAGGAAATACTAAATCATATCCAAATCACATATATACAAAATTAACAAGTTTAAGCTTTGTTTTGATTTATCTTCTCTCACAGAGAAAACCAGTACCTACAGATCTTAAAAGACAAAAACAAAAATCTTTTAAAACTCACCACTCTCCTTGATTTATTTATTTAATGAAGAGAGAATAAACCATTGGTTTTGCCAGACTATATTACAGAGCTAAAACTTAAAAAGATAGTCAGCTTATATTGCTTTTATCCTTAGTATTATCTTTTATTTATGAGAAGTAAGACTGACTGTCCATTTACCTTAAGGTTATGTATGTTGCTTTTTGAAACAAATGTATTTATTTTTAAGCAAAATAAATCAACTTAAGACTATTGAATAAAGAGCACTGAGGACAAGTGGCTTTAACAAGATATGTTGAAGGTAGTGTTCAAATGACACAGGTAGTAACTTCTACACACCCTCATCCACATTTATCTTTAATGAGGACTCCATTCATGCCAATTGCACGGGTTCTTATATATAAAATCTACAGTTTGTCTTTCATTTGCCTAGTATTTTACCAAGAAGTATAAGAATAGGTCTGATTTGATAGATTCAAATATAAATATAAATTTTTTATGGTTTAAAAGTGTCCTCTGATGGATCCCTCCACTCTAAGACACACAGTTGTGAATTTCTATCTTCCAGATTTCAGAGGGTGCTGCACATTCGAAGCAGCAAGAGTTAAGAGAGGCAGAGATGCTCCAGGTGACACCAATTTTCTGCGATGAGAAGAGTTCAGAACTTGGCCATGAATAGGATGCCATGACCTCCTGAATGAAAGATAATCTGTGCAGTGGCCTCTCAATCTCTGTACAGTCACAGCAGTTTCCCCAGGGGACTATAAAGAAAGAAGAAAACGTGTTCAGAAATTCAAGATTCTCCAAGCTTTGTCATGCTAGTCCACCATCTGGTTAAAAGATGAAGACCAGTCTCACAGGATGAAATTTGCGAACTTTAACTTGCAGCTGCAAAGGTGATTTTGATTTTATGTTACCTTGTTATAAAGATGTAATATTTGTGAGATGATTAACTAATTGAAGGATAATAGAGTCAACAGAGGTTGCATTTTGTGATTCCGAAAGCCTTCCTATTTGACTGACCTCTTTAGATCATCATAAACTCTTATGATGCAGGCAGAGTAGAGATGATGACAGTTTTACAGGTGAGAAAACTGTGGACAAGAGAGGCTAAGTAGGTCAGGCCACTCATCAAAGCACTTACAGCATCCTGGCAGGTATACAAACGTGAGAACAGTCTTGCAATATTGAAATAGAGAACGAAGATCGTGAGGAAGGGTTCAAGATAATTCGACCCAACAGGGAACATCACAGATCCAAGTGTTTCAGAATATATTTCACCAAACAGCATGCGATTGCAAATCTGATTTTACCCTGGAGAAACCCATGCACCTTCAATGACCATCAGTAGAGGTAGAGCTAGTCTCTGACTTTGTCATTTCAATGGATTCCTTGAAGATTTATTGAACTCTTCCCATGGTTTATAGTCTCTGCTCTCTAACTGTTCAAATCCAGTTAAGTTATTGCCATCAAGCTATCAGGTATAGCTACACAGGCTGTGCACTAAATAGCTCCAAGAGAGCAATTCCCAATCAGCCTTAAGAACCGTACTTCCTATTACTGATTGCTAAGGAAACATGGAACAAATTAAGTTTGATAAGAAGGATGAGAGAGTAGGAATTTCTAGAAAAGATAAAAGTGAAAAACTTCACAGGTTTTTAGTGAGTCCTGTGCTCTTTGCATACTGACTAACAAGCAGGTTACATTCAGAAATGCCCTGAATAATCCAAGCAGAGTCACATAATTCAGACTTCATCTCTGAGGTTACTACTCCTTTCAAAATGGGATTTTCAGTTCCCTAGTTACTGTGATCTTTTCATTTTCTTGCTTCTTGATTTACACTATGACTGGGATAAACTACAGGATGAACCAAAAGACACACTGGGAAGAATGGGGCAGAAAACTACCCGTGAGAAGTTTGTTGTTTATCCTTGAGAAAGTCAAGTGAAAAGGAGGCTTATGAAGGAAAATAACTACAGATTTGCAGACCTAAATGCCCCGAGGAATTATCATAATCCCCAAATCAGTAGTCAGCCAACCTAGCATTAGAGTTTCTGTACAATAACATTTAAGGAAAGGTGACTGAAAAACAGGGAGAGAAACAGAAAACAGGGGACTCCATGATGTATTTTAAGCATTTGCCTAGAAGTTCACTGAGGAGAGCACACAGGTAGAAGGCATAGTCTGCTCTGGCTGCATCAGAATTCTCTCTTACACAGCTTGGCCACTCTGACACCCATAATATTTTCATTCTCTCTCTCTCTCTCTCTCTCTCTCTCTCTCTCTCTCTCTCTCTCCCCCTCAATCTATCTCTCTTTCTCTCTTCAAAATAGCAATGAATGATTATTCATTAAGTTTTAAATCTTAAGAATATATGTTTGATAGAGTCTCCTTTTATGCAAATATAATCATATTACTAAAATAATATGCGCATCTTTCAAAGCCTAAACTTGTCTGTATTTAAAAGTCATTCTGTAAAGACAGAGAAGTGTTTTGAAAACTGCTGTGTTTAAGTACTTTTAGGAATACTCATTAAAGTTAGGGTGATACAAGCCCTGTGTTAACCAAGTAATTTTTAAGTAATTATTAAATATTTTATTCATACTATGCAGCAAGAGAATCATAGTCATAATTGCTTCATAAAAGGAATCACTTGGTCCTGCAAAAGAAGCTGTAAAAATCAGAAAGTCTAATTTATCAATGACCTTACTTATAAAAATTTGTAAGAAAGAACGCATACAAACAGAGAACAAGCTCAAATATACATGCGACCTGTTTTCATGAAGACATGGTTGGAGTAAAGATTCTAATTTTAGAAGGCCACTCTCAGACTGTTCTTGGTTACTTAGTCTAGAAACCAAGCCAGCATTCCACAGTGTCTCCATCTCCACTCTGTTGGCAGCTCATACTTCATTGCCTTTGTCCACACTGACAGAGAGACCCAGCAACATACTAGCAATTGTGCTCCCCAAAGCATTTATCAGTACTGTGAACCAGGTAATTCTAAAAAGTTCTATTTTTCTGAATAATCAAAACTGTGCCCTGGAAGCTCACTCTCTACCTCACTGCCTATCCTCTCTAACTCAGGGAGGGCTTCCTTTTACGCAGACATCAGTATGCCTCCTCCACTTTATTTTTGTTCAAATTCTTAAATTTTAGAACTGGAGTGACATAGGGCAATGAAAAATGACCCAATAGTGGTCCATCCCAAGGGAGTATGCCAGGGTTTTCTACCTCCCCCTCACTTATGAAAGCAATATTACATTATATGTGAAATTTCCCATTTATTTAGCCAAAATACATAAAATATGCATGTATCGTGTGTGTATGTATGTGTGTGTGAACTATACATTATCACAGAGAGCTGATTCAAACTCCAAGCTGATTCAAATCAAATTTTCTTTGAAGAGGTCCGTTTATTTCTAACTTGATGAGCAAATAAGTTATAAAGCATTTAATTCTCTAACTGCAACTCTACCCACAGACTTGCTTATTCTCTAGTGTATATATGTATGACATCATATCCCACACATATATAACATTACCACTTGTCAGATAAAAATAAAAGAAATCTAAAAAGAGTGTGGCTGTCTTCAGAGGAAGGATTTTAATAACAAGAAAATTAGATGCAAGGTAGATATTGCTAAGTGGTACAGGCTTAATAGCCTGGCACCTGCAACTGAGGATAAATCAAATTCTGACACCAATCAATCAGGCCCCTATTCACCTTTATTTGATGAAATGTTTTAAGAAATACATATCTTTGATCATACCAAAGACTTAAAATGGTTCTGGAGCCAGATTACATTTTTAAACAAAATGTCTTTCGGAAGGATAAACTTCTTTTTCACAAAGAGGGCAAACTCTAAAGATCTTTCATTTCGTTTGTATTTTTATGAGGTACTGCTTGACAGCCACATTGCTGCATGAGAATCTTGGATTTGCATTGATGCATTGGCTCAGATTATGGCTGCCAATGCAGCTTCTGCCTTCACTTAAGAGATCGATGGTTTCAAATTATTTTGATTTTTGAGCAAAGTTTTAAATCTTAAGATGGATTTAGTAGGCCTTCTTAGAGTTTTCCTGCTTATATTAAGGAGGCTGAGGTTTCCTTTAATTTTGTTGTGCTTTAATTGGGTTAGCAGTGTCTACAGAGATACAGCAGTCCTTATTTTTAGCTCGTGTGGTGGATTTCCTGCAGGGAAGCTGCATCTCCTTCATAGGTGGGTCAGACTGCAACCTCACATGGCAGGAGGAAAACCTAGCTAAAGCCAGAAGTGTAAAGATTTGGTTAGAGTGTGAGGAATGAACTGGGGGGGGGGGGATCAGTCACATCTCCTCTCACCCTGCCTCTGATAATCTTCTGTCACTGCACTCCCCACACCTGCAACACACATTTTTCTGAAAGTACACACTGAGGTAGGTAGAGAAGCTCTCTGGAATCTCAATGGTAATACCTCAATGAAAAACACATGATTTTTATTATCTACTCAGTTTCAAACATTGAACATGGCCCTGCCTAATATAGAAACTGATTCCTATTATGTAGCAATGTGACCCCAGCAGAAAACTTTTGGGGTGCGGCATGTGCCTACAGAACTCGTACTTTGTGATATGGATACACCATACTCATGATCAACCACATACAAGGGGAGGAGTGATGCGCATTAGACTGGCTTGCCTGTGTTCTACATGAAAACTCTTTTGCTGATGATTAAAAGGAATTGGGAAAAAGGTGATGTATCATTTCAGGGCACTTGAGCTCCTCTGGAAGGAAGTGAAATGATCATTGCACACCAACCCATTTTCCTCCCCAAACTAAATCAAAGTCCTAAGAGAACTAACACTTCATTAGACTCATCTTTCATTGCTTGGGAGGGCATTGCACCAAGACTTTAAAACAGTTCTTTGCTTCCCCTTTATCCAGGATGCTAACAGTAACAAAAGGATATGGAAAAATGGTTCTAAGTCAAATACATGTCCAGTAGACTCACTGTGAGGATCTGAACTTTGGAACTTTGGAAGTATTTGATCTTCCCTGAATTCCAGCATTGTCTTACAAAGTTTCCCACCAATTCTGATGTTGTTGACCTTCCAAAGTCTGTATGAGAATCACATGGACTGATATTTCAGAGACACTTCTAAAACTGTAGTACATTATCATAAAATATACATGTGAGGGTTTTGCCCACTAGCACAGCAAGGACAGGGATAATACTGAGCAGAATGTGGAGGCCAAATAGTGGATTTAAAGATTCTTATTGTTTACTCTTATGATATAGATTGAGCATCCATAATCTGAAAATCCCTAAAATTCAAAGCATCATTGGACGAAACTAATATCTATAGCGAAAATTTGCACATCTGACCTCATATGATAGGTTATAGTCAAGTGCAGTAAAAACACTGAAAAACTACCTTCTTGGACATGACATGTGACTTCATGTTAAAATTTGGGTCTCATCCCCAAAGCACGACTTTATGTATGTATACACATTTCAAAATGTAAAAAAAAAAATTGCAAATCTATACATTTTTAGCACCAAGTATTTAGCAACTTCTGCATTTCTCAAGTGGATTACATAAACTTTAAAGGAAGAAACAAAGAAAAACAATTTCAGTTTTAGACATAGGAGAATAAACAAGACTGAAAAGATAGTAATTCTTCCAAGGTGGGATATATGGCGAGAAGAGCAGAAGAATGCTACGAAGATAGTAAGTCAGGCCCAGGATTCTATGTGCAGAACATAGAGTGTTTATTCAGTTGTTGTCAGCCCAAGGGAAATGGGAAAAATAGTTCTTGAATTTGCAAGTCTTAAAGAGAAAAGGCTGTCAAGATAAGTCTTGTTTGTAATAGACCCGCAGAAAGGGACAGGGTGGGACAGGAGAAAAGGGGCTGCATACCCCTCTATTATGGAACCTAACTCACCAGTGACAAAGGCAGACAAGATTGCCATGTTTCTAGTCTAGTTTGCTTTCTATTGCTGTGCTAAAAACACTCTAACCAAACACAGCTTAGAGAGGAAAGTATTTATTACATTTTACACTTCCAAGTGGCAGTCCATCATTGTGGAACAGCAGTGTAGGAACTCAAAGCAAGAACCTGGAGGGGACAGCTGAAGCAGAGACCACAGAGGAGTGCTGCTTACAGGCTGGCTTGCTTCCCCTGGTTTGATCAGCGACTTCTTTTATACAGCTCAGGCCTACCAGTCAAGGGATGGCACTATCCACAGTGCTGGGCCCACCTACACCAATTAACAATGAAGAAAATGCCTAACACACATACCCACAGGACAGTCTGATGGGGAAAATTCCTTAATTGAGGCTCCTTTTTCCAGAACACTGTAGCTTATGTCAAGTTGAGAAAAATTAGCCAGAACACGACCTTCCCCAGTCTGGGACAAGTATTAGTAGTAAACAGGCAGCCTGGCTCTGTGCCTGACTCATCAGCAAACCCCAGGGCCTTTGTTCTAGCAACCCTTTCTGGCAGAAACACTCCTTCCTGGATCTGTGAAGAGCTGTCTTGCCTTCTTTCAATTATTCAGATCTCTATTTAACTATCCTCTTTCCACATGATCTTGCTGGTCTCTCTGAACAATCCCTTCCCATCTAGCCACCCCAACATATACCATATAATCTATTGTTCACTTGTTCACTGTCTCTTTTCTTCTCCCTAAAATGAATGGTCCAGAAAATCAGGGGCTCTTTATTAACATTGTTTGGACCTTCTGGCACTCAGAGGGACCAGAGTAGATGGGTGAGGCATACCCAAAGCACTATCATAAACGCATGAGCGACAAAGTCACTGCTAGAGACAAAGAAGAACCAGGCACTCTGGAAATGTGATCTTTAATGACCTCTCCATCTGCTTGCCTCTGCACTGGAAGCATCGCTGAAGGAGTCTGTCTAGTTCCAGGAAGAAGCTGAAAGAGAGATGTCTCTGGGGAAGTGATGTAAATGAACTGGCTCAGAGTGCACTCTAAAGGCTTTGATTCCTGCAGTAAAAAAAAAAGGTGACTTCAGGTGGATGGTCATGATTGCTCAGTTGTTATACTGCTTACTATACAAACAAGGACCTGAGTTCTCATCCCCATCACTGTCAGATCCCCAGAAAAGTCAGTGGAGACAGTATGCGATTGTAATCCCAGCAGATAAACAGGCAAGGCAGATAAGAGAATCCCTGGAATTTGCAGGCTAGGTAGCCTAGCCAATCAGCAAGCTGCAGGTTCAGTGAGAGACTTGGTGGAGAACAATAGAGGAGAACATCCAACATTGAACCTGGGCTCCATATGTACAGAGGTGTGTCCACATATCTGTGCATACACCACACACACACACACACACATAGACATAACACATACCCTCACACATGCAAACTTTAGAAAAAGAAAAGGTGGTTCCTGTAAAGGAACTCACAATGCCTTACCCTCTATCTCTCCCTAGTCATCTCAGAAAGAACTCCACAGTCAGTCTCCTGAAGAAGGAGGAGAGATACTTGGCACATACGCTATGCACCTGCTTCTGAAGGCTATGGGGAACTTTAGAGGGTCATTCTCCCTGGACTGTATTTGAAACAGACTTTTACTAGCCATGTGATAAAAGAAAAAGCATTTGAACAGTATATTTTTAGAAAACAGACACCCCTGGTATCTCCCCTTCTGTTTAAAAATGTGCAAAATTAAAGAGGGTGCCGGGGAAATGCGGCTTCCCCAAGTTCACCCACTTCCGGTGTCAATCTTTCCACCCATCAAAATGCCACTTCCACCTCCACAAGTGATGAAGTGCCGTCACTTGACTGTTGGGCTGTTCCTCATTTGTCAATAGAGAAGCTGCTAAATTGCTACCTTGAACAAATTTACATAGAAATTACCAATGATACTCAGCAAACGAAGAAAGGAATTACAACAAAGAGGCGTGTAAGCCTTCAAAGTCAACTCTGAGGGAACCGCTGGCTTCTGCACTTCCCTGTCAGGCAGAGTCACTGTGGAGGGAGAAGAACGGGAGCCCAGGAAAGGGGAAAAATAATTAGGCAGAGTCCCTTCTTCGTTCTCACCTTTGCACCCATCTGGCTGGCTAACGGCTAGTCTGCTTCCTCCCCCTCAGATGTTTTTCAGCAGGAACACCCTCCACACAGGAGAGAAAAGATGATTCTTAATTAGAGTTTCACACCCATCACCAAAGGTTAATTGCTCAGTTGTCTCTGCTTCCCTCCTTCTCAGAAGCTGCTGGGTCATCACTGGTGTTCATAGCTATGTTTAGTGAAGTGTAGAGAGAAAGAAGCTCCCATGGAAATCCCAGGTCCCCTCTTCCTTCTTCAGCAGGCAAATTACCTCTTCTTCCCAAATTCCTTGAATCCAAGGAGCTCCCTCCCTACTTTTACACAGGATTTTCTTGAGGCTTACCCAAAGAGATGGACCCAGGTTTACTGTCCGAAATCTCCAGCTCCTTTCAGGATTACACTACAGCCATCAAGAACCAGATGCCTCTTCAAAAACTTTGCCAATGTTTCTTTCTCTGTTGGTGTCATTTGACCATCTATGCATGAACAATGTAAGACAGAGCTACTCTGTAGTTGGTTAGTGTTCTGTAAAGGTTAAGGGCAGAGGCCCTGGAGCTCAGCTGCCTAAGGTCTGATCTTCAGTCCACCATATATTTAAGTGAAACAACAAACAAGCTACTTAATTTTCCTCTCTCTCTCTCCCTCCCTCTCTATCTATCTCTCTCTCTCTCTCATATTCATAATATTGGGTTTTATGTAGCTCAGGGTGGCCTCAAATTCATTATGTAGCTATGAATGACCCTGAACTCTTCATTCCCCTGTTTCTACTTCTCAGGTACTTAGGTTATAAACATGTGTCACCAAATTCAGTTTATGCTGTGCTGGGACTAGAAGTCAGTGTTTCATGCACACTAGGCAAGCACTCTACTACCTGAACTACATCCCAGTCCTGAATCATAGTTTCTGTATCAGCAAAATGTGGGTAGGAAAGTGTGAATCACAAGCCTTTTGCTAATATAATACCTGAGACAATGTATGCAACCAATTGCCACAGTAAAGGTCAGTTTCTGTCAAACCTTTGGTTGCTACTCCCTGACACCATATGCCCATTTTAATGCCAGGCACGCACTAGGAAGTGGTATTTGTTTTCTGACTGAATCCACATCTCTATTCACATGGAAAGACAAAAATGGCAGAAATCTATTCCTGCAAGTGCTCGGATAAACTCCCCAGTTTCTTTAATCAAAAGACATTCCCTCTAAAAACATTACAAAGAGTTGCCATGCAGATCTACATAGGCAATGTTGACAGAACTGAGCATTTAGAACTTTGAGATCAGTGCCTTCAGGAATAAGCCATTAGCTGTATCTGGTGAGGCATGCTCACATGGAAATTGCAGTTAGTATATGGTGAACAAGGCAGCTTGTTGAAGAAATAACAGCTTTGGAACTGTGTCTCTGTGATTTAGTAACTAAAAGAACTTGCACCAGCTAAGTAACATCTGTGTCTCTATTACCTCATCTGTAACATTAAAAAGAGACTGCACTCCTTCGTCTAGTTAGCCAGCACTATGAAAATATTAATAAATCTTGGCCGGCTTCCTCTTCTTACCCTCTGCCACAGGACTCCAAAGGAAATTTGGGGACAACAAAATGGAATGATACTCATTAATGCTCAATTACAATGCAATGAATCTGCAGGTGCAAGGCTAAGACCATCTAAGGCCAAATGAGATTCTTAATTTCTCTTACTGGAAAGAGTATTTCTGTCAATAAGAGATTAGAATTGCAAGTAGATTTAACAGACACCATTCAACAAATTTATAAGTAAAGGAAACAGATTATTCTTTCAAAGAAGACCAATCTGGCTTTTTCTAGACTCTTACAAGGCTGGTATGAAAGCCATCAACTGTGTGAATGTGTCTCTGTAGCCCTTAAACAGGCTTATTAAAAAAGCTCTCCAATGAGGAAGCAGGATCACAGGATTCACAGCATTCTTTCTTGAGGGCAAATACCAGCATCTTTACCATTTCATCTATCCTGAGATCAACACTGGATCATAGGTTGCAGAAGTTTGGTTTGATGTTGAATTTAATTCTGAAACTTTCCAATGAAAAAGTTTCACCATGAAAAGTAACAAAGAAATATTTTTAAATGGCCCATGGGAAATTTTGGAAAGAGATCCAAAGATACGAAAGTGCAATTGTACCCTTTACCCATGAATCAAGACCTGATACATATTAAGGCACATGCTGCTTTCTGTGTCTCAGTGACTACTTAGTGTGCCTGCAACACTCAGGAGAACTCTGAATCGTGCCCTTTGATGAGGAGACAGGCGTTCAATTTAAATGATTCATCTAAAAAGAGTCTCCCACACAGGAAATTGCATGAGACTTAATGCGTTTACCTAAAAAGGATAAAGGATTGATTCAAGCCAAGGAGAATTCAAACATCAATTCTCCAGCATTTATGACGGAGATCTCTAATAACTTAATTTTTAATTCATTAACTCTTGCTAAGAGTGTCAAGAGAAAGAAGGGGGAGATGGGAAGAAAAGAAAGGAAAGAGTGAGAATAAAGGATAAAGAAGAGGTGAGAGAGAAGCAAAGGAGACAAGAAGACAATCATGTTTCTAGCTCAGGTGAAAAGGGAGATCATTAGAAATAAAGTATTCAAGAAAATGCATAAGGTTCCAAGACTGGCTCAAAAAGAGACTGCATAAGCATCAGTGGGGACATCTGATAGCATTTCACTGATGAGGACTCAGTCAAGTACCGTCATGGCACTTGACAGTCACCTATAGAACAAGAGCCTTCCAGACTGCAGGAATAAGGTCTATGTCACAAGAGATGGAGACTAAACTTGCAAGTTCCATGTCTGAAGTAAGACTTCTGAACCTTCTAGGGCAATTTAAAAAGACTGTCTAGGAGTAACTTAAACAACTGTGTTTGTTCCTCATCTCCTCGTCTCCTCTACTCCCAGGAATCACATATCTGGCTTCATTGTGAGTCAGAGAAACAAAGACTTTCACTAACATCTTCGAGCAGGCCTGTCAAACTCAACTCATCTGGGAGCTGGGAGGTAGACACAAATGCGAATTAGGCCCACCATTATACAGTGAGAGGGTGAGGCCTATGTTGAAATAGAGAAGAAACCCCAAACTAATGCTGGCTTATGATTGGCCAAACTTTCAAACTATATATACTTTCAAAGCTAGATCACTAGATTACAAGGGAGTTTACAAAGCTTGCAAGAAAACACGAATCTAGCTTTTTGTCAATTGTAAGGACGAGTGTCTCACCTCAAGGATTCCTTCTAAGCAACAGGGAAATGAGAAGTACCAGGGAGCTATTGCAGCACGTTTTTGTATTCACACTACTCTAATGAGCTTAAATTCATTATCGTTCCACACAGAAAACGGGCAAACTGCTGTATTTGAGACCAGTAGAAAAAAGTGAAAAATGTCTCTATCCCTTGCCTAGAGGAACATGGTCTTCAGGAGAAACACACAACTGCTCACAGAAATGTCTGCAAGAGTTCCCATTCCTTCAAGTTTAGTGAATATAAATAATTACATAGATAGAAAAACTATTGGTCTCTGAAAGGCAACCAAAGCCTTTGGATCAAATGTCTGTAAAAAGGAGTGAAATTTCCCTACAGTGAGAAAAGTCATCATGACTGCTCTGGGCTTCTAGATCTTAGAGCAATCAGCCAGCTAATATTTATTCTACAGTATAGACAGAAGTCTACCTTCTGTCAAGGGGAAGAGAATGAATTGTTTTCCCATAATGGTGCTTTTTTTTCAATCAATTTCCCTTCAAGCTTGATTTAAGAAGGTACCACGTCAGAAGCTTAGCCTGGTGGATGAAGTCTGGGACAGTTCCCCATCAAAGGTGAACATTGTGAGCGAGGCGAACCCATGGAGTTCAGTCTGGAAGCCACAGCGCCCCTCCTCCATTCCACTCCCTCAGTGTCTTTCCCTTTCCTGTCAGCTAGACGCTGCACTGCAAAAAGCTCACAGGAGCCAAAATAAAAAGGCTGAGCTAAACCAAAGAATTAGAACACAGGGAAGGAGATCTTTTAAGAGACTGTCCTACTGCTGTACGTATATTTAAATTCAAATGCGTGTGGAGCTCTGCTCTGTGTTGGGCACCGAGATATTGGGAGTTCCGAAAGATGAGTGGGATAGGTTTGGCGGTCTCTGTCCTCAAAGGATTTATAGCTAAGGGTGGAAAGAAACTACTCCAAGACAGCAGAGGATGAGCAGAACTGCTTTTGCATAAAAATGCATAGTTTATTACTGCAATAATGTGGCAAATGAATAGACGACGGTATTCTACTAAACCCCATCTATACTAAAGGATGTAATATGCTTCTATGTCTTAGTTATAGCTACATTTATCAACACATTTATCTAAGCTAATTTTCTGTCTCTCCCATCTCAGTCTTCTGTGAATTTCTTTGGTTGCTAAATCCTGACATTTGCTCCCTTTCTCTTACCTCTGCAGCCAGGTTTAGTCTCAAAAGTTATCTTTTCCCCTGTGAAACAAACAGAATAGTCTGACAGTCATGTCAGCTTGTGTCATTTGTCCATTGTATGACTGCCAGGATTATCTTTCTCAATCACCTACCTGGTCATGGCATAGGCCTACTAATGCACAAATACTTCCATATTCTCTTGTAACTCCTTGATCTGGCAGGCAAGGCGTTTCTCAGACAGTTACTTCTGCCACAGCCACTTTGACTGTTCTGAATCATTCTTTCTTTTTCTTCTCCTTAGCATCTTTGTTCAAATGTGCCTTCAGTTTGAAAAACTCCACGTTACCTGTTCTCCTCTCTATGCCCTTCTCAGGGACGCAAAGCTATCCAACCCTAACTACTCGGTTCAAGTGACGTCCTTGTGTGTTCAAATAGTGCCTCCTTTGTTCCTCATCAGGCAGTGGTATGGATATTTTGATTGCTGAGAGTCTCAGCAGATGTTGATGTTAGCTGAAAATTAGCTCAAGAGTGATTGATTTGTTTATGAGTCATTCATAAGATGGCACCAAATGGAATACACTAAATATATAGAAGTTCCAAGCTTTCAGTAGAGGTCATTTAGGATGACGTTTTTGAATGTCACTTCTGTTAAAATGCACTTAAAATATTAAACAAATACATGACTTTTACATTAAGATGAATCATAGGTTCAAAAACCAGAGAGAACATACAAGAATAATTCACAGGTAAACGAACAGAAAAATCCACACATCAAAGCTTGTTACTTTTAAAGTTTGGTAACTTGGAGCAATCACTACTCAAAGACTAGAGTCCTTAGTAAAAGTATCTATCAAATTGTTCTAAAATCTTTGGAAACTGGAGAAGTCAGATAACCTCTTACCTCCGTTAGTTTCAGTTTTCTTTTAATGAAATGGAGATTAAATTATGTACACTAAATACATCCAAAATCAAAGTGTAATAACTACAGTAGATTACCTTTACTGAATGCTTATAAGGAGCCATACACAGTGATAAGCACATTCATTAAATAAACTCATTTACTAGTGACACTAAAGAGAAGTAGTCAATAGTGATGTGGGTCCAGGGGCTAATCACTGACTGAAAAGAAAGATAGAAAGGGCAAAGCTCTTAGGAAAAGTAGATACTATCTACTTTCAGATCAGTACAGACAGTAGACCCATCTTGGAGACTCTTGTACTGATTGATTCCACCACTTGCAATAGCTCAGCTTTTTTTTTTTCCTTTCATTTACCTTTGAGCCCATCACATAGAGGAGAATTCACTAACTAAAAGGAGTCAACTAAAGTTGAAAAATTTGCCTGATCCATTTAATGAGGTAAGATTGTTTCATCTTTCCCAAGTCTGCTCATTTTACTTGACTGCTCGATGTTTTCCTTACTGTCTCCTTAAAAGTACACGCATATACATTATGATGGTTCATCTTGGTGTGGAACTGCACTGGATCTGGAATCAACAAAGAGACATTACTCTGGGTGCGTCTGCCACTGTAGGCAAGGCATTTCCTCAGAATTGAAGCCTTCCCTCTAGAAGGAAAACAAAAAGTTTCATTCTAAGAGAAAGAATCTTGGAAGGCTCTTCAAGGCCCCGTCTTGGCAGTATAAAAAGGAATACACAACATCTAGTGGAGGAGACTCTTAGCTTGGAGCTGAAGAGACTTTGGGGCCTTAGAGTTGCCTGTGGTCTATGCAGAGAGCTCCAGGGTTGAGACTTTTGTGAGTCCTCACTTGTGTTGGCTGGGCCTTTTTTTTTTTTAACAATTTAATATTTATTGGGCTTTCTCTTTTTACAAAAGTATATCTTTCAATTTATCATCTAATTATATGTTCACAGCAGTTCATTGGAAGATAGAACAATAAATATTCATATTTCAGTTTCTGAAACATCACTGTATAGAAACCAATAAATACAGTAGTTTCTGAAGTCTGTCAAAAGAAATCATTTCAGAAGAGAGGAGAAAGATTGTAAGAGCCAGAGGCGGTGAATGACCACAAGAAAACAAGAGTTTTCCAGGTGGCTTGGAAGTTGCTTATAAGAACTTACAACACTAGTGACAGCATGCACAACATCCATGAAAGCCCAAATCAGAAAAAAAAAAATTAAAAAAAAAAACCAGCATAGAAGTGAATTGGCAAGAAGCTCCAACCTTAGCTGAGGAATGGTAGGCAGCAGATCACTGCTGGGTGAGGGAGAGTTGATCTTCTTTAAGGCAGTGATGCTCCATAGGCTGAACTGGCTTCAGTGGATGAACTCACACTGAGGGACATCTTAGGATACAAACTTGACTTAATAAGCCTTAATATGACAGAATGCATGAAATCCAGTTTAGGGGGGATGTGGGGAGGGAAAGGGAGAGGCAATCTAAATATGATTAAGATGTAGTATATGAAATGCACAAAAATTCAATAGAAATATACATTGAAAAAAGTAATTTCAGTAGAAAACAAAGAAGGTACATAAACAATGTTACTATGTATAAAGCTTCAGAGACTAGCAAGTTAAGACACTAAGTGCTTAGTAATTAGGAACATAAAGGATGATCAATGGTCAGTTGGATTCACTGTTATTATTAGAGAATCAAAACTTAATAACTGGTTAGAAAGAACTTTCTAACTAAGGCTAAGCTGTCTTGAGTCTGCATATGTTAACATTAACCAAAGCCCTGATCTAGGTTTTCATACTCAAACATAAGCATTGCTTCTTGTCTTACCTGTATTTATCCATCTTTCAAAAGAATAAAGGTCCCATCTCTGGGCAAAAATCTTCATTTCTCTTTTCTTTGCATAAAACAAGCTACCAGCAGCAAGAGAGACCATGAACAGCTTTCCTTATTTGGGAGTGGGCATTTGTGAGTCTTCCTGGCTCCTGTTAGTTACCCCTCACCCACACTCCTGTTAGTAACCCAATACAAATTAAGTAGTTCACCGATTTGGACTTTAGTACAATCATTATTTTCATCTGTCCTGGGTTCCCTTTCTGGGGTAAATAGATATGAGTGTGCTAGACATGTGTGTGTCACATATCCACAGGGAAAGTCTATTGCATCACAGTCTATGAGGGCATTTTTAGAAAGGGTTAGCTAAGAGAGAATGGCTTTTCCCCAGAGTGAGCAGCAATATCCTCAGAGTCCCCAACAGCAAGGATTTCAAGAGAAAACCTGCTGCTTCTCCCTGCCTGCTTTTGCTTCTTGCTGTTGAGTGCATCTATCCCATTGCTGCCCCACTGTCATCTTCCCTGACACCACACCCTCCTTCTTCCACTTTCCAACATGGAGATTCTAAAGACCAGAGGCTTACAATGTCAAACTGGGACTACTGAGGCATTCAATCTCCAGGACTGAGAAGTTACTGAGTTCTTAGCCTCTCTGGCATGAAGTCATTGTTAGAATACCCACCATACCATGTGAGCCAATCTAATAAATTTCCTTTGTAATATCTTCATTCTGTAAGTTCTGTTCTTCTAGAGAACCTGGGAGAATACATATATACATATGTATATATATACATATATATGTACATGTGCATAATGTACAAAATGTATCTGTATCTTTGTATGTACCTTTTTGTTTATATGATTAGGTTCGTGTTTTCATTCTGGAAACTCAAGACATCCTTTTGAAGGACCAAACACAAAATAGAAGTTAAGACACTCTAACAATAGTAGTAATAAGAACAAGATTCTATTGATTAAAATTAGCTGCCCAAGAGTTAAAGGGGAGAAAGGAACAAATATCAGATTTCCCTATATTCCTGAAAATCTTCTGCGCTCGTGGCTCCTTGTGAGGAAGTCTTGCTAATTTAGGTGGCTTGTGCATTCACTGATTTCTTTCAACAAACTACTACTAAAGATCTTTTACTTTCACACACACTCACAGAGATTTAACAATAAAAGTGGCTACACAGCACTCGTATCCCTAAGAGGAACAGTATCCACTTATAAGCAAGAGCCAAAAAAGGGTAACCCAAAATTGAAAACAGCTCCAGTGGTTCAACTATTCCCACTCCATCAGGAGACATCCTCACTAGGTTCATGGGCAAATGCCATACCTCTCCTCTAATTCAAAAAAGGCAAAGACTATGCTTTTCCAAACCTTTCAAACCTCATAGACTTGTCTATCAAATATATGTGTGTGTAGGGAGAGCACACTAAAATCTGAATTAGCTCAAATCAAAGTTTTCCAGTTCACGTAAGCTCCATATGTCCAAACCAAGCATCTATCATTAATTTCTCAATTCTGTTAGAGAGAGAACACGGAAGAATTATTTTCCATGGCATTTTCATGGCCTGCTTCCCCTGTCTCCCATCCAAGCAATGTGAAGAGGCAGAAACTAATAGATAATGAAAGAAATGGATTTTGTTTGAATGACAAACAATTTTAGTGTCTTTTGGAAAATGGAAACAAATATAACTTTCAAATATGAACAAGAGGTTTGTTTCCCATCATTTCCTGTGCTCCTTTTGCCAATTATACATATGAATATGTATTTGTACAAGCTATTTTTTCAAGAAAACCTGAGTATGCAGTCCTGACAGAGTTTAGCTTTAAAGCGGGACTTAAATTCAGCTTGAGATATAAAGTCATAGTAATATTGATTTCTATTTTTAATTTGAAGACTGGTCAGATGTTTGTCAAAAGTCCCATGACATGTAGCATTCACTGTTGGAAAACACAGAAAATTTAATCATTAAGTAAAAGCTTTCAAACATAATGTGAAATTTGCTAACTGAAATAGAAGCTAAAGATGCATCTAGCTAATTAGGGGATTGAGTGAACCATTTAGAAATAGTCACAGATTTTTTTACATAACCATTTGATATTGGTGAAATTAGAAACCAGGCCTGACATTGTAACATTTATATCAAGCATTACATGAAAGCAAAATTTTACTTAAAAATGTAGTTGGTACAAGTGAATTCCATAAAACTCATGTCTAGAATGTTTGTTATGGATCGTTTCTTTTCTTTATTTACCAGAGAATACACAGGATGTCAAAGGATAGGATGCAGGCTTATGCAGACAGGACTAGACACATGTGGCTCTACTGACCTATTGACAAAGAGAACTACTGAAATGTTCTATGAGAAAATAAGATACCATTACAAAAAGCCAAATAAAACCATGTCCTTCACTGTGGAAAGTCATTACATAAATCCTGTACATGGAGATCAGTGGTCACACATTCATCCCTCAGTGTAGATCCTGAAGTGATGATTGGACTGTTATCTGAAAATGCTATATTGTTCTCAGTACAAATCTATCATTACTCATTCAAAGACATAATTAAAGCAGCATTGACAAAGCCATTGACCTTGAAAGTGAAAAAAAGAAGTATTAAGTTTCAGGTTGGAAAGAACCTTGAGAAGACAGGTACTCAGTCTGACACTTTTCCATTAGGCCACTCTGGTAGCCTCTGACACTCTCTTAAGGAAGCTCTTCCTTGTGGGAGCTCTTCTAATTGCTTCTGCTTTGCAAGTAGCTCAATGGTTTTGTTCGTCTTTCTCCAACTTATATATAGTATTTTCTGAAGCAGAGAAAAAGCTGTGTTCCGTAACACGAACTTTGCTTCCTTTTTCAGAACGTTTGGGTTTATCGAGAACACGTTTTGTCTTGATACTTCAGACAAATTCTAATTTCAGTCTTTACCTTCTACTTCCTTAAATTCTCTAGTGATTTTGACAGGATATGTATGCAATACATCATTAATGCTCTGCCCAATGATTTCTGTCCCAAAATTTACAACTTGGGTCAGTCTTGGTTCTATAAACCCCAATTAGACAATGATCTCAATGATTTAGTCCATAAAGCTCACATACCTGCCATACCCCATCCTTCAAGAGTCACTGAACTCCATAGTAACTTATTTTCAAAGAGTCTAGTAGTTTATACAACATAGTAATCATGATAGTAAGAAAAAACACTGTGTGTCTATGCTTTATCCCCTTCCCAAGCTTTATTCAAACAATGTCCTCTCTATTATAACATTTAAAAGAATATCATCAGAAGAATGAGAGGACATATGAGACCCCACCCTTAGCTGAGGAGCCATTGACAGCTGATGTCTGCTAGGGAGGGAGAGTCAGTGTTCTTTAGAAATGTGGTCCCTGATAGGTTGATCATGCTCTAGTTGTTGTCCCCAAAGCCACATATATATCAGCAACACAAACTGTACTCAGTGGGTTATAAAAATAAGGATTTGACATTGGGAGGGGAATAAGAAGGACAGATCCAGGAGGAGTTTGTGATAGGGAAGGGAAGGGGGGATAAATATGATGAAAATGCAATGTTTGCATGCATGAAATTCTCAGTAAATAAATATTATATTAAATAAAAATGTAATAAAATCATATATTTAAAATTTCCAGATCTTTTTAAAGTATGTGCCTAATAAAGCACCTTGTTTCTCAGAATGCTACTCTTTTGCTTTCTACAGAAATATTTGGGCTGGGGGTAAATGGTTGCCAGCATTAGACTTGCCATGAAGAACGGCTGGCCTTCTCCAAGGGCACTAAATTGCCAGTGCGAACTTCTATGGGTTAAGCATTGATGGGCCCTTTAGATATATTCTTTTGAAGGATTTAAGTTATTCCAGGTTCTGTTGTCCTACATCTTGATAACTGTGAAAATATGCCTGAAAAAAAGAAAAATTTAATTTAAAGCATGAATTTAATAATTATGGCATTTTTAGACTGTGACACTTCAGGCCAAATCACTGAATCTTACTTTCTTTGACTAGAAAATGGGTATTGAATAATTATCCTGCATAATATTTACAGATGGAAAAGGAAAAATAAAAGCACTGTTCTGGAAGTATAAAAGCACTAGAAAGGATCTGAATTATTTTATTAGAACTGGTTTATGTAACACTGAATTTCTGTTATTACTCACTCTTCACAAGCACTTGGGTTTCGTATTGTTTGGAGTGCTCTACGTGAGTGTTCGTGATTCCAGGCATTAGCGTTATGTCTTGGGTTCTCAGGGGGGGTGAATGTGTATGTGTGTGTGCAGAGATGGTGTGCATCATTTTTCAAAACTGATTCACACCCAAATGCTAGCTTTCAAGAGGCAAAGCAATGTAGGCAGTAGCTGTTTCAACAGCACACAGCGACTCTGATGACAAGCAAATTTTCTTCAGGAACAGAATAGTCTCCTGTCACCTTCCTCCAGATGAAGGCCAAAATGCTGCAGAATAACATATGGCAAGAAGCTGGGACCTGATTGAAAGTCCACCTATTGAGACAAGCAGCAAATGCCTCAGAACTTCAGGGTAAGCCCTTCCTCTCCAAGCAGGCAGCAAGTGGAATCAAGAAACAAGGAGAGAGAAGAGACATTTCTTATTTGGTTGTGGGAATATTTTCTGACCATTCCTGAAATTTCATAGTCTTCAAATAGCTACAAGGACAAAAGCAGCTTAAGGAACGGGCATGAAGACATGGTTGTAAAAAAGGATCTCAGCAGCAGAGTTCCTCTCTGGTTCTTGGATTGCTCCTTTGGTGCGAGAGAACAGGATGATATTGTTGGCTTGGTGGTTTGGTTTCTGTCTTCTTGTGTTCATGCTTGCCTATACATTCTTCAGAATTCCTTTTCTAATCTTGGTAAGTAAATTAACACTACCAGTCCCCAGAGAGTAAGCCATCTACTCTGGAACCTGCGTTTAGGATCCTCATTTTCTCTTCTTACTACCATTACCAGGTGCTTTGAGTTCCTGCACACACACCGTCTGTGAGAGGAGCAAGCCTGAGCCGAGTAGGATAGAAACTGTAAATGTAATGGATTTACTCACAATTTATCAGGTCCTGTTCTTCAAATCTTGTTTTCTTCTATCAAACTTATCCTAATGGATTTTTCCCCCTTACTTGCAAATGATCGTGAAAAGTTAGAGATGTGGAGAAGAAGCACTGCCATCACTCATTTTGAGTACTTATCAAGAAGGTCATTAAAGGAACAGAAAGGAAACAGGAGATACTGCATATATTTCTAGGCTGGTAACGACATGGTCTGAAGGGGACACTTCAGGGGTGAGCTGACAGACTTTGATCTATGACATGGTCCTGGGGAGCTGAAGGGCTTCTGGGAAAGGCAAGGGCAGGCCACTCTAGAAAGATTGAACAAATGTGTCATGGGAATGTGGGATAAATCACACCTGTAGGGAACATCACAGAAGCCACTGAAATAACCAGGGACACCACCCTCCAGTGATTTTATGCGGGATATTACTAATTCCTACGATTTATGCCTCTGGAAATCCAGCTCATCCACTTGGAAACCTACTTGTACCCTGTTTTTATCTCCTATAAATTCAGCTCTAGGCATGAGGTGGGTAGTATACCCTTGCAGGAAGATGATAAGGGGGGGATGAATAACACAGAAAATGCGTGTGCGAGAGTTGCAAGGAGACCAAATAATACAATAAAAACAACTCTGTCTAAAAATACAGCTCTGGCTCCGTCTCCAGGTTCAGCCAATAGGCTGTGTATCCTTAAGGAATTGACATGTCTTCTCTGAATCTCAGTTTCATACCTAATTCTTTTTAATTCACAGGAATTTTTAAAAAAAATAATTGAAATAGAGGACCACCATACAATTGACTTATTTTTGCAAATGATAGTTTATGATTATTCAGATCTGTTCTCTTTGAATTTAATGACCACTTATTTGGTTTGATAATTCAAATACAGGGTAATTATCCTCTTGATATTAAAAAGCTTCCTTTTAATGGGAGGAGGGATACAGTAGATGGTCAAAATGTCAAGAAATACTTAAGAATCTTCTGCTTCTCAATTGTATGTGAACCTGAGTATCCCACATCAAAGTCAGCCTGAAGTTGACTTTGAAATTTGTATAGATACTATCAACCTACTCAGCTGTGGCTGGATGACTGTGACATCATCCTTAATGCTTATGACTTCATCCTCTAAACCTGCCTGAAGATATAATATGTATAAACAGATGTGTGTATGTATGAGAGGAGAGAGAGGAGAGAGAGGGGGGGAGAGAGAGAGAGAGAGAGAGAGAGAGAGAGAGGAGAGAAAATGTGAATGAGAAATGTTGTTGAACTCAGGAAATTTGAGAGGTGAGGCTGAAAGTCAGATTTCTTACTACCAGGGTCTACATTTGTTCACGGGAATGGATATACCTCATGTCCCATTAAATAAATAAATAATCCTTGGGATAACCATGATCAAGAGAAAAATCTGTTATTAATAGTAAATCCAAGAGTTGAAATATTTTAACCAAGTTATCATTGCTGAGTTAAGTAGCTAAATTTTCAAAAACATTCACTAGGAATCCTGAAGGAAATATCCTAATTTTAACCTTACTAAGTAGTGAAAGGCAAGGATTCAGTAAATCTACTGAAATACACACAAAATATTTAATATTTTATTAAAAGCTGGAAAGGTTTGAAACTAGAGAGCAGGTCCAGGACATAGGGAAAGTTAGATTTTGTTCTCATTTTTACAAACAGATAACTTGGAGCAACACAACAAACCTCACAGGACCCCAGTTTAATTATCTCTAAAATAGAGATGAATAGATTATTCCTTTAAATCTCCCTCAAAAGGATAATTTGAAAATGGAGGAAAAATTGATAAAATGCCTAGAACTTCCTGAGCACACTAAAGCATAATTCAAGTCATTGTGTTTCCCTAAAGTCTCATAACTGCTGCAGCTTCTCTATGGTGATGAGTGGGAGGAGAGCCTTATGTAACTCTGCAGTGGCCCCATGGACTACTTCTAAAATGGGCCCCTCCAAAAGTATCGGCTAGCCTCGTTCCCAAATGCTACCACGATTTCGTTCTTTCTTTTAACTGAAATTAATTTGCTGCCTGAAGAACAAAGGGTATATTTGGAAGGCAAAACTTTTTTTACACATTAAAGTTTCCTAATTGGGAATCATATTCCATAAAATTACACAGCACTGTAAAGAACTGTGGAAACAGACAGGCAGGCCAGCTGTAGGGGAAGAGGTTTTACCTTTTCAACATTTTCCAAGTTTTTTCTCTGCTTCGGTTACAAAGTGGATCTTTTCCACCACTGAGTTTCTGTGTTCCTCTTCCTATTCTGCTCAGATATTCTCCTTTGAACCACATATAAATAACATGTACACACCAGTCATTACTTTTTGGTTTTACTGCTGGAGATGCTGAAGGAAAAAAGTCATATATATATGACTTGGTGTCCACTGAAGGTAAAAATATGGAATAACACCATTGATTGAAACATGTATGTTTTTTGGTAAAAAAATGTATTAGCATAGCATAGCTTTTAATAAAAATCAATAAGACCTTTAAACTAGTCCCTTGGGGGAATGGCTTTTGGGACACTCAGCTTGTTTTCAGTGTAAACAAACTTAGGAAGCATTAGGATCCTCTTGTAATCTAAACATATCAATGTAATCCCTCATGACCTTCCTTGCCCATGACCCAGAATAATGTATCTGTTGTAAAAATATCAAAGAGTTCCAAGAAAGTAGCAAATATTAAAAGGAAGGAGAATTATCCCATTTCTGTTGCAAGCGACCATTGGAATTAGGTTGATAACATCTATTTGTGGTTGTATATGCTGTTCTAGGTCAGGAGGGGTCAGAAAAGCAAAATGCCCTGCTAAATAGTTCCTTTTTACTTTCCCCCATTTCATAGTAGATAAACAGTTTTAATAAAGAGAGATCAAGGCCTTTTCTCAAGAGTATAGTTCCAGAAGGACTCTGAAGGAACAAAATTCTCAGAGCAGTTTGGTTCCTACTCTTGGTTGAAATGGGTAAGAGCTGGGATGATTTTGTTCAAGCATCACTATATTCTGTCATTATGCTACTACAGTCCCTGTCTTCAAGAAGATAATAAATAGCCATGTGTTGAATACAGAGCACAAGTAACAAGATCAACACTCTTTGTAAATCTTAGTGGAAAACAGTGAAGTCTGATACATGTCACCTGTTGTGATGGTTGTTTGGTTGTTGTTTTTGTTTGTTTTTCAATGTGTATTTTTATTGAGTTTTTGTGAATTTCATATAATGCATCTTAATCATATTTTAGACCTCTCCTCTATCAGCACCCTCTTAGAGTCTGACCACCGGATTTCATGCTTTCTGTCATATATATTAAGGCTCATGGAATATAGTGTCATAGGAGGCAGAAAGAATATTATGCATTTCTCACCCCTCATCAGCAAAGCTTCCTTATGCAACAGAGGGTGATGATTGTGGTTAACTATCAACTTGACAGAATGTAGAATCTAGAAACACCTGGGAGATGGGCCTCCAGGCAAACATGTGGGGGGTGGTTATCTTGATTACTCTTGTTGAATTGGGAAGACCTGCCCACTACAGGTAGTGCAGTTCCTGGATTGGGATTCTGTACTGCATAAGAGTAGAAAGAGTCAGCTGAACACCAGCACAGGTTCATTCATTGTGACCTTCTCCTGACTATGGACAGATGTGACCAGCTGCTTCAAGCTCCTACTGCACTGACTTCTCTGTCATCAAGTTCCTTGAAGTTGTAAGGTAAAACACTGTCTTCCATAAATTGCTTTTGTCATAGTATTTTATCAGAGAAACAGAAAAAGAAACCAAGACACTAGTAGAAAGCACAGAATGTGGTTAGGAAACACAGTTAAACTCAAATCAGCCTGGTCTGGGCTTATAAACCAAACACAAGCAAACCAGAGTTGCTATGAAGTTTATAAAACAAGAACAAACCTACTGGTTAGTCAAGAGGGAGAAATGCATAATTCATACCAGAGCCCGCAAAAGCAGACTTCATGCTAGCACTGACTGGTTTCAGTAACTGCATCTGATTTCTTAAGAAAGAGAAATAGAGGGGTTGGGAAGATGCCTTGGTACTTAAAAATACTTTGCCATGCAAGCATGAAGACCAGAGTTCAGATCCCCAGAACCTATGGATGTGCTGTGTGGGCGTGGCATCCCATCTATAATTCCTGAAGTAAGTTAAATAATCTGAAGTCAAGACACAAGATTCCTGAAGCAAATTACCTAGTTAGACTGGTCACATCAGTAAGCTCTGGGTCCAATGGAGAGGCTCTGCCTTAATAAACAAGGTCAAAAACAAGTATGGAAGAATCAGAATCAACTTCAGCCATCCATATGCACACAAATATGCACATGCTCCTGTACACATCTTCATACCCACGAACATGCATACATACATGCACATCACACACAAGGAAGAGTAAATAAAGAAGACAGTTTTATGAACATAGTACATTTTAAATGTTATAGAGTAGATGCTATAACATGCTCTCTAAGTACTTACAGCTGCCTAGCTGAGTGTAAAGACAGCTAGCTGCCTGTGGACGTCACTTACCCGTCGACCCCTTCAGAATTTGGTCCACCATACCAATGTCACACTCTTCTATAAATGGCCTGTGGTAAATGACTTACTGATGCTAAGCTGTGAATCACTGACTATCTTGACCAAATTCAAGTCAATGCAGAGTCCATGCTTGCCTATGAGATCCTTATAGATTTGGAAAAGTTGATCATGAAACCTTCGTTGTGGCTCAGCACCTGCACATTCTTTTCCCTTCCTCTCTTTCTCTCACAGGTAGAGATACCCAGAGAACACCTTAAAATCATCTAACAATGACCTCAGAATCATTTCCCTGGGAACCCAATCTGTGACAACTGATGGCTTTTCATTTTGCTTTACTTTTGTTATTACTAAAGTTATGGAGACCAAATAAAATCAATGCAGACTGCTGTCAGCCAGCATAAATCAACAAACTCTCCAGGAGACTGATAACAAGCAGAGATATAAAGCAAGTCAAACACAGAATTTAAAGATCTCCAGTAATTATACCAAAATAGAAACAATAGAACAAATGAAATTAAGTTTAATAGCATATTTATTGATCTAATATATTCAAAATATCATTTTAAGCCATGATCAAAATTAAAAATAATTAAAACATTCTACATTCTAATCTTCATACTAAGTCATCAAAATCTGGTATTTTATTTTTAAAGCACATCTCAATTCAGACACTAAATTTTATTAAATACGTTATCCATGTAAGAATTTCATAAAACTCACAACTGTAAAAGTAATTCACATCTACAACTAGTTCTGCAAATACTTATGTTTTTTTCCTAGTAACTGAATAAATATCAATTTAAAAATTGGATAGAATTATAAATCCAGTTTCTCAGCTGTACTAACCACATTTCAAGTATTCAGGTGCCATGTGTGGCTGAAGGCCTCTGTGTGAAATAGGACAGACATATATTTCATTTTTTAAGTTCCTTCTAATTATCATGAATGCTACAGTATTCAATCAATGCAAAAGCAGTGCCTCAGATAATGGAAAGATGAGTAACTTTAACACTGACAACAAACTGTAAAGGCATGCTTTTAAAGAAATGAGTTGCACAAGCAAATGGAACCATATGGTCAATAAGAAGAATTATGAATGACAACATATAAATCAAGCAAAGAATAAAAGAGTCACATCTTTGTAGTTGACAACCAGCAAGAAATGAAAAATAAGATTAACAAAAGGAAATAGCAGATATTCACGTATGAAATATATATGTTCATGAACAGAAAATCACTGTTGGCACAGGATCCTTTATAGCTAAAGCTAAATCAAGAGAAGATCAAGCATAAAGGGTGAAAAAAACAAACACGATAAAGAATGCTGAATAGTCACACAGCACGACGAGGCTGAGTCTACATTCTCATGTGAAACAAGCCCTCATTACAGTGCTCTAGTAATGAAGTGGTGAGAGCAAGGAATAGAATATCCCCTGCCAAGGATGTTTGATAAAGACAAAAATGATCTATTTTCCATCCCATAAGTGCATCCAGTAAGCAAATACTTATTGAGTACCTAGTACATGGCTACAGGTTTCTGAGTACTAGAGGTGGGTTACTGAACAAAACAAGCAGCTCCATTGTTCTTAATTTCTAATTTTCAAAATTCCCTTTATTTTTAATTTCTCTTATTTATTTAATTTGAGTGACTATGGGTGTATCTACACACACATGTGCTTGCCATGGTGTACATGTGACAGCCAGACCTTGTAACAGTTGGTTCTTTCCTTTCACCATGTAGGATCCAGGGATTGAATTCATGGATTGAGGGAATTGCAGTTTGCTTCCTAGGAACATGCAATTCTTATATTTCCATGTGAGTGACCTATACATGAAAAAGGACCTCTGCCCTTCATCTTAGTAAAAATCTTATGAATCATTCCTCAAATTGGAAGTTTTCCCAAGGTTTCAGACTCTGGGCTGACACAATAAATTCCCACCTGTCTTAGCCTACTTTGGAGGTTGTATTTCATATATTCCATATCATTATGTAATTTTACATGTATAATTATTATATATTATTTGACTCTCTACTTGTAAATTTGGCTTCACATGGAACAAATATTAAGGTATTCATATATTCCAAAAGAATCTCAGTCTTTCTGGATTGCCTACTGTGTGTAGGCCAGGTAGAGACATTCTTGTTCTGATGAAGCTAACAGCAGTCCTTGAAGATTTCTGGCATTTTTTTTATTCTACTTTTGTCTTTTCATTTCTGTTCACTTGCTCCTGTCTTTATTCCTTATATAACACAACCAGTACAGCCCATTGGGCATTGTGTTTAGAACCAAACATATCAATACAAAGCACAAGTAATACAGAAACTGTCTTAGACCTACATCTGAGCTCTATGCACAACTTTGGATTGGAGCGAAGATCTAACATTTTAAGCACCAAGATTTATTGATCATGTACTAGTGGATATGTGGTCAGCAAGGCGAAGAACAGAAGTAACCCATTATAATGATCAGATCTTTATAACACAGTTTATATATACTTAAAACCCAAGAGAGAAATAAGCAGAAGTGCTAAGCATGAGAAAAATAGTCTTTCAATGAAACACATAGTTCCTGCTGTTTAAAATGCATTTTTCTTCAGCCACAGTCTTGCTTTTCTGACCTGCCCTGCTTATTTATTTTTATACTCTTTTTAACTTAAATCTTCATCAGAACACCTTCCCTGACTCTACTCCAGTTTCTGAGAGAGAAACAATTCTCCTTTCTGTCCAGTTCTCCAACCCCAAAGGTGCTCTATTAGAAATTACCACAAACACTGCAGTTCTGTATCTCCCTCGCCTGTAAATGTGAGCCACTTGAGAAGAGGAAAGTTTCTCATCCATCTCCATACTCTCAGTCTTGAAGTTTGCATGCAGTAGTCACTCAATAACTGTCCCCTGGACTTAACTGAAACCCACATGTTCTAATGACTTTTAGGGTCTGAGGAAAAGAATGAATAACTCAATGAATTATAGCATTATTATAATGTTGTTTTATTATTTATTTATTATTTCCTAGCAGACAGACCAGCTTTCAACTCTATATGAGAGATTAAGTTTAGGGAAAACAACAGAAAATTTAAAAACGCATCCTGACAGTAAACATTGAAATGAATGATGGACAAAGCACGCTGGTTCTTCTTTCCTGGGTGTGCAAGCATGCACACACAGAACATACAGTGTCACCTAACTGCAGCCACATCTAGAAGAGGAGTGGGCCATAAGCAATCCACCCTCTAACTGGCATTCTAAATAAAGGCAAGTTAGTGTCCACCTCTTGCTTCAGTGAGGTGGCAGAAAATAAGTTGAGGATAAACTGGAAAATACTTTATTCTCTCCTCAACTGTGAACTTCATCCCTAGAAGCTATATTTCCATTCCATCCATGAAATTACACTGGAGTCACCCTGGTTTTAAAAGACAGAGAGGCAAGCAAATATTTTCAAACTACAGAATTGCCTTCTGAGCCAGGCATATATATTTGGAATAGGTTTCAGAAAAGTTAAGAAATTCACAGGTGAAAAATATTCCGACTCTTACAGAAAAAAGCCTATATAAGAAGCATTTTTTTTAATTTTGTAAAGAATATAAACAAATATTTATAAATAAACAGATAAATTAATAAATAAACCCAGATATTAGTTGGCAGGGCTGAGAGTTAGATCTTTGCTGCAGAATCCTGTTAAGATAGGGTATAATGCATAGATAACAAAGATACTCATGTTTGTTTGATTTCCAAATAATATGAAGATCTGTCTTCAAAAGGCTGTTCCTTCCTAATCTTTCTACTCTGTCTCCCATTTAGGATCTGAACATGGGGGTTCCAGCTGAAACAGCACTGTATGGGGCCATGGAGCATAACTCCAATGGGAGGAATGTCTCCTAATATGTGTGCACTCTTAATAGCACTACTGTTCTTCCTAAGTTCTCCAAAGTTAGAACGTGCCTCTGGTCAATTTATTTCAGCCATGCTTCCCTCAGGCTGCAGCAAGGGATACAGACACTACTCAGAATGTCAGAGGACTCTGTCAGTCCCCATCTGCTGTCCATTCCTCTGCTTCCTCTACCAGTGCCCCCAGCCCCTGGGAAACCATCATGCTAACAGCTACCATGAATTTTTCTTTGAGTCTGTGCATGACTAATGCACATATTTGTCACGTATATGGGTCCAAATACCTTTCCAGAACTCAGAATGCACCATATAGCAAAAAGTCGAGGTAGAATAAATCAGCCGTCAATAATGCAATGCATAAAACATCTCCGAGAACATAATCAACCTAAGTATTAGAAAGCATTAAATTTGTGACATGTTATGCTGGAGATGCAACAAAAAAATACTCAATACACATACACCCACAAGTAGACCACATTTTGTGTGGCTCTGCCATGCTTGAATTTCACTTCTCTTGATTTAGCTAACCATGGGTGGACTTTAAATCAGTTATTACGCTGTATAACAGAGCACTCTCATGAAATATGAATTTTATGCCTAGATCTTGATTGCACTTACACTACATATATTACAAATTCACATAATGATAAATGAACAATAAAACTGGAACTTTTGAAATCCATAAGTAAATAATCACTGATCATCTGCTATTTGGTACACATACACACACATACAACATGTACACACACTATGGCAAAGTAGGTAGGGCATCACCTCTTTCTCTACAAGTGGTAAACACTTGGCAATATTTTGCAAAACTGAATGACCCAATGAGAGAATGGGCCCACAGAAGAGCAAAACGCAAAAATGTTGAAAGAGAAATTCAAGTTGGACATAAGTGGAGTTACAAAAGATACAGCTAAATGTGAAAATGTGAGATGGCCAAAAGAGCAAAGCTACAAGGTCTGCTAGAAACTTCCTTCTAAATCCAGACTCGATTGCATACTTACAGGGAAGCATTGACACATTCCATCATTTACACCAGCAAAGAAAGATGTTGCTTCTTTGCTTGATATCCCAACAATCAAATGATGGTCCCTTGGTTGTACAACACACATAACATAATAGAAGGCGGTATGGGGACAGGAATTTACCTTAAAAATCCACCTGGAATATTGTCCTGTTCCTCACTTCTAGATGAAGTACACAATGGCTACATGCATTGCTTGCTATGACAGTCATGGAAAGGCTTTCCCAGATTTTGCTTTGAAAGATCTATGAGTCCATATTCCCCTGAAATGGTATCTCCCTTTTGCGGCATGCCACCTATGATACACATAGTAGAGAGGTCATGAGCAGAACTCATGTGACAAGGCTTCTGCCATTCATTTTCCCCAGAGTGCCATACAATGAAATAAAAGTACGATGCAGTAGTATTATCTCGATTCCTCCTTACGCTAAAGAGAAAGAATGTGCACAAAAAGGAAACTACATCTGAATAAAGAGGAAATCGCTTTAAAGATTTGCAGCATATAAGGGATCAGTGCAGATATTGAACAATACATAGCAATTTCTTAGGAGAAATTTTTCATTTACTGTAAAAATGTAGCACTTTGTCTTTTCTTATTTCAAAAATAAAATATGCTCAAAGAAAAAAAGGAAACAAGGACCAAAATAATAAGGCATAGTAAGGAGAACAGATCAATTTTAGAGCAGATCCAGGGGCATGTATGTATTCTCAGTGAATTATAATATTGCACTCCAGCTTGCTTCCTATAGTTTGATTTTTCCATCAGTTTCTGTTATGAAAATATAGTGATATTTATAGTATGCTGCCCAGTAAGATAAAAATCATAAGCTGGAACCAGCCTGCAGTTTATAAGAAATTACCTAAACTTGTGCCTTTCTCCTGGGGAAAGTCAGGGTGAACACTCATGACCTTAGAAAGAACCATACCTTTTAACTTTGTAATCACTAACATAAGGAGTCCCATGGCTACTAACCCTCAAATTCAAGAGTTCTGGAACTTTTCCAATTTCATGGTACAGGACATAAAATCCTCTCCATGAGTCTAGAATGTCTGTTTCCCAAATACAAGTATGAGCCCAGAAATACCAAAGCATTGAAAGCACAAGGGGCCAACATGAAGGATCCCTGGTTGGCCAGTTGGTGATAATGTGAACACTAACCAAGACTGATTAACAAGAAAATCTTACTTTTGGTTAAAATGCACCAACTCCATGAAAGAGTCACACTGATGTTCAAAAAGGCAAATATATAGTACTTTATGATATAAACTATAAGCGGAATATGAACATGATAGCAGGTATTTGTTTTTGTTTCAGTATGTAGCAGACTGCTAAAAATGTGGTCCTGTAGGACTGATTTTGATTCTAAGTCTAAAATGCTCAGTAAGCACAGACAAGTGAATAAAAGTAACAGTATCCGCATATGATGGAGAAAAGTGATTTAGGGAAAGCAGAAGAGCCTGGTCAGATCTGGGCTTCCCAATGAACAGATGGGTAGAGGATGCTCAGCAGAGCCTTCTAGGAGAACACACTAAACTAACATACTAAGAGAAGCACAGCCACTGGATTTATCTTCCCCTCAGAGGTGGATATCCTTTGATTTTTGCTGCTTTTTTTTTGTAAAAATATGTTTTTAACAATGTTAAATAAAGTATAACATCTAATAATGACTGTGGATCACATACTATCACCAAGTGTGACTTTGTAAAGATCAGCTAGGTGGCACATAACTGTAATCTCAGCATTTGGGAAGCAGAGGCAGGAGGATGGCTGTGAGTTTACAGCCAGCCTGGTCTACATAGTGAGTTTCAGGCCAGTTGGAACTACCTAGTGAGACCGACTCAAAACAAAAATAAACAAACAAATAAAACACGAGCAACAACAAACCAGAAAATGTCAGTCACACTGAAATTTAAATTTAGATTTCTGAGAGGAAATTTTCATCTCTGTAAAGTTTTAAATAAAGAAATCTGGGGTTTGCTTTTTAAATGTATGATTTAAATAAGTTGACCATGGAAGAAAGCAAAGATAGTGACAATCCCATCTCTCCCTGCACATAACCTTCAGACACTAAGACATCTACAATAAAATGCCCACACTGCTGTGTCTCTGTTAGTATTGTCAATTTAAAGTTGGATTTACACACTTCCAGGACTAAAATAAAACAAACAAAATATCTGAGGAAATCACATCCAATGACGTCTGAGATAAGTCTGGGAATACAGGTCTAAGATTTGACACAAGTACTTTCCCATGATTCACTAAAAAATAAAACTTCCTACTTGTACACCTAATCAGCTGTGTCCCTTACAAAAGCTGGCAACAAGTCTCAAGCTGTGTAAAACAACAGAGGTCCTTTTGGTCCACTGTGGGTAGGCTAGGGGTTGTCATGGTTACTCAGCAAAGGAGACCAAGTGGCTGGCCACTATCTGCAAATTGCTACAGTGAAGGGGAAAAAATGCAGGGTTCCAGGGGGTCTACAAGTGACACATGAGACTACTCTCATGCCTCACTGGTTAGAAATAATCATGTGGCTCCATTTAACACAGAAGCTTAGACTTACTATTTGCCTAACATGGATAGCCAGAAATAGTCTACAAAGTTTGGCTTTGCTCAGATTTTTACAAGTAAAGTGAAGCTATAAAGCCATCTAGACTTTCAAAAAGGATGCCAAATTCAGAGATAAGGGCACAATTTTGTTGAGGAAAGAGCTATTGCTTTTGTTTTTTTCCATCCAATGTATGTGGATGATTTGTGCTCCCCACTGGGATGAGATTTCCTGCTTTTCTGCTGAAATGCCATGGTCTCAGCATGGTTCAGCTCCACTTTTTTTTTTTTTTTGGAACTAAAACCTGTGTCCTGAATCTTTGAGATGGCTCGGTTTTTGCACAAGAAAACTCAGAAAATGCATTCCTTATTCTTCTCTATTACTACTGCATGAAGTGCCTTGCCCTGAAAACGCACAACGAGGCTTAGTATCATTTTCTCTCTTGGCACAGTCCACACCGTAGTAAGAGCCTTTCCTCTGTCCACCCCAACAATGCCTTTTTTCTTATATACCTTTTCCTAAGGGCTCACCTTGAGAGAAGGTGTCTCCTTCAATCTGTCAGATGCTGACAGGTTAATAAGTCGATTCTGACAAATGCTGGAAGAGACAAAAGTGCTGCCCATGACTAGAAATGTCTTCTGACCTCTTCTAGTTCTTTACCACCCCCATCCCAGGAGTTACCTCTACCCACATGTCTGTCTATGGAACTTTCAAGAACAACATTACAAATTATATACATATATATATATATATATATATATTATTTTAGTGGAACACCTCAAAAAAGAAAGTCTTTGACTAACCCAAGAAATATGATTTCTTTAGGGAACAGCTAATTATCATTTCTTTCACAGTATCTAGTACCCAGAGCATGCCTCATAGTTCTTTTTTTATCAATGTGATAATGAATTAGATACCTGTTGTGAGAACTGGTATCACTTCAATGCTTACACTTACTTTAAAAAGAAAGTCTGTATCCATGGTATTTCATATCCATCTAAGTTCTTTCCTCCATGTAGACAAACAATTACACATATTTATACAAATAAAAAATCTTCATATATACATAGCAATATGTAAAATCACAAACATATACTAGAGTATTTTATGAAATGTGTGAAATAGTAAAGAGAAACAGAGGAAGAAGCTGATGACATATGAGACACCTAAAAGCTTATCAAATAAGCATATGGCTGCATTCTGGCAAGTGTTTCTAGAATATAAGCTCTAAGATAAGGATCATCTAAAAACTATGTGTCTAGTGCTTGTAATGGGGGCTAGAACAGAATAAGCACATAGTAGGTGTTTACTAAATGAATGAATATAAGAATCTCCCAGGCAGTAAAGAAATGTAAATCATTATCCAAACCAATTTTCTCATGTACTCCAAAAAGATTATCAGTACATATGATGGGATGGGAGTTGCTAAAGACCCCAGAAAGGCATAGGGAAGATAGGACTGAGATTGATGGAGTTTGAGAATTGCCATCATCTCAAATCTTTCTTTCCTAAGAAAGATATTTCATCTTATTATATCTTTTGCTGTGTCTTAGCAGCATATTATCAAGATAAAGAAACACTGGGGTGAAAATGAAGTCTCCTATGGCTCCTGTGACTATTACATGTGAAATGATGCTTTCCTGGTACTTCTGACCTGTCATTTAAAGTCCATTCTTACACCAAAAGAATATTACCATTAAGAGGGAAAAAAGCAGTGATCACCCCTTCAGTGTTCAAACCAATGTCCATTTCAAAAAGTAGGCTGGCCTCCTTGCTTGAAAATGAAGCAGTCATTCACTCTCATTGGAACTGTGGCCAAACCTCACACCTCCTGTCCTCACTGGAGATCTGAACACACAAATGGCTCCTAAGCCAGAACTTTATGAGCATGCTGTATTTCTAACAAGGTCAGTCTGGCAGAACAAAACCCTGCAGTAATTTTGTATCCATTACATCTTAGAGACGGAAACTAAGGAAGAAAAAGCATATGAAGGATAGTTAGTTGTATGCAGGTGTCAATGTAACCAACCCCAGAAATGAAAATCTCTCTCTTGTGTCTGCTTCCATCAGCCAACTCCAGGGTTTCTAGAAGACAGTATAGCTACATTGTAATCGTGGACCATGCCCATCATTCTCTAGAGGCAAAGAGGTACTAGATAGCCTCTTCTCCTCACCCAGGTCTTAGGGTTTGGTCATTTGGAAAACACAAGTTCTAAGAAGTGTGTCCCAGAAGAATCACTGGGGTAGTGCTTTGAAATAAGAGTTTTAATGTGAAAACCTGTCCTCACACCCTTATTCTACCAGCTACATTCTAGGTGACCATCATTATATCATTTTCCTCTCTGTATGTGGGAGGGTGTACCCTAGATAGCTGCTCTTCGGGTGTCATCCACCTTGGTTTTTCGACACTAGAACTCTCATTGGCCTGGGACTGACCAATTGGGCTATGCTGGCTGGATATGCATCAGGGATCCACTTATCTCTGTATTCCTAGTACTAGGACTACAAATCTACAACATGGCTGGCTTTTTTTATGTAGGTTCTGGAGATCAAATTCAGATCCTTGTGCTTGGACAAGCATATCACTGACAGACCTATCTCTCCAGATCCTCTTTCATTGTTAATCACTCATTTCCATGGGTACATACGGGGCACACTGATAAATCTGTTACACAGGCTTACTACATATAAGACAGCTTATGAACTGCTTCTGATGGTACTTAATAAGTACTCAAAAATACCGGATACTATTGGTATTGTTATCAGTTCCCCAGACAAGATACAAATAACAAAACATGGGGCTAGAAAGATGGCTCCGAAGTTAAGAGCACTGTCTGATCTTCCAGAGGACATGGGTTGGGTCTCCAGCACTCACATGGTGGCTAACAACCATATATAATTCTAGTTCCAAGGGATCCAGTGCCTTCTTTTGGCCTCCATGGACATTGCGTGTGGTAGTACACTTACATACATACAAGCAAAACACCAATACACTTTAAGTAAAAATAAGGCATAAAATACTTTAAAAGAACAAAATATATGCTTGCTCCTATAAAGCAAAGGGGATGAAAAGAGTCATATTTATGAGGTAATATGTAGTCTTCATTTGAAGCTTAGAGCATCAGATTAATATTCTGTTCAAGCAACACTAGACTAAGTTCTAGGCAAGCAGATACACTCACTTTTCCATGAAAGATAAGGACATATTTTTCCTATATTCTCTAATAGGAAGGGGAAATTCCTCTTGTTTTTTGCTATCTATGAATTTCTCACATTACTTCCAGAGAGATACTGCCAGAAAGATATTTGTGAAATATACATTAGATTATACTTCTCTTTTTAAAAGAATTATCTTTTATCGTTTGTGCAAGTGATGAAAGTCAAAAGGTATAAAGATACATCTTATCAAATAATTACCACTACTGGAAATAAAGTCTCCTACTGCAAGGATCAGCTTCACTTGGTGCAGATTAAACTTATGAGGCTGGTGACTCCTTTGGTTGATATTTTATCAGGCGATTGGAAAGCAGAGCCAGACATAAAAGTAATGTCTTATTTAAAGATAATACCTTGGGAGTCATTTCCAGATATGTGGGAGTTGAGGCTGAACATGCCTGGGATAACAAGAGTGAGGAGTGCAGATGAACATACAAGAAGGCCATTCTCCCTGGACAGCAACAGTTCTCAGTCATGGCCTTATCAACATAGGATTTGTCCTATGCACTGTGGGATGTTTAACAATTTCTCTGACCCCAGCCCACTAAACAGCAGTAGCAGCTGATTTCATAATTCCTTCTGGTTCTCTACACCACATCCCCCAGGCATTTTTAGGTAAAAATATCTGCAGACATCAATGAATGTTCTGTAGGGTGGAGGTAGCATTATTCTGGTTGAGAATCATTGATGATTTAAAAGTCATGAGTAGTCAGGTGTGGTGGCAGATGCCTTTGATCCCAGCACACTGAATGGGATCCCTGTGAGATCAAGGCCAGATTAGTCTACAGAGTGAGTTCCATACTAGCTGGGGCTACAGGAAACCCCTGTCTCAAACAACCAAAAAAAAAAAAAATAGACGTAAGGGTATACAGAACTGGAAAAGGTGATTGTAAATTTCAGTGGAAAACAATGCAAATAAACTGTGTTATCAATGAAACCAACTGAAGTTCTCAGACACAATAATCAAGACTGAGCTCTTGAGTTGTGATCTTCAGGTTCACAGGATGAATCTCTCCTGTGAATGTATTAAAAGCTCAGATTCTCAGTCCCCATGCCAGAGCAACTGAATCAACAATTCTGCGGACGGGGCTCAGAAATCTGTGTATTAATGAGCCCTCCAATAATTCTGATACACCATAAAGTTTGAGAGCTATGATCAAGAGTTTCAAATTTGCACTGAAGTCAAATATGAGCCATAAAGGTCAATTCATGTGACTATTAGGACATTGCATGATAGCATTTGGAAAACTACTTTTACTAGCGGAACAGGAAAGAAAGTACACTGGATACCTTCCAAAAAAGCAGGCTGGGAGGAGCTGGAGATTGAGACTAATGACTACTTTCCAAAGAAATTAGTTGTAATGGGAAGGGAGAAAGGATAAAAAAGAAGGTTTTGCACATTAAAGAGCAATTTTCATTTTCCTTAGGATTAAGGAGACAATGACTTCCATGATCAGTAGAAAAGAGTCAATGGTGAGTTAGAGTCTAAAGAAACTAAGTCTGGAGGGATGACTGATGGAGTGTCATACTGAGCCAAAGTCCGCTTTGCCTTTTTCTCACATGAATGAGACATTCAAAATGGCCAGTGAACAGACAGACGCAGCTGCAGTTAAACAGCTCTGGGGTACCAGTTTGGGGTTTGGTTTGATATAAATAATAAATCTTTTTTGGAGAGTCACAAACTTCTATCTGGCCAGTCTGGGCCCTGTCTTGGTCTACTACCATAATTCTCAATGATGAAGATCTTCCAAAGTCATGAGGAACATCTGGAGACATCTGTGATTTTAGAAGTGGACGGGGGTGCCACTGACATGAACTGGGCACAAGATGGGGATAGTGTTAAATAGCCTACATTCAGAGAACTAACCCTTATAGCAAAATTATTTGAATCCAAATGTCAATTGTGCATAAGATGACAAATATTCTACTGGAAATAACAAACTCATGTGTCAGTCCATCATAGATGTGTGTGTGTGTGTGTGTGTTTGTGTGTGTGTACTACACAGGTATGTAATATATATCAGTGAAGAACTCTCCAGATTGGGCATTATATCTCTACTCTAATTCTGTCCTAATTTTCTCATCAAAGCCTTTCTACTACAAAGAAGTGCTTATCTCAGTTGTGAATTCTATCTCATTTGAGCATTAAGACATTTATCTTTAATTCAGAGTTGACAATGGATGTCTTCCTCAGTTGCTTCTCCATCTTAATTTTTTTTTTTTTAGGTAGGATCACACCTTGAATCAGAAGCTCATTGTTTGGCTACACTGACCTGCTAGTGAGCCCCCAGGCCCCAATCTGTCTTCAATCTCCAGCATTGTAGTTACAATCACATGCCACCACATCCTGCATTTTATGTGAGTGCTGAGGATATGAACTCAGGTCCTCATGTTTACATAGCAAGCACTTTACCCATTAAGCCAGCTCCTAAGTCCCTTTTAATTCTATTGCAATATGCTTTTGTCTGTACCAGGTCCATATGCCCGTAGGTGTGCAAGCTATATGGTGGTGCTCATATTTTACTTCCTTATGGTCAACAGGATATCTTTCTGCAGAAAGCAAACAAGAGTCAAGAAACCACACTGTTTCTTTTTCCTAAAGCACTGCATCTTATGTTGCTCAAACTCTAAAACTGTGTGCACACATTTCTGAAAGTGCTTATTTCTCTTTTCTAAGTACACATGGTCAGCTGAAAAAGTCCACAAAGACGCCAGTTCTTTACATTAAAGCTGTGCCCTAGTTTATTCATTCTAAGTTTGAAGAAACAAGAAGCATAACAGAAAACTCTGCCAACAGTTACAGAAGGAAGGAATAGACAAGGGTCTATTTGTTTGAAAGATCTATTGTCTACAATGTTCCTGCCAGACAGGCTTCCCGGCTGTTGCACAACTGAATGCAAAATGCTTTCCTCACTTCCTCCCCAACCAGTTCACTCCTCCATGCTGAAATATGCATAACTGCAAGGTGGCTTAAGAAGATAAAACAAAAAGCTGAAGTGGGTGCTGGAGAAGAGGGGCCCAAAGCCCCAGGAAGAAGAGTGACTGATGCAAAGGGTTACTTTCTGAATATCTTCCCTGGGAACATTGGAGATTAATGGCTGTGTGTAGGAAGTAAGAATCTGTTGATATTTTAGTCACTTTTATGTACTCAGCGTATTTCTTAAATATAAAATGCCATAATTAAATGATTACTCAGAAGTGGACTATATTAGATTTTTGTGGATATTGCTTAAAATGGACTCCCACTTCTTTAGGCTTCTAGTTTAGAAAGTTCTGAGCAGATGACTTAGTCATGCACACAATATATTCCTTTTACATTGTGAAAAAGACTTCTGAGAAGAGTGATCCTTAGGGTTGTTCATATTTTTCTCCCTAATGCTTTTCATTTTCCCTCATAATATTCGTTTCGTTTATGTTTTATTTTAATTTATTATATATACATACTTTGATCATAGCCACCCCCCAGTCTTCTGATTACACAAGAAATTATGTAGCTGAATTTTAATAATCTGGTAGTACCTGTCAAGAAGGACTGACTTTAAGTAGGTCAGTGGCCACAGGGACATAAAAGTGACAAAGACGGCAACTGATAAAATTTCATGTCAAACAGTGAACATTTCAGATTTTAACTCAAGCTTTTCTGAGGGTTCAAAGAAAATGTGAATGCTGGAAAAATGACTCATCAATTAAGAACACTTTCTGTGTTCTTTCAGAGGATCTGGGTTCAATCCCTCACACCCACATGGTGGCCAACAACCATTTGCAACTCCAGTTCAAGAGATCTGATGCCCTCTTCTGGCCATTGTGGGCATTGCATGAAACAGTGGGCCCCTCTTCTCCAGCTCCCACTTCAGCTTTTCGTTTTATCTTCTTAAGCCACCTTGCAGTTATGCATATTTCAGCAAGGAGGAGTGAACTGGTGGGGGAGGAAGTGAGGAAAGCATTTTGCATTCAGTTGTACAACAGCCGGGAAGCCTGTCTGGCAGGAACATTGTAGACAATAGTGCAGGCAAAACGTCCATATACATAAAAAATAAAAATGCATAATTAACTAAAGATATAGGGTAGAAGTTCATTTCTACGTAGCATTCCAGGGTATTTCCTTCTGGAATGCACAGCCATACTTCCTGCTACTTGTCCAGATTTCTCTTTTTAAAATTTTTTTTATTTTATTTTATGAGTATTAATGTAATCTCTGGCACATAGGTAGGTGCACCCATGTTATGCAATGCCCTCCAATGTCAGAAAAGGACATCAGATCCCCTGGAACTGGAGCTATGGGTAATTGTCAGTTGCCACATTGGTGCTGGGAATCGAACCTCGGTTCTCTGAATGCTCTTGACTGCTGACATCTCTCTAGCCCCCAGATTTCTCTTATATTGCCTAGATACCCATGATTCTCACCTTTACAAATCTTACTCCCTTCTCCTGTCTCAGCTCACTGAATAGCATTCTTTTGGACAGTATTTTATTGACACCAGAATTGCAAAAATAGTACAGCATACTCAGCTGCCTTTCATTCATCTTCCTCTTACATGACTATCTTTCACAATCATAGAATCATGATCCAAACCAGACAATTAACCTAAGTACAACACTATTAACTAGAACACGAACCATATTGCTTTTCATTAAAACAACAAATGTCTTACTATCTCTATTATGTTCTTGTTATATGGACCAGTCATTCTCAGTACTTAAAATGAGTCAGTGTACAAAGAAGCAAAAATGGCTTTGGTGACCTCATGAAATTTACCTTCAAGACAGCACCACTGTTAAATATTACTTCGTGTAATGGAAGTCTAAATGTCAGATAGAGAAGACAGCCTTCAGCTGAGTGTTGACACACGCCACTCTTCCACATGAATGATCCCCACTGTGCTATTTTAGTTCTACATGTATGTTCCTTCAACACTCTTGGGCTCTGTAACGTGTCCTAAGTCTAAGATATGTTTGTGTAATAAAATAGCTATTTATGGTGGAATGCTTCATATTTTGCAAATCTCATTAGCTATGATGCCTGCTTTTCAAAGGCCTTTTATATATTATTTGTTATATAAATCTATAACCTCACAGAGATTTATCCAGTGTGCTTTATTGGCTTTATGGTAGGCACTGAAAATGTGGGCCAATGCTGATTCTCAAGGTCAAGTTCGCATTTACGTGATGGATATGTGATGACAAGGAACACTCAGTAACAATAGGTTGGTTGCTAAGAACCTTAAACTGTGGAAGATCCTTAGATTAATTAAGAATGAGGAAAGTAAACAGATGTGCCCCTTAAGGTTTACTACAAGCTCAGCTATCACATACCCCCATTGAAATCTTTGTTTCCCACACTGGAACATTCTTGTCATTTTTGTAACCACATGTTTATGTGTAACCACTTGCTTAACTACCACGTGTATGCTTCTGGAATCCCCTACATTGTTTGACTTCTGAATATAAGTTGACTATAAATTTCTCTACAAATGTGAGCTCAGGGCCGGTGTCATTATGGAGTAACAGTGATCCTCTTGTCAGCCACTGGCCTAAATGCACTCCCTCTCCTTCATCTGACCTGGCGGCTGGTCTCTTGACTCTCAGAAGTTTGCACAACAGATGATACTAACAGATATCATTACTGATCTCTCTATAGACCCTCCTTATAAGAAACTGAGTATAAATGCTTTCATATTCAAAATATTGGGTGGGATTGCTAACAGAGACGTGTTTAATAGAGACAGAAAGGGAGAGAGAAGGAAACACTTAATAAATAGGGAAGACTCTCATGCCCAGCAAATCTTGTAGAGCACAAAGCCACCAAATCCTCAAAAGCCTCAGATAAATCTACCTCAATGTTCATAGTCTTCATGTTCGAGATTAAAAAGACAGTTTGCCAATATTGCAATTCTGAGTTACTCCTTGAAAACTTTCTCTGCCTCTGCTAAAGACTTTTCCTAAAGACACTTGTCTAGATCTGCCTTCCACTTGCACAGTGTGCCACACACATGCACACACACACACACGTGAACACATACACATGCATACATCATGCATACAACAAAAGGGAAAGACACATATCCAGTTCTAAATTTGAATAATTTCTCTGTAAATGGATAAACTCAGTTTTATTAATCTATAGACATCTTGGCATCATCAAATCCTATTAAAATTTGCCAATGCCAATAAATACATATTCTCAAAGGCTAATCTTAAGCACCAATCAGTCCACTTTGTTGATGTACAGCATAATGATACCATAAAGGAGTAACCAAAGGTGAAAAATCAATTGAAGTAAATGTAGTATTTATGGAGAAACTCCTGTTCAAATGAATATCTTATTCTTTTTGTTGTTGGCTTTTTTTTGTAGTTTCTGTTTTTCGTTTGTATGTTTGTTTTGAAAAGACTCAATATGTAGGCCAGGCTGGTCTCACAGAGCCTCTGCCTTCCAAGGGCTGGAATTAAAGACGTCTGTCATCATGCCCAGTTAAATAACGAACAATATCTTATATACATGGATGTTTCTCCAGGAAACAAAGTTCTCCTGGTGCCAACCCTACAGAGTAGCTTTATTTTTTGTTTTTTATTTTTTTAATGAGAAGCAAAACAGGATGTTTCAGCGGCATTAATCTCAAAAACATTGGGATTCAGTCCCAGGTTTTTGTTACCCTAATATGCTACTTTCTGTATTTTCCACAGATCTCACAGGAAATGAATTTAATTCTTCCACTTCTCCTCTCTGTATACTAGATCACAAATTACTTTCCCTTTCTCAAAATAAGTTTCTTTTATTCCTTTAAGTGACTTTGGAGTACGTGGGCATTGTTATGTTATATTAAACTAAAAACAGAAAACTGATTCATTTTAGGGAAACTTTTATTCCATTTGGTGCCACTCAAAAAAATGTTACATTGCCCTGTGATCTCAAGGATGTGGAAAGGTTAAGAACAGTATTTATTAGGTTGTGTGAAGTTCCAGGTTTCATAGAGGCTTCTGTGGTCCTCAGCACAAAAAGGGGAATGATGCCTGTGGTGGGTGTTATATAACTTCTTTGGCTGATGTCCTGGAAACATCTAACACACTATTCTCTAGCAGGTGCTTTTGGTTGTGATTGTTTCCTGTATCCAAGGCTGAGAACAGAGGGCTATTTTCCATTTTTGGAGGATGGGGGCAAAACCTGGGGTGATTATAAATAAACTTACTGGTGATAAATGCATCACAGGTTTCTTGTTTTGTGTTGTTTTGGAGACAGAGTATCCCTGTAACCCAGGCTGCCCTTGATCTTCTGACTCTGTTGGTTTCCCAGCTTCTGTGTGTGCCACCACACCCAGCTAGACAATTTTTATTCTAAGCAAAAGGGAACTGATCTGTGTGCAACTTCGTGAGTATTCCTACAAAATATTGGGTTTTGTTTGTTTGTTTGTTTGTTTGAGGGAAAGGTTTCCTATGCCCTTGGCTGAGGGCATAGTTTGGGGGAAATGACTGAGGTTTCCTGAAGATTAAACTTGAAAACAGAGAACTACCTCCAACTTCCATCTAACACAAGGGTAACCAATTTTCTAAGTTCCTGGGGACATTCTATCACACACATTAAGACACATACATATAATCACTGCTCAGAGCAACGCAAGCATACTGTCCTTCCCATGCTCACAAATTGCACCATTCTACAGTTTGTTCCAAGATGGTCTTCAACCACTTTGAACACTTTGTTGTTTATTTGTGATGTAAGAAGCACATTTATAGTGCATCATGTGCTTTGGCCCATCCTGTCAGTCCTGACCAAATAAAACATGTATTTGGCTCCAGGCAAACCTTAATCATTTTGAGTTGGATGAGGCAATTCATGTCAAATAAAATATAAATGCTAGTCTAATAAAGCATATGTTCCCACCCCTGTATTCCCCATCTCAAGAAATGCTGTCATCACCCGTTCAACCTCGGTGTCAGAAAGTTAAATAGATACCCTCAATTTCTTCTGCATTATCATTCATCATCATTCAACCCAGATCCATGTCTTCAAAAGCTGTGCAAATTTTGTATCTCTACTCCAAAATATATCGAATATATCGAATACATCTGCTTCCCTCAATCCTGCTATTAAAGGCCTCCTAAATAATATTCTATTTCTCTCTCTCTCTCTCTCTCTCTCTCTCTCCTATAATTCATTTCCTGTCAAGAAGCAAAAAGTTCTATTTCAAAATATAAATCAGGGGCTACAAAGGTGGCTCGTGCATTAGGACCTGAGCTTCTTTTGGTTTGTTAGCATTAAGAATCGCCCTCACATTAGATTTCTGAAGCAGGTATATCTTACACTTTCTGCTTTCTAAAGATCTCTAATCAATAAAATATAATATCTGTCCTAACTGGTCCTGATGGCATCTTTTGACTGACAAAACTGGTTCTATCCAGAAAAATTAATCTAAGCTCCTAAAAGCATAGTTATTTCTGAAACACAGGGCTCATCGTCCCTTTGTTAGAAGTCTTTTGTTGTATATAGCTTCTCTGCTTTCTAAAAATACTTTGCATTGGGAAACAATCTATGCATAATGTATTTATATATTTATTTAGACAATGTATTTTTATCTTTCCTGATCTATTTATCTATACATTCTGATCATATGTTTAATTAAGTTTATACTTTAATGTTTTGTTTGAAACCAAATAAAATACAGCACTTTAGTGATATTTATGATCAGAGATCACTTTTATAAACCTTCACTTGACACTCCTACTAGTCATGCAGAAAGAGACTCTATTTGGTAATTTTTATAAACCTTTCCATCACTCTTGTTATAGGATTGCTCTGTAAAATAAATTAGTAAATATATAGTCAATTATGATAAATTTGATATGATACTCTCAAATTTAATGGCATTTTAGAAATAATTTAAATAGTTTTTATTTTGTTTAATTATGGGGTTCATTCAAAAGAGAACAAGCTGTAGAAATCCTGTGATGAATTCAAACACAAATACAGTTTGCTCCAGTTCCACCATGCTATTGTTTTTATTAGTTCTTTGGGGGATTCTATTCTGTTTTATTTTTCTTTCTGTTTGGTGTGTTTATTTTTTCCTCCTTCTTATAAACATACAATTCTGGGGGCTGGAAAGATAACTTAGAGGTTAAGCGCACTAGCTGCTCTTGCAGAGGACCAAGGTTTGATTCCGAACACCCACAAGGTAGTTAACAACCATTCATAACTCCAGTTTCAGGGGATCTGATGCCGTCTTCTGACCTCTGTGGGCACTGCAGGACATGGGTGCACTTACATACATGCAGACAATGCACTCACCCACATAAAATAAAAATAATAAATAAAATGTTTAAAAAAATAAATATATACTTCCTACCCAATATCTTCTTATGGGACTCAAAGAATAAAACTCGTTTGAAGAATGCAGGTTTGAGATTAAGCGAATTTGCCAACTGATTCTCACTCTGTTGAAAAGAAGCAATGATTTTATTTCTCAAGATAAAATATCTATAATTTAAAAACAGGTTGCCAATCTTGATTCAGGTTTCAACCCTAGTCAACTATTCCTACGCCACGACTTTCAGTCTTTTTGTTGGAATATATTGGCACCAAAGAAAATACCCAAGGCAGTATCAGGAACAGGTCCACAGTGGCGATGGTCCCCGATACCTTGACTTTCTTGGATACACATGCAGAGATGGTTGGCCTGGATTGTTTAACTTCTAGGACATAGGAACAAAAGATGTATGGCGCCATATTGAGGAGGAAGAAAGGGAGAAGTCATAAAAGCAAGATGGTAATTCAAAATGATTAAAACTACAGTGAGAACTGATCGAACTCAAGATACTCAGATAAAGAGCTGTTCCCAGACCTCAAATCTAGTAGGTTGGAAGGAGAAATGCAGGAAAGGAAATTGAGCAGCAGTAACTGCAGAGAACAAGGGAAGGAAAAGAACTGAAATTCATGTCATCACTGGGAGTGATAACTTATTCTACGTCCCTTACCATTACCACTGCAAGCCAGTTCTGAGACGTCACCTTGAGGATTCTCTTGGGTGCCACTTACAGTGGGAAGCCTTTCTTCCCCCACTGTTTCTCTCATGTAGTCCTTCTGTCTACTCTTCAGGTAGTTTGCCTCCTGGGCTCTTAGCTCTCTTCCTCTCAGTTAAAGCTTTTGTTTGCCTGAGACTCAAAGAGTAGAAGGAAACAGGACAAAATACTTGGTTGAATACACTTAAGTAGATGTTCTAAAATAATCAAGCAATGTTATTGATTATATGAAACTCAGAGGAACTGCGAGAGCGGGATGATCTCTGAAACTCTGCATAAGAAATGCACTAATGCGTTTTAGAGTGTTTGACTTCAATGTACTTTCTTTAGCATAAATATAATAAATAAAATAAAAATAAAATCCTTACCAGCAGTCATTGGAAACCACATGCTCTCTTATTTAGAAAGCTGGATATGTTTATGGAAAGTCAGACAGTACATGGTTAATCCAATAAGTTGTTTCATTGGTTGGAGTTGGTAAATATATAGTAAGACTTGTGCATAAGACAATGTTAAAATGGTGTGTGTTTATAAATGAGAGTGATTCTGCCAATCTCACCATTATCTGTCTAATGATGACATATATATGCCATAATCAAGTCAGGCTTTTCATCCCATTTTCTTATAACAAATGCACATTCTTTGACACTGTTTGGAATTAAATTAAAGATGTTTACAATCATAATTGCAAGTGAAAACACATTACTTAATAAGAAGTAAACCCTTCTTTCACTCTCAATCTGTTCTGACCAAATGAGGAAGTAGACCCAGACCTGAAATACCATAAAACCACTTAAATCTTCTATGCACTGAGTGAGTGCTGGCAAAATAAAATCTTGATGAATGGTTCCCTCAGTTCACTAAAACAAAGCTCTCAGAATGCTGGATGGGGCAACTGCTAAAGGCTTAACCAAGAAAAATAAATAAAATGCTATCCTAAGATTAAAATTTTCACGAAAACCATAAAAATTCAGATGTAATAACTAGGGGGAAGGTGAACTTCCTTCCAGTGACGAATAGGAAAGTGATGACAAGTTGAGTATTCTGGACTTCGTGCTAGCAGGCAAAAGAGAGAGAAAAAAAATCTAAGGAAATGCCTTAATGAATAGATGATTTTCCCACCACTGCTATAAACTAATGATATAGTTCAGATAATAGAAAGAGCTGTGGAGCTCCCTCACAGCTCAACCTAGGCATAAATGGAAAACCATGCTTTCCTCTTAGAGGTCACAAAGTTGAAAGACTTGAAAGTTTATAAAAACAGCAATATTTACTTTAAAAGAGGAATCATGAGTTGAAAGTGAAGAGGATACTCCTGCACCCCATTTTGCCCTACAGGACCACTCTGTGATCCTCATCTCAAACTTAAGTCATCCTTTGCCTTCTCTTTCTTACCATCCATCCGTGTGTTCCATAGTCTATAGATTTCATTGGCCTGTCATGACAAATGGTTGCTAGAAGGCAGATATTTAGAGAACGTCTGCTGGTGAATTAGTTATGTTTTCTCTTGCTGTGTTAAGATCTCTGAGAAAAACAACTTAATGGAGAAAGAGTTTATTTGGCACAAGTTTGAGGATATAGTCCATCATGGTAATGGAGTCCTGGCCACAGGATTAGAGGCAGATTATCATGTTATAACTACAGTCAAGAAGCAGAAAACCATGAAGGTCCATGCTCAGATTTTTTTTTTCCTTTTTTTTCTGCATTCCAGGACACAAGTTCAGAGAATGGAGCCACTCACTTTTAGATTAATAAAAATAATAGTCTATTCTTTATAGTATGGTCAGAGGCTTGATCTTGTCAAGCTGGCAATACTCATCATTACAATTGGGATGCAGCTTATAACAGAGGAGGGGAAAAAAAGCACAAATTACTCAGCTACTGTGAGGCCATAGAAGAATTTCCTGATTTAAATATAAAAACAATGTGGCAGGTATCTATAAACCAATTAGGTGAAAGGCAAACATGTATGCACAGATTTTTATATATGTGTTGGTGTGTATATACCTGTGGGTATATGTGTTGTCTATAGATCTGTATGTTCATTGGGGTGCATTATGAGCCTAAATAACCGACTCAGAGAGAAGTCTACATATGTGTCTGAGAAATGAAATACAGAGCCTGTTTATGGGGGAGAGCATATATAAGGATGGGGCTAGAGACAAGGCAGAACAAGATAAAACAGTTCCTTGAATCTGTGTCAAGGATGTAGTTCACCCTCAGTCCCAAGTCCCCCACCTAGTTCCATGTAATTGTTACAGGGACTTGGGTCTCATAAAATGTCACACTGGTTGTACCACGCTGTGGATGAATCACAAATGGATCTCTGTCTCTGACTACCTTGCAGACCAAAATTTGTAACTGTCTGTTGAACATCTTCCACCAGGCACTTAAAACTCAAAGTAGCTATAAGCAAACTCATTATTTGCTTTCCAGAATGTGTCCTTCTATCTCTAATCCACCTTGAGGAGTGGCACTACTCTAAAGCCATCACTCAAGCTAGCTGTCTTACAATCACAATTCTTTCTCTCCCTTTAACCACTAGCTTATAAGCTACTCATCAGCTTGGGCAAATGTGTCTCTCCTTTCCCACAGGATTCTTCCTTTTGATTCCCATATCAGCTCCTTCCTATAGTACCACAGTGAATCTGCCTTCAGTCTCTGAAGCACAAAGAAGCCCCCAGTCATCTTCATCTCTTATCATTTCCACTCTTTAGCAAGATCCCAAACATCCTATTTTTTTTTCCTAATTGGTACAGGAAGAACAAGAGCTTGGGTTTTATACCTGAGTTGAGTTCTTGCCTTGATACCCACCATCTGAATTTCTTGAACAGATTTCTTGCATCTTTTCTTTTTTACATACATCCACTATATTCTTCTGTAAGTAGTTCACTCTCAGATTTGATTAGACAATGTATAAAAAGAATTAGAACAAGAGCAGGCCCATATTCCAAGATTTTTATAACCTAACTTAATTTACCTTTTCATCATTGCCTATTATTTTTTCCACCAACATTTTTAAAAAGATACTTTATTTATTATTTTATTTTATTTGTATGAGTGCATTGCCTGCATGTGTATAAGTGTACTTGTGTCATTCAATGCACACAGAGGTCAGAAGAGAGTTTCGAATACCCTAGAACTGGAGTTACAGATGGTTGTTAGCCTCCATTTGCATGCTGGGAACCAAACCCAGGTCTTCTACAAGAACAGCCAGTACTCTTAAAGCATGTTTCATCTCTCAAACCCCTCCACCCAATCCCGTTATCTAATCATGTATGCTAAGTCTCTCTTTTCCAAAGTTAGTGTGTTGGTTGGTTTTTGTCAACTTTGTATAAAGTAAAGTCACCTAGAGAGAGGGAATCTCAACTGAGGAAACTTCTCAGTTTATGGGGCATTTTCTTTATTGCTAATAGATATAGGAGGGCCCAGCCCACTGTGGGCAGTGCCACTCCTAGACCTGAGCTGTATAAGTATCTCAGCAAGCCAAGGGAAACAAGCCAGTAAGCAACATCCCCCAATGATCTATGCTTCGGTTCCTGTTTCTAAGATCCTGCCTTGAGTTCTTGCCCTGACTTCCCTCAATGATGAATCGTGACCTAGAATTCATAAGCTGAAATAAACCCTTTTCTCCTCAAGCTAGTTTTGGTCAGTGTTTTGTCACAGCAACAGGAAACAACTAGAATAGAAATTGGTACCCAGAGAATAGGATCTTGCTATGATAGTCCTGATCATGTTGTTTGGGGGAGGACTGCAGAACTTTCAACTAGAAAAACGATTGAATAAGATGAATGGGCTGTTTTGCGAGAATTTGCAAGATAATGCTGAAAATGCTGAGAGAAGGAAAGACAATAGAGACCTGGCTTAGGAAGTTTAAGAGGGAAGCAGAGACTCTGCTTTTGTGATATTTTGAATTGAGAAACCCTGGTTTTAGGTCAGCTGGGGCCGAAGAATCAGCTGCAGTTAACAAAAGGCCAGCATTATTGAAGTGTAACCTTTGCTTTCCTAGCTAAAAGGTTAGCTGGAAATGAAAAGGCAGCTGTGATTAAGAAGAGTCTAGCAGAATAGTGAAATCTTCTGGAAATTGTTTCTTCAGGGTCATCTCATAGAAGTTGTGGCCTAGTGAGAACCAAGGCCAGACATAGAGTTGGTAGCCAAATTTTATAATGTGTAAGAGTTTCCTTCTTGACAATGCTTTTGAAGGCATGACAGGATCATGGTAAACACTTCAGGCCTAGCACTCTGAAAGGCCAGGAGAAGCCATCAGTGAAGGTGAAGCCTCAGTTTCAGTGGCAACCCCAGGATTGAAGGGGTCATGGAGAGAATCTGAGGCTTGGCACTATTTGAGGTTAGATGAGGCCAATAGCGAAGGTAGAGCCTTAGTTGCAGTGGAGACCCCAGCATATTGGAATCCAGGATTTCTAGATGACCACTAAAGACAATGACAGCTGGGAGTGGTGCCAGCCTGAACTTAGGAGATGAGCTGTGTTTGCTGAAGATGCAGAGCTGGAGAAGTGGAACTGCCTAATACTTTAAGAGCTCAGAAGATCATGAGTAAATCCCAGATGTTGGACATTCAGCTACATTGCTGGAATTTGATTTTGCTTAAGTGTGCCAAGTTATTCCCTTTTGAAATAAGAAAGTATGCATCCTCTTTTGATTTTACAGGAACCCACAGTTAAGAGACTTTGGAAATTAAAAGAGAATGTAGACTTTCAAAGCATTGAGAATTAACAAGAAAGGAAAGATCACAGTTTAATAGTGATATACTTGTGTGTTGCGTTGATAAGGAGTCAATTGTTTTGGACATTTTTTGTCTACTTGATACTAATTAGAGTCAGCTGGGAAGAGGGAACTTCAACTGAGAAGTTTCCTCCATCAGAATGACATGTGGCCATGTCTATGGGGAATTTCTTGATTGCTAATGGATGTGGGAGAGCTAAGTCTATTGCGGGCAGTGCCATTCCTGGAGAATTAGACCTGGGCTGTATAAGAAAAGTAGCTGAGCAAGCCAAGAGGGAAAGTAAGCCAATAACCATTGTTCTTCCATGATCTCACTTCAGTTCCTACCTCCAGGTTCCTGCCTTTCTTCAGTGTCCTTTGGAAGTATAGCATGCAATAAACTTTTCCTTTGCAAACTGTTCCTGATCAGAGTATTTTTATCATAACAATAGAAAGTAAAGTAGAAAAGTTATTATGTAAGTTGTCATAAAAGTACCATGTCCTAGAACATTCTTTTCTAATTTGCTTGATTAAATTCTGTCCATCCTTGAAGACGGATTCAAAGCGACCTTTAACTAAACACTTCTATGACTGTCACTCATTTCCTTTTCCTTATTGACTACACCTTTGGTGAGATCCTATACATTGTATTAATATGTCTATGTAGACTTTTTATTTCTTGGGATTGAAGGTTCATTGGAGATAACAGCAATCTTTCCCCCTGGGTTTTCTCATAGGACAAATTTAGTCAACATTTTCAGAAAATAACTGACAGGTTCCAAGAAACACATAATGAAGAACATTCCAGGCTGAACAAAGGAAGTGATGTTGGGAATCATTAACATGTTTTTGACTCCTGAAAATTCAAGGTCACAATGAATGAGACACGTTTTTAAAAGGCGAACTTGTAATAGCAGTTTCTTAAACCTCTCCAATCCCAGGAAGATGACCAGCCTCTTATTTCCAAATGCAAAATGTAAAGGGGTTATGCTAAATGATCCCAGTCAGGGGAAATTAGAGGGAAAAGACTGTCCTGGTTTAATTTCTGGTGCTGTTATAAAATACCCTGACAGAAAGTCACTTAGGGGAGAAAAGCTTTATTCAGAGTACAATTCCAGGTCTAACACTGGGGGAAGTCAAGACAGGAACTTGATGGAGCTAATCCCATCCATACTCAAGGGCAGAAAGTAATGAATGCCAGCATCCCTTTTTCTAGTCAGCTTGCTCTCTATACTTATGCAATCCAGGATTTGCTGCCTAGGGAATGATACCACCTATAGTGGGCTGGGATCTTACATATCAATTAGCAAAATCAAGACAATCCTCCCAGACATATCTATTTCATTGCCAACAGTCTAGATGACTGAGAGTAGAATTCTACTGTTGGCAATGAAAGCTAACCATCATAGCAATCTTGACTAACTGGGAAAGGAGAGGACTGGACTATTTCCTAGAGATGTCAGGACATTATTTTTCTATGATTAGTTTAACAAACTGGGTGATTTAAAACAACAGAAATTTGTTTCTCAGTCAGTTCTGAAGATGAGCTTGAAATTAAGGCATCATCAGGGTCATGGTCCTCTGAATGCTCCAGGACAGATTCTACATCATTCCTTGCTCTGCCTACTGGCACAGGTGGCAGTCCTTGGCATGTTTTGGTATACAGATGCATGACTCTATGCTCTGTCCTGTTGAAATATCGTTTTCCCCATTTGTGTCTGTATTCTCTCAGGGCATTTGCTTCCTGTGAATGCTTGTAATTCTTAACTTCGTATAAGCTCACCACTTGTGCTGCATACACGACTCCACCTTAGCTTATAGTTTAATCATATTTGAAAAGATCATATTTCCACATAGTGTCATACTCACAGGTACTACGGATTGGGATTCTAAAGACATTTTAGGGAACTCAATATATACCACATTGGGAAATAAGGTAGAAGGGAACCAGAGTTCTGCTCCCCTTCAACACTCAGAATACAGGGTAGGTCTGTGGAAGCTGGTCTGTATCAGTGCCAACATTAGTGGCTAAATGTCACTGAACACATTTGTTGTGGCAGTGCCTGAGACAGAAGGCACAGCTAAGAGCATCCAGAACCAAGAGAGGCACAATGAAATTGACTCCACTCTGAATGAATGATTAATCTCTTCTTCAAGCTACCCTGTCATCATGAGCCAGACGCTAATGCATGATTCCAGTACAAGCAAAGTCAATTCCTGAGTTTATGGCTAGTATAGCAAATGGGGAAATTTTTAGATCATTTATGGTGAGTGAAAACATAAAAAGAAGTAGTAATTCTGATATATAAGTGGTGTGACAACTTCAGATTCACTCCATAGATAGGATAATGAAGAAGTCATTAAAAGGAATGAAGTCACTGGAATAACAACAAGAAGCTATTTCCCTGAATGCATCTTTCCCTTTGTTACATGACTTCTGGGTAGGATGCTATTGGCAAACCAAAAATATGGAATAGGAAACAGTTCTTCTAGACTTTAGAGATTTAGATCTGTTATTTGACTTGAGTATTAAGTTTACTCTGTACCCATTTACTTATCTATCCCTTAGGAAATAAATGTAAAGATCAAGGTATAATTAATTATGCACTGATGGAGAAGTGTTAGCACCAGAGCTTCTACTTTAACATTCACATGAATCTAGCTGTTCTCTGCAGCTTTTCATCAAACAGAGTCTCTGAATGCAACAAAAACCCATCGGTTATGAGCCCAGGACTGCCAGCAACATGGCAATGATTTAATATCACAATCTTTGACCATGCCCAAAGGTGGAGGGTTTCATGTCCCCATTAGGGGGTACTGAGCTACGTGACAGGGCATTTCATGCCTTGTTTACCATCTAAATGATAACAGTGTCATCAAGTCCCAGGGGCTGACCTGTTCTCTCTGGTAGCCTACACTGCATGTAACCCACAGATCAGCTGCTCTGCAGACCAAGAAATAACCCCTTCTAAGGAAACAGAAATTTGCTAAGACACTTGAGTTTTCTCTTAAACTCTTCTAGAAATGTCATCTCGATTGAAGACGAGAGGACATTAAGATAAGCCAGGCACAGAAAAACAAAACACATGTATATGAATCTAAAGAAAATTCATGTCAAAGAAGAGTCAAGAATCTTTATTACTAGAAATGAGGAAAGGAGGAAAAGGAGGGTGAGAGGGACTTTAGATAATGAGTAGCAAGTTATTGTTAAATCAAAGGAATGAGTGCTAGTATTTTAAACAAAACAGGAAGGCCGTCGTCTATAGAAACCTATTATACTGTTTATGAAGAACCAGAAGAGTAAACCTGAAGGTGCTAAATACTAAGAACTAATTATGTACAAGGCAATGAAAATAGTTATTGTCCCGATTTGATCATTACACACTGTATATATGAACTAAACTATTACACAGTGTTCCACAAATATGTCCAATTATTATTCATCAAAAGAAAGAAAAGACCTAAGTTCTAAGATCTAAACACATAAACAGAAAATCACAGAAAATTTTTAGCATCAATTATGAGTTGTTAAATTGTTTTATAAAGGGTCCTAGACCTAAAAGACAAAAAAAAAAAAAAAAGCCAGCAAGTAGATCATGTATTTCAGTACTCTTAAAGAGAGGCTAAAAACTGGAAAGCTAAGAAAGTACAAGTTTCTGTGCTCTTCATAAAAGTTCAGTGTTAAAGGAGCTAGAGAGTTGGCTCAGCAGCTAAGCACACTGGCTGATCTTGCAGAGGACCTGGGTTCAGTTCCCAGCACCCATGTGCTGGCTAACAACCATCCTCAACTATAGTTTGAGAGGATCTGGTATTCTTTTCTGACTTCTGCAGGCCATGCACACACAGGTGCACTAACATGTATGCAAAACACTATTACATATAAAATAAATAAATACAATTCTGTAAGTTAAGCATTAGAATTTTCTTGAAACTGAGAGGAAGAAAGATGATCTGGCACTTTCAAAGTGACTCTGCACACTGTCTCAGTTTCAGCATTCAGTTTTGGAAATACATACCCTAGACCAAAATTTTTTTGAATTTTATTTATTTGTTATTATTTCATGTGTATGAGTATATTGCCTGTATGTGTGCAAGCATACCCAGGTAGTGCAATGCCTGTAGAGGTCAGAAGAGAGTATCAGATCCCCTGGAACTAGAGTTACAGAGGTTTGTTAGCAGCCATGTGGGTGCTGGGAATCAAACCTGGGTCCTCTACAAGAGCAGTCAGTGTTCTTAACCACTGAGCCGTCTCTCCAGCCATGTGTTTAGCTTTCTTAACCTTTTATTCTTTCAGACACACACAATCAGCTGCACACCTAACACAGATTCAGTGGTCTGTTCAGTAATGAGACTCTTTTATTGTTATTGACAGAGAAAGCTCTGTGAGTACAGAAGCAAAATACAAATTTGAATTGCCTATAGGAAAGAAAGTATATGGATGTTCTCTTTGAGGGCAAAACCAGTGGTTTTCTTCTATCCTAAGCATGACTATCACATGCCATGGCCATGAACTTGAAGGCGTCTTTGTCTATGGAAAGATTATAATTCTTTTTGGTTACTCCCTTGAAATAATCTGCTTTTCAGATTTCTATCACAACAGAGACCTAAAAGATCCTCATTTTACAAAAGTACCCCTGATAGTTAAGTCTTTACAACTTTGAAGAAATTAGAAGACAGAAAAGGCATTGGATAAAAATAAAAGATAAACATTTGTGGTTTCCCTATCAACAGAAAGGAGTATGTAATACTTTTCAAAATTTACCCTATAAAATCTAGAGAATCCTAGTAGTGGAATAATCACCTTTTGTAATCTAACTTTCTCTTTCCTCATTTAGACATAGGACTTAAAAGTAAACATTAAAACATTTTCATATAAATTCAAAGTTTTCTGTGATTTTAAGTATAGCAATATCTCCACATAAGATACTTTCAAGAGACATTTTTAGATTCTCCATCACACTGTAAGAACAGGCTCCCTTATATCATATAACTTGGTACACATTTTAGTTTGCTTAGAATCATTTGTATCTGTTGACTTGATAGGCTTATGCATAGCCCTTTCTTGGACTCTCAGAAGTGACTTGACTAAAATTATTAATTCTATGGTCACCTTGATTCTAGTAAATCTTTAAAAGGTCCTACTCTGCCTGTATTTTCCCCAGAACTCACCTCTACTTCCTCAAGTCTCTCCTTCTTTGTTCATTGAGAAAACCTGGGTCCCAGATAGAATTCAAAAGAGATATAACAGTTATTAGAAAAATATCCTCACACAAATTAGTAAACTCTACTTATAAACTCATAAGTGATAAAGTACCAGAATTCTACCCAGTGGTTCTTCTAAACACGTTTTACATGGTTGCTTGCCTCACATCTATTTATTTGTGCCTGTTAGCTAACAGATTTTTAATATTGCTCCTGAGTTGGGTATAGTGGACAATTCTGTACTCAGGAAGATGGACCAGGCCCAGTCTATACATCTGGCTGTACTGATCATGGGAAACTCATCTTTTGCTGCTGTCAATTTAGGGGTAAACACTAGCCCAATTTTTACGAATGAGATATAAAGGCCACTCTGGTGGGGATTAAGATGGGGTGTTACAAGACTTCTTGAAATTGTTTTCCTCCATAATAGAAACAGATACACAAGAAAAATCTGTTTCCTTTTGGACTTGGTCAAGTTGTGAAAGTGTCTGAATAGCAATAGTCTTCTTTATAAGTGATCAGGGGTCCTCGCACTCACTTCTGATGGCTTCTTGTTCCGGGCATCACTGCAGTATCCAGAAATCTTAACAAAGAACAACACTCTGAGGTCCAAAACTCACCAGCTCTGAGCTTATCACATGTTTCCAACAGAGTTAAATGAAAGTAACTTAAATTAGAGAAAATATCTAAATAGGCCAGACTCAGTAACATTACAGGAAAAGCTGGATGGAGTGAGAACGTATGGGAAGATCTATGGCATGCCCAGAGTCAGAGCGATGCCATGAGCTCCTTCCTAGGAAACCACCCAATGAGGAAGAAAATAAGACTCCCCTTATCGCCAAGAGATGATGCACACATCTGCTAATTAGAGAAGAAAGTGCAATGAGGCTGCAAACAAAGAGAAAACTGCTAAGTAAACAGTTTTCAGAAGCATATGCAGTAAAACATGTGTTTTTAGAGACCTTGGGTGTAAGTTTAAAATAGAGAGATATATTTTCATTAAAAAAATCAGATTGAGATTACTTTCACAGTTTAATCCTGAGATCATACAGAGTAGGATGGCTGGGTGTTTTAATTCAGCAGTAGTAAAGCTATTTTTAATCTCAGTGATAGTGAGGATTGTGAGCTGTCTTCTTCCCACATGACTTTCCCAAGGGCTCATTATTCTTCTTTTCTCAATATTATAGACTCATGTAGTAGCCCAGCAGAGTTTGTCAAAGCTTAGAGGCATCATCAAAAACTTGGAGAGATATACCTTTTTGAGAGGAAGCTGTATAGGAGAGTTACACAAACCCAAACAACTTGCTAAACAATTGTAAAGAATCTGTATGCATATTATTTGATCTCCAGGGCATTTTGTACAGATTTTCTGAAATGCAGCACATACTGTGAGACTTGTGAGTGCACCACCTCACTAACTAGCAGGGGACACCACACAAAATATGCATCAGCTTTACCTTCTAAAGTGAAAAGGATGCATTGAAGTTACCGAGGTTATAATTTGGATATTAAATGGCCCCCAATGGCTCATATACTAAAGACTTAGTCTGAGGTGATTAAGAGATGATGATGTAAGGTCTGGGTTCAAGAGACACAGCAGACAAATGGACCAGCACACTGGGAGTTAATAGGAACAGTTTATTAAGGGCACAGGGCTGGCCTTCCTAATTGGGAAAGAGAGAAGATCAGCAGGGACTAGCTTTTTCCCAGGAGTGGAGAAAATGCTAGCCCCCTCATCTTGGAGGCTCAGGCTGTGGGAACCGGGCTTGCATGCCTGGCTCTAGATCAGGATGGAGAAGCTCCCTCAGGGAGAGTGTGAGAGGCTAACTCTCCTGCGAAGGGAGAGATAAGCCCCTCCTAGCTGGTCAGTAGGCCTTTTTATGGAAAGGGGGTTCCCATAACATTTGATTGATGCTTAAGGTAAGCTTTTGGCCAAGAAGGAATACATTTTTTACAGATGTTTGTGAATTCTGGGTTGGGAATCTTATATATTCAAGAAGTTGCAAAAGTCAGTTCCTTTTTATCTGTGGGCTCTGGGAGTCTGGCTGGAGTCACCAAGGTGTCTGTCCTGGAACTGCTTGGTGGGGGGAGGGGGGTTCCTTCAGTCACACCTTACAGGTGGGACTGTTAGAAGACAGGGCAAGAAGGAAGTTAGAACAACAGAAGTTAAGCCTTTAGGTGCTCAGTGTGTCCTAGAAGGAGATGCTGGGGTGCTAGCCACTTCCTCTCTCTCTTTCTCTAGCTTTTCCTGGTCACCATGAAGTAAGCATCTTTGTTCCAGTACATATTCCTACCAAGATGTTCTGTCTGCCATAGGTCCAAAATGGTGGACCAATCATAATCTGAAACAACTGAAACTGTGAGCTGCAATAAAAATGTCTTCCTTGTAAATAGATTAACTGAGGTATTTTGTCACAATAATGAAAAGCTGACTAACACAATTTGGCATGGGAGTCATTCATTCCTGACATATCCACTGATGTATAATTTAGAAAATAAGATGAAAGAGAGAAGTAACAGAATCATAATTTCTAGCCAGGAAATGCTATCAGCTCAAACAATTCAGTCATAAATTACTCATCCAGTGTGTTTGGTCTTTTTCTTGTAGACTTCACACTCATGAACAGTTTCTGTGGTCAGAAACCCATTCCTGAAGCTCAATCCAAATTCCTTCCCTAACGCTTACCATGATGCTTTATGGTGCATTTCACAGCACGAGGTTGGCCACACTCATTAGGAGGTAGGCAGGGAGTGACTATCCCCCTCCTTCTCTTACCATGCAACACAGCCAGAGGTCTCCAGACCCTAGCAGCACACCAGCTCCCAGGTGTAGCAGATTAGCTCTGGGCTAGTCTCCTCCTGTTTCATCTCCTCTCCCACATCCCTCTCTTCATTTCTTTATGACCCTGCAGGCAGTTTAGCCTGCCTCAAGTACCAGCTAACTATGATTTAAAGTACTAACCAAAAGAACTTGAAGTTTAAAAGAAAAGTCTAGAAACCTTTCAAAGGTCAAAGACTGAAGCTATTCCAGGCATCATAACAAAAGGTGGAAAAAGTCATTTTGGCTAGGAGCTTCCTTAAAAGAACAACAACGAGAAGCTGCCATATGATGGCCCATCATCATTATCTTATCAATCTAAATTTCTCAGGAACACACTAACTCACTATCAGAACCAGAAGTTTTTGTGGCATATCAGGGTCAACATGAGAGACCAATATCTATCTGGAGAGCTGTCTGAAAGGCAAAGCTGAAGAGAAAACTTGAACAACAGACTCAAGCATGGAGATCAAGGAGAGAAGTGGACACCAACAAACAGTCTTCGGAGGTCTGCCTCAGGCAGTAGAATCCATTTGCTGATCATCAAGATGACCATGAGGAGCCAGACAGGTGAGGCAGGCAATATAGTGCTACTACGTTTTTTTTCACACAAGAAGTATGGTCAGTTCTAAAGGGACAAAGCCACCGCTCTGCGAGGTAGGAAGTATGGACAAAGTTTACCAGTGACATGGTTTGAGAGAAAGGTTATTACCTAGATGTTCATTGATATTAATTTATGGTTGATTGATAGGTTTTAGAAAGGAATAGAAAATCCAACAACCCACTAAGAATAGTACAACATGGTAAAAATCATAAGAACTTTGTTTTTTTAAATTCTGGAATACAGAATCTAGAACAGGAAGTAGTACATTTTGTTTGTGTAGATATTCATGAACTTTTACAACAAAATTTTCAGATATAGATCTTCAATGATTATTTTCATAACCATCAGAAGGAAGGAAATATTTTCCTTAAGACATTAGGGAGAGTGTACCAAAAGCAAAAGACAGCTTCTTAAAATACAAAAGGCAGACAAAAAAAGATGAAACTTTGCATGTTCCCATGGAGATGTGTAGATAATTTGAGAGAAACACTGTATTGAGAATATCAGTATAAAAAGGCATTTTTTTTTCCTCAAATTTGATTAGTATTTTCTAGACATTCTGAGCAGTATCTTCCCATATTTTTCACTCTTTCGCTTTTTAAGTTGTGTGCCTTGGTGTATATGTGAGTGCACCTGCATGTGTTTGGGCGAGTATGTGTATTTAGAGGCAAAAGGAAAACCTCAGACATTGTTCCACAGGAACGCCTTTCTACTTCCTTTGAAACAGAGTCCCTAGTGGCCTGGAGCTCACCAATTAAGCTAGACTGGCTGGCCAGTGAGCCCCAGGGAGTGTCCTGTCTCCTCCTCACATATGGTGACAGTCACCCGAAGGACTATGCAGTCAGCTACCCTGTTTTTGTCAGGGCCAACTCCAGTAAAGCTCTGCAGTGGTTAGAGAAAGGCAAAGCTTTCAAGGCTAGAAGCCCTCTCAATAGGGTTACCATGTGTGAGTCACCATGTCTGTAATTTTTATACAGCTTCTAAGAATCCAACTCAGATTTCATATCCTCATGCTTAGAAGGCAAACACTGTACCAACTAAGCCATCACTTCAGCATCCATATTGTTTATTGTTATTTCCTGCACCTAAAGCATCCTCCAATATAAAGTTGGAACTCTTTAATTACTTCATGCACATGTAGTTGAATGAAAGCGTGAGTGAGTGAAGGGGTCTCCCTGGTAACTGAACAGTTCATCTTGAAGGGTCTAAGGTGTTGAGCATCTAAAATCTCAGCTTATTGCAAATGACAGATTAGAATCATAAAGAAGAAAGTGAGCTGGCTTAGACCTAAGTCTATAACTATATTTATGAAGCAAGGAACTGAATTGTAGATTCCCATGCTATCTCAGAAAAAGGTCTGATAATGGTTTGTTTTAGCAGCTTGTTAAATTGTAAAAGCTGACTGTCACTACCACTACCCAAACCCCTATCATTATCATTAGGGAAAAAGTTAAAGAGAAGTGAAATAAATGGCTGTCTCAGGAGAAGGACCCAGCGGAGGACATCCACATTAGCATAAAGCATGGAGGCCAGAAATTACTAATATCCCTTATCTCAGAAAGCTCAAGACTTGGGTTATAAGAGATGCCAAGTCCTAGGTGACACATCTACAACAGAACCTCTACACCTAAGGTTCATAAAACATAGCTGAATGAGGGACACACAGAAAACTAATGCATCCCAATGCTCACCGGTGAAGTTTCCTTAAACAATGCAGAGCTATGCAAACAGAATGCCACAACTAGCCAAGATTTAAAGAATAAGAAAGAGACTGCAGAGTGTGTGTTCCTGGACAGGACTCCTATATTGAAATTCACCCACCCATGACTCAGGGATCACTGCAGAATAAGGGACAGAAGGACTAAAAGAGCCAGGGCTGGTTCATGAACTTAGGGAAGCAGAGGCTTTTAGGACACTGGAAACTCACACATGTGAACTTGTGAAAATGGACCCACACCAACTCAATTAGACAAGGGCCGAGAACAATAGACCAATAGATCTATTGGTGGCCAGGCCTAGACTGAGAACTATTGGAGACTGAGTACTACTGGGAGAGGGAGAGTATGCCTTACTTACAATCTCTACATAGCCTGATCTGACTCCAGTGGATGAATTTGCACTAAGGGTTATCTGGGCACAAATGCTTGACTGGACAGGACTTAACACGTATGGTGGAATACATGAGGTCCAGTGAGGGATAGGAGAATGCATAGAGGAGGAAATCCAAATTTGATTAACAATTCGCTGCATGAAATGTATAAAACTCAATAAACTTTTTTTTAAGTGACCCGTCAGTTGAATGTATTGGCATTCAATTCATTGTCTCAATTCACAAACACATATTCACACACACACACACACACACACAATACACACATACACACAGTCCTGCACATACATACCTAGACACATAGCAGCTTTTCAAAGGCATAGTATATGGCTTTGACATGTTAAAGCCTCATTTTAAAGTATTACTATGTCCATGATTGTCTCTGTTGCTTTTGATAGTAATCTAATACTTTTTCTCTTAATATGTATAATCTCCAGAGGAAATTCAGGGAGGTTTGAGTCCAAGAACCCACTCTCAGAACATGCAGACCCAGTTTTCCAAGAGGGGATTAATTATCTATTGGGGAAAAAGCAACCTCAGATTTGTCTTTAAGTAATCTTAATAGCACACGCTCCTTTGAGGATGAAAAGCACACATATGTTGGAAGGATAGTCTGGTAAAGAGATTCTTTGATAAAAATGTATTAATGAATTGGATGAAGTCAGAATGACATAAAATTTGAAAAGAGAACAAGAGGTTTTACAGAACTCAGCTGCACTATAGAGCAAATAAGTAGCATGTGTTTCATTGGGTCTACTGTGTTAAACATGCTTGTCCTTACAAAGAGCTTTATACAAATGCATACACATATATCTTCAATTTGCATGTTTCTGTTTTAATAAAATGGATGTGTATACTTTGGGGTCTTTGTCTTTGGAGCAGCACTAAAATAAAGGAAGTTAAAACAGGATGGAAGTACAGTAGAAAGCAAGTTTAAGAGGTAGAAATCATGAAAGCATTATTAGTCAATTAAGAGCTTAGCTGTATCTCACTGCTAAGACAATGGTTGGTCATTCCAAATCTCTGCTATGTCCACTTCTTACCATTCACCTCCAGCAGAGACCAGAGCACTCAGAGCCTTTGCTGCTTATCCGTTTTGCCTGTCCTGTCCCCATGGACTGACATCATTCAATCCTTTATTTCTTGGTTTCAACTCTAAGCAAACAGAGCAGCACAGGAGTGTTGGACTTGGTGTCTCCTGATAACTGCATATTTGGGGAGAGTTCCCATGATACTTCCACAGTAAGCTCTTTACCACCTCTCCCTCCTCCCTTTATTTGAGAGGAAAAAGAAAAAGAAAAAAAGAGAAGAAAATCAATCAGAATGATATATGACTCGTCAGTTCTGAAGTAAAGTCCAGTCATGTAGAAAATAGACTAGGCACTGTATTCTGAATCCAAAAGATAGCATGAGCAAGCTCCAGCCTTGGGTGCAATCATCTCTTGAAAACAAAACAAAGTAAAAAATGCATACGTGAATACCCCCCTCAAAAACAGATATTTATCTAACCTCTTCCATGCCTGCATTCAGTTTAGCAATGGCAGTTAACTGCTTAGCTGGTGATTTTTGCAGCTTCTAAACATTGCCAACTTGTATGCTTAAGCAGTTGCACAAACTTGCTCACAGAAAGCAAGGTACACCCCCTGCAAACATGCACGCTTCCCATAGCTACTCCACTGATTGAAGTACCTGCCTAATGATGCCTCTGTTCCCCTCTGTCTGTTCTCCAGACTACACACTTTAAAATTCAGACCCTTTTGCTGCTCAGAACTTCACAGTTGTTCCCCATGACCATGACCCTCAGAGCAAAGTTGAACTCCTATGAGGTATTTAGGCAAAGCAATCTGCTCTGCTTTCTTTCTGCATGGGCCATCACTTGCCCCACACTGCCAGTCCTTGGCATGCTCTCTTGTGTCTTTATCAAGAGGACTCCCTTTTCTCCAACAGACTCTCTTCCCATAATTTTGCTCACCTGGCTAACTCATAAGAATTCTTTGACACTGAAATCAGATATCTTCTCATCTAGGAAGTTTTCCCAACCCGAAGAAGTCTTGAGAAGCTTCACTATTCTGCTGGTAACTGAGCCACTCACACTCTTTATTTCCTGCTTCCCTGTGTACTCCTTGCTGACTTGAAAAGTCCTCTGTCAGTGAATGGGCCACATCTGCTTGCTTCATGTGTTTATGGTGGGTGTCTGATATAATGGCTAGATGGTTAATGGTAAATAGTATTTCCTTAGTCTGGATAAATGAATTGTGAATGAGAAAATTATTGTAAATGGCGCTTTCTACCTGTCTGGATACACCTTATTCTTTAGTTCCAGGCTCTGGAAACCCAGACACCAGCATAATTAGGTACCTCAGAAGCAGCAGAGTAGAGACCCATCTGATAGAACCTACTTGCTATGTAGACCAGGATGGCCTCAACCTCACAGAGATCTGACTGCCTTTGCCTCCTGAGTGCTGAAATTAGAGAAATGCACCACCATGCCCAGTTTATTGATCTTTTTAAAGCAAAACAGAAGGAAGACCCAAGTTCAAGAACAATGATATAGTGCAGGAGTTTGCTATGCTCCTTTATGGTGATCATTTAACCATAAAACAAAGCCACCGTGCTGGTGTTATGGTAGGCAAAAATTAGGAAATCAGGAAAGAGGGTGGATTCTCAAAAAGGCAGTTTCAAACTTTCAAACATGAACATTGATCAAGCAATCATCAAACTGCTTGCTACTGCTTAGTTAAAAATGGACCAGAAAAGCAGTTTGGAGCTTTAAACACTTCACAAAATTAAAGGCTAAAACAATAACAAATAGATATGTGCCTTCCCAGTCCAAAACTAACAGAAACTAAAAGCTCAATTCTGGGCAATACGTTGGGTTTGCTAGCTCCTACTGGAAAGAGCCAGTCTGAGTTCTGGCCCACTTGGAGAGGCCTTTGCCTAACAGCAGACAGTAATGAAATGCAGGAATGATTTCAGAAACAGTCAGTCCAAAGAAATGGAGCAATGTGCTCAAACTCAAGCATCATGTCATCCTGCACACAACACAGTTTTTGGTGCCTACATCAATATAAGCCTCAAGACTTGGTGAGACAGGCTCTTTGTTCTTTCCTATATGGCCTGCCTTGCCCATTCTCTAAGGCATACCATCCTTTCCCCTGACTCAGGTTTCATTAAGGGTTCCCTTAAGTGTCTTGCCATCTCCATTTGGAGCTTTGTCTGGGAAGGTGCTCCAGGGGAAGTGTCCTTGATCTTGGGATATTAAACAAATCTTACATGATTCTACAGGTGCCAATGGAGCGATATGATCAGGACATAGATTTCTTGTATGAAAACTTTTGGGGGATGGCTGTATACATGTGTGTTTCTAAGTGCGTATGCACATGTTCCTGCTTGTAAAGAGTGAACCAAAAATTTGGGCACTTATACACTGAACTCTGCCCCCCACTTGAGAGGGGTGCTTAAGATCATCACAGAGGATTCCTAATTTTTTCTTGGTATTCAAAATATGCTAAAATCTTTAACAGCATGCATTCATCATGCTGTTTTTTAAAAAAGAGAGAAAGAAAAAGTGAACATTTAATTGATTTATTTCTCCTATAAACAAGGACAGTTCCATGTCTGCAAATTCTAAGATCTGGCTTTTTCTTCTATGTTAGGGCATGCGGCTACAACTGGAACACATACTATAAATCTCTCAAAAATTTAATTTCATCTCAAGGTTGGTATATAATTGTCTATTTTAAAGGATCTTATGATAGAGGAAAACCTAAGAACAGAAAGCAAAGAAATACAGCTAATTCATTCTCCTTTATATTTCTTTTTTAAAGGGAGCTTTATTCTTTCTTTGAAGACCATGAGGACTAACCATGCTCGTTTTTAATACTTATGACTTACATTCATTTTAAGTGAACAAAGAACCTCAACAGAAATATAGATATCACACAATTTTACATATTAGAAAATATTAATGTAGAATGTTTTGTGGTTCCCCCGAAGCCCTAGTACACACAGTCCCCCTTAATCATTTAGTTTTGTTCCTAGCTGGTAAGTAGAGCCACCTTACTTTAAGATTGTGATTACAGAGGTAGGAGAAGCCCTGTCTTGGTCTCCTGGGGCACTAACTAGGTTTTTTCAGATCATATATCACCTGGCTATAATTATCGTGACACCATCACCCACTGACTTGAACAATCACCTTCACAGAAACACCTTTAGCATGCAGAATGCTCTGATTATATAAGCCTCAAGCAAGAACACCTGGGACAAAGTACCCTGTAGGGAACCTCTCAGCTAAACTACTTGATTTCTTAATCCCTCTGTCCTTCTGTCAAATCAGCTGGAAAGCAGGAATAGAAGAAGGGTGTGAAAACCTCCTGAGGAACTCGGGGTTGAATCAGAGCCAGATACAACTTACAGTTCGGTTAAGAAATGCTACTCTTAGTAATTCTTGCTTTTTACATACGTACAAAGTGCATTGAGGAATATGGCATAGAACTTTTAGAAATCTATTATATTAATGCAGACTTTTTATGCTGACAGTCAAGGCTTTGTATAATATATCCCTTAGGTTTCTTTGGTCAATATTTTTCAAATGAGAACCATGACATGGGAAACGAGCTAGGTGGTTTTATAAAGCACAGTGCACCAAGACATGAAATTGATGCTGATCAAGACAGAATTTTGTTAGAAGTAAAGGCAGAAAAATGCTAAGCTCATTTTGTCTGCTGTGGGCCATTTACTTTACTAAAATGAAACAGTGAGATGCTACTCTTTTCCTACAGAAAAGGATTTTGGAGACACATTTCAGCAATGCAGGGGCTTTGCTGTGTTTTCTGTTGGTAGCTTTGTGGCTTGTATGCTCTAGGACTTCCTTTTTTTTTTTTTTCCACTAGGTATTTCATATCTAAATTTGCGATTCTTGTCCCTGCTAAAAATTCCAGGCTCGAAGTGTTGGAAAGCTGTCAGTTCCGACTTCTGCTTTGTTTCCACCTAATACCATATATGTCTGAATATACAGTGTGTGCTACTGGACACCTGCTGTGAGCTTTGTAGCCTGGTGGATAATGCCTGCTTCCTACGGAGGACAAAGAGTGTTTATTTTCCTCTTTTTGAAATTGGTAGAAGTTTGAGGATGAATTTTTTTTTCAAGAGTGGACAAAACAGCAAGAAAAGACAATATAGAGGTAAGAAAGGGACACTGGGATAATGGGGGGCCAAATATGACATCATCTGACAGCAGAAGGTAAAAGGGAGGACAGAATAATCAAGAGAGGCTTGTGGGGTGAGGTGAGAAATGAGCAATGCTCTGGTGACTCAACCAGCAAAACAAGAACTAAAAAGCACAGGAGAAAGATAAGAAAAAAGACAGCAGCGATCCAACAGAATTTCAGTGTAATCTCAAGTCAGAGTCCATGTGGAAGGGGAAATCTCCTTAAATGAGTTTCTGTGCAGAGCACCATGGTCAATATTCTCTTATTTTTAAAAGGGGGTAATATTTTTCAAGTGCATGAGTTTCCAGTTTGGGTAAGTGTCTCCCCAAAGCCTGTGTACTGAAGGCTTGGACACCAGCGTGGGCACTCTAAGGGGTAATGGAACCTTCAGTATGTAGAGCATCCTGAAAGGAAATTGGTCATTGTGGGCATGTCTTTGAAGGAGATACTGTGGCTCCAGCCCTTCCTTTTCCCCTTTTTGATCTTTGAAAGCCATGAGGTCAGCATCATGCTCAGTCACATAGCTTTCCTTTAATGTGCTGCCTTGTCACAGGCCCTAAAATCCTGGAGACAACTGACCATGGACTCAAACCACCAAAATCAAGAACTAAAATAAACCTTGCTATAAATCATTTGCCTCAGTTATTTTGTTATAGAAAGAGAAAGCTCATTAACACAAATGGAAATCTTCATCTCATGCTACACATATCCAGAAATGCATATGCAGAGTCTTTAATAATTACCATCTGACCTTAACAGGAAATCAACTACTAGAAGTTCAGTCACAAGTATTCAGTGTTAGGGTTACACTCTCATGTAGAAGCAAGGGGTGTTAAAGCTCTGAGTCAAAATTTCTTGATATTTAAAAGACACACATTTCTAAAGTTATAGTAAGACCGGTTGTCCATCAAACTGCTAACATACATAGGTATTCTTTGATATGTCAAAAGGAAGGTTGTTTTACCATGAAAGAAATCTGAAACGTGTTAATTTAGAGGCTTGGGTATGCTTTTTATGACTATTTGGTTAAAACAAGCACAATGATTTCTGCTCAAATTGAGAAATAAAAAGACATTATCTTGATTCAGGTCTAATAAGGGTTCTTGAAACAGGCCAAGAGGTGGGAACAGGTTAAATGACTCTCTCCAGGGAGTTTTCTGTGTTCAGGTCTACTGAACACCACAACAATGTACAGAAGAAAGAAAGATCTTGACTGATCTCTACACTAGTCTGAGGGTGTGAATGGAAAGTTCTGTAGCCATCGTCTCTCTGCAGTGCAGCAGGGCAGGTGGGGGGAGCTGATTTTAGCAATGTCTCCTCGAGCACACCAGTTATTTTCTAAAAGAAAGTTCTTAGGCTTGTCAAAATATTCCTGGGTGTGAATTTAGTGTCTCTTGTAAATTTGAAGAGGCAGAAAATAAAGACCAAGGGCTTGTGACTATGTCTGCTTCTGCTCTTCATGTATGAAAAGAATTTCTGAATAAAGAAGAGAGAGAAAATCTCTATCTGAGGAGATGGGTCCACTGTGTGTACTATGCTCATCTGATCTATAGTGTTTATTTATTTCTCTTCTTTGATTGACGGTTTATCATCTGTGGGAGATCAATGCATTCCACTATCTTTCCAGGCCAACTTCTTCCTCTGCTGCCAGCTACATTTCTTTGAAACTGAAAGCAGTTATTTTTTTTTTAAACTTTATTCATTGGGTATTAAATTGCTAGCATACTACTGGTCAATAAACCTTTTTTATATATAAATGATCAATAATGCTTTAGAATAAGTGGTAGCTACATCTCTGTATCCCTCACGGGGCTTGACATAGGTGACTAACTCAGAAACTGCATTCCAGTGGCTGAATTCCTCCAGGGCATAACATGAGGAAGATATAGAGGATTATAAACGTTTAAGTATTTGTTGACAGGGATGAAGTCCTCTGCTCCATCCTGCCATCAGCACGGTATCCCAAAGAAGCCTGATGGCCATCCTTCAATCACAAAGTCATGTTTGCTCTGGCTGGTGTCATAGAACCATCAACAAACAATCAGTTGTACAGAATGGAATGTCCTTACATGCCAAATTTCACTGAAATGGCCTGCATACCTGAGACTTCAGAGAAATACATAGATTTGAAGAGGTGTCCTTTCAAATTAAAGAGCTGTATCATGATTTAAGTAGCCTTATATCTAAATGTCCAATATCAGAAAGGTACATTTTCAGCAAAATGTACAAAAGGGCCTTCTATGACAAAGAAAAATCAAGAAATATCAAAGCCAACACAGTAAGAATGTGTTTACATTTAACTGACCAGCTTGCCCTCTGTAGAGTGTTGATTCTCCCAGGGAAAAGGTGGACAAACACCTCTCCCAGAGTGGCAACACCCAGGACCACCTTGAGCAGAAAAATGAGGAGCTGGGAAAGTCCTATGCCCCACCCACCCTGCCTATTGGCCTTGGATGTGAGAAGAGGAGGGGCTAAAAGTATTTAAACTAGGGGCGCCAGGAGGCCGGCCCTTTTCATTTGGATCTGTTCACCAGGAAGTTACAAGAGCCTACCCGCATGGATTTACTAATGTAACTTGGGGAGGGGAGGGTGGGCGCCCGTGTTCTTTAAGTAACCCTTTACTCATTGCTCTGTTAGGAAGCCCAAGTAAACTAGCTAGAATCTGTTTAACTGTGAGTGGAGAAATTTGTGTGTTTGTTGCAAGGCCTGGGGAGACTTTTTGGGTTGCAAGGCAGGGGGAGAGAGGCAGGTTAAGTTGGTCTGCCTCTCCCAAAGAGAAATTTTAATAACAGCCTCTTTCTTACATGAATATTGACTGTATTTTAACACAATTCTTCCTTTATACAGGTACTACAACTAGGACACTGTTAAAAGACTTAATATTTATTTTTAATTACATGTCTGGGTATACAAACTGGAGTACAGATACCTGCAGAGAGCAGAAGACAGTATTGGGTCTTTTTGACCTGGAGTTAGAGGTAGTTGTGAGTCACCAACATGGTGCTGGGAATCAAACTCAGGACCTCTGCAAGAGCTAACTCTTAACTGCTAAGCCATCTCTATGGCCCTCCCTTTAAGAGAGTTCTTGAATTAAAGAAGTCATGGGGAAAATCAAGCATATTTATTTTCTCTGAAGAATATAATTATTTAGAGTATAAAAATATTCAAGAGCATATTACCTACATTCAGGTGGATATATTAGAACTCCAGAGGAAGCGGGGGAGGGAGCAGGGAACTCAAACAAGTATTAAAGCTTTACTTCTGCCTTTCTTCATCTTCACTGCATTTGGAATGGGGAAAGCAATGGACTTCTACTTCTCCTCAGTTCAGGTCACCTTACTTCATGCTGCTCTTTAGGGAGAAGTGCAGAATGGTGAACAGGATGACAGAGGTTCAAGAGATTTTTATTCTTATTAAATGAAAGCTGGGAACTGTTCAGTTCAGGTGGTTAAAGTGATTTATTGGGAACATTGCAGCAGACCAAACAGAGTTCGGCACAAGCCCTAGCTATCCTCTTCTAGCTAACCTTTCAGGTACCACAGACCCTCCCATGACAAAGAAAGTCTGAGAGGTCCACCATCTCATTCCAAATGCAATTATCCTTGGGAAATTCCCAGCTTTTCTGAAACTGCTCTAACTCACTGAGTCCTGGTGAAGCTTTAACAGAGAATGAATGGCTGTCATTATTAGGCAAACATGTGGTCTAGAAACTCATCCTCTTCTCCAGGGAAGCTTTAAGCATCTTATTATCTCTACAAAGGTCTCTTTTCAAGGAAGATTATCAAAACTGAAAATGTGGTTCATCCTTGTTCAAGGATCTGTATGTACAATTATTTAAAAGAATGCTATAAAAATGTGAAAGGGAGCATTGATTTTGATTGGGTTTAATAAAACCTGATTAATTTTAGGCTACTTATAAGAACATGTCAATCCATGGTTCCTCTTAACCACTTTAACTGAATGTTCTTCACCTCCTCTATCAGGAAATTCACTTTATTCACAAATCTGCTTAGGGGCTGGTGACATGGCTGGTCAGGTAAGGGCTCATTTTGTTCTTCAGGATGACCTCAGTTCACTTCCCAGAACCCCTGTCAGGTAGCTCACCAACTCCTTATTCCTGTTTCAGGTGACCCAATGCCTCTGGCCTCTGTGGACATGTGCCCTCATATGCACACACTCCTTCACACACACAAACATATGATTTAAAATAAAATAAATCTAAAACCAGACTCTGCATAAATGTCACCATTACATGAAATCATTGCCACATATACTACTGCACGTGGGCTCTGTGATCTCAAAGCCTTGTTCACACAAGGTCATAATACTTGACGGTTTGCTGTTGCATTTATTTCCTCCACTAAAGCATTATTTTTTTTCTAGATAGTTATGTGCATTCTTCCTCATCTGAACTTGTATGGTCACCTTATATATTTAAGATCAATTCTTTTTACAAATTCTTAATGAATTTTTCAAAAAGTTTTGGTGTATTTGCAAATTATCAGGAAGACCTTTGACTACGGCTTGTGAAATACTTTATTTATTGCCATGAACAACATCTGATATTCTGTGTTTGCAGGTAAAAAAAAAAAAAAACAGACTTTCTTTCTAGAAGTTCAAACTTGTCTCAAGATTTTTCATTGTGTAGTTAAATATTAATTATTTCCACATTAATTGGGAAAATTTTTTAAGCACTGAAAATAAATTTTCTCTACAAGTCTTCAAAAGGTAAAGAAAAGGCTCCAGTTTAGTCCTTTCATTAAAGGTTGACATTATAACTCAAGAACATGTCACAGTTGTGTCTTGTATATAAGACCAAATACAAGGTGGTCAAAGAAATAACAGGTTTTCCATGTTCCAAATGGAGGATCACTGCTCTACAGTGTGCAGTCCTTATTCAAAATGGTTGAAAGAATTCAAGATGGGATGGTGCTTTGTTACTTTTAAAGCTTTCTTACTTGTGTAGTTTCTAGAACACACGGGGTGGAATGTTAAAGCCTATTTCTCAAGCAACTTCAAAGGAAACATAAGATCCCACATTAACGAAAGGAATGATGATCCAATGAAGGGAACAGCAGAATGGAACGATGTGGTTTTTCATCTTGCCTCTTCCTCTGACCAGGTGTACAGAAAATCTTGAGATAAGCATTTCCTTAGGGAATACTGAGCTTCCCACTGTGCTACAGACTGAGTGATTTGTAGAATTTCATCCAGAACTAAAGACACAGGTGTTCACATGTGTCCACACACATGGATGTATGTACAGGTACATACACATGCAGGTGTGTCTGTGCAGGTGGAGGCCCAAGATTGACATCAGAAATCTTGCTAGATCACTTTGTTCACTGAGTCAAGGCTTCTCAATCAGACTCAAAGCTTGACCATATACCAAGTCACTCTACAGAGCTTGCTATGGAGAGGCCCCATCTCTGCTTTCTAAAGTTAGAATTGCAACTAGATTAATGCCCTCCCCGACATTTACATGGGTTCTGGGGATCTGATAGCAAGGCAAGTGCTATCTCCTCAGCACCAGGTAAGCATTTATTTAAACAGAATTGCATCCAGATAATTTTCCTCTCCCTTCCTCTCATTATGCATATCACTCCCTCATTTTCCCACTTTTCTTTCTCTTGGGTGGTTCTGCAAGAAACATAAAACCGTCTATAAGCCCGAGTTATTAAATTACTAAAGAAAAGTTGAAAATGAAAATTATTGATTCATTATCTGATGGTTGAATTTGATTTTCCTTTTGAAGAAGGTCATTTCCTGTGAACAGCAAGAAAAAAAATATGTAACTGAAATTCCTTCCCCAATAATATACTTTCAAGGGTTAAAAATGAAATAGGAACACTTAAAGTTCTCTATTCCAAGATTGTAAGGAAATTACAATATAATTCAATGCCTTTAACAGCAATTTTAATACAAAATCATTCATGCTACAGCATATTTTTTCTCGATTGGCATTAAGAGCCTTAAAGGACATCGTCTAGTTTTCAAATACTTAAGACAACAAATTTAAACGTACATAATCACAAATGACAAGCAGTTATATTAAACGTATTGAATTTAAATACTTCAAAATGTCTAACAAAAACTGAAATAATTTCTATCTGTTGCTGTTTGACCCAGTTATTTTCACATGAATGACACTGGATAGGAGTAGAACCACACATCCCAAGTTTAACCAGGAACTCTCTAGACTTCAGCAGCAGTCAGGCATAATCCATCCCAAAGGCAGAAGGCAAATAAAATGTCTCGTCAGCTCCTAAGCCTTAATGCATTTTACCTTAAACATTTACATGAACAGATGGTCCCAGCAGTGCTGTAAACGTATTTCTGAGTTCATTTCCATGTCACTTTCAGCCTCATTTATCACTACCCATGCAGTAGAAAGTGCACAAGAGGTTTAAACCAGAACACTAAGGAGAAGGAACAAACTCCTGGAAGCCACTGATGTCACCTACAAACGTGTAAATGACCTTTGTTAGAAAAAAATCAGCAGGAGAATTGATGACTGGAGAAAGACAAAGATAATATCCAAATTTCTGTCATCCTGGATCCCTCTGGGTCTTCTTTTCTCTGATTTTTCCAAGAAGAGTTAAGACATAGTCAAGAAATTGGTGATGAGTTATGATAAATGCCAGAAAAGAAATATGCTTAAAAAACATGTAAAAGAAGGAGTGATGAATGTGAGGAGTGATGACCCTCTATTATATCAGTTAGACTCTAAGCTCAGGTCGCCAAGCAATCGCACGACAGCACTTTAGTTTGGCTTCCACTAATGTACTGTTGGTTTAGAGTTGATAATGTTTTGTTGGAATTTTAAAAATGCTTACTTCTTAAATTATTATGCAGTGAAATGGAGTTTAGTTTCTTGGTATGCAGTTCAATGAAATTTAATGTATGTACAGGTTCCTATAACCACCACCATTATTAGTATACAGATTTCCATCTCTTCCCCAGATTTCCCCATGCTAGACTTCTGAGGATTACTGTCATTAGAATTTAGCTCTAAAAGCTAAAATTCTCCATTAAAGAGAGGAGGCTGTGAGACTGGTTACATAAAACCTGTAATGACTTTTCCTATACCACCCCGAACATTTGCTTATTTTTACCTCCAAGCTTCGAGACATTTTCCAGTCACAAGATGTTCTGCAGAAATCTTAAAGAAACATCCTTTAGTAACACATGGCACAGTGTCCTATTTGTTGTTGTATAGATTTAGACTGTATCCCCAATACCCATCCTTTCCCCTACCCATGTACACACCAGCGTTGGATAAAAAGAAAAAGAAAAGATAAAGCTAGTGTACTATTTCAAGTCTATAATGTAAACAGCCTGGTGGAATGTCAGGCCTATTGTAAGAGTTCAGTATCCTTTTCCTTTATCCTCACATTCATTTATGGGGCTCTGCTTTCAATCTAGCATTTTTGCGTGGCTTTGATTTTGAGAATATACAAAAACCATTGCTTCCAGTAGACATTTTCCCTCTTGTTCAGTTGCCATCTAGATTTACAGATCAGAGTTTCAAACTAGTACTTTCTGTAAAATCAAACACGTCTTCTGTAGTCTGCCAAAACTCCCAGCAAAGTGACGGGAAGTAGGACGGTATTTTTATATGAGTTCCATGAAATTGTAAGGATAAAACATCTCTGCCTAGGGACCACCATGCTCAGATCAGCTACCACCTCTCACACAGAGCCTCTGATAGAAAATAAATGGGAAATTGTCATCTTTTGTTTGGGGATACTGCTCTGAAGCATGTCACCATCCATCTAAAAAGGAAAGAGGCAGGAGAATAAATGCTCTGTCAATGTCTCCCTCCCCTCCGGCAACATGCATGCAGATGGTTCTGGTGTAGTACTACTGATACCGTCTCAGGTAAAGAAAGTCTTACCTATCTGCACTGAGACTAGCCAGCAGAATCCAAGCTAGCTGACCTTTGTAACATTAGGAAATTTTCCAGAAGAAAATCTGCATTTCCTGTTTTGTGTAGCCTGAGTATTCAACTTGTTCAGCTTGGATTATCATCTGCAAATTATTTTACCTTAGAAAGATTTCCAGCATCTCTGCCTTGGGAGGAAGGCATAGAGAGGTAAGAAAAGGCTCATTAGGTAGGCAGACCCTTTGAATTCTAAGTATGGTTCCACCCATTATTCTTTGGCAAAGTGATTTATCTTCTCTGCTTGGAAGTTATATTATTATGGGCAGGAGAGACTCAGACTAGAGTTAACTTATAATTCTTTCAGTTCTCAACTATGTGTCGCTTTTGTGAAGACTTTGATTATTGCAAACTTGCAACATTTTGATCTCCTGATCCTAGGATCTCCTTTTGGCCTCTGGTCATTTCTTACCAAAAACGGTGCTGGGGGCATGTAAACACATAGGAACCCACACATGCACACACATACATGCACACACACATGCACACAACTAGTTTGTATATACAAGAATCTTAAAAGTACAAAACCCAGTCATCTTATGAAATGGAGGAATGAAGCCAATACCATTAACACATACTTACATATGATGACATATATAAAATATTTGAGGCTGGAGGCATGGGAGATGGTTCAGCACTTAAGAGCTCTTACTGCTCTTGCAGAGGACATGATTTCATTTGCCAGCACCTACGTGAAGGCTCACAATCGTCTGTAACTCCTCAGAGGGATTTTATGCCCTCTTTTAGACCCAGGGCACTGACACGCACACCTGCACTTTCTCACACACAGGCACATACATATACATGTAATTGAACTTCTAAAAAATCTGGCTCACACATAGCACAGTGCCCATGAGGGGGTTCAGAAGACAACTCCAGGGAGTCACTTCTCTCTTGACATCTTGTGGGACTTGGTGATGACCTGTGCACAGCTGCCTCTACCCACTGAGCCGTTTCTTTTGCGTGAGATTATGAAGTTTTTAGAGTAGACATGCTAGACCTATGTATTCCCTGAACATTAAATCCAAATCCAGAGAGTTCTTTGACTTATGATCAGAATAGAGACACTGTTTTATTCAGTGTCTTTATTCTTATGTTTTTTAAATGACTTTTTCTGGCTAAATAGCATTCATATTAAGCCATGGCTTCCAGCAGTAACCATAAAAAGCCTGATTTTTAACAGACTTAAACAGTTTTATAATAGTCTTGGTTTGGGAGAGTAAAAATAGGAAAACTGGCATCCTCTTTCTGACTTTTACCCACAATGGTACGATACTGTTCCTCGATAATAACACATCTGTTGCTAAATCTTGAGAGGGTCTTACCTTCTCCCCATTTTATTAACTAACATAGTCTGGTATGGAACAATAATTCTTAAGCAAACATTAAACAAGTGGAGTCATAAGTTAATAGATTCTATTTTAATTTACACACTTATACTTGCTAACTATCAAACCTCCAAATCTTGAATTTACCATGTACAAAATACAGAATCTGACGGTACCAACCTCACTGATTGTTATGAAGAGATAATGAGACTATTGATTAAAAACACTAACATAGTGCAAGGCCTGTCCGCACTAAATACAAAAAGAAGTATTGATTACTTTCTTGCTCAGATTAATAAGGGAGATTCAGAACACAAAGTTGGGAGAGAAAAGAAGAAAATACAAGCCAGCCATTGCTAGTTTTTTCCTTTTGGTTATAAAACAATCACGTTTTATAACTAGCTGTTCACTAGTTAGGAAACACTAGGTGCAGTTGGAAACCATTCCTCAAGTAAGACTAAGCTAGAGACTGTAACAAGTGCACTGATAAGGGCAAGCTAGATATGGGAATGCAGCAAGGATTTGTTTAGGGAGTCTAGTCCAAACTGGCCACTGTCTTCCTTCCTTTCCTTCATTCAACTCTTGAAGAATGTAGAACTTGAGAAAAAGACCATCATGATGTACTAAAAGAAATCAAACGAAGCATTATTTCTGAAATGTGTGAAGACACAGGAGAAAGGACCCACGTGGGCTATCAAGAGACCATGCAAGAATGGGACTTGTGGAGACACGTGAAAAATGTGTCTTACATTGCCTGAATGGGAAAACTGCAATGTGGGAACCAAACTATTAGAACGTGGACACAAACCAGTTTCATTTCGCCACTGCACCCTAGCTAATCAAACTCGCACTTCATGCTTATGCCACGCTATGAGTACGTGGGGGAATCCCCCACATATTAAAACTGCTCCTCAGTTAGATGTCAACTGTTTTTAAAAAATGTATTTCAGTTGGTAACAATAGTTCAAATAGAGTGGCTTGTTTTACCTCTTAATAGCATTTTCAGATCTGTCAAATGTCTGCTTCTTTGGACTGCTTATCCTTAGGCGAAGGATCAAATTGGCTTCATTTCTAAGGTGGAGAACATTGAGAATATTAGAAGCTTAGTCTCAGTAGAACTGAGGGGCCCTACTTTGGCCATTTTCAGATTTTCCTCCAAAATAAACCGCAATGCTCTCCTGATGCCGTTTCTTGGTCCGACCCCTTCTCCCCGGGCCATCTTTCCCTGCAAGCCTCATGTGGAGTTGATTAGGAAAGGGTTCTGTTTTTACTTCCTGGAGTTTAATCAGATCAAATGGTGTATTGATTACAATACAGTAACAACTCCCCTCAGTGCACGATGTTCCCTTTGACTTTCTCTCTCTTCCTTATGCATTCTCTTTCATGTCTTGATGCTTTTTTCACAGAGGAAAGCAGACAGGAGTATCTACTTCCATCTTTTATTCATTTAGAGTATCTCTGGGCAAAATTTTAAAGAAGGTTGAAATAAATAGTCATAATAGAACCAAAAGCCATGTAATTTGAGGGATTTAAATTGCCCATAGCACCTCTACTTTCATTGAGAGCTTGAGCCGATGTTTTACTTAAACATAACTATTTATTAGCTATCAAAGAATAGTTTGCTCTTTTGTAGAAAGCATTCTTTTACATTTGTGGAGAAACCTTTATTTCAGCAATATTTTGTATTTCTAGTTGTTGTATAATGGAAAATGGGATGTTTTATACGGTGGGTTTTAATTAGTCTGAAACTTCATAAATAATTTTACTTGTTTAAACCAATCCCAATATTCTATTCCTCCAAATCGGTGGTCCCTGCATTGGGAAATAACCTGCTAATTCAGCTAGAGTATCAACCGTGGGCTAAAGACATCATCAACAAAGCACAGGTACACAAAACTGAATAAAGGTACCGGGAATCAGAGGAGTGCTGGGTCCCTGCATTGGGAAATAACCTGCTAATTCAGCTAGAGTATCAACCGTGGGCTAAAGACATCATCAACAAAGCACAGGTACACAAAACTGAATAAAGGTACCGGGAATCAGAGGAGTGCTGGGAAGTGAATGTTAGCTGTTTTTCAGTAGCACAATTGCTGTTACAAGAAGCAAGAAAATGCAGGCTTACTTTTGTCATTAAAAGAAACAGTGTTGACTCAAGGACAAATGCATAATGCCATGCATCATAAATATGGCAACAGGAAAACACTGTGGTCCTCTTTCATCATACCCTAGCATCCCTACAAGAATCATGAACTAATAGGATGTTAGAGCTGGAAAGGGGCTTATAGATCATCCTGTGCCATCTTCTCCCTTTATAGGTGTTGGGAGAGAGGGAGCTATCTGCCTAACTTGTAACAGTGTTGCAAAACCAATTCAGATTCTTTAAGTATTCCCAGAAATGGTCATTCATCTGTTAGAAATAGATGTGTAGGTGTAAATAAAATTATATCCAAGGGGGTTTTTAATCCGACGAAACTATACATTACATAGCAGGGACACACATTAACAATCAGAGCCAAGTTGTTACTGCCTTCAATGAAGTGAATAATACCTTACTTTACCACCTCTTGCTTTCTAACTTGCTTAGAAAAATGCACATGCTGAAATAAGCCTCGCTTTATTTAGTCTCTCATACCTGGAGCAGTTGAAATGAAATGGTTTAGGTGCCATTTTGCATAAGGGATCTGGAAAGTGTGCAGGGCAAGCAAAAACATGTATTGTTAATCATAGACATCACCAGGCAGTACATGACAGGGAAACCAACCTCTGCTACTTGTTTCCAGGGTAGTAGAAAACCTAGCATCTGATCCCATGGATTAGCTGTCAAAAGTCTAAACCTATCAATGGTTAATGTGCTCATACTTTATTCTGCCTTGAAAGCTACTTTGACCACAAGCTTACCTGGAGTCATCATAACTCTGACAAAGAGACCTTCATGGATGGTTGAATTCCAGGACCTTTAAGTTTTGATTCTGATTCTTTCCTGAGCGCTTCTGACTTTTAAAGCAGCAACAGAAATTCTGAATATCTTTTGAGTTTCATTCCAAACAAAGCACATCTAAAGGGGAAATATTTTAGCCCAATTATCTTGCCATTTCAGCCAGTGCAATAACCAGCATTATTTTCTAAAAGTTTTATTGGAATGCCTTCATAGCTCTCCATAGATGTCTAAATAACTCTCTGAGAGAGAATCCTTGTCTATAAAACAACTCAAATTAAATAGAAAGCCTTTCTTCTAGCTTTGGTATTGCCAGTCTATAGGACTAAAGTCTCTCTGATGGAGATGAACAGCATGTTAACAGATCACACAATGTAGCAGATTAGTATAAGTTTCGCAGTTGATGCCCTATGTAGGCACAGGAGCTCTGTCTTATACCATCTTATCAATTACAATGGCTTTTTTTTTGCAACAGAACCGACAGCTCTGGAACTTACAGAAAATGTCATTTTATTTCATCTGTACATCTTTTATTATCTTTCAATATGACTGTAAAAACATTTCAGTGGTCTTACAGGACACTATTTCTGAAGAGACCCAGGAGGAAACGGAAATAAAGACTATCTCAAACTAATGGCATTATGGTATTTTATTCTCCTTAGGTAAAGGAGGTTACAAAATGAATGATGGAAGAATTTGAAGATTCAGGATTCAAGGTTCACAAAAAATACAGCATGGTACCAACCCAGGCTTTGGGCTAAACAGGTAAGAGGACACATTCTGGGTGCTTTACTTTCTGTTATGGTCCTCTAGGAGGAACAGGACTGGCAGACACAATGGTATCCAGATCTTTAAAGAACTGACTTCTCTCATCCTAGAAGACTAGCTAAATATTCCTGACCTAAGGAAAAGTTTCTACCCACAGCTTAGAACAAGACATTACCAGACCTGTTTAACCATAAATCCTTATGTTTGTGAATGACTTTATTTCAGAATTTATTCTTTTGATGATAACTAAGAAAATAAACCACAGGAAAGACATTATCCAGGAAGGAAAACAGCAAATGTGGTCTTTTACTGCTGGAGATTCTTACGTTTTAAAAAACATAGTAGTATAATTTCATGAGCATGTGAGTACTTGAGAGCCCTCAGTTCACTGGGCAGTGTTGGACAAGAGCAGGGACATAAGTCCATTGACCTCTCCTTTTTGGCAGGCACTGTGACTGTTACTATCCACCATCTCAGCAAACTCTGCAATGTAAGCATTCTGATGCTCAATTCAAGTCCTTTATACCTGTTAGATGGTCCCTAGTTATCTTAGTCTGTACCATTCGTGCCTTTATAATCACTCCTTCTTCTTAAATGCTTACTGTACGTACTGACTCACTTTGAAGGAATGGAGAGTCTAGGCCAGGAGTTCTGGGTTTAGATTGCATTAGATGAGATGAGATGAGATGAGATAGAAACAGTGGTTGCACTTTGGCACCATTCTTATTATCTGCCTCTCTGAAAGAAGACAGTTCTCATCAGTGTAAGCTTTCCAAAGAAGAGACCCATGTGGTAAAGAATTGGTATCTCTGGCCAAAATTCTCCTAGAGCCCAAGTTCTGCCAAGAGCCATAAAAATTAGCTTGACAATGAATCCATCCTATGTTAAACTTTGAGATGACTGAATTCCTTACTGTTACCTTGGGCACAGCCTTGTTAGAAACCTAGTTAATTCACTTTTGGACCCTTAACCACGGAGACTGTGGGAAAAGTCATGCATGTAGTTTAAGCTGCTAAATTTTAACACAATTTATTATTTAGCAATAGATAACTGATCTAACAGCCTTTCCTCCTTCCTGGTCTCAATAGCCTAAGAAGATACACCGTCAGAGGAAATTCAAATGCTGGGACTCAGGAATCCAAAGCGGCTCTGCCATCCCTCTTCCCATCAGATAAGACTCTAACCCATGAAGTAGGCTCTAAACACAAGGCTGCCGCAGGTGCTTGATGAGTGAAGTAGCCTAGTTTAAAAGGCTCTGCACACCAGGTCTCCCATATTGATCCTGTCTCAGCTGACACTTCAATATCTCAGTGTGGCAGAGGGCCAATGGCATCTGATCTGCCATTTTCTCTTTTCCTCATAAATTAGTTAAGGTCTGGGAAGGATGTCTGTTTCATGTTCCTGACTCCCTGTAAAGCTATCAGAAATGAATGCTGGAGCCCTAGCTGTCTTTGCAAGTCAATCTGGAAGAATACAATGCAACAGCATGCACTTGGCATTAACCAATGCTCAAACATTGCATGCACTTGGCACCAACCGATGCTCGAGCACTGCAGGAAGAAGAATGAAAAATATGTTTTGGCAGAGACTTACACAGAAAGAAGGATTTAATTAAAGATCTGAAACATACACCATTGGAACCAATTAATAATTGAGGACTCAAAAGGACAGTAATGTAAAGAGTCTGCCAACTCAAAATTTTAGGGAAGAAGAAATCCCAATCAGATTTTTCCAGAGTACCGAATTATAAGAAATACTTGTGTCTTCCTAACTAGTGTCTATCAGTAAAAGCCTACCATCCCCAAAATGTGAGCACAATGGCAAATATGTTAAATAATACAACAATGATGAGTGCATCAATACCTAAGCGTCAGAGTGGGCACAGTACAACTATGGCCAGTACTCAGAAGGGCTGAGGTGAGAAGGAGGACTGAGAATTGGAGGTCAGCCTGGGTTACATAGCAAGGATGTAACAAATAAAGAAAATTTAAGATCTATATTAGAATCACTCAATCCCATCTACTGCTAGCCCATGTGTATCATCTCTCTTCAACAAAGAACTGATGTTATTCTATTAAAAAATCCTCTGATTAATTACATGGATATACTTTATAGGTAGGGAACCTGAATAAGAAAGTAAAAATAAAATTCATGCAGATCCCAAAGCAAATAGGTAGGAGACCTGAAGCTATGACAGATATGATATAACTTTCCTTATGACCAAATCTGTCACAATATAGTGGTAGTACCTTATGAAATATAAATTATAAATCAGTCAATCGATAAAAGTAGGTTACTTGCAATAGGAAGAAACTTTCCTCATAGTTGTCAACCTTGAGCACCTAATGATCAAATGGCAGAGGCTTGGACTATGCCCAAGGAGGACCCAATCTTATCTTGGCGGTCTCACTCCAAGTAAAAATCAATTCGAGGTTTTCTGCCACCTGCTTGTTTTGCTTCCAGTCAAGCAATACAAGGGGCTTATCTATCTCACAGATCAGCATATGAGATATGCCTCAGATGTGTTTTCCTGTCAGACTCATAAACACAACATGATACGCCAGAAGCAATGGAAGAGGAGCCCTGTTTCGGTTCATGGGTTACAGACTGCAACATCAATCAGCATTGAAACAAACAGCTCTGGAGCCACTGTCCTTGGAACCTAGCCTAATAAACTGAAAGAATGTGATAAAGAAAATCCAGATACCAAGGCTGGCTCAAGTTCCCTTCTGTAACAAATAATCAAATACAATGAAAGGACCTGGGAGGCAGAGAAGTATTCTTCCTGACTGACATGTAGAGGCCTTGAAACACTTTTCTGTATTCCCAGAAATTGATCCAGGCAGCTGCTAGTTGCTGGTCTTAGAGTTCAGTGTGGCTTCCAACTTTTGGAGCTGTCATGCATGTCAAACCTTAAACATTTATTCCCAGTAGTATTAATTTTATTATTATTAGTTTGACAAGCATAAAAGTTATAAAACCTTATGCACATACGTTAAAGTTATTGAAAACATTTTATTATGTTTTCAATTATGACATTGATAATTATAATTGTCCTTTGAAATATATTGGACATAGTCTTTTTTCTTAGGGATGGGATGTCTAGTCCAAAGAAATTTTCATTGGATGTACAAGACCGCATATTTAGCTGCTGGGCTGAATTTGTGTCTTCTGTTTCTTTCTGATTTATTGATTTATTAAATAATATATAATCATTGAATAATTACTGAGTAGAAGGCAATACAGGTCACCAATAAGTATTCTTCCATTGAACAAAATCTTAGATGCTATTTATTATATACTTTTCTAAGCACACTATAGAATTTTATCTTTTTATAAAACTACTAAATAGATTCATTCACTTTCTTTTACTTATTTACTCTGTGTGTGTGTGTGTGTGTGTGTGTGTGTGTGTGTGTGTATGTCTGTGCCTATATCTATGAATCTATGTATCTCTATATACTTGCATGTCAAAACATGAGTATGGAGGTTACAGAACAACTACTTGGTGAAATCAGTTCTCTCCTTTTACTATGTGGGTCCTAGGGATCGAACTCAGGTCCTCAGGATTTGTGGCAGTCCTCTTTATCTGTTGAGCTCATCTGGCTCTTAAAATTCTCTTATAAGTGGTAACTGAAGAGAAAATAAGTTGCATAGTTTATTCAAGGTCACACAGGGCTATAATTTGAACACAAGCAGTCTGGCTGAAGAAAATGCTCCCTTAACACTTTACTAGTAAACTAAATTATAAAAGACTGATATTTGTGATATTCAAGAGAGAGAAACTGAGTATCAACAGTAAGGTACACAGAAGAAATGGATAGAAATATATAGCCCTGACTTATCTTTTAAATGAAGGTGTGGAATAGTTGCCAAGGAAAGGAACCAAGAAGGCTGTTGTTAGCACATTGTGTTACAGCTGTTGTTAACACATTGTGTTACAATGACATGGCCAGCCTCTTTAAGAACTGAAGCTACCTAACACTGTTTTTGTTAACCTCTATCACACAGATATACCAGAACTCCCACTTCAGTATTGATTTAATTCACACCCAGCAGGAAGAAAAGGCTGATTTAATCTGCAATTTTCGTATATAGGCCACTGAAATGTCTCTAAGAAGAATAAAAGCAGATTTGTCTCTAAGATACACATCTGGAGCAAGTTCCTCTGGGAAGTAGTTAAAGGCATGTCTATACTGCCCTATGTGCATTCTAAAAATCTATCTGTAGAATTAACCCTGGGGATGGATAGAGCTGGTTGTGGTAACCTGAGAACCTTCAGAAAAAAAAATACATTGATTGTAGTAGCGTGGGTATTGGCAAAAAAAAATAATATATAGATGCATTTTGGTGATAGTTTGATGTACACCAACCACAGTGGAGAGCAGAGTACAAGACATGATCATCCTAGTCCTGCTGCCATAACAGGCACATCCAGGTCAAACTCTCCAATGTGGTAACAGAATTGAGCATTGAATAGCCCTCAAGAGTGGTTAAGTATTTACACATACATGGCCCCCTTGATTCTCATAACTGCCCGGTGAAATAAGCCTAATTATCCACTAAGTCAGATTGGATGGCACACTGTAGTTTATAGGAGATTATGTGCTTAAATTGAGAATTACTTCTCCATTTCACAATCTCACAAAAATATGCTGTTTGCATTACATTATTCTCTATATAATATTTTTATTCTAATGTAAACTACTTAGCCTTTGATTAAGGCTCAGAGATTTGTGACCTGCGTGGTGAATAAACAACAGAACAGTACTAACAGAAATGGCACCTGCTCTCAGTATTTTCTTCTCTGTAGCTACCATATGGAAGTTCTGGAGCAGTCTAGGATACTGCTGTTAGTCACCTTAACAGGAATACAAGCCTAAACTGTTTTGGTGAAATTCACTATAACTCTGAGATTGACAATCTATCCAGACTGGCTTGCGGAAGCATATATTGGTCACTACCTTATAGATGTTTACCAGTTTCACAGGCATTTAAGATATCAAAGACATAATTCCCCTGACAGTTGACATTCAGGCTTCAGTGTCTTTAAAAGAAACCTGAAACCACAGCCTCTCATGAACAGCAGGAACCCATCTTGCCAAATCAGTGAAGTATGACTCAAATTAATGGTAGCTAGGGCCTATCAAGGTTCAAACAGAACAGTAGTTACTCTTTTATCTATCTGTCAATCCATTCATAAACTTATCCACCTGTCCATATTATGTGTTTCACAGCCAATTCAACAACTGTCAGTTCAGTGGCTAAGTCAATTGCTAATAAAGATGTTTGTTTTTTAAAAAAAGTTCACCTTTTCTTTCAACATTTTTTGACAGAATCTCATTATGTAGCCTAGGCTGGACTTGAACTTGCTCTATTGCCCAACATGAACCTGAACTTGCAATCCACATAGTTCATCCTCCTTCACTGTACTTGAATACAATGTTCAGCCAAAATTACCTTTTACTTATGTTTTTAATAAGTCTTTCATATTGAGTTGGATGGACAGTAAAGTTCTGTGTAATTCAACGCTGAATACCGTAACTAAGAGGTCATCTGAAATAGAAATTGTAATAGGTACTGTAGGAGGGAAGGAAATTGAAAGCAAACTTTTATAAACACTACTCATTTGTCTTTTCAAGGACCAAGCCTAAATTTTCCAACAATAAACATATATGTGAGCCAGCTAAGCTAATCGCTTTTATCAGAAAGATTTGTTGAAAACTGGTTGGTTAGGTTTTGTTATTGCTATTTCTTTTTTTTTTTCTTTTTGTTTGTGTTTCAGTAATTTTCCCTGTCAGAAAACAGGAGTATAAAATGGGTGCTAGCAACTAGATATGAAATAATAGCAAGAATTGGGCAAATCTTTTAAGTCTAACAAACTTGATTACATGCCAATATCCCCAAGAAGAAAAGCAATAAACAGATATAGAGCTTTAGGTTTATTTTTGCCTGGGAGAGGAAGGGTGACCTTGTTCAGAGAAGATGCTGACAGATCTTAATTACTCCAGGTATCCAATATCATGAAGCTTAGGCTTCTTTTTTTGAAGATTATTTTATTTATTTATTTATTTATTTATTATGTGTATACATGTGCATACACAGATCTGTGTTAGTTTTATCACCAAGGATATCATGGGAATTGATAGTAAAATTACCAATATGTGGGGTGCCCAGTGTCAGTGCAAACAGAGAAGGCCACACATAGCGCAAGGACCAATCAGAAAGTTGTCAAAATCTCTTATTTGATATGGCAGTGATCACCCAAACAAATGAGACCTAGCGCCTACAAAATTCTCTCTCTACATCCAACAAGACGTAGCAAAGGAAGGAAAGATCTAGAAGACAGTGACTTTCACAATCTGCTTGTCATAAACAGTCTTCTTTATCATGTTAATCATCTTTTATCATATAACTTTCATCTAAGACAATTTCAAGCACAGGACAGGAAGAGGTACTGATGACGCTTACCCAAGCAACACTGTCTTTAGTGATAAGACAACCATAAACCTATCACATGGTAAAGTATTATCACAGTTCTTCCTCATGATAAAATCTCCAAGGAACGATCACAATATATCATGATATATTCAGGAAGCCCAGATATCAGGATTCAAATGTCACTTTCAGAGTAAGTTGCTGAAAGTTTTGATGGCCACAGAATAAACACATGGAAAAAAAGTGAAGTCATGGATGCATAATCCAACAGAAGAGTGGTATTTCCTTGACTAACCATTAAAACACTTCAGCTTCCCAAACCCAACCTACCTTCCCTATTTTGCTTAGGAGTACTTAAAACCTTGAGTTAATCACATGATTTACTCATTTGCTTCAATAATGAGTAAGACCCATTTCTCCCCAAACAAAATTTTACAAACACACAATGTTTTGTCCTTTTTGTTCATCTCAGCAAAATTATTGAATAATTGAATGACTGAATGTCAACTAGGTATGGACAGAGTATTAAAATCATGGGAGTGAGGCAACCAGGGCCACTGTGAGAAGACAGAGCGAGAGAGCCAAGGAGGCAGGCAGAAGAGAAGGAGAAACCAGTGAACAGAGAGTCGTAGAGCTCTCTGGGTATGCCTGGAGTCCTGATCCTCGCCATGAATCCGCCTCTGCTGTTCTTTTGAAGCCATTTCTCCCCATGGCTTTAACACTTTCAGCTTTAGGCAATAGTTTAGTAGAAGGAGCTCTGCGCTTTGAAGGGGAATTCAGTGACTATTTCCATTCATGGTCTCCTTAACCAGCGGGAATCATATCACAGAGAATGATGCCATATTAAAATCTCCAGAAAACAAGGCAGCAAACTTGCCTAGTGGTAGTATCATGTTCAGCAATTTAAAGGTTTTAAGAAGTACATTGCATAAATCTGCTCAGCAGTTAAGAGCACTAACTGTTCTTGCAGAGGACCTGGCTAACAACCGTCAGTAACTCCAGTTCTAGGGAATCTGACACCTTTTTCTGACCTCCATGGGCATTACATGACACGAATGCAGTTACACACATTCAGGAAATACACTCATATACATAAAATAAATAAAATATTTTAACTTTAAAAGTACGCTCCTCTTTCCCTGACTGATTTCTTGTGTCCTTTCCTGAAAACAGTGACCATCTTAGGTAGCGCAAATAAGATTCAGAAGAAATGGGTATTTCTATCTTCCTTTTTGGGAAAAGGGTACTCAAGGTATAACCCGGGGGGAGGGGGGAAAGCACTTGCTAAGAAAGTGACTGCATTCCCAGCTGAGCTATACCCCCAAGCCTAACATCTAATCATTGCAAAAACTGTAGTGTGCTTATTTGGAACCCCATGCGGTATGCATATGTATTAAATGAATATTATTATCTATGAATTTATTGTACTGAGCCTTCTTGGAGGAAGTCTGCCACTTTGAGGATGGCTTTGAGGATTCATAGGTTTACCCTACCTCCTGTCTCTCGGTACTTCCTGTGTACAGGAAATGTGACCAGCCAATTTTCTGATCCTGCTGTCATGCCTTCCCCATTAATATGGACTCTCCCTCTGAACTATAAGCTAACACAAACTCTTTCTTTTTTTAATTTTTTAATTGAGTTTTTGTAAATGTTATACAATGTATTTTGATGATATTTAGATCCTCCCATCTGCACCTCCTTACCTTCCCCTACAGGATTTATTGTATTTGGTCATATACGCTAAGGCCTATTGAGCCGACTTGGTGTCCCCCAGTATCCTTCATGTGAGTCTATTCACTGGAGCCTGGTTAACCTATCTGGCATTGCTCCCTGAAATAAAACCACTCTTCCTGTTCCAGCAATTATCAATTGCCAATAGGACCTCAGCTGCGCTTGAGACTTCTAACTCATTTCCTCACTTTTATACCGGGATTTTGTCTGGCTTGACCTTGCATGGGTTTTGTGCATGCTGTCACCTTTGCCGTGAGTTCATGTGAGTAACTTCCCTGCTGTCTGTTTCCTTCTGGTCATCCACCATCTCTGGCTCCTACAGCCTCTCTGCCCTTTCTACCACAACGATCCCTGAGCCTTGAGAGCAGAGGTTTGATACAGATCTCTTACTCAGGAATAAGCACTCTGCAGTCTCTCGCTCTCTGAATTTTGTCCAGTTGTGGTTTTCTGGGTTAATTACCATCTTGTATGAGGAAGCTTTGTAGGTAAGAGTTGAGGGACATATCAATATCCCTTCAGTCCCCTGTTCCACTGTGTTCCCTGAGCCTTAGGTGTAGAAGTTGCAATGCAGATTTGTCACTTAGCGTAGGGCACCTCACAAGACACTCATTCTCTGTATTTGACCAGTTGTAGAACTCTGCAGTATCTTCCATCTGTCACAAAAAAAGCTTCCTTGATGAGTGGTGAGAGGCACATTTGTCAGGCTTTTCAGGAGCTGCTGAACCACAGGAGTGGGAGCAGGAAGGGTCCTAGGCACATGGTGGGCTGATGGGGGACAAGATGGGACTGTTCAGACTCTCTCAGCAGACAAAATGTGAGCCCTGGAGTAGCATGAACATGTTTGTTTCTTTTTGAGACAGGGCCTTGGTATCAACTATTTCTTTCTGAAAATGATTTTGGTAATGAAATTTTATCATCGCAACAGAAAAGTAAATAAAACAGAAGTTATTATTATTAATATCATTATTATTATCATTAATCTTACTACTATTTTGAGACAAGGTTTCATTCATCGTATGCTGGTCTCCATCTTGCTATATAGTCAAAGGTGGCCTTGAACTCCTCATCCTTCTGCCTCCATCTCCTAAGTCTTGAGATTACAGGCATGTGCCACCAGACCCAGCCTAAATTGACATTCATAAATCCATGAAACTTATTCTACAGAAAATAAACCTGTGATAATAAAATGATTGAATTAAAGAAAGATAAGAGATTATAAATTCTTCTATTTTACCAGGAATTGCACCCAGGGCAAGCGTTCCATCACTGAGATATCTCTCAAGCCCTTATTTGGGTTCTTAGGTAAGAATTTCAAGAAACTAGATGATATTTGAGTGTTTTCCACTCTTTTAGCAAATTCACAGTCACATGTTTGTTTTCCCCTTGCTAATTCTCAAAACTACAGCCTATCGTTTAACAGAGCCAGAATTCATTATATTTAAGCAATCATTTCTGTCTCATCCTGCTATAAGACTTGTGTCCTCATTCAAAAGCTTATGTAGAATTTCTAGTTCTAATTACAACAGAGTGTAATCTAATTTACAGACAGATGAGTTATAGAAAAACAAATTTAAAATGGGGCCCACATTTAGTTTTTCTGGTGGCTTTCATAGAGGGAATTTTAGATACTGACACAGACATGGGGAGAAGGCTCTGAGGAAAAGATGCACTGTAAGTCAAGGAACACCAGAGATGATCAGCTCATATTGAAAGAGTATAAAACGGGCATTAAACTCTCCCTCACAGTCCTTGGTGGGAACTGCCCTGCAAGGACCTTGATCACAGACTTCTAGCTTCCAGAACAAAATATTTCTATTGTTTAAGCTGTACAGTTGGTGGTACTAGTCGCAGTAGCCACAGAAAACTAACATATCTCACCTTTACCTATCATATCTCATGCCTCTTGTGAAGTTTACACTCTGGCCCAGGCTACAAGGTTTCCCTCTCTTAATCTTCTATATCCCCCTAAGTTCCAGAAACCTTGAATCTCCACCGAATTTCCAGGCCCCTGAAAACTCAGTCCTAACACACTATTATATTTGATCTACGTTTCCTTTCCTTTCTTGACCTGGCACACTTTTACCTGTCTTTCAGGATCTAAATATTCCTCAGTACACTTCTGAGGAATACCCACTTTATCAGAGACTCCACTCAGACACCAGAAACATAATGATGAAAGAAAAGCAAGGCAACCGTACAAACAGCACTGTGGCATGAAAACAAACAGAATGAACTGTACAGAATGGGGTATGCCGAGTTTTTTCTAGCTGCATGTGTACATGCAAAACTATATTTGAAAACTCTGAAGGTCTTGCATGAAACCTAAAATATTGATTTCTTTGGGATGTGGAGGGGAAATATCTATCGAAGAACAAATTATATGATAGAGTCAAATTTATGTTTTTTAAAGAGGAAAATATATTTACATGTTACTTTCATAATTTGGAAAGATTAAAGGAAAATAGATAAAAAAAAACCCAGTGGTTTAATCTGAGTAATAGAGAATATATCTTAAAACTTCTATTTGTATTTTTGAAATTGTTTTTAATTTCGTGTGTGTGTATGTGTGGGTACACTAGCCTTTTGCTTATGCATCCAAAGGTCAGAGGTCGATTTCAAGTATTTTATTGTCCTCTATCACAGCACTGAATTGGAAGCTTGCCATTTTAGATAAATCTGCTGCTGAATGAGTCCCTGGGATCTTCCTGTCTCACTCGCCTTTCTACATCCAGTGCTGTGATTAGAGGCACAAGACATTCAGCCCAGCTTTGAGGATCTGAACTCAGGTCTCCACACTTGGATTATAGTAGAAATTGCAGTCTACCTCTAGGTGGATGCATAAATTATCTCCTCCCTTTAAGAGTTAATCCAGTTGGCCAGTCAATCATCCGACTAAAGAGTCCACCCCTCTGGAAGGCAGGTCCACCTTAAACCATGCTAAAGAGACAGGAGGAATGATTATCTGTTTAATGAGATAATGTACTTTTCTTTTCCAGTGAAGAGGAAATGTATCTATGTATTTGATGTCACTTTTGTATGTGCCTGATATTCTTTTTGTTTATTTTTATCATTTTATGATACTTTGGGATATAATACTCACATCATAGTGGTTTTCAAAACTGTCTTCAGAAATGAATAGTACAGTTATCTGGTGGAACATCTGTCTGAAACTACCTTGCTTTCTAAGGTGCCTGCAATAAATTCTATTGTTAAAGAATGTCTTAACTTCTGCCCTCCATGACTGCCTTTAAAAACATGCCTGCAGAAAGAATTCCCTCCCACCTTACGGTCTTAAGGCATGTAAGTATCTGTGTATTTCCTCATGTAGTCTGTAACTTAAACACACCAATACGGTAACAGTTAAGAAATGATGTAGGCAAATGTATAAAGACTGTGAAGGAACTAAGGGGCTTGGGTTTATCAGGAGGAAACTCCACTGAGTGAACAAATTCTTCCCATTTCTCCACGAGTCTCTAGGGTGACTTCCCTGAGTGTCATGTCCTATGCCTCAGTTTTCTATCACACCACAACTTCCTCTCCCTAGTGAAGTCTCTTAAGAAGCTGCATGTAGTCAGGCATCTTACTTAGTAAGTCTGACCCCTTTTCTGAATTACTCAGAAAGTTTTAATTTCTCCTTTTCATTGTTCTGTCTTTGGGTGTGCTTTTCCTAAGTCTTTGGGCTTCTTAACTCTTTCTCAAGCTTCTCCCTTCCTTTTTCTGCCCTGTGGCTACTCGTCTGGCAATGACACTGGCTTCCATCCTTAACACAAATGACAAGGCTGAAGAGATTGACAGCTTGCCTGTCCTGAGGTTTTTCTTCCCTAGTAACATGTGGGTACTCTCCTGGGACTCCCCAAAACTTCAAGTTTGCAGAGCAAATACTTACTGAACTGTATTTTTAACTTTATTACAGAACAATTCAGAATAGTCAAGATACTGGATTTATCAGAGCTGTTCATGACTTTCACTGCAAACAGCATAGCTTTCTCACTTCTTCATTTCCCATCTCCTCAAACCTGCCACGATTTATAGCTTGCCTGCCCTGTTGTTTTTCTCTTAAATTCTAATTGTCCTCCAACTTCCTTTCTAGTCCCTTTCTAAATTCTGTTACTAAGGAGACAAAGAACCCCAAAAGGGAACCTCTGTTTCCCCAGTAACAATATAATAGAGTGCCTATTATTTACAGCAATCTACTCTAAATCTCAAATGGGAAGGAAGTTCAAGCATTTCCAGCACAAAGAAATGATACTTATCCTGATATGATCACTGTGTATCCTATAAGCTGTAACCCATATATAGATATGCACAATTATTATGCATCAATTAAAAACTGAGTAAAAAGGAAATGATCCCCCAATCAAATGCCATCAAGGTATTTCTAATAATTAAACTAAAAATTGGTTTCCTTTCTAAAAGAATAAGTAGGTGGAACAAGGGGTCTATTTCCTGAAACTAGCAGGAGACAAAAAGGGAGATTTATGGAACTGGGAAACAGGAAGTAACTTTAAGGATAACCAGCTGGGGCCACAAATTTCCTGCATTCTTGTGGCTCACCTCAGTGTTCTACTGGGACTCTTCTGAGAAAGTAGGTGAGAACTGTGTCCATCCCTCTGCAGTCCATAGGGATTCCCTGAATCCCTGTATAGGTGAGAACTGTGTCCTTCCTTCTGCAGTCTACAGGGACTCCCTGAATCCCTGTATAAGTGAGACCTGTGTCCTTCCATCTGCAGTCTACAGAGACTCCCTGAATCCCTGTATAGGTGAGACCTGTGTCCTTCCATTTGCAGTCTGCAGGACTCCATGAACCCTGTATCTTTTTCTGTTCATTGCGCATTCAGAGGAACTGAGAAGGGACTTTTAGCCTCTTAAACTTAATGTTTATAAAGACTTTACCTACAGTTACGGCTAGCACTGTGATATTTTGTACAAATCAACAAGAAGTCCTGGGCTCAATCCATACAATGCCACTAGCTCCTTGCTTGGACCATGTGATTCTCTCCCACATAAAAACTACCCATGACAATGAAAATTGAATCAGTGTCTTTAGTTGGCTCATAAGCTTGCATATATAAAAGCAATTTGCCTTTTAATTCATTAGGAATTCATCCTCACTTACTTTGGTTTTATGTGAAGGATCAAAATGATTACAGGGCTACATACACTTTACCTACATAGGTGTTCATGAATACATAGACCTGGACTCACAAAACCAGGAAAACATGCATATGGGCCACTCCTAAAATTGACCTTAATGTCAATAAACAAAAAAAGAAACAAATGATCTACTAATCTGAGATGTCATATCATTTCATCTGGCTCTTTAATGATAAGACTTGAGGAGATACCCCTCATCATTAAGTAAATACACACAGTTTGCTGAATCCTAAAACAATATCTTGCTCTTGATTTTTTTTTCTTTTTTTTATCAGCTTCTAGTACTCAGAAATGTTGTTTTTGACCTTGTTTGTGACACATCACTTCATCACCATGGAAATGCCTGTGATGATGTAGCAAAAACCCTCTCCAACAGTACATCCTATGGTTCTGAGCCCCGAGAAGGTGGTTTGGTTAATATAAAAAGAGAGAATAATTGTCTGGTGATTGTTTGCTTAACCTCCTTTACCTTTGAAGGATAACTGTATCTGGGCACTTTTCCTTTCAAGAATGTGTAAATTCTGAACAAAAGAACTCAGTGTTTGGAAGCTGGGAATTTAATTTGTCATTCAAACCAAAATCTATTCAATAGAGACAAACTATATGCAAATGCACATCTTCAGGGAAATACACCAAGTTTGCTTTTCCTTCCTTTATCGCAGAGTATCAAGACAAGCGCTGTTAAAATTCACCCAAATTATCACCTGGTCCTTTTTACCTTTCTCAAAATACATACTATATAAATTATTACCTTTAAGGGAGTAATTTCAGGTTGTTCTTCTAAGAATTATTGCTGCCAGTTGCTATTATGGCAAAACCAATTTTCCCTGCAAGGATTCACAAAACCTAGAGACTTGAGGTTTCTGTTTTGTGTTTTATGTTTTTCTCCTGCATGAAAATAAATTGAATAGAGTCCTAGAAATAAAAAAAAAAAAAAAGAAAAACATAAGTGTTATAAACCCTTTGATTACTCTAATTACACTTAAGAGGAAAACCAGACCCCTCTCAGTAGCAGAGGTATGACTAATTAAAAGGAGAAAACAAGGAAGACAGAGAAGCTAAACCATGGTCAACTGATCTCACTGACCACTGGGGAAATCACTGGGCACAAAGAAGACTTAATCATCACTGCAATTCTTCCTCTACCCCAAAGAGCAAACATGCCTTCCTCTCTTTTGTTCTGAATCCTATATTTCATTGTGAAGCTGTTTTCAACTGTATTAATACCATTCTCCATTCTAGGGGGTCCAAGACTCTGAAGAAGAAATTCCTGGAAACTTTCTCATTGTGCCTTATTTGGGAAAAGACTGAACTGTGAATGTTCAGAGCCTTAAGGGCAGTCAGAGGGAAAGCTTTGTAAATGTTTTAATTACAATTTTCCCCCACTGAATAGAACCCACGGAGCATAATGAAAGAAGGAAAGGGTGTAGGTGTGGAGGGAGAAACAGCACAGAAGAGAAACTGCCAAGAGAGTTCAGCCTGGCCCCTGCAGGAACCAACTGCTTGCTGCTCTCAGCAATGACATTCTTTGCATGTAATTAATTCCACTGATCAAAGGCCTGCCTTGTTTTTTTTTTTCTGTAGGTAATGGGAAATACAGTTCCTGATGGGGACCCCTTGAAGATACCAAATAGCCAATGGCTAAATCAAGCAATTTAAAAATTATGGACATTTTGCTAAATAAATGATCATGCCTCAAGAGTGACAAAGAGGATTTCCAAACAGTTCCCTATTATTTATTGGCTTCTGTGTTTCACCTCAGGACAGAGACTACTCAAAGAGTGGATCAGGGGTCTCTGGCTGAGGTGTGATAAATTAGCCCTGGTAAAGCAAAACAACAAGCTATTACTCTCTCTTGCCGTTTGGGCACCAGACATGCCAGACATGCTGTGCTGGTACGCAGGCAGGAAGGTTGGGTGGAGACAAGAGGCGCTCTCCTCATATTTCTCTTAAGGTGATTCAGCAAATTGGGACAAGGACATGGAAAATTCATAGATAACCCAGTTTGGTTGGCACAGAGAAAAAGAAGTAATTCTTGGTGACATAACTCCTGTCATGGGAGTTGGATGTCCTTGAGAAACATGGCTGGGTCAATTTCTGATTCCAGATCATTCTTCAGATGATATCATCATTTCTCCATGTTTCCTTGCAAACTAGAATGAAAACTAAGCTCCTGAGCATGAACTTCCTTTTAAGACTTAACTTAATCTTTGCTCTCTATGCCTCAATCATGTTGGCTTCGTTGCTACCTCACCCTTATCAAATCATGCCAGGATGCTTCGCACACCCTCTTCTCTGTGACTGTTCTCTATAATCTTTCCGTCCTTTCCCTCCCTGCATATTCCCAGTTACAGACGCTACTTAGATAAGCTCTTCCTATTCTCCTTATTCCATCAACTCTCGCTAGCTGGCAGTGCCAAGTCCGCCACTTTGCAGTATTCCTTACTGTCACAAATGTACTTCTGCTTGTGGGAGTAATTGATGATGCACGTGTGTCTCTCTAGAAAAGATGCGATACATGAACCTGTTGAACGCAGCATCAGGTTCCCAGTGCTGAGCACATAGGAGGTATGTGATAAAATTCTTACTGACCGAATAAATAAGTCAGGAGATTCCTCCAGAGTGCAGAACACTTCTAAATTTCGGATTTCTGAAAGAGAAGACCCAGCTGCACATGTAAGCCACAGGTACATGCCTGATCATGAATTAGTGTAACCCTGTAATAGATATCAGTGTCCAGAGACAAACAAACCTACAGCATGTCACACGGCATACCCTATGCTCATTGATGCATAGTGAGTACTGAGTTTAACTGGATGTTCTGTGTGAGGTTACAGACATGGTTCTAGCACCTAGCTTAGTAAAGAAGTTATAGGACTAATTGTAAGACAACACATTCTTAAGGATATGAAGGTATTGGGGGAGGTCAGGGCAAAAGGGAGAGGAATTTTCATTCTATTTGAACGTAAAAGTAAGAACTCAAAATACTAATTTTACGGGAAGCTGAGACACAGAGAAGTGAAAAAGCTCATGCTTAGGATATTAATATCCCTTTAGGCTAGACCTGAAAATCAGGCTTTACAAATTGAGAAACGTTGTGGTGGAACGCCCCTATACTCTAAGGTTTCAAAAAAAGACTCTGAATCATTTTTGCTACACATGCAAAGCAAAATAAAATTTACTATTTAGCAATTATTAGAACGAAGGTAGAGTTAGAAAACTGACATCCTGTCATCTGTCTAATGTCTACATGTATTTAAGGAGCATACATGTTAGGGCAGGAGGGACTCTGTTAAGATGTGGATGTGTGCATGGAGGACAAAGCATTGACCCTCCACAGTTTTTCAGGTAGAGATGGTCAATGAGAGAAAGCAGCTTAAATTCAATGAGATCAAGATTCTCATAGATGGTGTGTACTATTAAATCTCTGGCTCTTGTTTCAAGGCTCTTTGGCTTTGGCAATTTCATCTCTTTGAAGAGTCTATTCTCCAATAAAACTTTGGTTGGAGCTTCAGTCTAGTTCAGAAGTACACTAAGAAGCACTAAAGCCTTGGCAAATATTCAAACTCCCTGGTTCCACAAAGTCTAGGACATATTTCAGATGTGTTACTTTGTGCATTTAGCTGTCTCAACAACAATGGACCTGGTTCCTAGGATGAAATCTGAGGGTTCACTGAAGAAATACCCTCTGTTTGACTTGTGATTCCTAAAACCTTCAAGCAGAAGCCAGCACCAAGTGAAGCAGATTACTGATATTCATAAGGAAATTCAGAAGTACACAAAAACGCTATGCGACTGTAGATAATGGATCCTTCCTTCTGTTTATCTAGAGTACTAGGCTAATTGCTCCCACTCTTCTATTCCTTCTTCCTCATGTTACCTCTGGGACAACATTGAAACCCAGAGATGGATGTCTTGTGACTGGAGTCTAAAAGACTTAAAGACTGACTAGAGGAAAGCTCCTTGAAATGAGACAGAAATGAGAACTAATAACTGGGGATTCTATTTGAACCAATAGTGAACCAGAACAAGAATCTGCCTAGAGGTTCCATTCAATTGGAAACAGCTTGTCACAGAACACTGTTTCCCTTGGGTTCACCCACTGGCTCTGAAAGGAGTGAAGGGAATATGATGCTTCAAAGGACATGAGGGGGAAAGTTAGAAATGTCGCCTACATATTTCCTTGAGATCATTTTTAAATGATAGCCTGGGAGTACGCAAGGTCATTTTTTTAACCTCCCCTGACAGTGATGGGAATAACTTGTTTTCTCATGTCAAGACTCAAAGAACTGGGGATGGAGAGATGGCTCAGCTGTTAAGAGAACTGACTGTCTTGCAGAAACCTCGGGGTTTAAATTCTAGCACCCACACAGTGACAAACAACTGTCCTTAACTCCAGTTCCAGGGGATACAATGCCCTCTTCTGTCCTTCTCAGGTACCACACGACACAGGAGCATTTACATTACATGCAAGTGTAACACTCATACACATTTTTTTAAATAAATAAAAATTAAAGAATCGGAGAACTGTGGAATTAGAAGGCATCTGGAGGTTTTTCAGGTCAAGATCCCAGCTGGTATAAGGATTCTCTCATCCTAATATCTAAGAAAAGAATGACAGCAGATACTGTCTTTGCTATTAGCAAATCCATCTTCTCTTAACCCTTTTATTTCTCTGTCAGTCCTATAGTCCCTTGTCTATTGCTCCATACACATGCTACTCAACTTCTCATCCTTTTGACATTCTGTCTCATCTAGCTTGGCATTCTCCAGTTTTGGAGCAATAAAGGTCTCCCTTTCCCCTCCTGTTCCTGAAGCAGAGGAACCACTGGTAAAACTCTCACAGCTATGCTGGCCATTGTTGTTTAATTGCTTCCCCAGTATGAGAACCAACAATTCTGCCATCCACCATGTTAAATTCCCTACAGGAGCGACTCCAAATTTGTGTCTAACTCTTCCCAGCCTTGACTTCTCTACAAACCCCTTCTGTATTCTACTGCTTCAGAGAAAATGTGAAGCCATCAGCCAGAAACTCCCTTAATTTTCCTCCCTGCTACCTCCCAAGATTCATAGTCTTCATTTTGAAAGAAAAAAAATATTCTCAATGACTCTAATTCTGATCCATTTTATGCCTCATTCCATGCCTTGGTTCATCAATTATCACTTCCCAAATTTCAACATTATCAATTCTCACCACCAGGAAAAAACACAAAGAATAAAACCTTTCTTCGACCTTGCCTTAACCTTGCGGTATAACTGTCTCTCTGTCCCTTCACTGCCAAACTACAGGAAGCACAGTTTCTACTTGCTCCCTTCACTGACCCTCTGCTCACTCTCCAGAGCACAGCAACCCAAATTCTTGCCAACTCTTAGAATGCCCTCTCAGAGGTCACCAGAGCCTTCTATCTTCTAAACCCAATGGACTTGCCATTTTCCATCTGCATCAAATATCCAACTGAGATCTCCTGAAAGCTCAGCATTACTATCAGGCTGCTCCTTATTCTCAGTCAATCCACACAATATATGACCGCAGTCCTTCAGACTGTGCATTGGCCAAGAGACTCCATTTTATAAGCAGCTTTTGCTTCCATTTTGAGGGAGGATGACTGAAGTCCTTGTGTAGATTCAGAAACTGTATCGTCTCTCAGGTACCACCTATCTGCCACAGAATGATAAATGACTTACCATTGGGAATAGAAAGGAAGACACCCTACACATATGGTGGGGTGAACTGAGACTGTTGAGACACATGGGTGTATTAAAATCCTATCAAGGAAACTAGGTACAAAAATTTATTAAACTCACCAGACCAAGAAGAAGCTGTAACTCCCTTATCTTGATTCCATAAAGTTATAGGCACCTCACACAGCAATGATACAGCTCCACACCAACCTAATCTGATGCCTGGTGTATGTCTCAAGGACTGAGGACTGCTTGGCTGTCCCTGGAGCTTTGGCCCTGTTCAGTCTGATGATGTTGAAGTAGCCTACTTGACTGCTTGTCCATCTACCTGTTCGCTTGTCTGCAGCTGGATCTGGACCTGACCTATCATTTCCTGCTCCTGACTCATTTCCTGCTCTGGCCTGGCTCTGCCTTACACCCAGCACTTGAACTCTGCAGCTTTGCTCTCAACCTTGCTCTAACGGCTCCCCCTGCAGCACCCTCCTGGCACTGACTTGGTCTGTTATCGCTCTTTCTCAGTCCATTTCTGAACCCTCTTTAACTCTGCTGTAGCCTCTTTGTTTTCATTCTGTAACTGGATGGACAGACAGACAGATAGATAGAATTTTGGCATTGTGGAAAAACACAAATGTGTGTGTCTGTGTTTCTGGCAACAGTGTGCTCTTGACACGCTGTCCGCTCTTGGGTTGAAACCACTGCTCTTGGATCATTTCAAAGACTCCCTCATTTCAGACACCATCCTCCTTCATCCCTTGGGGTTCTATCTTTAGTTCCTGTTTCTTCAGTGGTCTCTAAACCTTTATGTTTAATGAAGTGGTATATTTGTAGGGATTAGCATACTAAGCATAAAGTAAAATGCATCCCTATTAATTATAACATAAACAGTAATATAGCGAAGAATATTTTCCAATATCTAAACACATTTCTATAGTGACTTCATACACTGGATTGCTCTTTGTAAACACCTAAATCTTGATTTGATTCTACATTAACATTGTGTTTCTATCTCTCCTCTCACTGCCTTTTAGCCTTGCTTGTTAATGCGCCATGTGACCTCCTTAGACATCATTACAGCAGCATGAATCCTTAGGTGTAGAAAAAGAAAAGGTTACATGTCAAATAAAATTTAGTTACCCACTTGAGAAAGATTACACAGCATATGCAGACCAGTGCTCTAGTCACTTGGTGTTATGGTTTTGATATAAAATGTTTCCTCAAAGCTCATGTGTTAAAGGACTAATCCCCAGCTAGGCGTGCCATCAAGAGGTCTGGATCATGAGGGTACTAACTTAATGGGTTATTCTGGTGAAGAGTTTAGAGTTAAATCGGTTATAAAACTATGGGAGTAGTTATAAAACTACTGGGGCTGGAGGTAAAACACCTTCACATAAGCATAAACACCTGGTTTTGGTCCCCAGCACCCATTTAAAAAGTTAGACTTGATGGCATACACATGTAACACCAAAGCTGGGAAAAGAGTTGGAATCAGCAGGTGGACTTCTGAGCTCTCTGACCAGCCAGTCTAACCAATCAGTGAGCTCCAGCTCCTATAAGAGACACTGTCTCAAGAAACAAGATGGAGACAGAGAGAGATAGAGACAGAAGCAGAGAGAGAAAAACACTTGACCTGGGCCTTCGGCCTCTACATTCAAATGCATGCAAGCACATCTGTATGAATGGAAGCACACATATCAAGTACACTGTATTCAGAAAGGGGTAGTGGGGGAGAGAGAGAGACTGACTGAGAAAAAGGAAAAGCTAGACCCTCATTATAGGAACTAGGTCACAGAGGAGAGGACAGATGTCTTGGAAATCCCAGCTCCTTTCTCTTTTTTGCCTACTTACTACCATGAGCTGAGTGGCCTTCTCTAGCACACACTCCTGACTGTCCTGATGGTCTGCCTCCACTCAGGCTCAAAGCAATGGAGTCACGCATACACTAAGTCCTCTGAAACCATGAGTCAAAGATAAGTATTTCTTCCATTAAGTTAGTTTCTACTAGATATTTTGTCACAGAAATGCAAAGCTGTGACCAACACACTTGGAAAAGTATTTTTCTGTTGTTGTTTACATTTCGTCTTTACATTTCATTTCAGAAATCATCTTAAAAGAAGGTAATCAGAAGTGCTCTGGCTCATATTTAGATCAAAGGTGCATAGTATGGAAAATATAATTGTAAACATATGTAGCTTTTAAATTTTCATTTAAAAATTCTGTCAGTAGCAGCTATATACTGGAGCTAAATTGCAATGCTGCCTTTTGGAAGGGGCACTTCTTTTCTAGTTTTTCATGGTCCTTGCTATTCCTGACTGTATCATGACACCCATTTCATTTGTCTTTACCTATTTATTCTCCATATATATTTGTTTGAGGGGTACCGGACCACATGAAGTGAAATCTCCCTAATATGTTTTTCCAGCCTTGCTCTTGTCTGTTTGGATGTTCTGGATATGTCATTCTAAATAGTCTAGGAACCTTTTAGAAGTCCCACAAACACTACATAGCTTTTCCCTCTGACAGCGCCTCAGTTTCTTTCCACCATGTCATTGAATAACTTCCCTAGGCTCCAGGCATGATTAAATTCCATAAGTCTTTTATCATAGTGATAAAAGGTATTTCACTCAACTTACTTAGCCCTTAAGTACTTTGTTCATTGTTACCCAATCTATAGCATAAGCATATCATTTTTAAAAATCTGACTTAAGGTCAGAGAGGTGGTTCAGTGGTTAAGAATACCAGCTGCTCTTATGGAGGACCCAGGTTCAGTTCCCAGTATCCACATGGCAGATAATAATTGTCTGTAACTCCAATTCCAGGGGAATCTGTTGCCCTCTTCTGACCTCTGTAGGTATTACATCATATAGCACACTTACATATACACATAAAATTAAAATATAAACAATAAAAAGCTTAAAAGAATGAAGGAATAGAGTTAATGCCAGATGACAAACGTGTTTTAAAATCTTGTCCGGCACCATTTCGTGAAATTTAAAATGCCTTTCTCTGTGGCATTCTTCCATTAGTCCTCCCCATGCCTCAGTAAAATCTGAGAATAAAGTATCACCCTTCATGTAACAGCCTCTGGCTACTTTAACTGTGATTCTTATGTCTTTTTATTTCTAGGTATCTGTCTGATGAAAATATTTCATAAATGTGGCCTTCTGTCTATTCTTACTGTCATGACATTAAAACTGATGAACTCCTACTTACAATAACCTTCCCATCTCTCTCCCTGTCCATCCATACTTACTCTCCATAATAAAGTCAAATGAAATTATACCATATAGCTTCCTTAAATGGTTCACTTTTCCAGAACCCATAACAAAGTCCTTAACATTGAAAGGCATTCATGAGTTGTTCCTTGCTCAAACTGCCATCTTTGTGTGTTATTGCTTCCTAATTTTTTCACTCTTCTTTAGTCACTTTAGCCTGCAAGATCCTAAATGCATCTATTCTATCTGAATCCTTCTATATGTTGAGCCTAGGATATCCCAACTCCAGGCTGCCTCTCCATACCTAAAATATATTTATCCAGTTTCAAATTACCATTGCCTTGGCTATATATGATGGTCTTTTCATATAGCCCTGCTGCATCCTGTATTTCTTTCCTACTGGGGTAAGAACCTTATGAATGTCTACTGATGGTTCTTTTTTTTCAGCAAGCTGTGTGAGTCCTTTCAAGCCTGTATATGTTAGGAGTAATGCACATGAGATTAATTCAGCCACCTTGAATAGTCTGCTATGACCTTCCTATACTTGCCAAAGTTTCTCTTAAACTTCCCTACATAAATCCTAACACAATTAATTCCACTTAGGTGGTAGACCTCTGTTAGGCACAATGAGGCAGTCACATAATTTGCCCTAGTCACTAGGAAGCAAAGATTGTTTTAACTTCCATTTCCTAAACTATAGACTAGGAATAATATTACCCTCCTCTAAACCTGCTGAGAAGGCTAAATTAGATAATGTACATGGCAATTTGCCCAATATGGGCAGTAGATGTTCAGTGAATAGCAACTATTATAATGGGGAATAGCATTACCATGATCCACCTGCCTTAGAATCTCATTCAAAAGTAGTTTTGTTATAAATAGATGAAAGAATCATAAAATTCGATTTTGGTGGAATAGAATTACATAGACAACTAATGCTTAAGCTGTTTCTGTGGGTCCTAAAGGAATAGAAACAGAAGGAGCCATGGGGCATCACAGTGGTAGGCAGAGGGTAGTGAAATCCTACCTCCCAATGCAACATGATGCTTATTAGAGACATCTGCAGCCTACAAACTCCCACTGTATTTACATCCAGCATCCATTCTAACTGTACCCTACATCTTACAAAAAGTAATCAAGCTCACATCTGTGTTCATTACCAACAAATATCATAGTGTATGCTTAGATCGCCTTCAAATGGTAGAACACTCTTTCAGAAAGGGATAATTATTATTTTTAAGCAATGGCCCAAAATATCACCACCAAGTATCTGTGCACAAGCAAGTTAGAAAGGACAAAGAATACAAAGAAACTAAGAGTGCCCGCATGAAAACTTGTAAGTGGCTTTGGCTGGACATGCAAAGGTTCAGAAGGAATTTCCCATGTCACGCAAATGCAAGGTCTTTCTTACTGAGGTTTGCTCGGCTCAGAATTTTCAATAGAATCTTGTAGCTGGAAAGTCAGTTGAAACAAAACATCTTGCCCAGAGGATGAATTCAATATGCTTCAGAATCTCTTTCACATCTAGGATGGGATAGATATACGGATACTGTTCCCATTTCTGCTTAAGCCTGTTTTCATCAAACTTCAAACCTGTATTCACCCCAAACAAAATCATCGTGCTTGTATGAGGCATCAAAAGCTCATTAAATTGAAAAAAATGGTGACAGAGCACAAACAAAAGCAAAAACATTAGAAAACAAAAGTTTGACCTGCCCCTATTTGCCCACAGGATACCAGCCCTGGCTCTGTTAGCTTGTGAAACTTGTCCATCCTCATGAGGGGAAATGTCAAAGAAAGTCCTAGGTCAAGATCAAAATCAATCCTCCACCACTGCAGTATTTGCAGAAAAAAATTCTACTGCTCTGATCCATATGTTGATACCTCCCCAAAAAGGAGGTTTCCATCCCTCCTAATTCTGCCCTTTCTTGAGAATTACTGGCTTTAACTAAAAATATGTCAACTCACACTGACCTGGAAGACCTTGAAGAAAAGCTTGTTTTTTTCTAAAATTGATTTGATGCCTGTACCATAAAAATGAAGACAGTCTACAGCAAACCAAAGAGACTTTCAAGATCACAAATAGTTAAGCATAAATATTTCTTCAATGAAATTTTATTTAGCTCTGACTCTATTTACTATATGTTATCAATTAAAGCTGAACTAAAAAAATGTTACTTCACAACCCTGGAGCCATGAGTACTTTCCCATGGCTTGCCTTAGCTTCTTCATGTAAAGTACAGGGGTGATAATAATACTATTGTACTTGCTCACTGAGTTCTGAAAATTCAAATTAGATAAACCACTTTGCATAGTGACAACTGCCCATTTAATAGCAACTATCATTACACATATTCAATAGGATCCCTTCATTGAGATTTTAGCTTCTTTTCCAGAGGAAGCAAATCTCTACCTTCTCTTTCTCAGAGAAAAATGAGGTCAGAGCAGCAACTGCTTCTGGCTGTAACACTTGCAGAGCACATGACTGAAAACAGGTATTTTAACTTTGCTGCGCTTCAGAATCCACAATGATAAGATGATAATCATCATGGTATATCTTAGCAACCTGAGACCCTGGACCACAGACAGTCAAAGATAGCTACGAATCAGTCCAAGATAAGACCATAAATTTACCAAAACTATTATGAGATTATTTGGAGGGGGGTCATTTGCTGTGACTAGCTTGCATAGTTTTGTAGCATGAATGTTGTGGATGACAATGACCTTCTGTAGTTTCAAAGATTGGACCTGCCTGCCAGGACGCTGGGGAAATTAAATGAATTAATGCATGTAAGATATTCAAAAGAGTAAAGGACCCAGAATACTAATTCTATAACACTCAACTATTAATATATGGTGTAAAAAGCAATATTTACTTGCAACTACAGGCCCAAGTGAAACAAGGGATTCAAAACTTTATGGAGAGTGAGTTAAACCCACTTTCATTGCAGTTTTCAGCCCAGCCCGGGGTCTTTGTTCCCTTCTCTCACACAGATGTGCAGTGTGAAGTTCAGTCTCTGAGACACCCTAGCACCCTGCCATCTTAACTCTCAAACTTCCTCATCCCATCTGGGTGCCAGTACCTCCAATATGGGCACAATGAATGCATCTCACAACTCTCTCCAAACAAACTTCCTTATGCAACAGATGGTGATTTAACAAAGAAATTCATCACGAGCCAAATGTACAGAGAGCAAGAGGCCTCAGAGTGCTTGAATAGGACCTCAACAGCACACCTATAGCAAACTCCTGCCTCCCAAGGTGCAGGGATCACTGCAGTAGATGGGGTAGAAGGATTGTCAGAGCCAGAAGTGATAGATGACCACATGGAATCACAATTTTCCTGACAGCTTACTTATATGGACCCATAATGGTGACCACATGCACAGGTCCTATGTAAGTTCAAACCAGAAAAAAAAAAAAAAAGAAATCCCAGCGTAGACACGAGAAAGTTAGTAAGAAGCTCGCAATTCCACCTAAGGAAACTGCAGCAATGAATGGTTGCTGGGAAGGGAAGGGTAGCCTCTTTCAAGAATAGGACTCTTGTTAGGTTAACCAGACACCAGTGGATAGACCCATACTCAAGGATATTTGGAGACACAAATTAGACTCTATAGACCATATTATATATACACACACACATATATATGTTATATATATATATATATATAAAGATACATATATATACAAAGAGAGAGAGAGAGGGAGAGAGAATTACATTAAATTGGGCTGGGAGTAACAAGTAGAGGTGTGGTTAGGGGAGGGGATATAAATACCATCAAATTATATTGTATGAAAATCACAAAAATTCAATTTAAAAACTAATAATACAATGCATGAAATTCTCAGTTAATAAAAATATTGCTTAAAAAACTTCGTTATAAAGACTATAAAGAGCTCAAGGAATAAAGAAACATCTTAAGAGAATCTAGAGCACATAAAACTTGTAGTGGGATCAAGCAGCTCAGAGACAGAAGTCAAGAGATCTGGAAAGAAATAAGCTATGTGACCTTACGCAAGTAGCCTAGTTGATTTGTGTTTCAGTTAAGACAACAGTAAGATGACTAGGCTGAAAATGGTCCTGACACTCTATAGATGAATGCCTAAATATTCTTTTGTGAATGACCTTATGACTGCTTTAAGATGTGTGATGTACATTCCCCAACAGATCTTCATGCAGTCATACCATTTCTTCTTCTTTCTTCCATGTATCAAGTACAGCATGGCGTCCACCATATGAGTCCACTGAGGTTGCATTTTAGTTTTAGACATGGGGCTATATGCTGTTATCAGTTTGGAAAAGGATTGGAGATGCATCCATGCATGGTTCAAGTGCTTGCACTGACATTGATTTGACATGTGATTACAAGAAGATTACTTTAATTGGAGCCATCACCTCTCTCTTTCACAGGACATTACCATTTATGATAATGCTAATGAATAAGAGTTTATATTGTGCTCAGAAAAATCTGAATGAAGAGTCCAGCTGAAGTGGAAAAGGCCATCAATTCCATTCTGCAGGAGAATACTCAGGGCAAGACAGAGACTGTATGGTCAAAGAGCAGAACCCTAACATAAAGGGCGTATGCCAAAGAGTTCCCTGAGAGGCTGCACAATGGAACAGCTTATCTGCAGAGAAGCCACAGAATTCTGAGGGATACTCACAAACAATTCAGGGTTCTGTTGACTCTTCTGCTCTTCTTATTTTCTCTTTCAGGGGTAATGGTCAGTTGCAGAGTAGAAATGCTGATAGAAGAAAATGAGTCTAGCAGTCTAAATTCATAAAGACTCTCCTAAACTCTCAAGAATGCTTCATAATGCTTTCAAATTTTTTAGAAGTGTACACAGAGTGAAATACGATTTTTTAAGTATGCAGTTGGATGAACTGTAACAAGTTCTGAGATAGAGACTCCCTTCTAATACACAAGATTACTACCAATCAGAAAGATCCTGAATGTCTGCATCTGCCTGGCATACAGCCTTTGTAGGCAATTTGCATGTTGATAGCTAACATACATTTGATTTTACGTGTTCTAGATTTTTAGAAAAGTGGAATTATTAAATATAACTGTTCTGCCCCCTCCCAAATACACTGTTTCTAAGATGCATGAATATTCCTGCATTAATATATACCTTGTCCTTTCTCATTAAATATTAGTGTTCCATTGCAGGAATATAATTTGTTTATTCACTCTTATTGATATGTGCTTAACCTGTATTCAGCATAAGGTACATATATTAAGATATCCACTGTGAATGTCAATACATATGAGTATGTGTTTTCATTTCTCATGGAAAAATACGTAAAAGTAGAAAGCTAGGACCTCATCCAGATGCATTTTAAATCATATTAAAAGGCACCAAACAATTTTCCAAGGTGATTATTATATCAGCTTTTACTCCCAAGCACAAAGTATAAAATTCCCCGTCATTCTAATAAAGCTCCGTAACCTTTAGTGTGGACAGTCTTTTTAAACTGCAGCTATTGTAGAAGAATTGAAATGTCTCCTTATGAGTTTAATATATATTTCTGTTACTATTAAAGAAGTGGTATACTCATTTCATAAATCCATAGATCATTTATGCCTCTTCATTTAACATTTGTCTCTTTATTTTTAAGGAGATATTTCCATATTATAATAGAAGTTCATTTTTACATATGTCTTCAAAATATTTTCTCTCAGTCTGTGGTATGTCTTTTAATTTTTTGAAAGAAAAATTTTGGTTAGCCAGAAATTCTGATTTGGATCCAATCCAATATACTGCTATTTTCTTTTGCATTTACTGTTTTTGTATGCTTTCCAAGAAATCACTGCCTCCCTCAAGGTTGCAAAGATTTACCTTGTAATGCTTTTCTACAAGCTTTATAATTTTGCTACTGCATTTAGGTTTATGGCCCATCTCAAATTAATTTTTGTCCCAACCATAACTCAAAACTTTCAGCTCCTTGAAGTAGGTTTTAACTACTTCAAGCCCAAATGGCCAAGGAAAGCAGCCTAGATAAGTTATCAAATTAAAACTAAGTTGTGGGCAGTGATAGTGTTTGGTTTGGTTTGGGGATTGGGGTTTCTGTCATTCTGGTTTGGTTTCTGGCTCGTTCTAGGAGGGAAACTTGCTTATTTTGTTTGTTACTCTCTATGTTCAACCAGATAAAATAAAAGCCAGTATACCATAGTGGGACTTCTTGATAAGGTCTAAGAATTTTTCAAAGACTTTTATACACAGTAAAACTCATTCCATCTTTGAAACCTAGAGAATGAAGTGAAAGTAGCAGTCAGTGGTCACACAAAAAGCCTTTGCAAAAAAACAAAGGCTGATGCCAGAGCTCACAGAAATAACCATAGATGGACTCACTGTGCCAAACTGAATGTACACAGTCTGGTTCAGGATGTGGGATGAAATTTTAAGTTTTTGAACTGCAAATGTGCCCGCTATTGTGTGAGGAGTATCCAGCCTATGATCTATGGGTCACATGTAGCCCAAGATAACTACAAATGTGGCTCAACACAAAATTGTGAATTTACTTAAAACACTGTGAGATTTTTGTGTGATTATCTTAAATAATTGCACAATTCTTGAATGAGGATTTTGTGAATGACAATGTTGCCTCACAGTATCAGAAGGTTGGACATACCTGACTGGTGCATACATCCAGTTTTGACAGGAGGAAATTTAGCCACAAAGAGTTAAGCAGCCTGACTAGGCTACAAAATCAACAGTTGATTTGACAATTGAACTAAGGCAGTTTCCCTCACAAAGTCTCTTTTATAGATTCAAGTCACATATCAGTGGATGAAGCATACCTACAACACATTTCACCAAGGCTAACAGATAAGAGAAATTTGTTTTGAATGTTAAGATCCTTGAGCCACAAGCACATTCACTCGTTGCTATCAGCTTGTAGACCTTCTCTGCGTCCCAACTTTATGCATGCATGGACATTTTTAGGCTCTCTCTGTATCCAGCTGATCTGTTTCTCTGTCCTTTCCTAAGGATAAGGGGAGGTCTAAAACCCAAATCATGAACTGAAGCTACGACTATCAAGGACGGATAGCGAAGGCGAAGGGGGGAAAGGGATATGAAATATCTAACAGTGCTACATTGCTATGTTTCCTGTGGTCTAAGTCTACATCTGTGAGTAGAAGCAGGTTCTGACATACTGCAGTTGCTCCTTTACAGTCAGAGCTAAGCAGCAAAAGAACCACCTATTTCTTGCAATGCTAGACTGGGGCTCATCAGTTACACAGAGACCTAAAGAAATCTGGAAAGCTACTTCTCAGCATATTTAAAAAGTGCTTATATTCAAACAAGGTGACTAAGCCCAATGATAATTATATGAGTTTAATTTTCAGAATATCTGATAGTCCATGGGCATAGCATAAACTGTTTTGTCCCAATGCCAACTGGATCAATTACTGCTGGTTCCTATAAAAGCTGACAAGAGCTACCTCAAGAGAAGAAATATGTAGATGCAGAAAGAAATTAGGAGAGAAAAGGAAGTTCTAAAACATCTAGAAGGTCATTTCCAAAATGGAGCCAAGTTACTAACATCAGTGGCATTTGCTACCGTGAGGTTCTTAAAGTAATGCGAGTTCTTGTGATGGGGATATGGTTTAGAGGTAGAGCACATGCCTGGACTACATGAAGCCCTCAGTTTAATCCCTATCACAGAAAAAATACATAAAATAAAAAGTGAGTAATGCCAATTCTCAGGCCCCATCACATCAATGTGAATCAAAAACTAAAATAGGATGGTGATTCTCCACACTATGATGTTTGAGGAGCATGCCATTAATACATTCATTGGATGTAGCTTGTGCGTGTGAAAGGAATGAAAGCTGTAGTCTTAGTTCCCACAGATTTCTGTAGGAATATCTTTTGGAGGATATCCATATTACTCTATGAGCACCCATAAAATGAACAGGCCCTTATCATTTCGTCCAGATAATGGGAAAAAAAAAAAACTCAACCTCCTGTGGATTTGTGAATTACAAAGTTCTTCTAAGTGATGAGACCACTTGAATTATCAGGAGATGCCACAGGGAAAAGATCTAAGGAGGCACCAGGGATCTAGGGGATTAGAGAAGCCCCAGCCTTGGGATTGTGAGTCACTGGCAGCCACTACAGCAGCCCTGTTAGTCATTACCCAGGGCATGATTCACAGAGCATGGGAAGCAGGTTTATTCTTTATGGCTCCATCAAGCTGTCATACCTCTAGCAAACAGAAAGGTGCCATGCTTGGGACTGGGATTGGTCCTCTCTGTTTACGGCCTATTCTTGGTCATAAATTTGGAGCAGATGATTGCTGGTTGTTGAAGAGCTGAGGTGAGAGCAGAAGGTGGTGAAGAAAAGATGTGGGCAGTACTGGGAAAGCAAAGGGTGACTGAACTGATGAACCCCTAAGGTCACTTTGCTCCTGCAGCTAAATAAAGAAACAAACATACATATAAGCACATAAGAGAACTTTATCATGTTCTCATCTTGCATATTTCTATACATGACAGACACAGCTTTGATAAAATTCTAGTTTAAAGGTTGTTTTCTTCCTGTATTTTTTGTCTTCTTTTTAAGGATGACAAGATGTATATAAAGAGTTCTAAGCAATGAGGCATAAAATCTAAAGCTACCATAGGACTTTTCTCATTGGTACCCACAATGCAAATCAAGGGAATGATCTGAAGTTCATCTGAGGATGGTTTAAGAAGGAAAGAACTGGAAGAAAGGGCTTACAATAGTAATAACAGAAGCATAAAAGCCTGGAGACCTAACCAGAACGGACTGCATTTATCAAAAGATGAGCTATAGAACAGACAGCTTATTGGGCAAGTAGGTGGGTGTGTGAATGTGTGTGTGTGTGTGTGTGTGTGTTTGTGTATGACTTTGTATGAGAGTATATGAGTGTGTGTATGAATATGTATGTGTGTGAGTGTGTGGAGATGTGCATATGTGTATTAGTGTGTATATGAATGTGTCTGTGTGAGAGTGTATGAGTGTGTATGAATATTGTGCATGTGTATATGAGTGTGTGTGTGTGAATCTTCAGCTAAAATATGTGGAATGCATTTAGTTCAAAAATTATAAACCCTGGCATGCTAACAAGCCTCTTAATTTTCAGAACTATGATAATCAATAAGAATAATTGTAAAATCCCTTTATTGAGCACTCAGCATATGCCAGCTGTTGTGCTGGGAGCCTTTCCTACTTTAATTCACTGAATCACTGCCACACAGCATGACAGAGTACAGTCATTGTCTCACCTTACTCATAAAGAAGAGAAGACTTAGAAGTACAAGATTCTTTTAACTTGGTCCAGGCTACATAGCTAGCTAGTAACGAATCCTCAAACTCAAGGGACTTTGGTTCAAAATAGTCCTGAGATGACTGACCACTAAAAGATTAAAATGCATTATATTTTCTCAATAACAGTCTGAGATTTGTATTAGAAATCTACCTCAAAAGAAAATCTTGCTTTTCTGAGCATAATTAAGAGACAGGAAAAAATCAGTGGTCTTATTTCAAAGAGCACAAAACCTAAGCAGCAGTTATTGGCTGTTGTGATTTTAACCACTGGGGGCATCTGATAATGAATGACTAGAGGCATTTGGGGATATCACAATGAGGAATGATGTCACTGGCATCTTGTAGGTAGAGCTCAGGGATGCTGCTAAGTATCTCACAGCACATAGGGCAGTTCCCTAACCACAAAGAGACATTCACCTCAACTGTCTGCAGTGCTGAGATATCCTGGCCTGGGATCATCATGTCATATTCAGGAAAGGATCTTTATCTGGAAGCTGTGAATTCTGTTGGTGATACTCTGGCTCTGTCTGAACTGTATCATCTTACCAGAGACGAAGTCTTTTGACTGACACCTACAGAGTTCCAGTCTTGCCAGTAAGGTGGCCATTCAGAAAAAAACATGATCATTATTGCTGCTTCCTGTAGGGGAGTTATGTGTGAGAAAAGCCTACCTACCATGGTGGGAGCAGTCATACATCATAAGTGCTAAGATGACAGGAGAGCCAGGTGAGCTTCATGGAGCCTGTGGCTATATCTCTATGATACAATAGTCTTCAGAAGATGGGAATTAATTAGATGTATGTGCAAGTGTAAGTCCTTTGGATCCTGTAAGAATATTCACCTAGACAAAAAGGACAGAGGGTCATAGTGAAAACTGGCTTACCCCCAGCAGGCAGTCGACCTTCAACAGTTTTCCAGCACTGTCCCTATCGACCCATACTATTCCAGACTCCTGAATCATATCAGACATACTGTGCTCTCAAATCCTACTGGCTACTCCCAGCCTCTAAAACACCTTTAGGTCAATGGTTAGTAGCTGGTGCCTGATGGGAGCAAACAGATGAAGAGCAGAGAGAACCCAGAGGAGAACAAACTGTAGATGCTTATTAACCAATTCACTCAGGTTTAGGTGGAATTTAATATCTGTATGATAATTCCCACCATTTCATTTTTCTTTAATTCCTATTTCATTGTCTGGCTGGTTGATTTAACATAGGATTATTCTGAAAAATGAATTCTTGATTAACTTTTTTAAGAGGGTGAAAAAACAAAAGAAATAACATTTGTTTGTACTGTATATCCTAAACTTTATTGCTTTGTTCCCTGAGCAGAAATAAGATTCCTGCACAAATCTTACCTTTCCTCCCCAAATCCCCATGCTCTATTTCTTAAGCCTTTTCCCTGTACTAGTCCGTCCTTATCCAAGACAGCAGAACGGCCCATACCAATTTAGTGCAATTTACAATAACCCAGATGATAGAACTATACTTCTCAAGTGAGCAACTTCAGCTACTCCATCACAAGGGCACTCTTGCTGTACCTTCCCTATTCTAACTTCCAAACTGACACTAAGAATGAGGGGAAAGAATCTGAAGATTATCTTCTTTTTCAAAATTAGCCCTTCATAATACATGTAGTCCTATCCTATGATACACACACACACACACACACACACACACACACACACACACACACTAACACTGTTAGAAAAGAAAAATGTGTAGAGACTGGTTCACTGGGTCAGAGCAGTTGGGAAGATATGAATGAGGTAAGAAACCAGAATGAAATTCAAGTGTAACAGCTCCATCATTCCCAAGTCACATGCACCAGCATAAATTACTTAATCAAGGCTACTCTAAGCCTCAGTTTCTCATCTCTAAAATGGCTATAATTGTGTGTTAAGTATTCATCCAAGAAGTGCTATTTTGGGGGTATTTATAAGATGCTAGAATTTAGTGGGTTTTTTTTTATTGATTTGGCTTATCTCCTTAGCCAGAAGACTTTCTCCAAATTCCTGCACAGACCTGTGGACTATTTACTGCTTAAGGGAGGAAGGCGATCAGTCAAGTATTTTAGTTTTGTAGATATTCTTGAGATCCGAGGGGATATTCAGGGAATCTTCTGCATATAAGGAACACTGATAGTCATTTAATACATTAGTTTTCGTCTCCAGGGCCGCCACCCCAGAAAGAAGCATGTTGCAGGTTTTGGTAGATAAATGGGAAAGTCTGCTCCAGTCCATGGCTATTCTCCACACCTCCTTGCTTTCCTCTGGCTGTGCCAATCTGTTCCTTCACTTTGATCTTTCTCTTGGGCTCTCTCCTTTTGCTTTCGCCTTCAGGCTGTCTTTACCATTTTCTAGCAGCCCACTATTCAAATGTTCCCTCCCCTCTCATTCTTCTCTTCAAGTATGTGCTTGGTAAGTGACACCACAATTCACAATGACAGACCCTGGAACATTAGGAGAACTGGTTAACCTCAGAATCATTATTTAATTTATATAGATCTTTGTATTAGAATTATGACTTGCGGGAACACCTTTGAATTGCGAAAATGATTAAGTGGCTCACTTGCTTTTCACATTACTTCCATTATAATACTTCACATGGCACCTTTCTGCTTACGCTTAATGTTCTAGAGAGAAGCGATCTTCACTTTCCTTATTGAAACCCTCAAGAAGAGGTTAAGTTCACATTCAGGTATCTTTGTAATAATAATTCTAAGGACAAGGATCCCAAGGCACCAATAAATTGACTGACTTTTTTTCTCATCATATCCCAGAACCTAAGGTTATATTAAGACTAGGACTTATCTCCCCTGAGCCAAGGTCCAGCATTTAATGAATAAACTACATTTATTCATAGTGTAGTTCATTTTCAGAAAGTGCGATTATCCATTCTAATTATGGAACTGTAATGGATCTGCTCTTTGACTCTAAATAACCCATTTTCAAATTTAGCAGATCACCTAAACTCAACTACAATCACTCTGAATTGTACCTGCTAAAAACCAAGCTTTCTGGCATCCATTATTTCATAAAAATCTCTGAACCGTGGATTAATATCCTTACTTAGCAACCAAGGAAACTGGTTGAGGAGTCAGGGAGAAATAATGGTGGTAATGTGCCTGGAATTCGGAAAGCTCTTGAAAATGATCATTAAACATATAGTTCAATACCAAGAGCTATTTAGGGGAAAAGTTAGGACTTGAACTCTGCTCTTTCTCTGTGATATCATTGTTTATCCTGTACAAGTCTGTCTTTGTGTGCTTGCTCATACCGTTCCCTCTCCAGGGGCGCTTTCCTTGATATCTCTGCATATGAAATCCCACCATTCCTCAGTCTCGGCTCATACATACCACCTTGCTGCAAGAACACCTAATTAAACCTTTGTATTCAGACATCCTTCTTTGCCCCTCGTTTTCCTGTAGCCAGGCCATTTGGCTCAACTTATTTTGTTGTTTTTCAGGACATTTCACTCATTTCTTACCACTAGAACTATTTGTTAGCTACTCTGCTTCTCCAGGAACATTTGTTCATTCAGATTTTCCCTCATTTGTGGACCAATTACAGGGGCCCATTCTGTGTGGACACTGGCAGATACAGGGTACACAAATTAGGCAGGATTTCTGCTCTCTTTGTATTTTTTTTACTTATTTTGTTTTTCTGTATATGATTTTTTTTTTCCTGCTTGTACGTAAGTGCACCATGGATGCGCAATGCCATGGAGGTGAGAACACCCCTTGGAACTGGAGTTGGGGACAGTTGTTAGCTCCATGAGGGTGCTGTAAACCAACTGGAGTCCTCTGCAAGAGCAGCCAATACTCTTAAATGCTGGGACATCTCTCTAACACCATGATTTCTGCTCTTATGCTCACATTTTGGTGAGGAGAAATGCTGTATGCCGTGAGTGAAAGAAAACAGCCAGCTTGTAGTTTGAGTTCATCTCAGAGAAAATCAGCCTTAGAGAGATTTCACCCCCTGAGACCACCTGTAGGTAATGTTGACAAACTCAGCCTTTGATCCTTGTAACTAAGTTCCACAGGGATGTTCTTGGGTCTGACCAAATGGCTATCTCACCTGAGCTGAGTTACAAGCAGGCAACACGGGTTTAGCACCTCCCTGGTTCAAAGACCCTGCCTCCCCTTTTAGTGCCATCTTCCTAAAAGGCATACAACTTCCTGGTGGGCTTTGAAGGTTAGAGATAGTGCCTCTCTGTTAATTACCATATTGCTGTATGGATGTATCTGCATTCCTGATTCCCCAAGACTATAAGTATGCCCTGAAACAATAAAGCATGCGGCTTGTGGCTTGCAGCCTGCCTGTAAAGCCCAGGTTCATCCATCCTCATGTGTCTGTCTTGTCTGTCTCCACTGTCCTGCGTGTTCCCTCTGTGTGTCTCCATTCATTCCAGGTTACTGGGAAAGTCTCAAGCTCACCGTTGAAACCCGCTGGCGGGACAGAGAAATGAAGAAGACAGATACTTAATAAATCAATATTCAAAATAATTACAAATTATGGTCACTCTGTGAAGGAAATCACTGGTCTAATGAGGTAAAGATAAGTAGTGAGAAGCCACTTGGGAGTGAAAGGATACTTCTCAGTAGTGGGATTTGTTTGAGGGTAAAGCATCTATAACAAATCGTGGAAGCATGAATTGCTGGAAAATCTCTTCAAGATTCTCACAAGAATGGAGAAGGCTGTGTCTACTGTGAACTGTGTTACCTTGAACAACTTTCTCTTTTTGTTCTGATCTTTGACATTTACACATGAGGTTAAAAAAAAATAAGGACAAAGAAATCAAATCAAATTTTGAGTGGAAACTGGTTCTGGTCATGAGTTGGAAACCAGTGTAATTATGAGGCCCCCCAGTACAGTCGCATGGTCTGTTATCACAGACAGAAATCACCTGGGACTGGAGAGATGGCTCAGTAGTTAACAGTTCAGGCTGCTCTTGCAAAGGACACCAGTTCAGCTTGCAGCACCCACGTGGTAACTAACAACCACCCAAAATATTCCAAGGTATTTAGTGTCCTCTTCTGGCCTCCATGGGCATTGCATGACATAGATGCACGTACAGGCAGAAAACACAAACACATAATTTTTTTTTTAATTTTTAAAAAGGAAATCACCTAAAAAAAGACCTGAGTAAAATAATACTTCTCAGTAAAGAAAAATGATGGCTATAGAGGAAACATTGGAAGAGTCCAAGGTGTGCATCACCTTGAGGATACACACCTAGGACAGGACCACTTCCACGTTCCATGAAAACAGCCTCAAATTCTGTGATGCTGCTGGAGACTCTGCTAACAATGGTGAGCCAGCTTTTGGCAGTATCTTTCTTCAACACATTGTCAAGCAGGCAGAACACTCAAATGCTGACTTCTGTAGTTTTTATTGTTTGGTTTTTGTTTCTCTATGGGTATTTTTGTTGTTGTTGTTGTTTCTAAAACTAGAACATATTCAACAATAGGTTTTGTTCTTCTCTAAACCCAATTTACCATCTGACTCACATACATTAAAGATGGCACACAAAGCCTTCAGCCACTCACTGATTTTTTTTTAAAGCCACACTTTATACCAAACAGAGGCAAGGAATTGGCCAGATTGCAAGATAGATCCAGGGAACAGAGACTAGGTAGCCAGAGCCTCTGGCTCACCTGTGCCTGTACTGGTCAATCAATGTCAAGAGGGAACTTTATCAATGGATGTACTGATCTTTGTTGCAAATGGAAGATATTAAACTCAAAGAAATAATTAAATTATACAATGCTTTTGGAACATGAAAACAATCATCTTTATTCAAAATAAAATGAAACTTTAAGCCATCAACAACAATTAGCCAGAAGTTAGAACCAGAAGAAAAGTATGCTGACTGAGAAGTGGACTTGGAAGCTTTCTCCTCACTGTTTTCATGAAACCTGTATACTAAATTTTATCAGGATAGAAAAGCTATACTCTGTCTTTCATTAGAGATTTTGAAGCCTTTAAGTCTGTTTGTTGACTAAGAGGTACAGAGAAAGAAATTATAGTCTCACCAGTTTCAGGTTTTGGGTTCTGGGTTTTTTGTTGTTGTTGTTGTTTTCCATTTCCAGTTAAATTCTCTATAAATGGCAAGGAATATTTCCTGTATTCAATAGAGTTTCAACATATTATATCAAAAAATGAGCCTTGATTTTACATGGTGGTATTTACTGACATTAGTAATTATATAGATTTGCAAATATCCAGTCACACCCCCTTCTTAGAGTACGTTAATTAACTTGTCTAGGATTTGGAATCCCCACAGTCCACGAAGTCAGCAGGATCATTAAACCCAATCATATTTTCAACCTAACCTGATATTTCACTAGAGCAATTCAAATCAATTTACCCAACAGAGACATTTGTCCCTGGCCTGTCACCACAACCCGTACCAGGCGTCCTACACTTCTTTATCTTTTGGCAGGGCCATCATAAGCAAGCGACACAGAAGGTGATGTATGAGAACTCAAATAAGTCATAAATCCCACAGCCCTTCGTCTCTTGTCAGGCGGACTGAATTTACGCCCACTGGCCTTGGCAATGGCTCTTAGCTCAGCTCAGAGAAACTCAACTTAAAATGACACAGTTTTTCAGGAGCAGATCTCTCAACACGGCACCAGGGAGAGAGAGATAAAGAAAGAGAGGAGGAAGTAATGATGATGGGACACTATTCTCTAGCACGGGGAGGGGCCAGAGTCCCTTTTACATTTTGAATAAAAAGACTTTGTAGGAAAACTTCATCCTAACTTTACTGAAAGCAACTGGAAAGAATTCATTTATTTTGCCTCTGCTTGGTGCCCATGTGTGGAAATAAGAATGTGTGGTTTCCAAGCACTGCAAGAACAAGTCCTTGCCTAAGGAGCTCAGGGTAAAGTGTATCTAAGTGCTCTGTCAAAAATAGAGAAACACCGGGAGTGTTAGTGTGAGTCTTTAATCCCAGCCCTGGGGAGGCAGGCGGATCTCTGTGAGATCGAGGCTAGCCTGGTCCATATAGTGACTTCCATTCAGGCTGAGACTAGGGAGACCCTGTCAAAAACAAAAACAAAACAAAACAAAAAAGTAGAACTAGCTCTTGTTGGGTGTGAGAGCTTTCTGCTTGGGTATGTTATATATTTGCACACACACACACACACACACACACACTTTTAATCATAGCTTTGATTGAAAGCATTCGGAGGGGAATCTGACATGCTTAAGAGGTCCTAGTCCCAAAGTGAAGCTTCACCAATTGCTATGGTATCTCCTGGAGCCAGGACTGCACAGACAAGCCCAGCGTGCTTCCAGGTGAGAATGCTCAAGTTGCCCTTTTCTCCTTCCTTTATCTCAAAACAAAATGATATTTTAAAATTTTGAATTATTATTAAAATTTTATGCACATGAGGAAAAATGGTACTTTAACCCAAGTACATTATAAATAAATGTGAAGCTACTGTTGCTACTTAGCAGGCATATTCCAAACTGGGAATCAACCAAAAAGTGGAAGTTAGGGAGAATGAATGAAAGAATGGCCAGAACGAATGAAAGAATGGTCAGAATGAATGAAAGAATAACACGCCAGCCTAGGAGAAGTGGAAGCTTTCTTGTTAGTGATGAATATTAACATTAGTTCCCTTAACTACATGTTATCCCCTCTTCCCTTCCATTCATTACAAGAGTCGAGTTCTATGAAGCAGTCATTGTTGCCTTATGCATCTCTTGCCTACACTTCTAGTATCATTCTAAGCAATTCAGTTTATGTCAATATCACCAAGAAAGCCTAGTCCCTCTGAGACTATGGTTACTACAACCCACAATCTACTGCCAATCTGTCTGACTTATGTATCTCCTTGTAACTTTCTTTAAAAAAAAAAACTCAAAACAACAAGATAATAATAAATAATTAATAATAATAATAAAGAAGTTGAAGTTTGGGTTTCTATTCTATGCTGTGGCTTCCATTTATGTCGTGTTCTGCTTGTCATTATGTTTTCTTTGGGTTCATACAAAGGTACAAAACCACTGATAAATGAGGAAGACACATTGTCATAACTTACCCCTGACCTACACCCATGCCCAACACAAGTCACCCCACCATTGTGAAGCAAGCAGCATGGTTACTTTACCTCCAGGGATTGCTTTTCATGTTTTGGGGAAGATTGTTTGGTGCTTTGGAATTTTGTTATAGAAAGTGGGAGGACAGAACTGTGGAAATGAGCAGCAGGCCCCAATCTTAGCCTTAAAGGGAGGGACACTGGGTAGGCTGACTAGACTCCAGTAGATGAGCTTGCACTGAGAGACACCTGGGGACACTAACATGACTCTATAGGCCTTAACATAAGTGAGAGAATGCATAAAATCCAGTGGGGGGGTTGAGGAGAGCGCTGATGAGGATGGGGGTATAAAAATGGTTAAGATGTTGTGTATGAAATACACAAAAATATACCAAAATGCAATGGGAGGTAGTAAAAGTATTCATTGACCATTACCATAATCACCTCTTGATTCCTGAATGCATTAATTTTATAACTGTCTTGCTTATACAGATCCTAAAACATCTAACAGTGTAAAGTAAAAAACAATATAGAGTGGAAAGACAAGCATAGGAAAACCTGTACCCATCTCATATTTCTAGAGAGAATAGAATACATTCAGAAGAACAAATTCCTCTGGAAAGGCTTACATTCAGATGAACACCATTCTGAACCAGATGTTAAAATTCTATCACATTAAAAAACCACACCAGGTACATGTTCACACCTGTGAACACTCATTATTTGTTTAGATAGTCATAGAGAAATAAATAGATTCACTTATCCCCTCTCAGACAAAAAAAAAAAAGAATCTAGAAACAGAAATTTTACATTAAGTTTCTATATGACACATGTGAGAAGAAATATAAAGAGATAGAGAAAATCTCCAAGATTCATTTGGGTGACTGTCCCCAAGGGGGAAAAAATGGAATGCAATGCACTTATTGACCCAAATGTTTTGGACTTCTGGAATAAGATGCTCCATAAGCAAAAAATATATTTTACTAGGGAAAAAAATCTGGGATTTCTATGAATATATACATGTAGGCAGTGGACAAAGATAGGACCTTTTCTTTTCACATGAATGGCTGTCAAAGGAGACTATCAGATACATTTTCATGAAAAGGCCAAATATGGCATGTTTTATGTAATGAAAAGAATACATTAAAAACCTCATGAAAATGAAAAATGAGACGAGAAGAAGGACTATTAACAGGACGTCGTCACTTAAAGCAATTTGTCTCATTGTCTTCCTTCTTCACTGCCATGCATGGTGATCATTTTGGCTTTACCCATTTTCTGTCAAATTCATCTCATCTGCAGGCTTTTATCCATTTATCTTTTATACATCATTTTCATTTAAAAATAGTTAATATTTACAAAAGGGAAAGATTCTTTCTTTAAAAGTATAAACCAAAGTTAAATTAGATGTTAATGTTCAATCATTGGTTTCGGTGTGCTCTGTAAATTTGTGTGGTCCTTAGAGATGAGATGGTTAAGTCACTGAATTCCTTGCAACACTAGGAATGGATTAATTTCATGAAGGAATCTCCTATTCTTTTTTCAAAGCATTTGTTTAGAATGTGGAATTATTTAGAAGAGTTTACAGTAATTGTACTAGTTTGGCTCTGTTGCTGTGATAAATACAATGACCCAAAACACCTTGGGGTAGAAAGGGTTTATTTCGGTGTATAGTACAATTCATCATCAAGAAAGCCAGGGCAGGAGCTCAAGCAGGAACCTGGAGGCGGGAAGTGAAGCAGAGACCAGAGAGGGATGCCGCTTACTGGCTTTACCCCTCTTGCTCATGCTCAGCCAACTTGGGTTCTTAGACAACCCAGGACCACCTGCCCAGGGATGGCATTGCCCACAGTGAGTTAGCCCGTCTATATCAATTAGTAATCAAGACAGTGTGCCTCAGGCATATTCATAGGTCAATCTGATGGAGACAATTCCTTAACTGAGGTTCCCAGGTATGTCAAGCTGACAACCAAGATTAGTCATATCATATCAAAAACCCACTGAAATGCTAGGCCTTATCTTTTTAAGTTCACCATGTCCCATCTCCTCTGCTCACTGAATATCACTGATTGAGAAAGAAGAAATGCTTCTGTGAAGTCAAGTCATAATAGCTAATGCAGTTTTATATCAATAAATGACTTCAAATTTGATATAGTTAGTGCCCACTAAAAGTTCCAATCAAACGCAAGGCGTGATGGTGCATTTCTTTAATCCCAGTATTCAGGAGGCAGAGGCAGGAGGATCTCTTTGACACCAAGGCCACCATGGTATATATAGGGAATAATTCTGGGCCAACTGGGGCTACAGGGAGACCCTGTCTCAAAAAACAAAGAAAAATAAAAGTAGAAAGTTCCAGCCACATAGTTGCATCTCTCCTGGGAGCTGAATGCCTCACTTGGCCTTTGACAACCTCCTGGAATAAACTTAAAACCAAGAATGAAAAAAATAGAAGTCTTGGGACTGGAGCGATGGCTCAGTGGTTAAGAGCTCTGGCTGCTCTTACAGAGGAGCTGGGTTCAATTCCCAATACCCACATGGTGACTAACAACCATCCCATCTGTAACTCCAGTTCCAGGGTATCTGATGCCTTCTTCTGACCTCCATGAGCATCGCATGACAGGCAATACACTCATACAAAAATAAAAATAATAAATAAAAATTTAAAAATAGAAGGCTTGATTATGGAAACTCCTTGGGCTTATATTCTCCAAACTGCTGCTTGGCACAGTGTTTTGGGGTTTTACAACATATTAATAAAGATTCAGTTTATAATGTAAAGCATTTGGGAAATTTTAAAATTTGTTTGCTTCTTGCAGCTAGAGTAGGGCTTATCAAAAGCAGAATTCCACAAAAAAGACATAGTTCCAATTCTCTGTGTTACTTGACCACATTTTCACTGTTCCTGACAGCCTTAGGGACATCTGGAAGATACTGGTATTCCATGGAAACACCCACCAACTCACAAAGACACAAGCCTCTAACATGCAGACACTGGGAACAAAATTTGCATGAGGTTAATTCTCTTAGTGGATTCTCACACTGGGTTGACTCATTCATAGGAAATGGAACTTGCTTAAGTACATGGGAACATGAGCCAGGCATTTTGCCAGGAAACAGAACTGCAAAGACAATCTATCCTGAACTAGAGGGCAGAGTTTCTGCCCTCAAGGTGTGTGCATAGTGAGAGAAAGAAGAAAGAAGCAACCAATTAAATATAAAGTGTGAAATGTTACAGTAGAGGCGAGCTCAGCACATAACCTGCAGTGCAAGGGGTGATAAAATGATTCTTGAAAGAGGTCAAAGCCTGAGTCCTGAAAGTCAAGTATGAATTAGCCCAGTGAAGGAGACAAAGAGAGCAGCACGTGCAGGCACTGAGAGCTGGAAGCACTTCGGGGGAGGATGGCAGGAGGGCAAGAGAGGGATGTACCTCGAGAGGTGCCAGTGACAAAGCTAGCAGTCAGCACACATCGCCCAGCAAGCAAGCATCGACTAGTTTGACTGAGAGCAACCCTGTGAAACAGGTGACGTTATCATTCCCCATTTTGCAGATGAAATAACTTGGCCATAGTGCAATGCAATTACTTTTACTTACCTAGGCACATAAAATGGATAAGAAGGAGAATTAGAATCTGAAACCAAGCACCACAGTTTAATTTCCTATCACTGCAGATCATTTTGTCTATCAAGATAACATGAGTCCGAAGACAGATTTTTTTTACCCTGATGGACACGAATAGTCATTAATTGCCTTTAACCAATAAAGTCCTAGTAAGGCCACTGAATATCAACAAGAATTGGCTACAGAATGGGAACTGAGGTGAAGGAGAAGGAAAATCCCAAAATCAGCCAGCAAACTGCACAGTCCTGAGGAGTGGGGTTGATTTAATGAATGACAAAATGTAATGGCAGGAATAGACAAGGGGACAGATGCCACCTTCCTCACGGAGACACCTGCAGTGACACATGCTTTGAGGACACACAAACAGAGCTTTCTTTTGTCATTTTGGATCACTTCTCTTAAGGACAGAAACAAGTTTTAACCGAATCAGTAACATTTGACAATATATGTGATTCCTAAATCTGCTAGGCGTTCTGTAAGAGGAAATGTCTCAGTTGTCTCCCAACTCCAGGCAAATAACCAGGAGATAAAAGTTTAGTAAGAACTTAATGGTTTAAACTTGACAGAATTAAATTGAATTCTACTTGATTAGTGGAAATTTTACTAAGCATCAAGGTGGTAGAAGCTCGTGCAATTTTCAAGACAAAACAAATTTCCCATGTACAATATCATGTATTCTCCAAATTCTAAACACCTAGAGCTGGATTTTTAATGCCATATTATTAAGATTAGTGACATTCAAATGGAGTATTAAAGGAACTTATCCTCAATTAATGGGGAAGGAAAATCTTTTTTTTAATGTGTCCTTGCTCCCACCTCGAATTTTGTTTTGTATTTATTTGGTTGGGGCAGGGTGTTCTGGATTGTTTTGTATTTATTTGGTTGGGGCAGGGTGTTCTGGACTGTTGTTAACAAGCCCTCCACATAGCTTTGCAGTCTGAACCACTATTATTCTTCGCTGAATCACAATCAAACAAATAAACAACAACAACCATAAAAGTTGGAAACATCATTTGATTTAGTTACATATGGTCCAATTAAGATGCATGTTTCTCCCTGTTTATATATAAAATAAATTTTCCTCAGTTTACAATTCCCTCTTCTTTTGGTGAGCCAAAATGATTACAAATTGTAATTGATTAACTCTAGATTCTGACTTTGATTTTGGATACACAATATAAACAATCATTAAAAGAGGATTAATTTGGCTACACCAGATGGATTCCAATCTGTTTTGCAAGTTTATTACAGTTCTCTTTTTCTTACAAAATTGAGAAGATAGAATAGCCTTCCATTGTCCTTGGGAAGGTTTGAATGCCTTTATTCTTAATTCCCACATTTTTCAGGAACCAAATAAAAGGTAGGCACCTTACAAACTGCCAAATCCTAATTCTTTCTGTTTCTTATTCCTGAACTTTGTTTAAAACATCTTCTCATTGATATGATTTCACCTCATATTACAAAGAATTGATTTCAAGAATGGAGCACACTCATAATTTTTCTAAAATAATTGTTTATGAAATGCAAACATTTAAAAATGTATTTCTAAAACTGATTTTTATAAACTATTAAATATTTAATTTTTTCTGGATTTAATATGCTAGATGTATGGTTTGTAACACTGCAAGACTGACATAAAACAGAGATCTGCCTCAGCAAGTCAACTGAAAAATCTATTCCCTGTCTTCCACTTTGAGTGGATTAGCAAGCCATGGAAATTCAATGTTTCCATCATTTGCTTGAGGAATTTCTTACTTAGAGAAAGTGATCACGATAGGAAACTTAGTCAAGGTAGATCATTTCCCATAAAAAGACAATTAGAGAAATTAACAGAAAAAAAGGTCATCATAAACAGAAACATGACAACAGCCACCATTCTTCAATTAGTTTATCTATTTTTGTTGTTTGTGCATGAGTGTTTTGCCTGCATGCATGTAAGTGTACCACACATGTGCAATGCCAACAGAGGATGAAGAGGGCATCAGATCCCCTAAAACAGGAGTAATGAATATTGTTGTCTGCTAAACAGGTGCTGGCACCCTAATCCCAGTCTTCTTCAAGAGCAGTCAGTACTCTTAACCTGCTGAGCCATCCCTCCACTCCCCCACCCTTTAAAGTGGAAGAGAGTCATGAAAACTTGCTCACTAGATGGAAACCAAAAGCAGAGAGAGGCAGCCTGAAATACAGGCTGCCACACAGAAAAGTCAATAAAGGAACAAAAAATGCACACTGTCTTCTTTACTAGAACAATAAGGATTAGGGACATACACACCCAAAGGCTAAGTCATAAAATAAAAATAAAGATACAGGTGATAAGACAGTGACACGGGCAGATAAAAGGCGAGTTCTGCACCAAGATGAGACAAACAGACACAGACACAAAGCAACCAACACAGAAAAAAAAAAAATGGGGAAGCTTTAAAAGAAATGTTTTTAAAAAATGAACAGAGATAAATCGATAAGCATACAGTAAGCAGGTTGGGAGATTGGCAATAAGTAAGGGACTTGGGAGAGCAAAAGAAACAAAGATGGCTACAAGAAGGGACCAGACTATGAAAACATCAAGTCTCTCGGAAGAAGCCTTAGCTAATGACACCTCGCCCTTGAAGCTGGGAGGGAGAAATGTCTGAGCTGTAGGCCAGGCGGGCTCTGGTGTCAGCAGGGAGCACTACTGTGCAGGTCTTTTCCTGCACTCTGAATCGATGAGAGAAACAGCAGTAATCTGTCTGCTTCTGAATGATTCTGGACCTTCCAAGGGACATTAGGCAAAGTCTAGAGAGAGTTTTGCTGTGATGACTAGTGCTGGGAGCCAGGGGGGCAGTCACCACTGACATCTAGGTGTAGGGGCTAGATTTATTGTTAGGTATTGTGTAATTCCTAATGAAATTCTGCCTCCAAATGAATCATGTGACTCCAGATGTAGACAGAGGGGGCTGCTGAGAAGCGCTGTACTACAGCCAGTCTTACAGGGAAGAAAACTGTCTATCCATCAGCAAACTGGAGCTGCCATCTCGGAAAGCACATTAAAAAATTTCAAAATTGTCCACTTAGATGTGGTTTTGAGATTTGAGAGCAAGCACTCAAAGAGATCTGGGGCAACCTGGAAGGAGACCTGGGTCCTGTTAGCTGAGCACTTCTGGACACATAACTATCCCTGCTGGCATTCCCTCTTGTCATCAATGAAGTAGAGGGCTACTATATAACAGCTGTCCTTTGTGAGTTTAACAGATATTTTTAAAAATGAAAAAAAAAAAATAAGGCGACTGGGGAGGTAGGTAAAGCTTGAAAATATGAGGATCTGAATTCAGATCCCCAGAAATCTCATAAACCTGTACGAGTAAGAGCGGCCTCTGACTTTGACATATGCACCTGCACTCACACAAGAACAGGAACCTCTCTCTCCATCTCTGCTCTGTCTGTCTCCCTCCTTCTCTTTCACACACACCAAACACCACATACATACACATCACATACACACATATATCACACACACATATCATACACACCTCATACAGGTATACACATATACACCCGTAGACATCACATACACACATAGCCCATCACACATACAGGCATACAGTCACATCATAAACACATACACATGCCACATACAGATAACACACACATTATACACACCACACACATACACACGTAGACATCACATACACACATACACATATCACATAATACACACAAACACATACACAAAATTTTTTTAAAGGGAAGCAAAACCATTTGAAAGCAATTACGCTTTTACTGTTAACTGAGAAAATATAGGCTACTAACATTTAATAAGATTGAAATGTGTATTTTTATCCATTACAATTGGAATGAATCTGAGCTTTATAAAATAATACAAATCTATACCTCTCTGTAATGATGTGATCATGTTTATTATAAACAGTTCTTGGGTTGCACATGGGTTTATACAGTGTTTACAACAATTCTGAGATCCCTGTCAAGACTCAGAAGGAACTCCATTCCTGGATATCACTAGAGTTTCCTTATAAGACTAGAGCAGGTAAGGAATAGACAGCCATCAGTCACCCAGGTCACAGAGGCAGAAGACAGAGGGGAGCAAACTCGGGCTCTAACCCTGAAGAACGGATGAACTGTGCTCTAAAACAAAAGAGCAATGGCTACTTGGTTCTACAAACAATTGTCTTTTTGAGGATGCCTAATCTTTATCCCAGATATTACACTTTCTCGAAATAACTCAGGATGGATATTTTTAAATGTAGACTTGGAAATCTAGCACACTATAAGGCATTTATATCATGTTTGCACACTGAATTTGGTCCAAAAAGGGCACTTCTGTGACCTCTTGAAAATTATTCCACCCTTCGGCTGGAATGCTTCTCCCCACAAATCTGTATGAGCTGATCCTTCTCTTCATTCAGACACCCTCAGACATGGCTGCTCAAGCATTGTATCCCAAGGACCAAACATGTTGCCTTTGTTATAAACGTGGATTTATTAACTACTTCACATTATCTTGCATTGTTTTATATAATCTCATAGGCTCTCATATTCTTTGTTCATGGTCTTTAGTTTATTTCTTTGAAACAATGTCTTTAACTCTATTTATAATTTAAAACAACTACCTCAAAGCATAGTGAGAAAATCCCATTCAAAAAGTAAAAGGATCAAGGATTAAATTTAAATGAAAACCGTTTTTTAATGTAAAGGTTTATAAACTGTTTGTCTCACACTTCACATTCTCCCCATAAACAAATTCTATCAAATACACCTTCTAATTCTACCTTCCAAATATACCCCAAATTCCAAACAACCATCATCATTCATGTGACCAGCATGACCAGCTTGGCAGACTTTCTCTCTGGATCTACTCTGACCCACTTCCCACCAACAGTTTCCCATATGTTCACCAGAGCTATACTTAAATGTAATATCATGTAATTTTACTGTATTTTCCAAAACACACCAATTTGCTATCCCATAAGACACTTCATTGTAGAGTCCCTGTCTATCCATGCATGCCCTCATTTCTTTATATCTCAGTTGCTTCCTTCTCTCTAAATGCAGCAGCCTCCCTGACATCCCTCTAGCAGTTTCACATTGGGGTGTTTGCTCTTCCACTGCCCTTCGGCTGGAATGCTTCTCCCCACATATCTGTATGAGCTGATCCTTCTCTTCATTCAGACACCCTCAGACATGGCTGCTCAAGCATTGTATCCCAAGGACCAAACATGTTTCCTTTGTTATAAACATGGATTTATTAACTACTTCACATTATCTTGTATTGTTTTATATAATCTCATAGGCTCTCATATTCTTTGTTCATGGTCTTTAGTTTATTTCTTTGAAACAATGTCTTTCTATGTAGATCAGGCTGACCTTGAACTCACAGAGTTCTGTCTCCAAGTATTGGGATAGATTATAGGAATGTACGTAGTCAATATTCTTTTTTACTTAAATTTATTTGAGGGGGGGTATTTTATCTTCCAAGGTATAGTCTGTCATCAAGGAAGCCAAAGCAGGAACTCAAGGAAGAAATTTGAAACATGGCTTCTTACCAGGATAACTTTCAACTACATTTCTTATACAACCCAGGCCTACCAGCCTAGATGACACCACCCAGAATGAGATGTCACTTTTTTTTATTTATTGAGAGAGGGTCTCCACAGTCTGAGCTGGTGTCAAACTTTTGATCATCTTACCTCAACTTTTCAAATGCTGAAATTACATGTAGACAACAAGAAGCCTGACTTAAGTGATACTAAGGATCAAACCCAGGGTTTTGGCCACAGCTCCATATCATATGTAGTCCATGCTGTCTCCAGGCCACATGCCATTTGCGTGAGGACAGGCATATTTATCTACTCATTAACACATTCCAAGATTTAGATAATATATCTCACTGTGTGTAGAACTGTCACAAAATAGATGCTCTGTTAATATTTGTTGGAGAAATGAATTAATCAAAGTGAAAGCATAGAGTCTCTGATAAAGCAGAAGGCAAATGTAATTTATTATAGCTATACAATTGTAAATAAGTCTACAGCCTGCTTTATACCATCATAACTATTATTATTGTTATTATTATTATTGAAAACTAAGCAACAGATGTTAGATAGTTCCAATAACTCATGTTAATTTGAGGCTTCTTATGATATCCTCAGGCAAGTTGGCAAGTCTGACCATCAAAAGTTCACTCAAAATTCAGCAGCTTCACATTAGGTTCCATGTTGGATTTTCTACATCTCTTCTAACTCCCTTTCTCTTGCTCTTATTCCATCTCCTTTCTCTCATTGTTATGTGTCCTTTTATTGTTCATGTTTGCTCCCATGCCTTCTTTAAAGGCATCTACTTTCTCCAAACAATGTTTTCCTAGGAATCTCCCAGCTTGACTGAATATAGCTCTACCACTTTGGTTCCTGTCTGGATATTGCTGCACTTGTACCAGAACAAGGTTTATATTCGGAGTGGATCCACAGTGGAAAAAAAAAAAAGGAGGAAGCAAGAAATCAGCACACTTTCACAGCACCTTGTGTATGTATGTGGCACAAAAGCTGTGGCAGCTCCCAGATCAACAGAATAATTGAAATGCCCTTTCCAGGATCTTCCTGTGTCCCTGAAACTCCCCCAGTGACTCTACAGACCATCATCCTGAGAGCCAACGGTGGTTCTCCCCAACTATAGAAATCTGGCAATCATTTAAGTCTGTGCTCTCTCTCATCTGTCATCTCTCAAACACCAGTCATTTATACTGCAGTAAACAGTACATTAGCCACTAGACAGTTCCTAATCTGTCATCTCCTTTGTTTGATCCACTCTATCTATTCAGTAGAGAACTGCTTGAAAAGACTTCCCCATGCTAATAAGGAGTGAGGTATCTAACCTTGCTCAATTTCTTTTTGGGAAAAGAAAGTGGAGAATGCTAAAAAGCCAAAGTGTAACCTCCTCTCCCTTTTTGTATGCATGCACGTGGGGGGGTGTGTATATGTATGTGTGTGTGTGTGTGTGTGTGTGTGTGTGTGTGTGTGTACAGGTGCCTAGAGACCAGAAGAGAGTTTCAAATTCCCCGAAGCTGGAGTCACAGGTAACTGTGAGCAGCCTGACATTGGCCTGGGAAAAGAACTCCATTCCTTTGCAAAGCAGTTAGTCTCTTAACCATTGAACCATCTCTCCAGCCCAAGATAATCACTTGATTTTGGTCTCTTATATTATGTGTGTATCCCTACTAAAACACAAAGGTTACAACAACTATGAAGAAAGAAAGAGGGCATCATAGTTTCCAAAAGTCAAAGTAGTATAGTAGGAATTAGGGTTCTAGTCCAGTTTCTGCCAGTAACTTTAAGCATACCTCAACATCACAATGAGAGCAATTGTTTAGTACATATTTAGCATATGTTACAACTAAAACAACAAATATTTTCTAAAATTTCTTCATAAAACTTTATGAGGCCCAAATGCAGTGGTTCATACTACAACCCAGCACTCAGGAAGCTGAAGACTGGAGGATTGTGAAGTTGAGGTTAACCTGAACTAGACAGCAAGAACCTGTCTCAAAAACAAGGAAACAAATCTCTTACACGGTATATAATACCATAATCTCTATTATCAAAATTACAAAACCAGTGTTACACAGCACCTTGCTCAAGGTCACAAAGCTAAAGATAATAAGTGATAAGCAAGGAACTTATGTTCCTGACTGACTAACTCTAAGATAAGTTCTTTACTATGTAAGTTCTTCACATTACTTCTTGGTGGGGGTAAATACAACTACAGTTTCCCTTGAATTTAGTAAGGAGGATGTGTCCTTTTACTTAGAATATAACTCAAAGAAGAAAGAACCCAGATAGCCTTTGGACACTGAACTTAGCAGTGACATCTTTTTCTAGAGCTGAAGGTCTATGGCCCTTTACCTATGTGGTTAATCTCATGGTTTGCCCCTGTACAAGAAGGGCATTATTACATTCTAGAAACAATCCAGACTCTTCCATAAATGCTGTGGTCATACTTCAGGCAAGTGACAGCTGACTGCTTGTCATACAGCATCTATATTCAATTCATATTAACCTGCCCTGACATTGTAGCCAGTAACTAGAGGTAACAGTCTATTCCAGATCTAGTCCTGCATCCCCAAGCCATCCAGTCTCCCAGATGTTCTCTTTCTGTTTTGCTTTGTTTCATAAAGATAGTCATTTAACTTCCCGTCATCTTCAGTTCCTAATTGCCACAACCAGATGGAAGTGCTCACTGCTGGGTGAATCAGAAACTGTTTCATCCCGTGACATTGACTTAGAGAGTCCATGTGCCCACAGGAGAATCCTGATTGAATTTCTTGGTTACTATTTCTCTCAACATCTGGCAAAGTTTTGCTTTGCCTTTTATCAAAAGAAAAAGAAAAATTATAGCTTTTTAACACATTTCAAATAAATGTGTGTATAAGTAAAGCTTTCTAATGAAAAAATCCACAGATACTGATTTCTGTGCTTAAAAAGTATATATATATATATCTATATATATCTATATATATAGATATATATATATATCACTTTAAAGAAAACACATGGAAAATTTTGTTCTGCCTTAGTGGGAAGTTGGGTGTGTCAGATAGATAGATAAATGATAGATAGATAGATAGATAGATAGATAGATAGATGATAGTGATGTGGTGTGATATAGACAGAGATGTATATAGATTTTTCCCCTGGGATCAGGGATGTCTTGCACATGTGCCCTATTCTAAATCTTGCTAATTAGATCTCACTCTGTCCTTTCCTCCCACAAAGTGTCATTTCTCAGATGCAGGGATCCTTGTGTGATTTGAGGTGATGGATCTACAAAGTTGAGTGGGCTTACAAATTGTTATTGATCCTCATTAAACACCTGAGAGGTGTGAGTTATTTTCACATACCTCAGTATTCATGGGTCAACACTTTCACAAACATTCTGAGATTTCCCTTCCACTCTTAATTACAGGATAAATAAATCACAAACACTTCTTCAGTTTTGTGTCTGGGGTGATATTTTTCACTATTGAAAAGAGTTTAAAAGACTAACAGGTAGGAGATACAGTCTCCCTTGATTCAGTTCTTCTCTTTTGTTGTCTTTAATGTTTTCTCTACATCATTCGGGACTTCATTTGAGGAAAAGGAAGAAGTGGCATTTACTAAGCCCCTTGTTTAATGTAATTCGTCTGAGTTTCACTCTCCTTTTATCACCACCATCACTCTTCCAGGCAATGTTATGATTAAACCAAAGGTTTGAGGAGAAAATCAATCTTACATATATGAGTAGCATTCTCAAGACCACATGGCCATAAGGAGATGGTACCACGACTTAGTAAAAAGTTGCATTGTTTCCATTGCAGTAAAGTACAGTTTCAAAGTGAGGATTTGTTCATTAAGTTTGATTTAGCTGAAATTATAAACTGGTTCAGTTAAGATCATTTTTGCATCACATTTCAAGAGCCCTCCCTTCCTTAGAAGCATTAAAGCCTAAACTCATTTTCCCAGCTTCCCTTGCAGCTAGGGGTGGTATGTGACACAATTCTAATGAATGCTGACCAGGGAAACATATTTTGATTTCTAACGTTCCAATACTTTTGTATGAGGACACAGGAATAATACTGTGGCCTAGAGGTCACAAACAATAGGTATGAAATCAATGCACAGAGTGTGATGAAGCTGTGATACAGGAATGTGTCTCAAATGGCAGGTGAAGCAGCTGTGCTTCCCTGGAGCCCATGCTTCTAGACTTCTCCTTACTCAAAGCTACCAATTTCCAATTAGTAAAGCCAACGTGAGCTGTGTTTTCTGTTAGTTGCAGGTGAATATATTACTAAACAAAGTAACTCAGGCTCAGTAAAGGCCTTCTTATATAAAATAAACTTTTTATTGAAGGATTAAGGACCATTTTTATGAAAATTTAGTGATTAGAGAAAGTATTTAAAACGGGAGAGATCGATTTGAGATCAATCTTTCAGAAAGTAAATGAAGGAAAAATGCCCTTTTTGTTTGTGACAAAGCAAGAGATCGTGTATCAAAAAATGTATCCAGCATGCTCAAAGAACTTATTAGCCACAGGACTGAACTAAGACTTGGTCATTGAGGTGGAGTAGACTACATAGGGCTGTGAGGTCAGTGTTCAGAGATCAACTCCTCACACTATGGAGAACAATATCTTGAACAATGACGAGCAGTGCATCAAAGTGCTGAAGTGTAAGGCAATACCTCAGATAGTAGTGCATGAAATTGGTTGATACAGGGATCAATTGGAGAATGGAAGACTAACAGTGAAGTGCAAATGTCAAGATGTAAAAGGACAAAGATACTGTGTGAAGACAAGGATAGTACTGGATGCTATGGAACAAATGATAAAACCTTTCCTAGAAGGAACCCACAGTCCCGTGTAATGGAGAACACTTGTGATCCCAACACTGGAAAGACAGGCATGGCAGATCTCTGTGAATTTGAGGCCAGTCTGGTCTGCATAGCAAGTTCTTAAAACACTCACTAGATTTCCAAGTACTATAAAACTCTCACTGCTCCCAAAGCTTATCCCTTTCTTTGTTTACCTCATCACAATAGCTAACCAAGATGGCTCCCACTCCTCTGCGCAAGTGTGTGACATGGGATATGCAGAGGTGACATTAGACTGACATAAAGATGTTGGCATGAACCCTGGGAGTATAGGCAATGTTTCATTAAACTCTCAAGGCACATGTCAGGAGACAAAGGGAGTAAAAAAAAAAAAAAAGGAGGGAAGAGAGGTGGGGATGGGAAGATGTTTCCAGTGACTTGCCTGAAGTTGTAGGATGTGGTATTTAGACAGTAGCAACTTTGCATACACAAGAATGTTTCATTAAATCCTTCCCTCGAGTTGCAACTGGAGAATAAACAGCTAGTCTTTTGAGCACTATGTGTGCTATGCATGGTTCTCATGCTTTTCCTACTCTAGTTTCTGTAACCTTAGCTGGAGACACTGAATGATTCCTGGTGGGTACTAAAACATAAAATAAAAAAAAAAGGAAGCTTCTTGTGGTATTGGTTGTGCATTGTTGTCCCCTCTGCCTAAAGGTTCTTTAACATCTACACGTGCTTTACTTCATCCACACACAAAATCCTTCCTTGGAGAAGTCTGCCAGGACCCTCTCTGGCCCTGTGTCTTCTCTCTTGGCTCACTTTATTTTTCTTCAGTAAGTGTTTATATTTTATTACATTCTTTTGGTTTATTTGCTTTTTATTTGTTCCTTCTACTCAGTTCAAACTTACAGACTCAGAATGTGGCCTGTTGTTCTTGTCCCTGAATCTTCAGTACTCTCCCAAGTTACAAGGCATAGAATAACCTTCAAACCCTTAAAGATATACATTTAAGCCATTCCCCCAAAGTACCAAGAATCTATTCTCCACATTTTGAAAACCATCTCTCAAATGAATTTCATTCCCTATGAAATTCAGACTATGTCATCCTAGGAAGCAAAGAAATGGCAAGTGGACACTTGCCCAGCATCCATCTCATTCCTTTAGAGCCTCCCACCCTCTCCATCAGTTGAAGTACTCATCAGGAGAGGTGCCCGAGACCACACACCAGCTTTAATTCCTTCCCTACAGATTCTTGGCAAGTGGGACCACATTTTCCTTTTCAAATGGATTTGATGCAGTTAGCACTTACTCCACAGGCCTCAGCCCTCTGCTCCACAACAAATAACCAATTACCTAATCTGAGGTAATGTGGGCTCTGATTAAGGCTAATAAAGACATGGTGGCCGAAGCCGTGTTTGCAAAGTACAGCACTATTAGGAAGATTAATCACTTTTTAACCGGCACTTCTGTATTCTGGCTCCAAACAGCCGGAGAGGAGAGAAAAGCATCCATCACTTCATCCAAGCAGTATCAAATGTTGCTGCAGCCATCCATCAGGGTGGCGCTGACCGGCTGTAGCAAGGAAATGTACCCAACAATACTGCAAGGGAGTTGGACTAAATAAGGAGAAAGGCATCCAGGCAGGGCAGGGAAGAGTATAGAGTCTTACAGCAATGAAACATTGCTCCTGCAGTGAAGTCTTATTCCCACAAATATGGCACTAGAAATCTTGCTTCTGACCCATCCATGAACCATTCTTTCCATCCTTTCTCTTTGGATATAAGTCCTTAAAAGGTAGACCCACGGTTGTCTGAGAAATGAGTTGAACATGAATAAGTGATACACCAGAAAGCATTTATATTCTTATTTGTACACAGTGGGTTGCCGTTGCTAATGTTCTTTCACCATATTATGTTCTACCAATGGCTCGCAGTAGACCTGAAAAGGAATCGCACAGCTATACTGATTGCCCTCTGTTAAACTTACCCCAAATATATAGGACGTGACATATTGTAGACTGACAGCACTACTGGAGTTCAAGTTCCTCAGTTCAGAAAATAAAAGTCCCTAGAGCTATAAACACCAACAAGATCATAAAACATAAATTTCATATTATCGTAGTGCTGTGTCTTCAACATCTGCTGCCTGCCGAAACACAAAGAACAGCTATGTGCCAGGCACCTCAACTGGGAAGCTCACATTTGCTTCTCAATCCAAGTTTGAATCAGCCATCTCTGTGGGAAGCAGGAATGACATGGCTGACCTTCGTGGTCCAGGAGATGATGTCATCAACATTAAAACATTCTTCCCTCATAGATTCAGGGATTGAAGCAAATGGATGCTCATTTTGAGAATAAATCCTCTTAGAAGTGTTCTATTGTGCAATGCTTCCGGTGTTTAGGCTCTACTGGGCCAATTTCCTAATTATTCACATAACCTTGCATTTCTGAATTAAGAGCCCATTGTTTGTGCCACTTCTCCTGGTGCTTATCACATTCAATCTAGTATTAGAGCAAATTGCATACTAGCATCCTCTCCACTAGATTGTAAGCTCTTGAAGCATGGACCGAAAATCATACTCATCCGTGGATCCCCTGAAGAGCATAGCACTTTCCAAGTGAATAGAGGCACTTAATAAACATCAGTAGAATTGGATATTTTGAAGAGACTATACATCAAAAGAAGTAAAATGAAATTAATTTTAATTGAAGCTTATTAAAATGCACTTTCTCCTTTCCCTCCACTCTACAGGAAATTCAAGCCAGCAGGAGCTGAAGAGCATCTTCAGTATCAAAATTATAGAGTATTGTTCCTCAACCTCTGGCTGTAGCTAGGTAAAGTGTTATAGCTAGGACCACAAAGGTCTGCATTTGTAACCTTAAAACTCCTCTTCACAAGACTGAGTGATGCTGAGAAAATTCCTTAAGAGCATCAAACCTCCATTTTCCCATCTGTCAGCTTATAAGGTAAAATGGGAGGATTTTCAGTGGGATAACATATTTATCAAGTATCCAGCATGGCCATTGGCTCACAATCAGCATATATCTATAAAAGTTATAATCAAATCCTGGGTAAGACTTAGGCCCCACTGTGTTATGACCCATTTCTAAAACTTAAACTATTAAATAATATTGTAAAGATGTCACATATCTCCCTCCATTTCAGCAGAAGTCCGTTATGCATGTCATAAGGAGCCCTAAAACCTCCCTAGCCTTCCTCAATCTTTCCATCTACCTGCCTTTGTTTGTGTTAGCTCCTGTCTTTCTTCTATTCTTACTCCATCAGTTATGGACTTCCAACAGTTCTCCTTACTCTCTGCACAGATGCATATAGCTTTTCAATTTAAACTAGAATCTTCCATCCATACCATCCTCTGTGTTCAGCAAAGTCCTGCTTTCCTTCACTGACTGCTTTAGTCAGGACTTCCCTGAATCTGCTGCTCTGGCTACTTCTAGTCACTTCTCCTGCTTTGCTACTAAAATGATCTCCTAGGAAGTACACAGCTGTCCTCCTAGACTCCTAAGCTTCCCTTGACATTGGAGAATGCTTCTCCCTTTGCAAAGCTCTGTTCCATTAGCTCTGTGCCCCTGAGGAGATCGGATCCTTCTGCCTTTCTGGGCTTCCTACTTTTATGCATCACTTCATTCAATCTCTATTAAACGTTCCATCATTACAGAAACTTTCCTCAGCTTCAGGTCCTGGTCCTGTTTATTCCCTGCTTCCACTCCACTTGTGTTGGTTAGTGTTAACTGTCAACTTGAAAGAAGAATCTAGCAACACCTGGAAGACTGTACTCTTGGCATGCCTGTGTAGGGTTATGTCAATTACATCAATTGATGTTGGAAGACTCATCTTATGTGTAAGGTGGTACACCCCCTGGGCATAGGATCTTGGGCTATAGAAAAATGGAGAAAGCTAGCTAAACACTAGCATGCACTGATGCCTCTCTGTTTCCTGACTGTGAGTGTGATGCAACCAGGTGCTTCCAGCTCCTTCTTCTTTGACTTTCCCTCCAGGATGAAGTCTATCTTGAACTGTGAACTAAAATACCTTTTATCCTTTAAGTTTCTTTTTTTTTTTAATCACAGAAACGGGAAAAGAAATTAATACATTTTCCTTCATAGTATGCATCATAACTTTTATAACATGATATCTATTTACCTATTATCTATTTTTCCCACTAAATCTAGTAAATTAGATGTGAGGTTATTTAAAAAGATACTCCTTCAATTTACGTTACAGACATTGAGAAAAGAAATGTCAGATAATAAGAGCAGCTACATTTAAATAAGCCTAGGTAAGTGCCAGGTTTGGGGACAAGCGTTCCATACATATGTCCTCATGCTGCCCTCTAGATCAGAGATCTTGTCACAAAGGCTTATTGCCACTGTGACGAAATCCGGATCAGAGGGGTTAAGTGATCATCAATGAACATCAAAGGCAGGGTTTGTGTAAGGGCTGCTGTTTCCATAGTGCTAAGAGGGTACAAGTAGCAATTAATTGCAATAAGGATTAAGAAAGAAAATATTTTTCAACCTCTGGTAGACAAAGAAAGGCGTTGCTGAATGAGAAGCTTAAAAAAAAAATCCTTGTCCTGACAGGCGAATAGGATTTTGATAAGTAGAGAAAAGATGAGAAAACAGATGTCTGATTAGCAGCTATGATTCCTGAGAGCCAGGGTGGCGATGCTTCAGAGCGTGGAAGAATCTGGCTATTTTCCACCTTTGTATGGGGGAGACATAAGTTTTCTTCTTTAAAAGACAATTTATTCTCTTGGAGGTAAGTATGAAGACTATGCAATAGGTCTACTGGGCTACTTCTAAAAATCAATGTCAGAGAAGAGAATCAGAGAAGTCCAGATGAATCTCTACCACAGACTCATCAATGCATAGATTCATTATACATTCATTTATTAGGAGCTTACTCTGTAAAAGAAAGTGAGAGATCGGAAGTCAGATCAAATACTGTCCAGAGAAGAAATAAGATGAACTAGCATAGAAATATCATAATGGTAATGTTACCAGAGTGACGTTGTGAAGCCCCCTAGGATTCTAGGAAAATGAAGTGATCACTGTCCACGATACACAGGCAGTTGAGGAGCTGTGAATGAAGAGTGAGGGACGTAAAGGCATGAAGAAAAATCGCTTCTTTTACCCAAGTTTCCTTGTATCCTGTCTCTTTTCATGGTTTTCACAAATTTTTCTTTTTAACAAACCTTCTCACTATAAGAAGAACCTACTGTGAAGCCAGCCAAGTGTTCTTTAGCCAGTAAGACTTCTAACTGCTTGCTTGCTTCTTTGACCCTGAGGTTGGTCATGTGTAACACCAGACCAATGTCACTATACACTGGGAACAGAGATGCATCCAGGTGCTTCTGTGGAGAGGAAATTGTGGTTCTCTCTGTGTTTTCCCTACAGCCCTCATTTAATCCCCCAAAGTTTCACCCTACTGCTCAAAGAGAACAGAGCAACTCAATCTTCCTCATCTCATGTATGTAAAAGAACATCTAAGCTACTGAAAAGACCCCAATGCTGCAGTTTCCCCTGTAAATCTGCTGAGTTTGTCCTAGATGGATGCAGACATTTCTCGTCCAGAGCAACTCTTCTCCAGGCCTCATAAAATGTACCTAAATAACTTCTACAACTGAAGGTCTACAGGTGAGGCTGGAAGAACCTGAGCCCTGGGATGAGATCTAATCCTAAAGTAAAGAAGAATAGCTACAGATGGGAAGAGGTGTGATAAGAAAATGGTAAAGGGGTGGATTGGGCACAACTGCTTCTTCAAAGATGATGTCTCTAAACACATTCAGCCATGATGGCATTTTGTTGCAGAACAGGACTCTAGTTGCTCTTCAGACTAGAGCCAGCTGTTTCAATTATGGTGGTGAAACAGAATGCGTAAATGGCAAAAATTGGGCCATAGTAAAATGTTTCTGAATGCACAGTTACCAAAATGTAGTTCAAAATCGCATGTGTCTGAGTCCAACATGTCTGGCAGAGCTTGCCTACGCTGTGTTGTATAGCGTCACTGCAGCCTTGCTTCTGGACACACATGTGCACTTTGCCTTGTGCATGCCATCACATGCCATCACATCATGCAGTGCCCACAAGTGCTACTTGCCTGAGACTCAAGATTCTTGGAGGTCACAAATGTCAGTGTTTTCACTGTATATACGAAATTTTCTCCTAGAAATTATGGCTTAAAGACAAGGAAAAAAGCTTTTCAGAGTTCACCACCATCATTCCTTGGGATGTAAGTATCAATTAGAGTATCTCTGGGTTGTGCTATAATGTTTGATTTTTTCAAATTGCTGTTTGAGTGGCTGACTTGAGTTTCATCATGAAAATCATTAATTTAGTTTGGGATTAGGATAGAGTTTCTTATACTTTCAGAAATTATCTTTCAAACACACTTCTGCCATTTTGTACTATATATTTATATAAGGCAACATTTTCAGCATTGATGACTACAAAGGCAAATACTCAACAAATCCTGAAGAATATGAAAGATGCTCTGTATCAGCAGTATCAAGTATTCAGCCAAGATTAAATTTTATGTAAAAATGAAAAATTACATGTACCCTATTAGAATGTGAGATGGCTAATCCTGGGTGTCAGCTTGACTGGATCTGGAACTAACTGAAATGAGAGATATCTTCTTAACTGGATCATTTGAAGCTGGACGAACCACCCCAAATATGGGTGGATTATCTTTGGATGGCAGCCTGAATAAAAGGCCACGGCAAGAGGGAGCTCTCTCCCCCACCCCATCATCATCCCCACCCCACTGCCTTCTTTTGGCTGCTTGCCCTCTCTCTCACACACAGATGAGTCTATCTTGCTGTTGTGACCAGCTTCTTTGGATTCTGACATACACTGAAGACAAGCAGATCTCCTGGAATCTATCGGGCTTGATTGGGACTGCTGAGACATTCAGCCTCATGGACTGAGCAGCTACCAAATTCTCAGCCTCTCCAGTGTGGTGCGGCCATTGTTGGACTACTTGGACTCTATCCTGTAAACTAATCTAATATTACATACACACACACACACACACACACACACACACACACACACACACACACATATATTCATTCTATGGATTCTGTTTCCTTAGAGAGCCCTGACTAACACAGTATATAAATGTGCTTTCCACTTTAATAAATGGTAAAAGTATAGCTATATCAGAGAATTATTTTAAGGCACATTTCTTTATAACTTACCATCAGTAAATGTTTGATTTGCGCACCAATTTTAAATACTCATATATTCAGGATTGCATGAAAGTTTCTCAGATGAAAAGGAGACTCATGACCCAACTAGGGAAATTCTCATAAAAAGTGTGAAAAAGAGCAGTATAGGATGGTGCACACATGCACCCTCGTGTGTGGGGGAAGATGAAAGAGCTGTGTTGTAAGTTCAATAGTAGCATAGAAAATATAGTAAGGCCTCATCAAGAGAGAAAGGAAAATGAAGAGGGAAAGAGGAAGGAAAAAAGAGAAGAAAGGATGAAGGGAGGGAGGGAGAGAAACGGAAGGAGTGCATACCAGGCAGCTCCTGAGATTGTTCATCCTAGGGATGAAGCAACTATCTGATCTGCCCATCTGAGGCCTTAGTCCAGTCATGGAGTCATCTGTCTTTCCCTATATTCCCAGGAAAGCTCAACATTACCCTTGGAGTTAGGCACTTGGGAACAGACATTTCGTTCACTCCAGGAATATATGAAGGTTACGCTTCTAAACACTGGGTTAATCACAGAAAACATGACAGCTGGAATGTCTCTTGTGGAGTTTATGTCTACCCAGTAGACTTTCCCCAATCTTTCCTTGGTTTGTTGCTGTGGAGTCAATTCTATGCCTCCCGTGTCATTTCTTCTGTGTCTTTGCTGTTTACAGCCAGGATTATTGCTGTCCGCAGCATTCCCCTTTGATCTTACTGTTCACAGAACCAGGAGTCTTGGCTGCAGTGGGAGGGTTTGGAGAGTAAGAAAAAATGTTCCTAATTATAGAAAGTTTAAATTGTTTGCTCAGGGTCATTCGGTTATGCGTTGGCAGAGTTCAGAAGTCCAAATCCCCCAGATTAAGTTAAATCCTTTTGCTGAATGTACAGAGAACACCTTGAACCTCTTCTTTGGCAACATCCATCACTCTTGTAGCTATTTATTTAATACCCGTGTTTTCTAAAGTATCAGAAACTCTTACAACTAATGCAGTGTCCATCATTCTCAAAGTGCCAGTACTTACATCTAGCACACTCTTGATATAAGATACACAGACATATTTTTACTAGATTTACTAAAATTTTTAAGATGGTTCATTCGGTAAAGTGCCTTCACACAGTCATAAGGACCTGAGTTGAGATCCTCAGACCCCACATTAAAAAGCTAGGCATGGGGCTGGAGAGATGGCTCAGCCGTTAAGAATATTGGCTGTTCTTACAGAGGGCAGGGATTTGGTTCCCAGCACCCATATAGCAGCTAACAACCATCCATCTGCAACTCCAGTTCCAAGGGATCCAACAGGCATTGCATGACATGATTAGACTTAACAGACATGCAGGCAATACACTCATGCAGATTAAATAAAAATAATAAATAAAATATACTTTTAAATAAGCTAAGCATGGTGGCAAGTGTCTGTAACCACAACCTTGAGGAGAATGAAGGCAGTTGGATTCTTGAAGTTCACTGGCTGGCCAGCCTCACCAAATCAATGAGCTTCAGGTTCAGTGAGAGAAACTGCTCCACAAAAAACAAAGGTGGAAAGTAAGCCTTGACCTCAGAGTTACAAACACACACACACACACACATACCACATTGACATCCACAACACTACACAAAAAAAATTAAAAATAAACTAAGAAAATTTAGCCTGGTAGGGTAAGGCAAGCCTATAATCCTAGCACTGGGACGACTGAGACAAAGACAGTAAGTTCTAGGTCAGTCTGGGCTTCAAGCAAGAATCTGACTCAAAACAAGAAAAGTCATCTTAGAAACCCTCAGTAGTTGTCTATTTTGCATTGTTTTCTAAATCCCAAACTATTTCTCTTGTACAAGATGTTTTTTCCCCCTCAGATCACATAAACCTTTCGCCTTTTACAAGATGCCTCCTTTTTTTTTTTAATTTGAGTCCAAAAAGAACCCAGGATTTAAGGCAGCTTTTAGAGAGAAAGGAATCTAAACCAAAACACAAGCAGATTGAGCTAAACGTGTAGATAGAGGTGTTCTAGGTATATAATCAAGAAGTGAGCCAGTGTGGTCTCAGCAGCCCCTCATGGGTAATAAGACAAAGGTTTCCTCCCACTTTACAGATATGCTTGCATTCATGTTCCTCCATGTCACAGCAAGATCTCCAGGCTTCTGATAGCTGCATCATAGAGAGAGAGAAGAAAACCACAAAGAACATGCATAACTTAAGAAGGGGAAAGATTCTTGATCTGGAAAACATTTGGCCCTCACACAAGGGAGCAACTTGAAAGTAGCCTTGAAGAGGACAAAAGAGAAGGCCAATGGGGTTTTGAAGGGAGGGCAGCCACCTGCACTAGAGTTTCCAGAAACCTTGAGATTACATGGGATTCACACTGTGCCTAGAGAACAGTAAAGAAGTTGCTCTCTGCCGTGAAGCACCGTTTACCACTGCTGGGATACAGGATTAAAATGTACTCAACAGCCCACAGCATAGGACAGGCTACATCCTTGTTAGAAGGCAGGACTTCTCTATGTCCTAACTCCAAAGTGCCAGTCTTCTTGAAACGAGCAAGGCTCTGGGATAGACATTAAAGGCTAGGCAGAGAGGCCTTGGAATGGAGGAAGAGAAGTCCTTCTCTGGGCTTTGTTCATTTTGCCTTGGGCTCAGAATTCCAGCAATCTTTAAGGATCTTAAGAAAGCTAGCCTGTGATTGAGAGGAAGCTCTACAGGAATCCTAAAAGGAAGGACCAGGAGCCATGGGCTTGCTCTCTGAGAAACTAACCAGTGTAACTTTCCTTCATGAATGGTGGTCTATAGAAAAGTCTCAGTCACTGTTGCTTGTCTGAGTTCCAGCTGTAAAACTGAGCAAAAGATCTGCTTCCACACCTGGATCAGGACAACAGGCAGGAAAGCAGTGTTTCCCACAGCTGGGGCAGTGATGGCACTGGACCCAAGAGGCCTTTGGATGTGGACATGTCTGCTTCTCGGCCCCATTTAGTGAATGAAACAGATGAGCACCCATCCCCCCTCCCCCCTCCCCGACTCAATGGCTTTTTACTCAGCGCTGTGGAGAGAAATCTATGATTCAATGACCTATGAAAACTTCAAGTCTTCAAATCTCAAGAGGACCAGGGAGACTTTTGTCCTCCTTCCCAGGCTATTTCTAGTAAAATACAGCATCTACTACACAGTGGAAGCTTTATAAATACTTGAGGAACAAATTAATACATGCATTTTATATTTTGCTTTATATATTAATAAGAATAACAGCTGACATAATAAATCTTTTTATTACATTTTGTGTGTGTGTGCGCGCGTGTGCGCACGCGCATACACATGCCATGGTATATGAATGGAGGTCAGAGGAAAGTTTGTGGGAATTAGTACTGTCCTTCCACCTGTGGTTCCCAGGGATTAAACTCAGGTCATCAGAATTGGTAGCTAGCATTGTTCCATGCTGGGCCATCTTGCCAGCTCTTATGAATGTATTAAAGACAGTATTCTCTTTAAAGCTTCAGGTGCCATCTAAGGGGGTCATATACAGATTGTCCTAGCTTTGATGGTTAACGCAGTATTGGTTTGTACAAATGGATAAATCAGGTAACTATTAAATTACTAAGGGACTATTAAACTCCATTTAATGAAGGCTCTGGTTTAGCATTTTGTAATCAACAAAGTGGTTGGCAAAACTTACTGTGAATAGGAATAGCAAGGCATTCGGCATTTCAAAGACAAAGTTTCTTTGCAAGAAGTTAATGATCCTTTCTAGAGTACTGCTCCCCACAGAAAGTGAAGTGGGCTATTACTGAGAATTTTGTTTTTGCTTTAGCAGGTACTGAATACCAGCGCTGTGTAAGTAGCTTTGGTACACAGAGTCAAGCACAACCAGGTCTGCTTTAAATCCTGCCTCTGTAACAAAGCACAGGAAACCTACTGATAGATACCACGCAAGCAATGAACTCACAATGGATACAATCTAAGGAGATTTTAGTAAGTCATTTCTTGTATTCATGTAATGTAGTTTTTTTTTCTTTTTTTTTTACCTCTTATAAAATCACATTTGAACTTGGAATTCACAAGCATTGATGGGCTTTAAAAGAATCCAAGAACCCTTTCTGAGTTATAGAACAACTGACTATACATACTCTTAGTAAGTGAGTTTTATACAAGCAAAGCTGAAAACTCCCTGAGCTAAATCTTTGCCACCATCCATGTCTCTCTTCTACCCATACATGCAACCCGTGACTCCCTACACCTTCAGATACAGTGCGACAGACAGAGAACACAGGACTCAGTGTCAAAAACATCACAATGAACTTCCTCCCCCCCCGCCCCCAAATGCTGGAGGAAACACGCTTAGAAAAGGTTAGGTGAACACTGTTGGAACTGAACCCTTGCAAAGCCTCTCTGTGCACAACCTGAAGGGAAAATGTTGAAAATAGCAAGCATTCCTTAAATAATTAAGCCAAGCAGCTCATCTGCTCTTACGAAATCAATTTTTCAATAGGTTGGAAAGGCCCAGAAGGAGAGTTAAGCTCTAAAACATCCCTGAAGGGAGGGAGACTATCACAAAGGCCCCCAGAAGGCTCTGGATGCCCACTTGGAACTTCCTGTCTGCTCTCTAGAAGTTGCTGTTACATCTTCTAGAAAATGGGAGTGAATGCAGTTTTTATAGGCTTGTATGAAGAAGTGAGGTTCTTCTTCAAAGTCTGCCCCACAGCCTTTAGACAATGGCTCATATCTCCCTCATACTGAAAAAGACTCTCTGGTTAAGGACCCTACCAATCGCCATCTCCTTCCCATACGAACATCATTGTGGTCCAGGTAGCAGAATTCTTGCCACTCTCTATATGCAATAGCTTTCAAGTCTTACCACATGTTCACTCCTCTGTGTCTCTCGAATACCTCCTCTTGCCAGTATAGTTGTCCTCCCAGGGTGTTTGTTTAGTAGCTATTACTTTAGCTGTTCTCTCAGTGTCTCACACACCACACCAGCTCCTTTTACGAACTGCCCAGGCCAACAGTGTGATGTTGCCATCTCTTAACCTTTCCCACTGAGACCAACCCGAGGGCCCCCCCTCTCTCTGGGCACTGAGTAAGGGTAAAGCATTGTTAAAGCACTTTTGAAATCTGTTAAAAGTGCCATTAGTATAAATAAGTTCTTTCTATTGTAGTACTCCTTTGGATGTTCAGCTTCCTGTAAATAAACTAAAACACCAGAGATGGGGCAATTAAATTCTAGACTCTCTTGCAGACCGAGCTACCTTGAGGAAAAACATTGTCAGTCGGACAGGCAGCCAGACCTCACTTATGCCAGCATCGATAGTCTTGAACAGTCCATAGATGCCTTGAGACAGCTATATAATAGATTGTACATAATTGTCCTGGCTCCTGAAGGCACAGCAGGAGCCAGCCAGGGCTGCTTGAAACAGTGTGCACCAGATGTTTTGCAATCACAAGCCTTGGATGAACCATTTTCACCTTGGCAAGAGAGAGACTACTTCCTCTGGGGTGACAAGCCCATGATTGGTCCAAAACATAAGGCTTAATGACTGTGAATGACACTAGAGAAAAGGCTGTGATTGGCCAAACAATGGCTGTGAGTGGTCCAAACACACACTTCCCAAGCTGTGTAGGCTCACTCACTGAGTCTACTGGGAGACCGTTTCCTTTGGTGCATCCCTTGATGTTGCTAAATCTGGTTCAATAAAGACTTTTAAATGGTCTTTCCTTGACTCTGTTCAATAGTGTAGGCCAAGCTAGAAACATGAAGAAAGAGCCAGCAGAGACCAGTGAAGAGTGATAGGAAGGCAAGAGGAGCAACAGCAGCAGCTTGACAGCAGGACAGGGCCCTCCTCAGGGGCAGTAGCAGGACATGCCCTAGAGCAGGAGATTGACCCCACAGGCTCGATACAGACCCGATCTCCTGGATGGGACCATGTGCACCACCAGGTGGCTTGAAACTGAATGAGCACCCACCACAGACAGCAGCTTGAGTCTACCAGGGACCTGATGTAACCAGTGCTTCCTGTACATTACCCAGTAGTTTGATAGCTAAAGATCCTCATGGCACTACTGCCTACAAAGCATCAGATTCCCAGTGCTGGGCTCCCAAACAGTCTAGCATATGCTTCTGAACTCCAGACTCCTAAGTGCAGAAGCATCTTCAACTGGTTGAGCGCTAAAGAAGTCCAGTAGCATTGGAGTCAGTCCCCATGGCTGCCATTTTATTTCCAATACCTATGCTGGACTCTGAACAGCCTTATTTGAGAACAGCATCCAGTTTCCCACCTCTGGACCCCAGTCTCCCAGGGTAGTAAACCAGCAGTCACCACATTAGTGTTAAAGAAGCAAGGGCAGAAGTCCTGGTGCATTTGATTGAGAGCTAAGCTACCTTGGAAACCTCATACCCTGCTGGCAACACCCTCAGGCCTGAATCCAGCTTGCCAACGCCACTGTGATGTCTGCGCCCCATGGACTGCCATCAAATCACCCAGTGGTCTAGTCCAGGGATCCAAAGTAATCAACAGGAATTTGCTCCGAGAAGGAAGGGAGGTTTAAGCCTGAGTGATCCCAGACATACCCAGTGAAATGCTGTCCCGACAGAGACAGGTGCTCTGAGTCATACAGGCTTCAGCCACCAACACCTGAAGGAGCAGCTGAGCATTTTGAGAGCTACCAAGTGAAGAGGAAGAAAAGGGAAATCAGAGACGACAAGAGAGTGGAGAGCGGATGAAAGGCTGGAAGGAGCTAGAGAAGAGATCTGAAGACCCTGGTTCCAAAAGAGTTTGAGAGAGGCTGTCACTTCCTGGTCATACTCCCCAAACAGAAGTCTAACAGTAGATGCTGCAGTGGCGTTGGCAAGCTGGATTCAGGCCTGAGGGTGTTGCCAGCAGGGTATGAGGTTTCCAAGGTAGCTTAGCTCTCAATCAAATGCACCAGGACTTCTGCCCTTGCTTCTTTAACACTAATGTGGTGACTGCTGGTTTACTACCCTGGGAGGCTGGGGTCCAGAGGTGGGAAACTGGATGCTGTTCTCAAATAAGGCTGTTCAGAGTCCAGCATAGGTATTGGAAATAAAATGGCAGCCATGGGGACTGACTCCAATGCTACTGGACTTCTTTAGCGCTCAACCAGTTGAAGATGCTTCTGCACTTAGGAGTCTGGAGTTCAGAAGCATATGCTAGTAGGGGCCTGGCACCCTCTGCCATCACAGGAACTATAACATCAGCAGTGCCGTGTGCTGCCGGTTCCACTTGCCTATACCCCTGCTTGCTGATGCCAAACACTGAGGGAAACAATAGCTAGACAGGAGAATGAAAAGAGCTTCCTGCTTACCCATCAGTTCTGCTCATAAGAACCCCAGCATGCCAGGTGTGGTGGCACATGCCTATAATCCCAGCACTCAAGAGAATATAGATATATATTCATATATATATATATGGATGGATATGATGAGTTCTTTCATATATAAAATGATTGAAGCATGTTACTGAATTTCACCACTGGTGATGATGACCAGCTGCTTCGTTCTGACAATGTCAAGGGACTTAAATCTCTGCACCTTACTTTCTGTTTCCTTCATTGACATCATCTGCAAAGAATAAAATCACATGTTGGGCTATGAAAATGTCCTAGAGCAGCCTCGCCAGGCATGTGCTCTGTCGTGTACCCCCAAATGACAGGCTCACTTCAGCATGGTTTGAGTCACTTCCCAGACGTGTGGCCCATCAGAAGGAGGAAAGGCAAGTTGTGAGATCATATGCTGATGAGAAAACTTACCTGGTACCAACTATTAGTGCTCTTTTCCAAAATAAGAGAATACCATTTAGACCAAGAAAGTTGGAGGAAAAAAAAAATGTCCAAAATATTCAAAGGTGTTTAATTATCTTGGTTATGAAGAGGAACGGTGGAGAGAAAAAGAAAAAGAAGAGAGAGAGGAAATGCACATTGAACAACCCCAAATGGCACCGTCTTCTTAGCTGTCCTGGAATTGGCCCTTTTCCCCTAATCAAAATCTAGGTAGGAAAGAAAAAGAAAAAAAAAATTTTTTTAAAGTCCATTAAATTGACCAATGAATGAGACCACAGCACCCCCTAGTGGTCAAATGAACAGAAACCTTTTTTGCACAGGATCTCCTTTTTAAACCTAACAGATATTTTCTCTGCCTGCCAGTCTCTCAGTGTCTGGTGAATTTACAAATTCCTTTAAATTTATAGCAAAAATTAATTGCAGATTTATAAAGAAAGAACAAACAACAACTTCTTTTATTATCTCCCAAATCTGTTAACACAAACACTGGGAGCCTCTTCGCAAATAGAGCTATGTGGGTTGGACACCATCTGTGTACATTGCTGTTTGTCAAGTACCCCCTCATAGCAGCAGACATCATGGTGACCAGGATGCCTGGCCATTCAGAACTTCGTGGACTCTGTCTGGTCCCTCACAGGAAAACTGGGGAAGTCGCAGTTCTAGTTTGTGTGCCAGCATATGGAAAGACAATGCAGCAAAGAAAAAGGATGCATTCCTATTAGACAAAACCAGATGGAAGCTTCAGCTTATAGAAGCCCCAGCTTACTGCACTCTAGCTTTGTGGCCTGTGGGATACTTATCTAAATGATTATCTAACATCTCTGTCCTCAATTTGCCTTTATGAAGGTAATAATAATATCATCTCTTTGTTGGGATAATGGCAATAACCAACTGAAAGACTGTTAGAAGAATCAAAAGAGTCAGTTTAACCTATCACAGTCTATAAAGACAAAGTTAGGAAGCTTACCACAAGTATTTTTTATGAATTTTCTCATATTTGTTACTCATTATTCTTTCATTTCTACTTAGTGTATGAATAATGTAGATCAAAATTCAGAAAATGGAATTCACTAAGATGGGCATGGCTTCTCTGTTTGTATTGTGTAATTCTCTAGTCATACAGCATACTTTCAACAATAACGTTGATGAAGCCACCAATCTAGGAATGAGCTGCTCTCCCATTGGTGCTGGACAGGCTCCTGCAGAGACATCATGTATTAAGAGCAGAGATGACCCGAGTGGTGAGGATGAGTAGATTACACTTTTATACTTATTTTTTTAAACAATCAAATGAACTCTTCCCCTCTAAACTAACATTTAAATAGAATACAACATTATGTTCAAACCTACAGCTGATATACTTCCTAAATTTCATTGTCCTATTTAAATTTAAAAACTGTGTTAAATGATAAAGCAATCTACTATGGCATTAGGCCCAAAACTGAACATTTTAATGAATGTAAGTTGAAAAGGTGACATCACAAAAATATTTTGTTTTCCAAATCACCCAATACTGAGAAGAGTTGTTTTGCTTTAATGATATGTACATATCAGAACCTTTGAGAAATCTTAACATTTGAATCAATCAGCAGAAGATTCATTTTCCACACTCTCAAAAGAAAATATGGCAATAGGAATATCTTACCATTCCATAGTATCTTCTGGCTAATATCATTCTCTTGCCAAACAAGTCTGTATTTAACTTCAGGGCAGAAGAGAGTGGATGGACCCACCACAGGCATTTGTAATAAAGAGACAGATGGCTGCACTGGTCACCTGTCAGCAGAAATTATTCACAGTGGAGAAAATGAGCAACAGAGACTGCATAATTCCCATGTGTTTTGATTTCATAATCTCAAACCATCATTTCTGTTTCTAAGGTGAATTTTAATCAGAGCCAAAAAGAATAGGAGAGAAAGGACAGAACGTTTACTGCAGTCCTCACTGGAGATGGATGGCATGAAACAGTCCTCTTTGATCATGATGGATGGTCCTTGCTCTACATTCTGGAAAAAGAGCATCCTCCCCTTCAAGAACCTCCCTGTGGACTTCCTGAGGAAAAGGAGGAAGCCTCTTCTCCAAACCTGACAACTGGATTTAATCATGCATGCAAGTAACAAGTCTCTATGGTTAAGCGTGACACTGACCCTGAACCACTAAAAACAATGGAAAATGATTTCAACTTGGGCTCAGAACTTTCAGTAAGGAACTTTCAGTAAGGACAAAAGGAGAACAATCTTGTTCTGAAATATTCCCTTGGTCATATTTTAATCCAGTCTACACATTTGTAAATTGCAGTATTGATGAAACTTAGCATTACTTTCCATATACTTAGAACATCCCATAATTTTTAATTAAACAATTTTTAAAGAAAAAATCCTGGATGCTTTTGATGCTACATTGATTTTAGGTGACAATGTATACCAGAATTGATTCATAGAAATAACCCCCAAATTTCTTAAAGGTCGAGAACTTTTCTTCTGCCCCCAAAACTTCCTTACATGGACACCCACACAATTTACAAAAGAACGGTAGAATTTCTGTTCAAAACTGCCAAACAAAACTACAGAGAATTCAAGTAACCTTGGGTTGTCCTACTTAACTACTTGACAAATCCTGAACTTTCTAAGCCAGGGAACCAGAAAATCACTGGATTAAGACAATGACAAACAGCAGTTCACCTTATGCCCACCTATTCAGGGGTGGGGGAAGACTCTGACTTCTAAGTGCCTTCTCCTTAATCCTATCATCAGCACATTTTATTTTGCTTTATTCTGTTTTCTGTTCTTCTTAAAACATCCATGGCTTCCTTTGGTGAGATAATCCTAGGTATGTAAGATCCCTAAAGTGCGCTTAGCATCTACACCTTGAAGCTTCCCTTTAATACCATCAATTAACAGAAAAAGATGACCTGAGTCAACTGGGAGTAACAGCTACAGTGAAGGAATGGCGCTCCATGCTCTTGTGTGCACACCTCAAGTAAATGTGTTCAAGTGTGGTATACAGAGAGTGGAGTATTGATGCCTTCGTAGTTCTCACACCAAATTGGAAAAAGAAAGAGTGGGGGGAAAGAGGGTGAAAGGAGGAATGGAGCGCAAGAGAAGGAAAGAGGAGAGAAGGCAGGAGGGAGGGAGAGAGGAAACCTGGAGTGGCTGGTGTACATCCCTCAAGAATTTGCTACATGAATTTTTGGACTACAGTTCTATAATTTTTTAAAAGGTATCAAAGATTCTTCTATTACAGGAGAGGTTATCTACACATTCCAAATGTTCAAAATCTGTCCCTTTAAAGATGAAATACTGTACATATTTCAAACAGAGGCAGAAAATAATGGTGTTGAATGCCTCAAGCGTTTCAGGTTAGAAGGAGGAAAATTGAGGATTTGGCTGAAGGAGGAAGAGTTGGGCTCTCTGGTATTTCCCAGAGCCTGGGCACAGTTGCAGAACTTAGCTGAGAGAATTTTGTTTACAACAAGGAAAAGCAAACTTGGGATGAACTTGTTCTCAGCTATATACAACAAAGGGTATTAAACTTATAATTCAGAAAGACATTAACAGTTCATTTTGCTGGAAATCACATAATGACTATTATCTAATGCCTCTAAGAACAATGCATGGCAGGAATTCCATGCTCTGTTTGAATAACAGAAAAAGATGTTTTAGTGCATATAGTTAGATTTTCAACTTATGAAAATCCTTTCACTGTAAATCCAGAAAATATTAAGGGTAAAAGGAATAATAATAAAATTTTATACATTTAAAATGGAATAGATTCATTAAATGTTTGCCACTCCCCCAATTCTTTGACTACTGTATTTGGCTATCTGCCTCTGTGTAGCTTGGTCTAACTTTCAAGTTGAGACTAGCCCCAGACTGTTCAGTGTCAACACCTTAGTCCACACCCTTTTGCCAGAGCCTCCTAATGGTTTCCTCAGTTTTACTCACTACTTCCCCGAACTTTCATTCAATCTAGTGTGTGAGAATGACATCAGATTTGGCTCTTTGTTGTGAACAATGAATGTGATGTCTACTCTCCACAAGACTTCACAACTTTTGTTCAACTTCCACTCACAGTCAGAAAGGCTCTTTCTAAGACAAGTCTTGCTCGTCTCATCCGCTGGTGAAAAGATCTCCATTGGTAGTTCTAGTGGCTAGTTTTGCAAATCAGTCATGAACTAGACTCATCGGGCCCCTGGCAAGGGAGTCTCTATAAGGGATTGTCTAGCTTAGATCAGACTGTAGGCATGTCCCAGGGGGATTATCTTGAACACATTAGCTGAGGCGGGAGGACCCACTGAGAGTAGCACCATTCCAGGGATAGGGGATCCTGGATTCTGTAAGAATGGAGAACTGGAGCTGAGAAGTGGCATGTATGCGTTAATTCGTTGCCCTCTGCTCTTGACCGCAGATGTAATGGGATTAGCTGCTTCAAGTTCATGATACCTTGCCTCCCCACAAGGATGAACTAATACCTGGAATTGGGAGCCAAATAAACCCATTCTCTTTTTAGTTACTTTTGTCAGGACACTTTACCACATCAACAGAAAGTCACACTAAGAGAGTTTTCATCCACCTACGGCTATCTTTTGCCTCCATATTCAAGGATCTCACTGACAGGGCACCACTCCCCAAGCTTCTTTCTTTCTTGATTATAATCCAAAGTGCTATCTATTCCCTAAGCAATCCCTGTTTTGTCCCATCCTCTCTTGTTCAGCTTCTTCCTTCCATATCACATTGGACTTGAGAAGAGCAGGTGAGACATCAAAATGAAAGAAGAAATGGACACACAGATCTAACCCTATAAAGATGGTACACAGAATCACCCTGGCTATATACGCTACTTAGAGATGCTCTTACTTAAATTTTTAAATGACAGAGAATAATTTTAGGTATAATTATATCTAAGAAGTAGACATTTGCTCACAAAGGACAAGGTACAATTCAGTGGACATATTCGTTTATTCACAAGCTTCAGCACATATATTTTTACCATAGGCTTCCCTCCCATCCCTTCTCCCCGCCCCCTTTCTTTCCCTAAGTACTCAGATTTCCCTGGAACATGCCTGTTCTTTACATAAGGGAAACTTGTTATCTCTGGCATCTATTCCTTGGCCCTTCTTCTCAGGCCCAATTAGCATGTACAAAGAAGAATAAGAGCCATTGGGACTTAATACTACATAGCACTACTTGGTAAATATTGCCTTGAGTCCATGGGCAAGATAATCTTGGGAAAGTTAATGTTTTCCTTAAGTGTTAATACATAAATTGTGTGATACACGAGGTATTTATATATTCTTATATAAATATCAATCAACTACTCATGAAACAGTAGTAATAAACACTAAATTAATGATTCTGTGCCTTGCACGGTTCATTATGGCAATTTAATCTAGTTCCTCTATTTCCTCCAAAGTAACAATATGGATGTTCCCCAAACTCCCAGTGCTGAAGGCTCAGCCCCCTGTCTGTGTAGCTCTATAGGGAAATGGGAAATGGTGGGTTGCATGGAACAGAAAGTTAGATCACTAGGACCCCAGGAGATACTGGGACCCCATGTCCTTCTCTTTCTGTGTTTTCTGGATGTTGTGAGGTGAACGAGTCTCTTCTACCATATGCCCTGCCACTCTGTACTGTACTGTCACAGTACAGCCACAGGGCCAAGTGACCATGGACCAGACACTGTGAAGCTGTAAGCCAAAATGAATATTACCTGCTTTTTAAGACGATTATCTGAAATAATTGGTAGCAATTACATTGATAACTAATATCATTATCGCCTTCAGTGATTTGTTACGTTTCTCATATTTATTAAGAATGTCTTGAACATTCACAGTCTGCCAGGTTCCATGTAAAGTAACAGCAATCGTACCTACCCTACAGAACTGACAATAAATAGCCACCCAGAACAACTGGCAAGTAGTTGTGTGACAGGCACCATAGCAGTGAAATATTTCATAGGAAAAAAAAAAGATCCAGGAAGCCATTGTTTTGATGACTGACAGTATGCTAACCAATGCACAATGAAATAATCACATAATCCTGCTCAAATTAGAAAAACAAATCACAGGTAGGTGAACATGGACAAACAGGTAAACTACTGCACACTTTGTCTGGTTCAAAGTCCCTCGAATATTCACAGATGAGCAAGGCAAGTGGGGTCAGACAAAGCAGAGGTAAGGGATGGACTGGGAAACGTGAAAAGGTTTATTTCGTACAGGTGCTCAGATTTTTGACAGGGAGTACTAGGAGACTTAGAAACATTATGTTCGAGAAAAGTCCTAGAAAATCTTAATTGCCGCGCTGTGGAAAATGTGAGGTATTTAAATATAAAGGTACATTTTGACATGAAGAAATATGAAGAAAGGCTTGCATTAGATAACACCCGCTGGGTAATGATAAGCAAAGAACAGAATAGAGAGCGGATCATCACTGAATAGGAGGAAACCTGGACAGAATTTAGAGGAAAGGCTTGGATGGTTACAATAGTGTACAAAATGAAGAGCATTAAGAAGATTTTTTTTGCAGTGGACCAACTGGCACGTCCATGGCATTATTAACCATGAAGCAGGAGCTAACAAGTCAAAAGAGGGGTTTACTTGCAATGTGGGTAGGAAGTGGCAGGTTTTAAGGCCGGGGTTATAGAACCCTGTGGGAATGTCATCCCTATCACTCTCTAGGAAGTCAATGCAGTGTGGAGCAAATGAAATCTGCAAGACTATGAAGGTGATGTCATGGGGCCTAAAGTATGATAGAAATTATAATGTAGGCAGTGATAACAGCAAAGGAAATTTCTCTTTGCTAGAGGTTCAAGGTGTTTATCAGGATAAAAAAGAAATACATATGAAAATTGAAGTTGCCCAGGATGGTTAAGGGAAGGAAACCAGTCTAGAGGTTGGAGGAGATTTTGTTATTTATTTGATTATTATCATTTAATAGGTGTGCATACTTATGTATGTCTGCTTTACTAAGAATTGAACTCGGGACCCTGTGCATGCTAGACAAGCACTCTATCACTAAGCAAGACCTTTACATCCTGAAGGCCAGCAGATATTCACATGGAGGCTGGGAGAACAGATCATCATAGTTAGGGGTGTCCAAAGAACAACTATCACTAAAGAATTGGCTATAGAATTGTGATACACTACCAAGAATAAAGATTAAGGAAAACAATCCTTCAGCAAAGACTGCCAAGAGATTCTATGTTAATATTCTCTTTTTAAATCTTATTTAAGGCATGGATATTTAAAGTTATGCAGCTATAGAGGATTGTGTTCACAGTAAGAAAATACAAATAATGACACAAGAGTGATGGAAGCCTGATGACTAAATCATAGCATACATCTAACTTGGCATCAAATATTTGGCATCAGAAACAAATGTTCTGTATATAAACACACATCTTCTCTACAAACGCTCTGAGGTAAATAAATCACTGTTTTCCTTCAATTAATAAATTCATTATAAAAAGAAAAATCATACCTGTGTGAAGATACTTTATAATGAACTAAAATCATTATCTATATGTTCTAACTAAATTCTTAAGTTCTCAAGACAAACTATATATAATCATTATAGTACATTATACTATGATTCTTAGAATTGCCTGTTCTTAAGATGACTGAACTCTCTCCTTCACATTCACGCTTCACTGCCCCCTTCCCACACATTAAGCAATCATACTCCCTTCCTTAAACACTATCATCTTCATGGGTTCCAAAGAGCTAGGAGCATTCTGTTCCTTGGAACTGATTATCAAAATCACCATGATTAAGGTTTTGGTCCAGTCCCCCTGTGTTCCCATCTGAGCTCATTATGGAGGACTCCTGGGGAGTAGGGAGGTAATAGTGTCCCTGAGACAGATCTTCCTGTTCAGTCAGGCTCCACTGGAGATCAATATGCAGCCACTGTCCCATGGCAGGCAGTAATTAGCACATTAGGCCATGTAGATAATAAACCAGAAACCCCCATAGTTCTGTTTTTCTTTTTCTTTTTTTCCTGTGAAGAATGTTACTGTTAATACAGAATAAGAGGTTAGCTATTGTGCTCTGCTTCCAGGCCTTAGGTTCAAAATTAAAGAAAATACATGTTAAATATGACCTGGTCTTACCCGGCCTTAGAACCCAGAGAGACATGGACTGTGAAATTATCATCTGCAAATAATTGATTGTGAAAACCAAACCGGGCTATACTTTACTGCCTTAAAAAGAGTAGTTTTTATAGTAAGTTCATATCTATCAACGTAAGATTGTATATTGAGATCTGGTATCGATAGAGTCTGCAAAGCCTTTGAATTTGTCCCTTCACTCTTATAAGTAACAAGAGTCAAAGACTGACAAATCAATGATAATATTGTATTCTAAGCAAGGATAAAATTAATATCTGACGTAACAGAAGGCCCAGAATCCCTCAGGATGCTCTTAGAAGCCTCGGCAAGCAGCATAGCAACTCTAAAATTTAGCAAATTTACAGGAAAGGTAGTAGGCTCTTCAGTTGTATTTAGAAAATTGTACAGGTCTATCAACAGGAATGTGTTCAATTTAAAATTAGAATCTATCCATCTTCTGTGATTTCTTTCTTTCTTTAGTACCCTAACATTTTCATTGTACAAATCTTTTAATTCCAAGGTTAGATTTATTCCAAGATATATCTCGAGGCTATTGTGAATGGAATTGTTTTCCTGTTTTCTTTCTTGGTATGTTTATTGTTGGTATATAGGAAGGCTACTGATTTCTATGATTTCTATGTGTTAATTTTGTATCCTGCTGCTTTGCTGATGAATGTGTTTATCATCTCCATGAGTTTCTAGTGAAGTCTTTAGGATCTTTTATGCATAGAATCATATCATCTACAAATAGGATACTTTAACTTCTTCCTTTCAAATACTTATTCCCTTTATCTATTTCGTTGTCTTACTGCTCTAGCTAAAACTTCAAGCACTATATTGAATATAAATAGAAAGAGCAGAAAACTTTGTCCCCTTCCTGATTTTAGTGGAAATCTAAAACATAAACTTCTAATCTGACTTCTTTTAAAAGTCTTCCACAGATCAAAGATTCTGCTTTTCACGCATTTTTTTTAAGCGTGTCTAAGACGTGGGGCCATGGTGGCAGCATGTAGCATGAGCTTGTGCTACTTGACTTGTCAAAGATCCTGTATTCGGAAGGAAACTAGCCAAGGCTTACTCTTAAATTCAATGAATCTCTTTTGGATGCTGAGCCTGGTTGTTTCTCACTAATGACTACAAAGGAAACTGGGGAGAAGAGAGCCGCATGGGTGTGAATGGTAGGAGAAGAATTCAAGGAGATAGGGGAGATTTGTGCAGGGTGCTTGAGGGTTGGAGGAGAGGACGAACTGCAAAGACAAGAAGCACAGGGCACTCAGAACAGTCAGGGGACAGTGAGAAAATGCCTCATCAGAGGACCTGGCAAAGTATGATTGTACGAGAGATGAGACTGAAGAGGCAGGTTTTTAGAAGCAGACCATAGAGACCTTGGAAGTCAGGTGTAGAGTTCGTACCACATTAAGAGGAGGTTCTGAACGGTTCACGAATGAAGCAGTGAAAATAGAACTGCTACTTGAGGATGATTGATCTGGAAATGGAAAACAGTAGATTTCCAAAATACAAACATGGAAACCAGTAACGAGGGTCTGAAAGACTGTCAAGGGAAGTGGCAGGGGACATCATCGTAAAGACACCCTTAGTTGCCAAGTTGATTTTCACTAACTACCAATGGCTTCAAAGCAGCTTTCTCCTTCCTGCCTTCCTGTAGGACTGGAGAATCCACCATCAAAACATTCCATGCGACAAAACATGCTGCTTTAGAAAATATAGCTGTAATCACACATTACCTAGGAAACCAAATATAACTAAATGCAAAATGTTACCCCACACTGAGAAATAGCTGGGAAATTTGGTTATAGCTGTGTTTATTGTTCATTAAGCTTTAGATAATAAGAAAATATGCTAAATTAATCCAAATGCAAATTAAATAAGTTGGATGTTGAAAATACACGGGGTGCATTGTAGGGATTGGAATGAAGCTTCCGATAACACTGAAAGTTTTATTTGGCTAAACTCAGTATTTTCTTTTATATATTTGTTCTGCTCTTAGAATTTTGCATGAGTTGGGGAGAGCAGGCACATGCACATGAAGTTTATGTTGAGAAGAAAGTTTTTTCCAGATACCCCCTCCCCAGCACTCCCAGAGTCAGGGCACTGATGTGAGCTTTAATTCTATGACATACTTGAGTAGCAGCGGAAGGAGGCCATATGGGAATGGTAGGTCGGGTAAGGTAAAAGAAGTCTTTTCCTTACAGATAGATAAATCCCAATTGACATCTCCCTGCCTAAATTCTTTCTCAGAAATAAAATTATACCTCACATATCAAGAATTTAGATGGGATAAGGAGGTTTTCTGCCAAGTACCCTCAAAAGCAGGCAGATACCTGTTTTACAGCTCAAGTAGACATATTACTAGTCCAGTTACAGCCATGCATGACTTTCTATTTGCCTGATGCATAGTCACAAGTTCATAGATGCTTGAGGAAAACACAAAAATAATGGAGTTTTAATAGAAAAGTTTCATTAGAGCAATCAAAAAAAAAACCTCTAAGAACACACACACATATATTTATTTTTATTTATGTAAACACATATTCAGTTTTACTCAGGTTAGGATTCCTGGGGAAAACTAAAAATTCAGATTTAACTAAGGACAGAATTCAAAGAGCAGTCAGTATATTTTCTGGAAATAATGTCCTAGGCTTTTGTTTCCTACTCACATTCCTAAGAGTTGTTACAAAGATTTTACTAGGTTTGGATGGATTGTCCTGCAGAGATATAAAACTTTTATAGCCAAAGTGTGCAAGAATCAACAAGCCTTTATGTTTTATACTTTTCAGACCATTGTGCAACTAACTTCTTGAACTGTATATTTCTGGTCAATGCAGAACTCAGGAGAAATTGATAAATGACATTCAGGTGAAGACGTCTACTGTCACAGTAGATCTCTCGACTATTAGAATAAATCTCACTATATGAAATAAATTCCAATGTCTTTTTGGAAACCATTGTCACAGAAAACAACTGTGTGGACCAAGTGCTTCTCTCCTGATATGCACTATAAGAGCCTTTTCCCTCCAACCGGGATCCACCATAAAACCATTTCACTTGTATGTAAATGTGTCCATGCAGAATAGCTTAGAAACTGAAAGTTTTTTTCTATGAGAGGAAAGAATGACAAAGGAGAAAAACCTGAAAATATCTTGACATTTTCATTTTTCATCTGATGAAGAAATTGCGCATGGAGATACTCATGATGGCTCTCCTATGCCTAAATGCTTTGCACTGGAGAGAAAATACCAAGTCCTGGTGGAAATACTAGGCATTTCATAAAAAGAACACTAGGACTTCTGCACAAGTCTGACTTTGGAAATACGCAAGGTCCAGTCATTCGGTCAACTAATGTTTCTGAATGTCTATTATGTTTTCTAAAACATATGCACATTCTAAACAAGGTCCTATTAATAAGTGATAAAAATATGTTTTTAAAATACTGCTTTTTTACTATACATTTTTCCAGGCTTTCAAGAGTGGATTAGAACAACTTTATTACTAAATAAAAATGTAATTAATACTAAAAAGAATCAACAATATAAAATCTCCTCTTTTCTTTTGCAGGCATGTAGCAGAAGCTAACATGTGCAGACTCTCACCTAGATATCAAACTCAGGACAATCAATGACCAAAATGCAACCTGGCACCAAAACATCTCTGTGCTCCTGGTGGCTGGGAATCCTTTGTTTGAAAACAGTTTGTGACTTCATTTGGTGGAGGGATGAGGATCAGGTGGCAAAGATCCACAGGATAAAGATGGGGAAGAAAACAAACTATAATTCTGAGTAAAGCAAGTACTGAGAATGGCTGGCGGCCTGAGCCAAATCCATCCTTGCACCCACTGAGCTTAATCAAGTGTTATCAGATAACTGGAGGGAGAAAGCAGTGGGAACCTCAGAACAGAAACTCAGACGGAGAAACGGTTGGTGGAGACACATTTGCAGGTATTTAACTAGCTTTGTGCAGCTTCATGCAGGATTTCCTTTGGCTACAGAAGGTTCTTTGATATCAGAAGGCTTATAACCGGAATCAGAGTCTTTTCCAATAAACAAATCACTTGGATCTCAAGTTATGTCACACCACCACCTGAAGCTGATGTAAAGCTTGAAATTATTTGGAGAATTTCGGCTTAAAGCACAGAATATTATGAGTTATGTATTCCCTTTTTATTTTGTCCTATTTGCATCTTAAATATGCAGATATAATGAAAAACGTCAACAACTACATGCGACTACATGGAAGAACAGGTTGGACCTATAACTGGCCTGATGAAATTGGACAAAAGACTACTGAACCTGCATGACCCAGACATCAGGAAAAACCTGCTCAATGAAAGAAAAGATGAAGAAGGTGAGTTGTCAGGCTGTCCAGGCTTACTCTCCTGAGAACACTTCTGCGCACTGTATACTGGAGCAGAAACAGGTTCCCAATGTAGAGTCTAGCTTACTTCTGTAGTAGAGAAGTTGCTAAGAGTTAGGAGAGACTCAGATCTCAGAATGCAGAAATGGCATGGATGAATGAGAAGGATCAGCAGAGTCAAAGAAGACAGATGTGAAAGAGCTTCTTATTTGCGTCCATTTGCACATCTTCAAGAACAGACAAAAATAATATATGCGGATACAAATTCAAAGAGCCATCTTTCAAGGGGAATGGGACTAACTGTAAGGGACACACCTAACTGGAAGGCTCTGGGTAGATGGAGCAACTGGGTTTTGGTTACATGAAGATGAGGATTTGTGATTATACATGTGAGATCCGTGTGTTTTGCTAAATGTAAATTGTTTCTCGGTCCAGAACTTCTCCCCCAACCTTCCCTTAAGAAAAAAATAAATGAGAAAAATCAGGGAAAGGAATCAAATTGTATTTGTTTCTTCTATTTTATAGTATGAGATAAATTAATTTACATCTTTCTGCCTTTAGATGTATAAATGAGTGCAGGAAATTATGAGTGTGTATTGAAAATAATACATTAAAATTATACCTGTAGACGACTAATAAGGCAATATAAAAGTTATCTTCCATGAGCCAATAGGCTCTCAGAAGATTATTGCTGTCACCATCAATAAGTAACTACCCAAGTACAACAGAAATGAATGAGCTATAATTAAACATAAGCAATAAAAATCTGTACAAGCGCAGCATGCTGGAGATGACCAAAATGAAATTAGTGAGGCCACAAATTCCAACAACTCCTAATCACTCCTGACAAGCTATAAGACTCAGAATTGTAGGGAGCGTTCTCCTTTAGTCATAGGTCCAATTGTCAGTTGGTACCTATAAAAGTGAGTGTTTTCTCAAGTCTCTGCTAATCTTCAAGTGGGGTTGTGTGACACAGAAAGTGTAAGTAATCCTGAAACTTGCAAACCCTGATACTGCATATGTGTTGGTATAAGCTGTCAGTTTACTTGACACTGCAAGTCCCCTGATCCCAGGTGAAATATAAGCCAAAGGGATTGCCATGGGCAATAAAATAAAATCAAGAACCCACATCTATGAACCTGCTCCCAAGAGTGCCTACATCTTCATTCTTGCTCTACAAAGACCCTGGGTTGATCTGGCATTCTCTGAATTCTCTTTACTGCCTTAAGGTCTGTAAGGACCAGAATAAAAACTTATGCAAAGATATAACTTTTGTATTATCCTTGCTGTTGTCTACTCAAGGTTGCTTCTCTTGAATCAGCCTTACCTTCTAGATGTTTACCATGGTTTCCTGTTTCCCACCCCCTCTCCCATAGCCTTTCTGACTTCTTTAGACAGAGCCTCTACTGCCTTGGGCTGAGGAACTTGCAAAGTATACTCACTTGATGAAACTTTCTGGTATTTTTAACCTGAGAAAAATCAGTCCTGATGATGCCGTTACTTAAAATCAATGAAGTAAAAAACTGAAAAAACATAGCCCACGCCAAATAACAATGTAGCCAGAAATACAGTGTAATCTATACTAATGAAAAGTAGTTCATTACTAGAGTCGATGTGAACATTAATCTCTATGCACTCACGTGTGTCTTCATTAGCACGCTTCCTTTGACAAGTCCGGAAGACATTAGCAGGTTAGAGCGCACGGGTAAATTTACTCACAGGTAAATAGGACTCTGAATCTTTGTCCCTCATCTAACAGAGTTATTACTTTGAGCAAATCGCACTTGAATAGATGCCTCTTCTTTCTTTTATGTAACTGTATCACAATAATATCTATTTCCTAGGACTGGAATAAGGTTAGAGTAACAAGAATAGTGATTGGCATGTGCAAGGTGGTTAAAAAGTACAAGGCAATTGTATAGGAAGAAAGTGTTTAAGGTGAGAAAGGATCTGAAATGGGACAGATGGTAATGGTCTTAATAAAAATTATACAAAACTTGGAGAAAAGCTAAGTGGAATAACTATGCCCTTTCAATGCCATTCAAGAACACTGCTTAATAGACCCATCCAAGAAATATTTACCTCCATGGGAAGATGAACTGCTGTCTAACACTGATATTCATTCTTTGTTAGCTGAGGACCAGACTCTGAGATTACCTGTCGATTTCTGTTATATATATACTGAAGATTACATATATATATATTCATATATATATATATATAATCTTCAGCAGAAATTCATTAGAAATTTTTTGTTTTATATGTATATATTCATATATATATATATATATATATATATATATATATATATATATTCAGTAGAAAGCATACCCTCAAACTCCAAGGGATTTTTTAAAGTTTTCTGGACATTCACCTGTATTAAATCCAAGCTAAATTTGTATTTCATGGTTTTATATGACTATAAACATCTAATTCTTCAAACATTCACTTGTCATCTCATTGTTTACACTTTTACCATCCTATTTTCCTTGTTCAAGGGAAATAAGTTTGACACACACTTATTCTATGTTTCTGTGAGCATTGTTTTTAACTTTATGATAGTTATGCACGAGCCATGTTTTTTACTTTCAGAAAATTATATGGAGTAGCCAACCGTTCTGAGGGAGTTATTAAATGTGCCCTGCACTAAACTTCCGTTGTGGCTTAATTTATCTTTATAATACTCTTAGAAGGTATGGCCTGTAAATATTTACTTCTTGGAGGCACATAGGAGCTAATTTGCCCAAGGTAACACAGAAGTGACAGTCAAGATATGACCACAGGCCTCCCCAATCCACTCAGGGTCTCACCTATTATGTTACATGACTGGGGTAAAGTGGAGCCTGAGGAGATGACTCAGTCAGTAAAGTGCTTGCTGCCCAAGCAGAAAGAGGTGCACTGTGGATCCTACTACAGATATTATAACATGGATTCTACTACAAGTGATTAGAAAATATAATCCTATGTATATTTTAAAATATACATAGCATGCAGTATTAATCAACTAAAGTCATTTAAGGAAATGTGATTATAATGATCTAAACACAGAAAAACCTGGAGAGAAAGTATCAGAATGTCAACAGTGACTGAAACATCTTTTTCTGCTTGCTTGCTGGAATGTTGCCTTTCCTTTTAAGTCCTCTCTTGCACCATATTTGCCTATGAGGCACTTACATACACAGTGTTCACATTCATCCTTCAATGAAAATGTTCCCAAGAGCAGTCGCACTTCTTTATGGAGTTTTAGCCCCATGATAGTTGCTGTTGCTCTTTTACGACTCCCTACTAAGAAGTGTTTTTTTTTTTCTACTAAAACTTCTCATCCCCATGTGACTGTCATGTCTTATGCATGATCATATCTGCAAATAGGAAATACCTAAAAATTGAATTCATGAAAAAAAAATGTTCTAGATAACAAGCAATTTCCTTACTGCCTAACCCTAAGCCTAAGCCTAAGCCTAAGCCTAAGCCTAAGCCTAAGCCTAACACTAACCCTAAACCAAAATAAGGCCCATTGGCTGGACAGACAGAACTGGAATATAGAGGTGTGGTAAACACATTATGAAACACTAGGATGTATGGTAAGAAAATAGTGCTTTTTTCATATAGAAAGCCTAGAGAGAGAATTAATATGCATACACTGTCCCCTTGTTGTGTCCTAAATAGTGTAGATATTGTTGTGTTTTTTTCTAAAACATAAATGGGAAATATTTTTAACAGATTTAATCAATACACCAACCTACATTAAATAAATAGACTCGTACAATAAATAAAAAGCAAAAGGCCAATCAATAGCCAACAGTGAAGCTTGACAGCCACTCCAGCAGAAAACTATCTGAAAAGGTGCTTCACACCCCACGATCTGCACGACCCACAGCTACTCGCTATTGATTTGTTGCACGTAAAGAACATCTGTTATCACATGCCAGTGTGAACCTAGCAATTTTTCCACCAAGTAGCCTTCGATATACAGCCAGCAGTGTAGCACGGCTGAGGGTAGCTGAAGCCACATGTTCATTCCCTTCTCCTCCCACAAAGCCAGAATAAACACTTCATTCCTAAGTGCCCACAACTAACGTGTGCCAATGACAGACATACCATAGGGGGTTCTACATGTGGTTCTCCAGAGCACAGATGTAATGACAAGATTCCAGAATTGTGTATAACTCAGAACAGTTGTCATAAACCTCACAAGTGGCGTTGTTAGGGAGAGATATGAGATGTTAGAAACTGTTGCTTTAATGAAGCTCCTAACACTGACATCTTTTTTGTATATGTGGATATGTGGAGAAAAGAGAGATTTTGTGCAAAGTGGAGGAGAGAGGAAATCAATACCAGGCTTGAAATGGGCATGGCATTGTCATACAACATAGAGAAAGATTCTAGACTTGTCTGGGAGTGTCATGATGGCAGCATGTTGAAATTTCTCATGCTCCTGTTTGGATTGAAAGTTCCAACAAGAATGTGATATCCAAAACAAAAGTCTCCCAAAGAACATGCTGGATTCCACCATGAAGTGGAGAAGGGCTTACAAGTCCTCACCCTTAGTTAAACAGCTATTAACAGCCAGTGACTTCTTGGAGAGGGAGAGTTAGCTTTCTTTAAGACCCTTGTAGGTTGACCATGCTCTAGTCAATGGTCCCACACCAGCGAGTATGTGGGGTGTATGGGAAGCATAAACTGGACATCGTGGGCTATAAAAAAAATGAAAAGACATAAATTTGAGAAGGATGGGGAATGGATCTGCAAGGAGCTAGCAGAGGTAGTAAAAGTGACTATGATTAAAATACATTGGATACATATGTGAAATTCTCAAAATAATAAACATATATTTAAAAAGAACCTTCCCTAGGGTTCCATTTCTTTTCCTATTCTTATTAACCTCAAACACACATGCCATCATCTGGGCTTCTGGTGGCACTCATGTACTGAGAAGTCAATTCTTCAGTTTTGACCTTTTCAGAGGACAACAGATAATCTTCAGGGAATGTTCACCAAACGCCTGTGTGTTTGCATAGACACTACTTCAACTCTCAATCTCTTCTGATGTTATTGATCAGCCCCCATAGCCAAATTAATGAGAGGAATTCCCCATGATTTTACCATTACATAAAATGGTGGAAGGTTATATCTTAAACTACACATAGGAATTAGTAAGGCAACTATACTTGAGACTATACTTACTTGAGTCAGAAGATTTTTCTATTCCACACAGGCAAGTCGCTCTTACTATATACAGTGATCATTTCCAGATCACCTTCAGGATCATCATATCTTTGTGAAAATGAAATCCACCCAACCACATCCAACAACCCACCACACAAACACAAAGGATGATGGAATAAAGGGAAGGCTTACGCTAACTCACACAATGAAATGAAGTTTTAAATGTACACTGTGTCTCCAGAGTCAATATTTATATGACTACATCTCAAAATTGTCATATTTGATGAACAGACAGGTAATAAGCGAAGGTCATGAGCACTAATGTTAGAAGAAATGATAACATGTGTAGTCTCTTTAGAGTCTTACATGTCACACCTGGATATAATTACCTGTTTTACATATGATGGACATAATCTCTGTTTTGGAAAATATAAAACTCAGTCATTTCCCTGGTGAATAAGTTTCTATTCTTAGATGTACAATAGTAAATTGACATGTTTTCATTTCTACTAATTGAGGATCAATCTGTATCCCTGAGACAAGGCTGGAGAAGAGCAGCAGATTCAAACTCCCCCTTCACCAAATACCTTTGGCCACTGTTTTTTAATCTCTAAGCAATTTTCATGGTATTACAGTAGCATTCTAAATAATATAATTTATTTTAGATAGATGGAGAGAGGGGGAGAATGGTATAATATTCTACAGAGTACTTCCTTTCCAAGAATTAAGTAAAGGACCGATTTCATTGATGGCCTTTTACTTACAATGTCATTCATAGCTGTAATTTTTAGGTCAAGGGTGATTACTCACAACATTCAGGATTCTCAAGCAGTTATTAATGGCCTTTATGTTCTTCCACTTAAGTCTTAATTCCAGATTTTCTCTATATTCTTGTTCCTTCCTTCTCTATTAACTTATTTCACCCTTTCTCTGTTTTCAATTCCTATTCAACCCCATGGTTTTGCTCATGTTAAACCCAAGCTTCCTTACCTCTGCTAGTGACATTGAAGAATAATACTTAGTGTCTTACACAGACTAAGGTTCAAGAATTTATTAATCTAAGCAAGGATATAGAATATCAGGTAATAAACTTCATTTAAAGATATGTATGAGATGAAATAAGAAATTACAATTCTAAGGGACAAGTTCAATGTAGAAAACAATAGTTTATGGCCTAAAGTACTAAGACTGATTCTAGGTGGAGTAAAATAGCTCTGATACTAATCCAGAAAGACATTTCCTCACATAATTCAAATGTTAATATTTGGATAAGTGTAATAATTTTAAGCAACCTTCCATTTCAATATGATTGAATTTTGTTAAAATTTATATCCAAACATCAGTTGCATCCTACATATCTGAATTCTAGATGCCTATCTCATTCTGTAGTTAAGATGCATGCAGCCCAATTACAAATCATCACCCAATAACAGATGCTATTGTACACTCCTGAAGAAAATGAATCAAGTAAAATCTATGAGTGGTTTTGGATGTTAGGTCTTCTATGAACAAAAGACTCAAAGAATCATTGATAGCATAATATCAAAATCATATTTCCCTGAATATGCATGTGTAAAAGGTAGTGCCACAAATAAAATGCTAACATTTTTCCAAATCCCAGTCCACGTACTTCATTGCATACCAACTCATTGGCCAAGTTAGATAACAGGACTTTCTACATTCTTGACTGAGACACAATCTTCCCAGCAGAAAATCAGAAGCAACCATAGAAACCTGGGAAGAATCATGGCTAATTTTGGCAAGAAAACACTTAAAACTTGTGTGACAAAGAAAAACTTATCAATGACAAAAATGCATACGTACCTTCTGAAGACTGTGCATGTTGACTGTAGTTAGAAGAACTTACCTTTCTGTCTTTTCTGGGTTGAGAGTTTCTTCCTGAACGTGTTTTTACCTGCTGTGTGTGTGTGTGTGTGTGTGTGTCTGTGTGATGGGAATGAGCTTGTGAGGTTAAAGGAGCATTATGTCACCAGTAAGGAGGAACAAATGAATTCTGGGGAATCCTATGCAGATAAATTGGAGGGAAAAGAAAGAACAGAGAGCACAATTCCCCAAGGTAACCAGAGTTGGTTCATAACTCCCTTTTTCAGCGTAGAACAGTGTTTCTATATCATAAATATGGAAAGAGGATTCTCAGTAACACCAGAGTACTCAGTTAGAGCAATGTGATGTCAAGCCCTTCAGCAGACATCCTGTCACTAGTATGACAGATACAGTGTCACACGTTTATATTTAAATAGGTACCATGTAATTTTTTTCTCTAGATTTCCAGATTCCCCAATTGTTCTCCTTAATACCATGGAAAAAATAGGGATCGCAGAGCATCAGAGAAAAATGGAAACGGAAATGGCAGGAGATGCCTACCTACATGGTAAAAGCTGGTGAATAAGGAATCAAGAAAGACCAAACAGACATAAGGGGTACAGACACCCCATGATGTGGCTTTACTATTCAATCCATTAATCTCATGCGCCTTTTATAAAACCAAACACGCCAATAGGTTTAGATTGTGAAACTAAAATCTATCATGATAGATAATCAGATAATCGAAAAAGCTAAGTTCCGTTCTTTTAACAAGTCTCAAGTGTTTCCTTGTCTTCAAAATGCCCACGTTAGGGAAATCACACCAGAAGGAGTTGGAGAGACAGGTTACAGAGGCCCACAGAACTGAGGCATCTCCACCACCTCCATGAAATCAGTTGCTTATTAGAACTAAGTCAGTCCAGGTACCTGAAGCATCACTAGTGGATAAAAGGAGCAATAATGGTGCTGGGGAGATGGCTCAGTGGTCAAGAGCACTGGCTGCTATCACAGAGGACCCAGGTTTGATTCCCAGCACCCACATGGTAAATAACAACTGTCAGTAACTTCAGTCCCAGGATATCCAACATCTTCTTCTGATCTCCATGGGCATTGTACAACATGGGTACACTTACACACAAGCAAGTAATACACTCGTACATGTAAAATAAAAATAATAAAATATTCTAATTAAAAACAGCAATACAGTACACACTGTATTTGCAAAATAGAAATGTTTATATATGAAGCTTAGCTATGAGTATACTATAAGCAAAGACACCAACAAATTTAGCAGGTTCAAGTATCTACCACAAATCTGAAAAACAAACCAGCAAAAAAAAAAAAAAAAAATGAAGAAGAATGCTACATTTTCTAGAGACCATTGCTTAATAAGGAACTGAATGTCTTCACTTTCAGAAGGCTCAAGAAGTCCCCTCAAGTCAGATATTTTGAGGGGGAAAAAAAGCTCCATTCCTTATTCTCTAAATTCTAGGCAATGCAAATGGAGAGAGTCTCCAATGTATCTGAATGATTTAATTATAGGAGAGGTGAAAAGCTTTCATAAAAACAAATAGGCCCTGAAATGCTTCCTTGTATCTTAGCCTAAAATGAAATCAAAGGAAAATAATATGGGACAATGTCTAACGTTGCTGAGCCAGAGGCATCTCTTCGTTCTTCCTGTGAAAACATGTCAGCTATTCGTTCCATGTGTCTAGACAAGAATGACTTCTGAACCTCTCAAAGGAGCATCCTTTCCTATATTTTCTTAAGATTCCTCTGAACCTCTTGAATATATCTCCAATACGAAGAGAGTGTACTTACGGTCATTGCACTGGTTTCCAGAATACGATGTCATAGAACAGTCACAGGTAAAGCCCTCCCATTGCTGCATGCAAACCCCCTGGTTGGCACATGAATCCTCCTGACAGGTGGTACTGGGTCCTGGTAGTCCACAAAAGGAGAGGGTATGGGGTGAGGCAGAGAAATAGAAGAAACGTTAAAAATTAGTCAGCTTCAAAGAAATCACCTGAATTTACTACCATCATGCCCCACCAAACATTCAAAACACAGTCACCAAAATGTCAACTCAATGACATGCAACAGAATTCAGTATATACAACAGATGACAGTAATATACACATATAGCCACAAACCATCAACAATTACACAGAGAAGGGAGAGGGCTGAACACACTGTTCTTTAGGGACATTTCTCAAAAGAGCTTCGTGTTCTGTCATTCAACTAGAAAGATAACTCATTTGGAGAAGGTCTTTGTTGTGAATAATGCTAAAGTAGAAAAAAATGTATTCTCCTGGTTCTAAAGAAATAAGGTTCAATGTTTTATTCTGAAACTAAAAGTCCCTACGTCTACTTTGTGATATTAGAATGATGTTTCATAAGGAAAAAGAGGAAGAGGAGAAAGAGAGGGGAGAGGAAGAAGAAGAGTGAAAACTCATGGGTAACAAACACTGAGTACTAAATAGTTTATGCAAATTCATTAGTAAGCTCCCCAGCAGTTCAAAGAGGTCATTGCAATAACCTCCATTTCAGAGATTTAGAAAACTGAGCTTCAAGAGGTAAACTAATTCACTCAAGGCCACACATTTCATGACGGATGCTGATGCCTACCTCAGTGAGAACAACAGTGAGTGTGCTCTTAACTTCCCCAGGGGTTCCCAGAATGAATCTTCAGAGCAGAACTGCCTGGGTATTTTAGAAATGTCAATTCTTGGGCCCCACTCTCTACCTGCTGAACTAAGCTTTGGGAGAGATCTATTTTCACAAGCTTCAGAAATTCCAATGTATTCTAAAGTTTGAGAACCACTACACTACCCCACGCTGTCACTTAGGTATCTTGGAAGAGTGTCCTCTGATAGGGTGGGCGTACACCAGAAGATGCCAAGCAGCATTATTTGGATATAAGGGGATGATACAAGAAAATAGCTGTGCTATTTTTCATTATTATCTATATTTTCATGTGTCTTTCCCCAACAATATGTAAATATAATACCATATGCACATAATTTATAAACAAGTGTATCTATTTCAGAATCTTTTTTTCTCAAAGGAATAGGAAATCAAAATAGAGTTTTAAAATCTCAGCCTTACAGATCGTCATTTAGAATCATTCTTTTGGTCAGCCTGGAACTTCTCATCCACTCTCCCCACTCACCTCCTCCCCCAATTTATGTTTTAGCCTTGGAGTTAAAAAAAAATGAACCTGTGACTTTAGCAATGTATGTGATAACAAGAAAAATTGTAATATTCAGGATAATTCCAGGTTCCCAGAGATTCTCAGCAAAGGCCTGGGCCCTTTGGCTCAGCAAATACAGAAACTAATTCATCAGAGCTCCTGGCAGAGTGGGGAAAAGGTATCTATGGCAATTGCTGCCTACTTTGCATTTTCCAAGCTAAGCCATGCACATGCACAGAATATTAAATATAAGTATGTGGGATCTTAAGGATACTTGTTCAGTGAGCGGCAAGGGGCTGTAAAGGGCTATCCTTCTAGGTGGCAAGACACTTTGTATGTATTCATGAAGGGTGGAAGCAATACAGGCCACCACTCGAGAGACAAAGCTATTGGGCTATGACATAAGAAAGTTCAATTACTTGTCCTTGAGGAACAACACTGCTGCTGGCTTTCTGCGGTTCTTAGCTGCCATGTGGTTCCCCCCTCTGGCGATGAATGGAGGTACAGGGTCATGTTCTCAGTGGGTCTTAAACTTGAGCATTGTGTTGTGCAAGTTTCATTAACAATGGCAAATCAGGACAGCTTCTTTCAGAGGATAAAAGCTTCTGAGAAGTCCACAGGGCTCCCTAACTAAACAGCTTTCACCAGACAATGGACTACTAATTCAACTTCCTTCAAGAATCAGAAATATGTGAAGACTTTCCCTTGGAAAGAAAAAACTTAGGGAAAACACAGTAATTCTTTGCAAGGTTACTGCATCTAGAGACAAAGGCTTTTCCATGCCTTTTTCCCCTTCTAAGTGCCAACTTTTAAATATTTTCTAAGGATCAGTGTGCATACTTCCCTCAGATGATACATTCTCCAATAACTATAAGTATGATATTTTTTCCTTTCTTAGTAGCTATGATAATGTTACTATTTTATTACACATTGCACCATCCTCGGCTTATATAATTTCCTAATTTATTATTTATTTAGTTGTTTATTTATTGATGGATGGATTGATTGACTGTAATTCTTTGTTACCAAATAAACTAAATGCTGCTTGCTCTTAGAAATCATTTCTCATAGGCTATAAAGCCTAGGGAACCATAACCATGACTGGCTTGAGAAGATACTGTCAATCATACAATAGTGGCACTTTGATCTTCAGGGTAACCAACAGCTGTTTAACTGAACTTAAGGCTCTCTCATTAGGAAGGAATTTGTACCTGGTACTATAAACTTAGCCAACTATTCATGGCTACAGAGGCCATAGACTTTAGAGGAGAGCCTACTAATGTCATTTTTCCAAACTAATATAGTTTTTAAGTGTATTTTAAACATGTATCTTTATACCTACAGGTAAGTGTAGCTCTCACTAATCATCAATGATATTTTTGGTTTTGTTTTACAGAAGACAGAGGCTACTACAGAGATCTACAATGGGTCAAAATGCAGAGAATAACTGTGAGGTGCCAGCCCCAATTGGTCCATCTATTGCATAACACCAATACCTAAGGCTCACCAATACCTAAGGAACATTGAAGGACAGGGGTGGTAAGACTGTAAGTGCCAGAAGAACAGAAAGTCTGCTATTGCATAGAATCTCCTAGGCATGAAAAGGACACTGCACTCATGAAATCTCAACAATACAGTTGGCTGTACAAGATTTGCATAATGACCACACCAGCTGACATGACAATGTGGATGGGAGAAATTTCACAAGACATCACCCCTAGATGAAGAGCTATTGGCAGTAAGTGGCTGCTGAGGGAGAAAGAATCTGTTTTCTCCAGGAGTAAGCCCACCTGTGATAGATGGCCAATATAACAGCAATATAGATGGTCAATATAGTCTTGATCAGAGTGGGGTCCCCACACCCACAGCATGTGCATCTCTAGAAGCTACTCAGAAAATCACATTCTCAGGCCCCACCTAGCTCTGTTGTCTGGAGCTGGATTCGGAATCTGAGTTGTAGCAGCCCCTCCGGGAATTTCTGAGATCTTGCTAATATCCCAGGTCCACTGCTCTGTACTTCTAGTCCATCCCTGTCTACAAGTTCTTTTGTCCTTCCTGAAACCATAGTATGAAATATCCTTCATCCAGATTCTCAAATGACTGGTTCATTCTTAACTCAAGTTTCAGCTCTGAAAGAACTTTTTCAAGTGGCCCTACTTAAGGAAGCCCCCACCAGACTTATACTTATCCGGTCTTCCTGTTTATTTCACTCAGAGCAATTATATAACCTGAAATTCAATTGTTTACTGAGTTCTTTCTGCTAATGGAAAAATAATAATTGTAGATAGTTGTGATGACAATGGGTTACTTTGGTATTTGTCTACAATGTGGAATGATTAAACTCAGGATGAGTAATGAATCTGTCACTTCACATACTGATCCCTTCTCTTACGGAAGGTTTTAGTTTGGTGCACCCTCATTTGTTTATCTTTTGGCTTTTGTTCTCTGCACTTTGAGTATCATCCAAGAAACCTTTACCCAGGCAAATGTTAGAGAACATTTTCCTTACAGTTTCTTTTAGTGGTGTTACAGCTTCAGGCCTGTTGCTAAAATCTTTAGGTCATTTTGGTGGATTTTTGTAGATGACATTAGATAACTTTATTCTTGTAGGTATCAGGTTTCCCCAGTACTCTCGGAATGACAGTTCTCCATGGTATGTTCAAGGTATTTTGTCAAAATTCAATTGACATAAAACCATAGGTTTATTTCTCAGCTTTCTATCCTGTTCCGTTAATCGATGTGTCTGTTTTATGAAAGTACAATTAATTGCTTTACCATTTATTACATAGTAATTGAATGCAGCCCCTTGAAGGCCAAAATCCTGTCTTGTTCACTTTTATAGCACTCGTTTCTAACACAGCATTTGGTAGAGTAAGGACTCAAAGATCATTAGTGAATGAATGAAAGAATGAAGGATTCAGATGAATAAGGAAAGAAGAAAGGAAGGAAAGAAGGAAGAAATAAATATGCAGGAGGGAAGGGAAAGAGGAGGGACAGGGGAAAGGACTTGTTCATTCAGTAATTAAAGTAATTTTTTAACAGTGTACTCCTAGAATTTACCAATATCAGCTCATATCAGCTATCTTTGGCTTGAAGCCCAGCAATTTATAAAAAGTATACACCTAACCACGGTTCCTCTTCTACTTTAACAATTATGTACACTCAGTTTCATCACATACTCAGTAAAGATTCCCTTGTGTCTCCATGCCCAGGTTCAGTGAGTAATAACTGTACTGAATGGGAATTTGGGTTAGATCATAGAGCACTTTCTAAATGATAATTTTAATTACAACCAATTATGACAGAATATATTTTATAACCATGTAGTCAATGAAAATATATTTTCTAGTCAATATTTGTTCCACATAAATTGTAATGACCCTAGAACAGAAAAAGAAAATTAAGGAACTATGTCATGTGTGTTAAGGAGGGCGGATTTCACTATTTTCCACTGTGTATCCATTGCTCTATGCTAATCTTGTCTAAACCAGAAAGAAACTATAACAATGGCTACTAATTACATAGCATATGTTATATATTACACACTGCATTAAGTTCTTTTAAGTTAGTAGTTCATTTAATTTTCAAAAGCATATGATGAAGCAACTATAATTAAAAACAATTCAGTAATTAGCTAAACAAGAATGATTTTGCATGGGAGAAATAGAAAATTTCAAAATTGAATGACTAGTTATTGGTTGAGTTAGAAGAGGAGGACTTGAGAAGGGCAAAGTGAGGAAAAGGGAAATAATGTAACATCCTCCCAAATCCCACAGGTAGTAAGCAGCAAGCTAGCGTTCCAGCCCCAGGATGGCTCATTCAAAGCCCACTAATTTAAACTCTTATGGATGTGTGTAGCCAGAGAGGTAAAGAGTGTGTTTGAGCTAATTCAAGCAATTTACATGAGGTTCTTCTGAATTACAACTGAAGAACGATATGTTAAGATAAGGATTTTGATTTTTTTTTTTTACACAAAGAATTTTGAAGGTCTTTTTTCTCTAAAGAGAAACTTTCTTTTCTACTATTTGTATATATGCACACATATGTATATAAGTGATCATGTGTGTATGCATGTGTGTGAGTGTGGTATATATGTATGTGATGCATGTACATGTGTGTTTAGGAAGCATGCACGCTTATGCATGGTGGAGGCTACAGGTGTCCTGTATGTCACTCCTCATCATTTTTCCATGAGATGGGGTCTCTCGCTGAGCAGGAAGCTAGGATATTTGTCAGCAAGCCCCAGTGACCCTCCTGTCTCCACAGCTACAGTGCTAGGGTACAACTGTACATGTGTGGCCACACCCAGCTCTCTTTTAATGTGGCTGCTGGGATTTGAACTCAGGTCCTCCTGCTTTTACACCAACTGCTCTTACTGAACCATCTCTCCAACTGTACAAAGGAAATTTTCCAATGTGTTTTAATTCAAAAACCAATTACAAGCAAACAGAAGATCTAGGTTTGTCCATTTATGTGAACAAACATATGTAACAAATTTATGAATTTATAAGCATAACAGATATCATAAGACCTAAATAAACATGTTTTTTCTAAATACTCTTCCAAAACATCCTAAAATTCCAGACTTTCAAGAAAACACAGACATTTGGTGTCTCATGTTAACAAGATCTTTACTCTCTTCATCATTGTGACTATTTATAGTTTAAGACTACACTAAATCTTCAGACTCTCCTCTACAGAGATTCTAAAGCCTGCCTGATTTTGCCTTTGGTATGTGATCAAGGCTCACAAACAGAGTCATGTTTCCATTTTCAGTAAGATGGTGACTTCTCCTTATACAATAGCAGTCAAAATATGTCTGAAAACATTAAATAAGTTGACAAAAATTGTTACTATTTTGGAGCTTCCAGTTCTTTCTTTACTCCAGTGGAAAACAAAAAGTTGTATGTTGCCGTTATTATGTCCTCACATGACAATCTGAGGACAGCTAACAGACTCTCATCGCTTTTGTTCCTGAACTCTTTTTCTCTTTAAGAACTGTCTGAACTGTCATTTCATATCTGATGTTCCTCACATCCCATGATATTAGCTCCTAATAACATTCTAGAAAGTTAGAAGTTAACAAAGTATCTTTTGTAATTTGCAGACCCTTGGAATTAAAATGCACAGGGCCCTGGTATCAGAGTACACTGTTCCTCTCCTAGGCCCAAACAGGACTTAACCTAACACATGCCTCAAAGTCCCAGTTTAAAGCTGATAAATATTTCTAAACCAGAACCAGCTTTTGCCTTGAAGGTTAAACTTAAGCTTTATCAATGTTCAGCACCTGGTACCAAAACCCCTCTTACCAAAGATGTTCAGTTACTCATGGCCTCTCAATTGGCAGCTCAGAAAGTAATATCCTCAGTATGATAAGTGATGAGACTTAGTGGCGATTTCAGTAACACCTCAATGCATCTTAGTAACCCTGTTCCTTTTATCATACATTGGGTATACAATATTGCAACATAGACATGAGAACTGGTGAAACTAAGACGGCCTCGTGAAGTTGTTCTGTGATATGTGGTCTGTGTCAACAACCCACATCCGAAGGTAACCTGGTTTTCTCTATACACTGATTTTAGTAGAGTATAAATCTTTCTTGGCACTGTGAACTTCCAAGCTACAGAATGTTCCTTCAAGGCAACTACTTGCAGAATTCCTTGCAATCTCTGTGGTGGAACAGGTCCTAACATACCACAGCTCTCAATGGCTCATAAACTAAACTGTACGGGTATATGGTCAGAGGGAGGAGGTTTATCCATGGGACATTCTATTACAGTGAAGGGACAGGACCCCATAACTGCCCCTGTTAGGGTAGGTGTAAGGGGGACAGAATGGCCATTTTCATAATCCTTCTTTCTCAGTCATCCTATCCTAGGGGTGCTTGAGTCACAGATACCTACTAATAAGATAATAATAAGATAACTCTCATTTTAGAATCAAAACCAAATCAAAGCCTCACAAGTCGATAATGCTTTAGAAAGCACAAACCAAGGCCTCATTATCAGCCTTTCTTTCCTCAGCACAGGTGTAGTGATGTGTTAGAGCAACAGAATGTCAGTTTAAAAAGTGAGAGAAGGGGGAGGGATTTCAAAGTATGGGTCTAAACCAAAGAATGTAATAGAAAATACTTTAATGAGTATTGTGTAAATATCTTCTAGAAATTCTTGAAATAGTATTAGCATGAAAACTATCCATCATAAAGCAGCTCTGATACTCTCTGCCATCTATGTACTGTGTCCACTTTTATGGTCAAGTACAAAGCTACATCATGAGACACAGTTAAGAAAAGAATGTGGCCTTAAAATCCCATTTCAGCACTTACTATTAATGTCAAATTGGCCTGGTGATCTGAATTCAGTTTCTGTATCTTTATAATGTAGATATAAACCTCTTCTGTCTCCTGTGATGAGGATTAAATGAGATGGCATATGCAAAGCTCATAAAGTCATCCATGAAATGGGAAGAACAGTATCTGCCATGTAAAAATCATTGTCATAAACGGGCATAATTTTCAAGTCTGTAGCATTCCTCTGTATCAAGTCCATTCTCCGTATATGGCATTTTCAGTTTTTGTGAAAAGTAAAATTTGGTTTTCTCTTTCTGTTTATTCTGGGCACATAGTTGCTGCGCTGCACAGAACCAGGCATACAGAGGCAGATAGCAGATCATGCTGACACCATTCTCTTACTGTTAACGTCACTTGTGTATCATTGAGGGATAAAGGTGAGAGCCAGGATGGAACATTCAGTTCCTGTCCCTCCTATTAGTTCCCACAAGGCAAACTATTCTTGAGTAATTGATTTCTATTAAGTCAACTGCCAAATTTTATTACATAAAATACAATGGATGTCGTGATTCAGCCCTTAGCTTTGAAGAAAATAAGATGACCTGACTGTATTCTTCATAATAAAGAAAACTGGAGAATTAAAATGTACTCTACAAACTGAAGTCAAATTACAGTTCTCATCTGAAAATGCTTTAATAGAGGGCTGGTGAGATGGCCCAGTGGGTAAAGGCAGTCATGGACAAGCCTGGTGACCTGAGCTGGATTCTTAGGCCCCACATGGCAGAGATAGAAACCTAACCCCCAAAAGTTGTTCCTTGACCTCCACAGAGGTGTCTTGGTGTGTGCATATGCACATAAACATGTGCGCACACACATGCACACGTGCAAGTACACACACAAATAAATCAATGAATATAAAAATTTTAGATTAAATAATAAATGTGCTTTTATAGAATCTTCTAGTTTTCAAGACATTTGAGGCCAATATATTGACTTTCTAAAAAGAACTGACATATAACCCCCTCCTGACATCTAAGCAATCCTGAGCTACTCCCCTTCCTGCCCACCATCTAGAAAAGGTACATTTCTAGAAAAGAAGAAATTCAATTTTAAAAATAAGATGTGCCAAGAAGAGTTACAGTGCAAAGGATGAAGAAGTTATTCTGATTAACTGTCTGGCTGAATAAAGCACCAATCTTTTATTCCTTGTAGTTTGGGCATGTGCCTCTCTCCCACCAAGGGGAACTTGTATTTCTTTTATAGTTCTATAGCTCCTTTCTTGCATAGAAAAGGTTTTACAGAGACTCTTCACCTCCAGTGATAGTGCCACTGAAAACCAAAAGAACTTATAAAATGACTTCCATAGAAATGATCATTCAGTCCAAGGGACCAAGATAAAAAGACAATACCTGTAGACCTGCTAACATCTTCCATTGCTCGGCACAGACCGTGGACAGCTCCCCACAGTCTCACCTCCTGCTCAAGCAGAGCCTGGCCTGAAACCAGGACAATCAATAAGGTTATCCCCTGATATCTTTTGTCAAGCAATAGTGTAGCAGGGGAAATGGAGCAAGCAGAGGAAGAACTCACCTCCATCCTAGATACTCAGAATGTCTTGGGGAGGGGGCATTTTCTTCCTTGGCCAGGTGGAATAGCAGCACCCAGGAGCCTGTCCCTTCTATTCTGCATCTCTATCCATTCTGATCTCTGTTTTCAGTCGCTATCCTTCTCATCATTCATTTTCCACCCTGGGAGGCAGTTAGATCTTTACAAAACACTAATCCCAATCTCTATCGTACCCCTGGCATCCTCGAGAATCCAGCACTCCGTTTCCATTGCCTGCCCCAGCTTTATCTGTGACATTTTCACATGCATGTTATTTCAGTCCAACTGAACTTCCCATGGTTCTCCAAACCAGCCAGGTCTTAACCAGTTTTCTCCACACATTAATCTGAAAATACCTGTCACTTAGACTGAGCTCAAATTCTGTCTGAGAAACTATTCCTAAACACTCACCTTGACCACCCTTAACCACAGTCTAGCCAAGCTCACATGGTTAAATGAATATCACCAGGAGAGTAGTTTTCATTTTGAAATGTAATTATTGACTTCTCTGATGTGAAAACACTGTCACCTGATCTCCTAACACCCAGCTAAGTACATGATACTTAGAAAGAGTGTGTTCTGTTAGAGTAAGCAACATTGTCACTAAGAAAGGAAAGAAGGAAAGAAGGAAGGAAACATACAAATAAATAAATAAGTGAAACACTATTCACTTGCAAGAGGACTCAATCTATTGATAACTCCAAACTAAATATGTCACCTTTCCATGGCACATGCTTATATTTCCTTCTGAATCCCTTTCCCTCTGCCTCATCTCTTTGTCATATATTTCACTGCCCTTTGCACTTAATGGTCATCAGCACCCTCTATGACCACAGCTTCTAGCTGAGCATACCAGCTCATGAGTGATAGTCTATACACTCATCAGGAAAATTAAAGTTGAAAGCATTTGAATCACACAGCTAATTTGTTATAACATAGGGGAAAGAGTAAGATGACCCAAAATAACTACAAAGAGCAGCATCTACTGAGACAGGGAGACTCTCAGGTCATTATAAAAACGAAAGAGAGTTTGTGGCAACACAGTAGTAATTTAAGACTCATACTGCAAGAGGAACAGTTAAGATAACTTGATTTGCCTTTCTCTCCAAATATGTATAATTTATAACAACTGTTGAGAACAACCACTTCTCTACATAATTACCAACAACAACCTCTTTTTCCTTTGGATAGTGAGTGCTGTGGTTTGAACGTGAAATGTCCACCCATAGGTTCATGTGTTTGACACTTGGTCCCAGTTGGTAACACTGTTTTAGAAGGCGGAAGAATCTTTAGGAAGTAGAGTATCACTGTAAGGAAGAAGTGGGTCACTGGTTCTAAGCCTTAAGTTTTAATAGACTAACCCCAAGTGTGTCCACTCTCTGCTTCCTGACTGTGGAGAAGCAATGAGACCATTCTCTTCGGGTACACACTTCATGCCTTCCTCTGCTGTGATGGACTATGTCACATCTTAAACCATGAACCAACCCCCACCCCCAAAATTTCTTTCCTAAAATTGTATTTGTCACAGTAGTAATAAAATAATAAAAGTAAATATTACATATGGGTACTTGAAGATTATTTCACAATATATGGCAAATAAGAAATCCTGGGCTAGGGTTTGAAATCTGAAATCCACATAGCTCTACTGAGAGATAGGAAGAGTGAGGAAAAGATATCATTTTCTCACTTTCTTTCTTAAATCTGGTCCAAAAGAGCATTAACAGCTTTTGATTCACATTGTAGATTGAATCCTCTTTCTCCTGCTTCTCCTCTGTTTACAGAGTAAGATGTAATCGCCCTTTTTTGGAAAACTGAGCACACTGCCTTAAACACAATATTACCAAAGAGGACTACATGCTTTAAAAAGGTGTGGTACTGTAAAGCACGCTTACAGTGCAAAGTGTTAATGCAACACAAGTTCTGCTCTTTTCTGTAATTGTAATATGTACGAGAATATGTTTGACTCTGTAAAGAATGAAGAGGGGAGAGCTTCACACAATCAGATGACCAGAGAGAAGCCTTATTAGTTGATGTCCCCCCGGGGAGGTGGACACTGGCCCTGGTTACCCACAAGACAGATAACAAGGAAGCAACGGCAAAGGAAATGATCTCTGCGATAAAACATCACTTTTTAAACCGCTCTCGCCCTCACCGCCTCTAACAATTTGGGCTGATTGCAGATTCTGCAGTGACAATCTGAGGCTCTGTGCCCTGCTTACTGATCAGCCACAAGACATCTAAAATGTTCTGTTCCTCCCTTGCTATTCTGAGTCAAAGCAGCCTGACCTGGCAGGACGATGGGCCATTACTGACTTTGCAAGGTGCCACTTTGAATGGCAGAAGCATCAGTCTCTGCCGGAGATGTTCACTGACATCTCACAGGCAGGCATTGTGTAGGGTATTCAGGATAAAACTGACAGATCCTCTGCTTCCCCGAGAGTACTTTCGTTCCTTAGATCACAAAATAAGAACTTAAGAGTGCTCAACCCAAATCCCCAATAGGAAATATAAATCTCTGCAACATTTTAATGATGTTAATATTTCCCATATGCCTAAAATATTTCTTAAAAATGAGATGAGAGAATTGATATGGCTCAAGCACTAAAATGTCTTGTTCTAGAAAATGACCTTCCTAACCTAGAAAGTAATAAATTAAGAACTCAAGTGGCCTTTTTTTTTTCTCCTCCTCCTCCTCCTCCTCCTCCTCCTCCTCCTCCTCCTCCTCCTCCTCCTCCTTCTTCTTCTTCTTCTAGTGCTTCCTTCTGTCTATGGTGATGAACATAAAAGGCAAACACTGGGGAAGATATTATTTTCAGACTATATTGTGTAGTCATAGCACAGGATGCTATAAAACCTCTTTGGTCCTCTCCAGAATGGAATGATGCTCATATCCCCATGAGATCTCCTTTGCATGTCTGTTTTCCATGTGTGCATGTGGGGGTTTTGTCACCCTTTTGGAAGAACACTGGTTTCAGCCCCCTCCCCACAATGGCTGCTGTCTAAGAGATGTGACAGCTAGAAGCCCTCTAACATAACGATACCAAGGATTACACAGGGCATCTTTCAGTCCAAAGTGAAAGTGGGAACAAGAGCCTTCTCTACCTTGCAGGTCAGCTTTGGTCAACGCAACTTTGTTAGCAAAAGAACAAAAAAAGCGAAAACAATAACCAGAGGTTAGTCAGAGTAGAGTCAACTGGGTAACAATACAGAAATGAAAATGCAGTCTGCATAACCAACATCACTCAGACAGACAATTGGAATGTTCTACAAGGTCACCAGAGACAGCACAGACGAGGGGATGCACAGACCGGGGCAAAGCAGGCCTCCTAGGAGCCAAGTCAGCAGAGCAGGAGCAGGGAAACAATGATTTGACAAAGTACAAGCAATGGGCAACGAGAGCCTTTCCACACGTACACAGCCAACCCCAAGGCATGGTCCAAAGACAAAGGCAGCATGTGGCCAGACTGAAAGACACATATGCACATTCAGAGCCCACAAAAATACTTTGGAATATTTAAGAGTTGAGCATGGAAGACCCACTTAGGAACACCCCACCCCCTGCCCTTGAACTTCTTGAAAATGCCATTAAGGAACATGGCATCAGAAGTGGGCATTTCTAGACAGGTGACTTGCTGGGGTACATCAATGATTTTACTTTGTTCAGTTTATAAGAGTACAGCCAAATGTTTGTGGGCAAAAAGGTACCAATCAAATGTCCTTTTTTTGATTCATGCCATTTCTAAAATGAAGCACGTGATGTTTTCTCTCAGATGTTTGCCCTCCTCAGCCGTGAACTAGCACTTCTGTACAAGCCTTAGCCTCTGCATCCAAATTGGCCTCATCATAGCAAGAGACATTTACCAGCTGAGTATTAAGTCAGTCATTATCTTAAGAAGCCCTTGGCTCCAAAGGGAAGCTAAAAGTCACAGCATAAGATGGCTAGAAAGTACACTTAATTTCTAAGACACAAAACCAAACCTACTTCAAGATCATTCTTAGCTACAAAACGGAGAAAAAAAAAGAACAGCAGATCACTAAAATTTCAAATAATATCTATCTCCCTTTAGTTCTTATTATATCTTCTTTGTGTGTCAGGTATAAGAAAATAATTCATTTACCACTTAGGGATCTTGAACTACAATCCCAATGCCATTGACAAGAACAAACAGTATATCATAGTCTGACTAGACTAAATATATAAGAATGGAACACAGTAGCCATTTTTAATAATCCTGGTCTTGGTAGCAAACTCTCATCCTCAAACTGTTTATATAGGTGATCCCAACTGTGTGGTTTCTTTCCTGTGCTTTCTACACTCCTTATAGCGGAAGGCCCTCTGGGGACCTTCTGTGGCATGCCATGCATAAGAGATTCAGAATGACAATAGTGTCTTCTGCAGTTTCTCCAAAGTTTAGGGCTCCTCATTCTCCTCTCTACTCTCTTCCACGATGTCATTTCCACAGAGCCTTAAAAAAATAAAAAACCTCCCAGGATCTTCCATAGGGGATTGTTCAATGCTGCAGACTTCCCCAATGGTAGTAATTTATGCCTTAACCCACTTTTTGGTCATTTTTCCTGGCCACTTAAGCTAATTATCTAAGTCATTTGTGTACAATAAACAAGGACCTTCTTCCTTCCCTCAGTACTCATTCTCCACTTCATCCCACCCAGAAGGGAAGTCTTAATGCTCGATGGGCAACCATCATAATTATCTCCATGGCAATAGAGTGCATGTGATTAGGCCCACGGGCTTTGCCACAGATTCAGATGGGAGAGCCATCAAGTCACAATATCCGGCTTTGAACAATCACAGTACTTAGAGGAAGGCTGGAGTTCACCATAATGCATGTGGTGAATCACACTGAACTGACACAGAGCTTCAGGGAGGGATGGAAAATTTTGCCCAATTTGATGGGTAATTTCCTTCTGAGAGTGCCCTCACTGCTGTTCCTGAAGCTCTCCTGAGGGGAGTCCATTCCTCCCTTCCAACTCTGCATTTTGTAAAAGTTAGTTTAAACCTTCTCTTAATCCAATACTACAGTTTTATTTCTTCAAAACCTCAACTTTCACATTCTATAGAGCTGTGTTTCCAAGAGAGCAGCCAGATACACGCATGGCCACAGAGACCTTTAAACATGTGCAATATGAGCTAAGTTGGGGTATAAGGAAAAAAATACACAATCAACTTTGAAGACTTAATACAATCAAAAACAAATATAAAACATCCCCTGGTCATTTTATGTCAAACATGTGCTGAAATGCTGATTTTGGATATTTGGGATTAACTAAGTTAAACTATAAATCAAAATGAATTTCCTATAACTTTACATTTTTTAATGTAGCTATTGGAATTCTTAAATTACATGTGTGACTTATAAAACATTTTCGTTTTTGCATCTGTGTCGGGGGGTATGTGTACTCACATCTGTGGACACAGGTGTGTGAAGATACGTATACACACTGAGGGATGTGAAGACCCGAGGTTGATGTGGGATGTCATCATCAGTCACTCTCTACCGTATATACTGAGGCACAGTCTCTCACTTCAGTTCAAAGTTTGCCATTTGATCTAATCTGCTTAGACAGCTTGCTCTAGGGAGCCCATCTCTGCCTTTTGACCTCTAGAATTACAGATAATACATTGCCACATCCAGCTAGCATTTACATGTGTGCTGGGGACCTCAACTCTGGTCCTCATTTTTACATGGCATCCTCTTTACTTTTTGCTGCTTTTCAGCCCCTTATACTATGTTTCTATTGGACAATGTAACGTGAGAATTAAGTGGATTTCCCCTTTAACTTTTTCACCTGAACAAATTTGCCATGATAAAAAAATATTTACTATTTGAATAGTGCCTTGTGTTCTTTTCAAAAAATATTTTATTTTGATTTTTTATTACGCGTGTGTTTATATATATATTTGTGCATGTGAGTGTGGTGCCTACACAGGTAAGAGTCCCAGGAGCTGGAGTTATAGGTGGTTGTGAGCCACCTGACGTGGATGAACTTGAACACAAACTAAACTTGGGTCTTCTGCAAGGAACATTCCTGCTTTTTTACAACTGAGCCATCTCTCTAGTCCTGCCTTGTGCTTTTTAATATGTAATTTCACATTAGAATTTAACAACATGTTACGTTCTAGGACAAGTTCAACTGCTGTCATTCCAAAGCCTTCTAAAGTAAGATTTATATTTTAATCCCAAATGCTGCATTTTCCAGGCATTGCCTTTGAACATCTGAAGAACTAAAAATAGGCTGGTAAGTCCAAAAATTATCGGAGTTGGATGAAATTTTGCATTTCTAGGAAAACACTAAATGGGTATTTCAAGTACATTCTGATTCCCAACCTTGTTCATACACACACACACACACACACACACACACACACACACACACACCAGTATTTAGGAATAGACCATAGAATAATCCATCTGAAACTAGTACAACACAAGCAAACAGACTATTAGACAAAGGGAAACATCTTTTTAAATGCAAGCTAGCCTGAGACATTTATACAAAAAATGTGCTTTAAAGGGATGAGTGAACTGAGATGGATGCTGCTTAAAAAGCAGAGTGATCCATGGAGTTGAACACAGGAGATGAATGAACAGGTTTGGTGTAGAAAATGAAAAAAGAATGCAACAAAACACAATACATTGCACAAAGGACCATAAGGCTCAGCCAAGAGAAAGAATAAGTCGATTCTGGAGACCAGCTAGGCTGCTCCTTCGCCTATAGATTAGCTATGGTTGCCTTTCACCCAACAAAAAGCAACTGAATCATGAATGTGCTTCCTTCTGCCCTCTACTGGATAAAACTAGATTTTTGTTTTAATCAACAGCCTCAGAAAGACTTGCTGTTAACATCTCCAAAGACAGTTAATCATCTACAGACACAGGCTGGGCATGGCGTGTTGTGCCACTTAGGTAGACAAGCAATGTTATTATGGTTCACATGAGATAATATTCATGAACAACAATCCCAAATTTATCCAGTACCTACTATGGATCAGACATTTTGAATCATTCTGGTTTAGTCATGTAATTTGTGAAGGTATTGCTCCTTTTCACAGAGAAAGAAAATACAGATTGTACCAGTTATGAAGTTACCAAATGTCACCTGGACTTTTAACTAGGTCATTCCAACATGGAAGCCCAGGATGTTCCTCTTCAGCAAATCAGGGGACTGATGAGCTGAGCCTGATCTAGTAAGTACTCAATAAATGAAAGTTCTCTCCATCATCATGGCATTTTGACATCATTTCCCTGTCTCCCAATGGATTTGTATTAAATAAATCTCTCAGATGCCAGAGAGGAATTCCTGAAGCCAGTATTAGCCCAAATAAGATTGTTTTATTAATGATGACATCCATACACTCCGATTTGTCCCTTACCACTATTACAATATAAATAGAAATCCCTGGTGTCTTTTCAGCCATTGTGGAAACAAAGGCACAAATTGGGAGACACCTGATGTCAATGCCAGGGAATATGCCTCACTGGCAAGTATGCAATCCTAAATGGGCATCTGCAGGCATAAGCCCCTGGAGCTTGCCGCACATGTCTGACATACCCAACCAGTGACAAGAGGACACTGGTCAGGACATAATGTTGGATGGCAAATGCATGACAGAGGATGGATGAACTGAGGAAAGAGGCACTGGCGGAGCTGCAAGGAGGCTTAGTGCTTGTGGCAAGGCTGTAGCTTAGAGAAAAGAGAGGCTGTACCTTCACAGCCACGCTCAATCTGCCCGCTCCGATGGAGAGCATCGTTGATGAGGTCGGGCAGGCGCCCATTCAGGTCCACAGAGGCTAGACAGCCCTGAAAACCATCCCGGGAAGCTACAAGCTTTGGAAGGTTGCTATACATGCCTTGAGCTAGGCCGGCCATATAGAGGTCACCTAGAAAAGGAAACAAACAGTGAAACAGACTGAGTAAAGAAAAGATGTGGCCAAGGCACTTAGAGTATGTATTCCATAGAGGAGAACACAATTGTAGGAATGATGTCATCCTACAAACTATAAAAGTTTCTAAATTGTTAAAAGAAAAATCCAAACATTTCTTATAGGTCAACCATTTTTAGACAATATTTCACAAATCTTAATCACTATATCAATTCTGCGAAGTAGATTCTGTCTCGTTATATGAAGTAAAGATTAACAATATTTTCAACAAAACATTTACTGTGTGATTTTTATTTGTTCATTACCAATAATATGCTGAGGGTTTTATAGATAGGCCACTAAAGCTCATAAGAACCTACAACAAGAGAAACAGCTATTATCCTCATTTTATATATATATATATATATATATATATATATATTATATATATATGTATGTATGTATATATATATAAAATCTTGAACAAGGTTAATAAATTGCCGCCAGTGTCACTCAGGGAGCAAACGACTCAGCTGAATCCTTTTCCCCTTTGTTATGAACAGTCCTACATTTTGACATAACCTTGATTTATCACCCATCTCTCAGATGCCAGAGAGGAATTCCTGATGTTATCAGAGAAAATGAAGCATTCTCTGAGACACAGGCTGTATAGAAACTGATAAGCTGCATTATGGTATAATCCAACACGTTCTAATGGGATAAGGGTGATATACAAAAATATAGCTGGCACACTTTATCCAGAGCTTCCCTGGGAAAGCAACCTTTCTCTTGGGAGACATGCTTTGAAGAACACAATTATGTACAAGGATTACCTTTCAAATCCAGATTTTTGGCACCATTAATGACCTGAGTGACCACCTTCGTATCCACTTTCAGGCTGTGGGTGTTACTGTTATCCCGAGTGATGACGACATTGTGCCACTGGTTGTCATTCAGGGGGCGGTCACTGTTGCCTTTGATCACATTGGGTCCATTTCCAAGGTCAAACACATAGTGTATATACCTATGGGGGACAACAAGCACCCAATCACTTGAGATTCCTGAAGTGGTTAGTGGCAATGTGTATGTAACTTCCAATCTTCCACACTAGCTGGCAAACAGCCAATACAAGAATCATCAGTAACTATTGCATCACATTTTGGTTCAAGTCTATGTTTACAGACTCTTAGAGTCTCTCTGTCTGTCTATCTGCTTTGGTTTGTTGTGTGTGTGTGTGTGTGTGTGTGTGTGTGTGTGTGTGTGTGTGTGTGTTGATGATGCAAGGTCTTGCAATATAGTGCAAGCTCACCTGGAACTCACAATCTTCCTTCTGTAGCCTCTCTAGTGGTGAACCGCAGGCTTGTAGGATCACCCCAAGCCCCAAATCTACTTCTTTAGCACGAGCCAAGAAATTGTATAGTTAGGCCCCTACAAAATACTGGTTTGGGGGGTGGTAATGATAAAATTCAATCCATTATGGATCTGGTTATTTCTTATTTGTTTGTTTTGAAACAAGGTCCTATGTAGCCCAAGTTGGCTTCAGATTCATTACATACCTGAGGCTGGCCTTGAAATCCTTATCTCTTTGTCTCTACTTCCCAAGTGTTAGATTTACAAGTATGTGTCACCACACCTGGTGTATGCAATGCTGGAATTGAACCCTGAGCCTTGTGCAAACATTCTACCAACCAAACTATCTCCCAGTCCTGGTCTTATGCTTATTTGAGTACTTTTCAAAACATGTTAGCAGAATATCTGGTAGAAAGAGTAATTAAAAATGTTGTACCACTAACAGTAATGTTGAAAGTATCTGGATTTCATTTCTCACTCTATTGTTTGCTGGTTATAATTAGCAATGCTAAAAATATGGACCCAGCACACACCACAGCCATCTCTTACATAAGGAACTTCTCACCAATGGTTTCAAAGGACTACATTTCGCACTTAAGGCTTGGTAACAATGATTCAGTGGAATCTCATTAAATAAACTTAGGAGTTCTCTCCTTTCCAGTCTGATCATTTTGTGAATCTTTATCAGTGAGAGTATTAGCAGGGATAGAGGTTAGGGAATAAAAGGGTCAGTTTTGTTCCTGGCCATATTTTATAGGAGGCTTAAGCAAAGATACCCAGCATAAACTGTATGATCTCTGCTACTTACCCCTTGACAAGCTCAACTGCAATGAAATCATTGCCATCCCCACTATTGAAGAGAATGAAGCCATCAGCTGAAGTGGTTTTGAACTGGAAGAAGAGATGCATGGAGGTGTAGGCCTGGAGTGTGGCAAGGGTCAGGTAGCTGCTCTTGGTCTTGAAGGTGACAGGGTCAGCAATGATGTTCCTCAATCCAAAACGAGCCTTCAGCTCGCAGTAGTCAATGTCACCATTTTTACACAAATCAATGTAGAGCAAGCCATTAAACATGAGGCTCTGCAGGTGCCCAATGAAACTGGAGGGGACAACAGAGATGTAACGCTTCTCAGTCATGATGCCTGTTTCGATATTGTGGAATTCCAGGCGGGTATGGTCCCCCACCATCGTACCTACAAAATCAGAAGTGAGGTACAAACAGGAAGAATCACTATGTTTTGTCATAGCAATCTTACTCTATCTTGTAGGCCACATAAATATTGCCACATAAAATATTCAGTTTTCTGGGCTCTTTTTTAGGAAAAAAGATATCTGTGATAGTTTACAACACATAGCTAATCAGGAAGCTGAATAATGACCAACACAAGCTAGACTCCTGACTTCTGCTCTCTGTGAGCAGAATGCAGCAACACAGGGAGAAAAATGTGAGCTTACTGGCAGCCAAGGTAAAGGAGACTACTGTTATTTTCCTCACTTAAGAAACAATGGATTATGAGTACAGATCACAAGAAAGTCTTTGTCTTTCTGACCCTTGTAAAGATAAAAATCAACAAGTGTTAGACATTTGCTACCACGTATTTCTTGTTTTAATAACTCACCATCTAGTAGCTATGAAGATGTTCCTTTTGTAGAACACCTGTTGATTTTCCAAGCCAACAACTGGTAATGATTTCCTAATAATAACACCCACATTTCCTTCTGGAAGTTTCCCTTTACACTTGGACCCTGTGGAATGAGTAAAGCTGATCCTGATCAGGTTGTCCTATGAAATATGTCCCTATGCACATACTCAGAGACTCTGATCTGAAGGGGAAAACTGTGGTCTTCAAAGATGGCTTTGCATTTGAATCACCCCATACCTGCAGTTTGCAACTGAGGCCTGAGAACCTGCATTTCTAAAAAGTTCCAAGGTGACTAACTGTTAAATTGTTAGGTAAATTTTAGGGATGATAATGAAGGTTCAAAAGAGAGGTGCTGAGATGAATTGTTTCTTCAGGGAAAGAGGCTTAGTAGCAAGATTGTTAATACCACAGCATGACAGCCTTCTGATGAGTCAGTCCTCCTCCTTGAAGTTTTCGAAGGGACAGGGAGGCGGGGGGGGGGGGGGGGTTCCTATTCTACACAGTTACTGAATAGTTTATAGTATGTGCCTGTGTGTGGTTGCCTATGATTCTTAGGCATCAGGGGAAGAGGGAGAGATTTCAGGGTCACAGGTTTTGGCTTGCCAATTCCTCTCTGCAAATGTGAGAGTTCACAGGCTGTGAACTGGTCTGTGAGGAATCAGTTCTTGATCTTGCAATGTTTGTGTGGCTGATCTAGAAACTCTTTCTTAAGAATGCCTGATTAGAAAGCCAGCTGTGTGATACTTAGGTTCAAAGTTTTTGCTGGCACACTGTTGAAAATCATATTACAAGCAGGCCTTGTTAAAGACTTAAGAAGAAAGTCTAGAGTTCTCAGAGGACAGGCAGTAACCTAAGGGCTCTGAATCTCCCTGAGAGAAAACCAAACCCAAAGGTTTGGAGAAAATAGAAGAAAACAGTCACCATTTGAGGGTATGTATCCAGCCATGGAAAATCTGGACTTTTGAAAACTGCACAGCTGGAGACTTCCTTTCATACTCTTTTGAGTATGGGTTTCTGGCATTTGCAGTCAAGAGAGTTGCACCTGATAGACACTAACAGGCACAGGCTCTTCGTTTCCTTTCCTTTGTATGTGGACAAGGGGAGAACAGAGGTGATGAGTGAAGAGTGCTGGAAATGATGGCCATGTGAATAATTAAACCAAGAAAAACAGCATTAGGATAGCCAGGGGAGAATTTGGTCCCCTCAACATTTTTACAAAAGAAGTTATCCAAAATTGTAAGAGCCCAGGGTGCCAAGGCATGGGTACACTCTTTACTTCCACTTGTGAAACTTTCCAGAAGAAAAGAGGTGATGTAATCTGAAAGGCTAATCTGATGCAGTCTGAAAGGATGGTCTACGAGGGGACTGCATGTGTATAGTACAACCCCTAGACTATTTCTTTTGGCTCGAGCAAAGCATCTTGTGAAATCCCCAGTCCATTCCACTCATCAGCATCCGTGCAGGAGCCAGTCTGGCTTTGGTGGAGAGAGCCTGCTTAACCCTGAATTAGGCTCCTGAGCAATTCTGTCTAATTCTGAAGTTCAGTCAATCTAAGTCATTGCTTTAACATCAGATTTACCACTAATACAGATGACATTTGATTTCTATCCATCGTGCTTTTTCTTATCTTTCTATTGGCCCAAAAATACAGAGAAGAAGGTATATTTTCTTGGACAACTTAACTTCTATCTAAGAGATTCAATCATGTCTGAAAGACTTATCCACATTCTTGGATGTTAAATATAGCTTTCAACTCTGCCAAAGCAAACTCAGAAGTGATACACAGAGTTGCAAATGAGCACAGAAATCAGACTTACATTTGACGAGCTTCTTAGTGGTGTTTTGACAACTCGTGTCAAATTATTCTTTTAATATAAGCAAAAATAAAATAATGATGTTCATTAAATACATAAATTATAGTTAGAGCAAAATAAAATGTAACATAAATCTGTTAGTAATTGAATAACCAGGAAAAATAATTAATACATGAAATTATTTAAGACTGAAAATTGTACTGGTCATAAAATTTCAAATTCAGTAAAGGAACTGAAATAAACACCCAATCCCAATTTGGTCCTAGATGTTCATATCAGGCCTGGAGGTCGGGGGTGGAAAGTACGGGAAAGAAGACCACCACCAATCTCAGGGCATCAGAAGACCTGCAGAGTGGTGATGCCAACAGTCACACTGATTCAAAACTTTCTGCACAGAAAGCCACAGTGGAAAGTACTCAGTGGCAATACAATCATTTGGGCTTCAGAGGATGGTCTCTGGACTCCAAAAGGAATCAGAGAGATGATTCTAAATTCAACTAGGAGCTTTTAGAGAAATATTAGATAGGTTCATCTCGAGGATTGCTCCCTAGAAAATCAATTTTATAAAGTCAACATAATAGATACCAGGAAATCATTGAGATAGAAGGAACTCGGCAAGCCAGTGAGTATCAGAAGAGGAATTCAAGTTTAGCCAGGTTACAGATTGCTTTAGGGCCTAGGAAACCTCTAGGGAAGTATCAGTGTAAATCTGGGAGAACAGGGGATCAGGAAGTATGGGCCCAAAGGGATTGGCTGGGCTATTTGCTAAAAGAAGTCACTTGCCTGTGATATAGATCCAACAAACAAACCGCAACAAAACAGCTACACTACTGAATCTGGTTAAAGTCTGAGAAGAAAATCTGTTTAACATTTGAAACTTCCATCAAACTAATCAAACAAAACAGATCTATGTGTCTTCCGACCCATGTTAGTAACTGCGAACTCTGCACGGATAATCTCTGAATTTTGTGCATAGACCAAATTTGCTTTTGCTTAAAGACAAATGCAGGCATTCTTCATGATGGCTGCTCTTAAATTTCAAAGGGAAAAGAAATGTCTTGAATGAAAGGTAAAGAAAAACCTAGACTGACTATTTTCTATATGCAAGGTCCTGTATTAAGCAATCTAACAAATGACTCCACTACCATAAAATTGTCCAGGACATCATTATGTTGCCTTAGAAGTGAGTGTAGTTAGTGTCCAGAGGTGAAGAAGCTTGGACAAGGTTCCAGCAGGTGGACCCTCAAACTGAACTCAGATATACACACCCTTAAAGCCCTTGTAGCTATGTGTACACCTCAGTATCTTTGAAAAAAGCAGATTCAGGGCTGGAGAGATGGCTCAGTGTTTAAGAGCACTGCTACTCTTGCAGAAGACCCAGGTTCAATTCCCAGCACTGACTCGGTGACTAACAACTGTTTGTAACTCCAGTTCCAAGGTAACCAATGCCCTCTTCTGACTTCCATAGGCAATACATGACACTGACACTGGTACACTCACATACATGTAGGCAATACACTCATACACATAAAAACAAAAATAATTATAAAAGAAAGAAAAAACTGGATTCATTCTCCATATCATTGCCTAGAAAAAGAAGCAGAGGGAACTGATCTGGGGCAAGTGTCCTGCAAAAGTTGTGATAAAGAGTACACACTTCACAACTTTCTGTCATGATGTCATTTAGTATCATTCAGGGAAGTGGAATATGAAGCTTTCCTAAAGCCTCGTCCCCCAATAGCACAGACACTTCCATTTTCATTGACAGGTGACAAGCTGTTCACAGAACACCCCTTAGAGTGATGAACACAACCTTAGGAGAACCACACGCAAATCCAAGTTATAGTCCCCCATGCGGCCACAGCACACAACAGATGAGCACACAGACTCTGGGTTCATGAATTCTTTATTGTTGCTTTGGGAGTGTTCCCTAACTTTAAGCCTCCAATTTCCATTTGTGAAATGGGTATGAATTTATCAGGGTTAAAGGTATCAACCTACAAAGCTTTAGAATTATGCCTAGGACTTCAGTCAGTAACAATTTCAAATTATACTGCAGTCACTATTTTCTTTTCTTTGAAATGTTTTAGTCATTGTCCAATATGCCACAAGTAAGATCTTTTATACACGGAGCACCCCTAGTTCCTTTCGAGTGTCCCAAGGCATACAGGAGTGGCTGACTTCAGCAAGCGTGAGGGTTATGGGAGGAAGAACTCACAGTTAATACATTCACTAGGTGGTAAGGTTCAGATGACTATTTCTTCACATGTGGTTGCTGGCTAACACCAAGAGTTTAGTCAAATGATAATAATCATCATAATAATTATAATAATAACAGGAAAGACTAAGAGGAAGCTACTAGATCCCCTAGGGCTTTTAATCATGGGAAAGAAGTTAAGAAGAAGAAGGTTTATAAAGTCTCAGTAAAGGATTCCTTTAGTTTTACTGGTTCCAAACCAGTACCAGCATTTTTCAAAAGCCTACATTATGAAATGTTTTATTTTAGGGGCAGGAGAGATAGCTCAGCAGTTAAGAGCACTGGTTGCTCTTCCAGAGAACCTGAGTTTGATTCCCAGCATTCACTTGGTGGCTAACAACCATCTGTAAGTCCAGTTCCAGAGAATCTGATGCTCTTTTCTGGCTTCTGCACCCTTTGTACAACATGGCTGCACTTATATACATGCAGGCAAAACACTCATACACATAAAATTAAAAATTACATTAAATTTAAAATTGTTTAAATGTATTATATTTAAAAGTTTCTAAAGTCAAATATATCTGGCAAATAGTGTATATTTGATTATTGATAATTAGCAATGTACATTCACTTATGAAAGGCTCCTGCTAAGTCTCGCAATAAGGAACTTTCATTTTTTTGACCTAACATTTCCTGTTCTTATTTTGTCAACTTTTTTATTAATGTAAGAAACAAGTTTTTAGTGGAAAAAATATGACAAATAAATTTTCTTTTTATTTTTTCACAATTGAAGTGGGGAAGGAAGAAGACAATTTGGACTAAAGGTGTGAATTTTGGTCCAGCAAGGCATTCTGGGAAGACAGCGGGTACATGGTTTGAGAGTATTAGGTCCCTGTTCTAGAGGGTGTAACTCAAGTGAGATAGTCTTTCAAATTGTTCTTAATAACAGAAATTCAGCCCAACCAACCAATCAATCAATCAATCAATCCATTTTAACTGTCAGCTGAACTTATACTTTTCTAAGAATACAATAATAAATGAAAAACACCAGGTTGGAGAATATTCCTTTCTTTGCCTTTGATTTCATGGGGGCGTGCCCTATTCTTTATATCATTTCTACAAACTAATTAGAAATTTGGCACACGGGGGTACCTTAAACAGCATGAAAGGGATTACTAAGCAAGTCAACAAGACACCATTTAATAACCTGGAGACCACATATATTTTAGTTTCACTGCCTGATTTTATAACTAAAATTAAAATTCCCAAACCTCTTTTCACTGTAAAAAAGAAGCCCAGGGTTAGAACTCACAAGCAAAATGGCTATTTTCCTCTCTGAGATTTCTCTGTTCTCTCTTCCTTCAGCAGTGAGGTAAGTAGGATTGAAAATGTGATTCTTAATTCCAAATCAAATTACTAGATGACTTGGGCATTCCACTGTTCAGCCTTGTTTTCTAATTATTAGTGGTAACAGAAAGCACTATTTATAATTGCCTTTATTCCAAAGTTTCTGTAAAAGGGATTACAGTACCCTCAGTTCTGCTGTTTCTTAAGGCCCCTGTTTTCCATGGGAAATGAAAGGAACTCAGTAGGAAGAGATTGGCGTGAGAGTGCCACCTAGTGGCCACTATTCAAATCAAATGCTGTAAACTGCATCCTCCTGGGGTTTACCCAGCCAAATCCAGAGGAATTAGCAAGGGATGTGCAAATCGCTACCGCAGCTTTTGCAGGCTCCTGTCTGCCTACGCAGCTCAAGAGGAATTTCTGAATAATTAATGTAGGTTGAAAGTCAGTTCTAAACAGCATCCTTTTTTGCATCTCAGGGTTTTTAAAATTTGATTTATTAGTTTTTGCTTTATTTGTATGAGTGTATTGTCTGCATGTAAGTGCACTCTGTCATGCAATGCCTATGGAGGTCCAAAGAAGGTGTCAGATCCCCTGGAACTGAACTTATGGATGGTTATTAACCACCATGTGGGTTCTGAGACTTGAATCCTGGTCCTCTGCAAGAGTAGTCCATGCTCTTAACCTCTAGCCATCTCTCCAGCCCCACATCTCAGGTTTTACATTCATTTCATATGGTTAAGTTACCCTCAGGCCTGCAGACCGGTAATTACTTCCCATGACTGAGCTGTGCCTATGTGAAATTGGAGTGTACTGGATAGTTGGAATGGCTCTGTGTGCCTTCATTTTTCAGAAAAGAAGAGACAGTGTCATAGTCGACACCCACCTCACCTTACCTCCTCCAAAATGTTTTTCTTATGCTTGAAAAGAAATCATTATCTTTTGATGGATTGGGAAGTGGAGCAAGCAGCTTCATTCTGTGGAATCACACAGATGTGGATTTGAAGCTTAATTATACAACTCATACTTCCCCATTCCTCTTCTGTAAAATGACAGTAATCAGATTTATTCTGAAAGAGTATGTTGAATTATAGAAGATTAAAGGAATTGATATGTGTATGACAGTTAATGAAGCACCTAATGCCAATTGAATGTACTGTGTGTTCCTCTGTCTAGACTGTCTTTCTGTACTTAGACACACACACACACACACACAAACACAGAGACACATACACATCACACATACACAAGCTTCACTATGATTACAGAATCCAGAACTATTGAAGCTCCAGCTCATAAATATAAAATTAGATTTTAGGGCCTACTATCAGAGAACATTTTTTGTGGAAAGGTCCTTAGAAATAGCAAAAGTTCAAGTTTAAGGATTAGGAGATGAAGAAAAAGAGATTTAGTATATCTATCCCAAAGGCATAAAGCAATCTACTGGCAATGATTGTTTTAAGCCCAAGGTTTCTGACCACCCTAACTGCCTTGTTCACAGAAGGCAGGGCGAAGTCTATTTGATAAGGCCCAAGAATGGTGAGTGGCTCTCCCAGTACCCTGCAGAATGGCACTGTCAAGACCAGATTAGATGCCAGAAGAGGTCCATGTAATTCCCTGCGCTGTCTTTTTTTTTTTTTTTTTTTTTCCCTGTATGGAAGTGAATTCAGCACATTGTGTGCTTGGAAGTCACTGACTGTCTGATCAGATGATCAAAGACAGGTGCCCATCAACTTCTGGTTGAAGATCCACCTTCATATACCACTTCTAATTTCTCCATTCCAGTTAGGTGAGTTCTAGTCTGACTGACAGTTGTAATCCCATTCACTTACATCAGAATTTCAGGGTATGTTCTTATGCTGTTTTCAAATACCAGAATCCCGTCTAATCTACTAGAGTGGATATTAGATACAGGTAATTCTGGGCTTCCTTTTTATCTTCTACTATTCTTGCACATTGCTGGCATAAACTAGTTGACAGGAAATACTTACAGGCTTGTAGGATGCTAAGTACTTATACGTATTCAAGATTCAGTCCTTACACATTGCCCTTCTAAATAGAAATTCTGCTCAGCAGAAGAGTTGCCTGTCTGTGCATCACCATATGCCCAGTTCCTCCCACAACAGTGCTTTGTGCACAATAGATACTCAATGAATAACAATTAAATAAATGGACAGTTAATTCAACCAAACATGCCCAGCACCTTCTATCATACATCATTTTAGTACTCACTATGTCCCCTGTAATATTCTGATTTCTGGACTGCTTACTGCTCTTACTAAACAGTGATTCATTGACTAGTGGAAAGAGCTGGGACATAGAAGTTCTGGTGAGTGATTTTGAATTCTTAATAATCCAGGGATCTATACAGTCCTCAATCTGTTCTCTAGACATAGCCTGTGTGCCTAAGGAGAGGATCCCATAAACATGTAAGGACAGTAATGGGTGAACTGTCTAACACAAACTGAAGAAAAATGATTGCACAGTGAAAAGGAAGGGTAATTTCTTAGTCTGGCCTGTTTTGTCCACAGAGATCAGGATTTGCAGTTTTCACTAAGCAACACAGGAAGTTTCCAAGAGGGGGTGGAAGGGAAGGTGGTGAGAGCAGAGACAAAGCGCGCAGCTGTACTCACCCTCAGCCACATCATCGTCTACTGTTAGCTTAAGGTTCTTCCCTCTCCGTACCACGCGAACGGTGTGCCACTCGTTGTCGTTCAGCTTCTGCCCCGCATACAGGGTCTCAGGTCCTTTGCCTAAGAGTGTGGCAAGTGTCAAACGTTAGAACAAGATCGAAAAGCACTGCTCACAGCATCAAGGTTGTCAAAGCCACACTGGTGCACATGACCCAGGACAACTGAGGATCATGTCTGTCCCTGAGCTTATTCTGTTTCCGCTGATCACAGCCAACCCTCCATAATGGTCTTCAGAAGCAGACACCCCAATTCAAACAAAAAGGACAACCATTCCTAAAAAACCTCCTTTGTCCATAGAGACAAGGTCTTAAAATACTAAAAAAGCCAAAGAATAGTTATAGCAATCAGTAGTCAGCTGTCATGTGTTTCCTCAAGTCTCAGACATCAGAAATTCATCACAATTTTATTTTTATAATCATTTTTTCTTTTAAGCATAGTGCACCAGTCTGGCTTTTAAAGAATATCTACGAATTTGGTAAGAAAAGATCTCAGCAATATACGCTACCTTAACATGGTGCTTTCATTAACCCACAGACCTATCAGAATTCAGCCACCATAGCAATCACAATGGTCAACATCACAATAGAAATCATATCCAAGTTTAAATACTATCAATAATATTGCTGAAGGGGATGTGCAGGGTCCCAGGTTTATCTCATTGTTCATCATCCTCCAAAAAAATCAAAGAACCTAAAAAAGGAAATAACAGAAAATTCTAAAATTGAACCTTTAGAGGTTCAAACAATGTTTCATATAAAAAGCCTCAAGGTAGAGGAATAAAGCAGGTTGTCTCAAGAGATCCATGTTCAAGATGCTCAAGATGAAATTAAGTTTAACTCTATGAAGGATCAGGTGTAACAAGGAATTGTTACATTCAGGGGTAAAAGATGGCAAGACAGAGAGATGCTGAGGCATTAAAAAAATTCCAGTCAGTAAGAGAAAAGAAAAATGTCATGGGCCTTTAAATGTGTGTTATTGCTAAACTAAATTTCAAGACAAGGAAGATTATTACACAGAAGCATCCCTTTTCTGGGATGGATAGCTCAGCCCATGCAGAAAGCTGTTGATTATATATTTCTCAATAAATCAGTGAGAATATATGGGCAGCTTCATGCTTGAAAATGACTTGAGAAAAAGATTAAAATATATGAGGAAGATAGGATAGGATGATTCAGAAAGGAAATAATAGTTCCAATAGAGATTTACTTATATCTAGGTAATTTTAAGCTGTACCTTTTCATTTTAATTCATTTATTTTTATTTTATGCGTGTGAGTGTAATGTAAGTATACTACTTGCATGGCATGCCCACAGAGGCCAAAAGAGGGCAGCAGATCCCCTGGAACTGTAGTTATAGAAGGTTCAAGCTGCGGTGTGGGTATTGGGAAATGAACCTGGGTCCTCTGGAAGAAGAGTCAATGCTCTTAACTGCTGAGTCATCTCTCCAGTCCCATAAATTATGCGTTTGAATGTTGAATAGCTAGTATTCCTAGTTTTGCTGCCTATAAGAGTTCTGGAAGTAAGGTTTGGGAGAATTTTCCTCTTGAAAAGTAAAGGCTTTAAAGCAGAGATGTTTGTTTTAATGAAGACATATATAGCAAATGCTTTGAATTCAGGATTTTTCAGTAGGTTTTTACCAACCAAAGTGCAATTCAAATGAATAAGAATGTTAAACATTCAGTGACTAAACAAACTGGTACCAATAAACCCCAAACTGGGTACTCAAGGTATGAAATAGTTCAATGAATCTTGGGTAAAGAATGTTCTAATAAACCATTTTTATTTAATCTCAGCTTTTCTTTCTTTGTCATGCTTGCCTTTCAATGGTACTTGGAACTATGCTAAAATGAGGTTTCCCCTACATTTGAACTCACTGGATAGACCTCTCCTCCCCTTCAAGTCAGGACTCGAACTAATGCAGTCTGCCTTTGCAGCAGCATCAGAGAGGGCACTGGAAGAAAATGGACCACATCATGTGGGTACTTTTTATTAACAAGAACAGATGTTCTAAGAATAAACAGATCTGCCTTCATGTTTTTATGTTTTTATCCACCGTTTTCTATAAGCCATTGCTTCAAAACGAAAGAACAAAGCAGAGACCGCTGTGGAGGATACTGGGTAGAGACAGAACTGTCACAGATATGGGCTATTGAAAGCATCTCCTACAAGGTGGCATCTGTTCTTTGGGGAATTTTTGCACATCACTTAATTTTTATGATTGGGGACAAGATAAGAGAGAGAATGATGAGAACAAGTACTGTCAGTTTGGGGACATTGCTACCTAAGTATGATATTAACTACAGATTTGCATAACAGGCATTGTCTTTGCCCAAAGTGTTTTCAATGATGCTAACATTTCACAGCTACTTCTGCATTTATGGCATTCCAGAAATGTGCATGGTGGTCAGATTTAAACACCAATATTTAATCATCTATTTGACTTTAAAGCTTTAGAATGTAATGTTCAGGAATTAAAACTGTGGAACGATAATAGGAACATCTCTTGCCTCCTATATCCAGCGCTCCTAATTCTCATTACTCCAAAAGAAGAAAAAAGATTCACATCAATCTCATTAAAATAACAAGGAATCTTTTCCAAAATTCATTTTCAAGCAGCAAGTTGACAAACCTCAGTGAGCTTTTCCAAAACTCTCAGCCTCTTCAAGTGAAGAGTCAATGGCATTTATTCTTAATCAAGCATAAAGGTCAAGTCACATGTGAATGAAAAGTGATTTCTAGATGCAGCTGGAAATCTGGGCAAGCAAAGAGGAAGGGAGAATCTAATCTGCAGGGCAGGAAAGAGACTCAGTTGATAAGTGGCGCAAGATTCAGACAAAAGCCAAAAGTCGAAACCCATAAACGTAGACTTTTCAAAGCAAAGGGAGCTAGTCCAAGGAGGACTTCTTCTGGCAGAATCAATCCAAAAGTCAGTGAGGCATGAGTAAGAACAGACCTCTTCATTATACATAGTAGATGGTATCCCAAACACAGAGAAGGAGAGAGACACTGTTTAAGTTGGAATTTAACACGGAACTACCAAGAACTGAAAAACAAACAAGTTCAAATAGTCTGACATTGTTCATTTTAATAACTAAAATCATTACACTCTTCAGTTGGATATATTAAATGTACGCACTGAAGAATTTCCCCTCCTTTCATAGTGTACACAGTGATCATTGATCACAAGGAAGCTCTTGATTCTCCTCAGGCCACTCAGATTTCAGTGCTGTGGCTAAACAGAGGAAATTAATTATCTGACTCTCATCAATTCATTTTCCCAGATAATGGCAGTCATGCCTGAAACACAGGAAAAATAACCACAGGTAAAGATTTCTGGGATAAAGAAGTTTGTAAGAGAGGAACTTTGGATTTGTTATTATTGAAGAAGAAAGAATTTTTAGTCAACACTAGAAGTACCAACCAAGTCTCCCTCCATCTTGCCTGACTGCACTTTTACTGAGCACCACCTCTTTGGAGGAAGGCTTCCCCTCATGGAACATGGCCTGATCCTCTGATGAATGGACAAGAGGACAAGGACTGGTGACTGAAAATCACTGGAACAATTGTTTTCCTCACCTCCTGGAGTAACCAGATAGAAGACTTGTTTCTTTACGAAACCAGAACTGATAATAAAATCAAACTAAAATAGCAGACTAAAAATCACTATTGATTGCTTGGAGGACGATGACACTCAGATATTAGAAAATTCTCCCCTCTCTGGGCAAACCTGTGCAAGTTGGACTTTGGATCTTAATTATCTTAATCTAATCAGGATTTTTTTTAGAAAATGCAGTGTTTATATGAATTTGAATTTGGTATTTCTCCCAGGAGCAATACAACCATCAAAACGACCCCAGATTAGCACATTTTGTTGACATATTTCTATGGCCTGATCAAATTAACCTAAACCAGCTGGTTTTGCTCATACACAGGGGTGGAAATTCCTTCCATCTGCTACAAGTTGTTTCCAAAAGTGAGAGGAGACTATTTGGGAACTTTAGCTTGGGTGGGGCTAGGTAGGGTGGGGAAGACCAACATGACTTTTCTTTACCTGAATATTTTTGTATTTGTGCAAAAAAGCAAAATAGTGATTTAGTTTTTGGAACCATGTTTTACATGAACAGAAAAGATCCTTCAATGCATTAAAAATATGATCATCAAAACCATCAAACCTTTAGAATAAAAATCATAGAAAGGTAGAGTGAAAGGACAATACAATTATACATCTACATGAGTAAGTAAATAGATATTCAAATGATAATGTGTTAGATTTAAAGAGAACCAAAAAGAACACTTACCTTTATTCCCACCAGCACCTTTGGTTAGGGATAGGTTGGCTATCTGCGACAAACATTCTACCAGAGCACCACAGACCTTATCACCCATCTTTTCCAAAAAGAATAGATTTTTTTCAAGGATAAAGAAGGAAAGAAAAGGACTGAAAGAGGAGGATATGGATAAGAAAATGGGGTAAGAGAAGCACTTTTACTATCTGCCCACAAAATCCAAAAACGATTGAGGAAGTGTTTGATTTGCTTTTGTTAGAATATATTTTTAAATGTTTTTAATTTTAAATGCAAAAGCAATTATAAATCAGATTCTTTTAAAAACTATTTTGGATAAACAGCTCCATTAGATCACTGCAGTTTCACCAGACTCCTTGAGTCTTAGGGGGCACGGAGGTCCTTCTCACAATAAATATGGAAGGCACATGGTGCTGTCTGAAAATCTACTGGAAAGACTGCAGTGAGGTATAAAAAAGACAAGTGACCCAACCATCCAGAATATGCACCACTGTAAAGACCCAGCTTCTAGTTTCAAACTCACTACACTGTTACCACCACTATTTACCAAGCTTTAGTAAAAATAGTATATATTAAAAAGTATTTATCAAACTTGAAGAAGCAAACCTACCACAGAGCCCACCACATGCAATGCATCCTTCTCCTGGGGCTCTTCCCCTGTGCTTCCAGGGCTAACAGCACTCTTACTCACCTGCTACAGTGTGTTGTCAGACTACCAGAGGATTGACAAATGGTATTTGAGCATCAAGAGAGGCCAGGTAACCATTCTGATATTGAGAATAAGATAAGCAAGATGGCTTAAAGGATCCCTGCGCTCATAGGAAGTACAATCTAGTGTGAGCTGAGAAAATCTGAAAGCAACAGACAAATTAAGGGATAGGACATAAGCTTAGACAGTGTTGGTTTTGTACAGAAAACAGAGTGGGAATCCTTGATGGAGGGTGTTTGGAAATAGGAGGCCTGGATTCAGGATAGGCTACTTCACAGAATATTCCAGAAAGAATTTTCTTCAGTGACAGGTCTGTTCTTGTCCAGAGCTTCTAGTTTAAATGAAATGTTCAAGGAAAGCTTCTCTGAGGAAGAAGATTACAGAAGAGCCAACCACGTAATTGCCCAAAGCCAAGGGATAAACCATAGCAAAAGCCCAGGGTGAGTTGGGCATGGAGAAACCAGAAGAAGCCCATTTTGACTGGAGCTGGCAACTCAGGAAGGGACTAAAAGGAGAGCCTGGAGCCTGGTGATATTTGCTTTGAAAGCTTTTAAACACGTGTATCATATTCTGTAACATAAGTTTTGTTTTGCTTTGTGTTCATAAGTGTGTGTGTCACTATGAGTGTGTGTGTGGTATATGTATACATATGCGTGAATGCCCACGCTTTTATGCATATGGAGAGACCAGAAGGGAAGTTTGGATGTCCTCGTTCATCATGTTTGTCCTTGTTCCATGTAAGCATGGTCTCTCATTGCATCTGGGGCCAGCCGGGCAGCCAGCAAGCCCGAGCAAACCCCACATATACCCTCTCCCATGATGCTGGAGTTATCAGCGCATGCGTGGACTTGCCTGACTTTTTATATGAGTCCTGGGGACTAGAACTCAGGTTCTGGTTCCCATACTTGTACAGCAATTGCTCTTACCCACTGAGCTTTCTCCTCGAGCCCCCTACTTTAAGTTTTGCTTCTTTGTTTATAATGTTTTTATTTGTTCTTTGAGAATCACACGCAATGTACTTTGATCTTATTGAGAGGCCTTCTGCCACGTCCACTCCCACTCTACTCCCCGCCCCACTACATCATGTTCTCTATTATTAGTTTTTAAAGGTCTATAGAGTCTAATGTTTATTCTCCAAATGTTCTTGGATGTGGGTCTACCCCCCGCAGCGTCAACCTCTCCAGCATCACATCCTTAAAGAAAACTATCCCTCTCTCAGCAGCTTGGATTGCCAGTACCCCAGCCAGGGCTGGGACTTCTTACTGCTACAGATCCAATGGACCACAAGAGGCCAATGAAGGACATACGGGATGTATTAAGAAGCTGTTAAAGGCAGGAGGTGAAAATGACTTAAACTAAGGACAGCAGCAGAGACAGAAGTGGTAAGATTTGGAATGCATTTTACATACAGGATCAACAGGATGTAGATTGGCTTAGGAAGCTGACTGGGAATGTGAGAGGAAACAGAAAGAAGAGGAAACAGAAATCACTGTTGATTCCTAGGTTTCAGTTTGAAAGGCTGAGGACATATAAACTCACTTGGAAAAGGAAAGATTCCAGGAAAGACAAGGCACGGTTGATCCTGTAAGCTAGGGAAGATTGCTTCTCTTACTGTGTCTTTCCTGCCTAGCATCAGTCACTCTTGACACGAGCTTGTGGCAGTTTCCTACTGTTGAGACAAGTGAGTCCAGGTTCACCAATTGCCTGGTTTCCTTAGTACAGCTTTAGTTTATAGCTCAGGGCACCACTATCCACTAATAACGCGACATTTGGGGGCTGCTTTCTTCCTTCTTTCCCTCCTTTATGTACTCCCTCCCTTTATTTTCATGCATGGTTCTATTTAGGCACTGTAGCCCATGCTTATGGTATACCACTAAGATGAACGGAGCAGACACTGCACCCATCCCATAAGACGTATGACCACAGGGTAAAGGAACTCATGCATCTCAACTATGAGGATAGAACATCTCAATTTTGAAATAGTCCAAACCTGGGATGATAACATTTCTAAAGGAGCAAACAATCAACAAATGATGAGAAGGAACTGTACTCTCACTTAACTGCCAAACCTTTACATTAAGCAATAAACTTATCACATGCACAGTAGTGGAATGCTGAGGACCAATAGGCTCAAAATTTCTCTCTCCATGAAGTCACTTTTCAAGAGATGAAGCTGTTTGCTTAGGGATAGGCAGAAGGTTCTTTGGTAGGTATTATTTCGACTTCTTCGTTTAAAAAAACTACACAGTTCACTAGAACTTTCCCCTCTTTGTCATAGTATGATTCAAAGAAATTGGACATTTGTAATGATTTAAGGTGTGACAGTGTGCTAGAGTCTGAGTATGAGATCTGCTTCTTAGCTTTAAAGTCATGGAGTGAAAGCTCTAGGATATTGAGCGAAAAACATTCTATCCATTCTATCTTCCCTAAAACCTTTCACCTTACTACCTAACAACTTTGCAATTTAAGTATCTTTCTCTGAATGACTCTTTTGTCTTAAACATCAAAATAAAAATACATGACCATTTGCAAATACAAATGTCTAAGAAATCACTAATTTTTTATCTTTGCATATAGGTGTGCAGTATAGGAAATGTGTGTATATGGGTGTGGACATGTGTGCACCACAGTATCCCTGTGGATGCAAGAGGACAGCTTTGGGTATTGGTCCTCACCTTCCACTTGCTTGAGACAGGGTCTCTAGTTTGCCACTGTGTGTTTTGGGCTGGATGGCCGACAAGCTGTCAGGACTTTTGTTTCCACCACTCATCCCGCTACAGGAATGCTGGGTTTATAGATACGTGCTACCGCAACTGGACTTATATATGTTCTGGAGATTCAAACTCAGGGTCTCATATTTACATGTGCTTTAACCACTGAGCAATCTCCCCAGTCCCAACTACTTTTTAAAGTAGGAATTAAACAAGGCAAAACTATATCTTAGTCTGACCTTCATAACTTTTCCCTTTCTCATCTACCCCTTCTCAGTATTCACAGCTTCTCAGAGCTAGGAGTTCACTTCTCCAGTAATTCAGCTCTACTTTTACTTTGCAAATTATTAATTGTCTTTTGTTGTAGATTTTTCTTTTGGGCAGGCTCTTTCAGAAGATTATGCTACTTTTATAATATCTACAACTAAGCATGAGCCCTTGCACCTAGAAGGTGTTATGTGCCAGAGGATGGGTAGGAATTCTGCTCAATGCTATCTTCCGGGCAATGCATGCTATTTTACACATCTATTCACTGCAGCTGTAATTACCTGTATAAGACCCAAACAAGATAAAGCCAGTTAAAACTTCAGCATGGAGGAGAGAAGGGATCCTGAGACCTAACCCCTAACTAATGAGCTATTGGCAGGTGATGGCCACCAAAGAGGGAGAATAACTTCTTTGGGGGAATGGCAGTGGTAGGGTGCCCATGCTCCAATGGATGGCCTCAAACCCATGCACATAAGAACAGTCCTCACTGGACTCAGTAGAAATGAGAACTGTTGGGTGGGTGGGAGGAGATGGGAGTGGAAATGATTAATATATATTATATACATGTATGACATTTTCACAGAGTAAATATAAATATTATTAATAAAATGTGGTTTGAAATGTACAGCTAATAAATAAAGTGGGTAGGTAGGTTGAGTAATGGAGATGGAAGGGCAGCAGAAGAGAGTTGAGCACTGTATTTCAGCAGTGAGATAGACTGGACGAAATCAAGATGGCACACGGGATAGTAATAAATGCATGTAATTAAAGTGATAAATGAATACACAGGCATGGATGAATAAGCCCCTTGAAGTAAATTACCAAAGGTGGAAGAATAAAAGAAAAGGAGGTAAAAAGCAGTACCGACTGCATTGGTCAATACAGGGAATTAGACACATTTAGAGGTGATATACAGCAGGCAATAGATACAACCAATATGCAATTGCTTTATTTCCTTTTAAGTGAATATTTACCAGACTAGAAGGAATTCCATCTTTTTGGGATAAATAATAGAAGCATAGAAATACACATACAAAGGGGCGCCAGTTGCTTTGGACATAAAAGTTTAAATAACTTTATGAAACTGCTTACTGTCCTCCAGCTTTACAAATCAAGTGCTAGATAAAGCTCCACAGCCTGCCAAGGTCACACAGTGACTCAGACCTGAGTCTGTCTGTCTGTCTACCTGCAAAATCTCCTCTTTGTCCTGTGCTTGTTCTTACAGCTTCTCCATGTGTAAGCTGTGAATTGACTAGTCTAATAAGTAAAGTTGTGGCTGGTTGAAGAAATGTTGGAAGTGAGAGAATACTGTTAATAATGGAATTGAAAATATAATTTGGAGATACAAATAAAGAGCAGACAACAGTGGTACAGATGTTATAGTGATAACCAACCACTTTCTGGTTGGATTTAAGGCCCTTCTGTCCAAAGCTCAAGGATTATTGTGGAAGAAGGGGCAGAAAGAATATAAAAGCCAGAGGTCAGGGAGAACTGGAGCAAAACAGTGTCCTGTGGACATGGCAGGATGTGATAGCCTGCACAAGATCAGTTCAGCATGGAAGGATCAGAGGCTCATGGAACCACACAGAGGTAAGGAGCTATTGACAGCTATTGATGCTTCTGGGGGAAAGTCAGCTTTCTTTAAGGGTATGGTCCCTCTCAACAAAGCTCAAAGGAATGGCCCCAATTCCAAGAGTACAAATTGGACTCAGTGTGTTATTAGAAGAAAAAAAAAAAGGACACAAAGTTGGGAGGGGTGTGGAGTAGGGGGTGGATAGAGGAGGAGTCAGAGGGAAATGTAGAGGTAAATATGATCAAAACGTATTGTATACATGTATGAAATTCTCCAAGAATTAATAGAAATATTAAAAAAATATTTTCAAAATGAGGGTTACAAGTCTAACACGCAGAACCTTAAATAGTCGAAACGAAGTCAGTGTGTGCATTATAATAAAAGTGAAGGTTTTAAAAAATGATCATATTTGTGAGTACTTATGGGAGACGCTTTTCATTCCTGACATCATATACCTTTAGCTAACCTCAGATTTCAGCTACAACAGCAAGTACCAATTATTATGACCTTATGCACAATCTGATGATCCCTCATCCAAAGAGTCACCTTGTGTGCATTCTTTGAAGTCAGAGTGCCTTCCCTGCCACCAAGAAGTATGGACAGAAAGGGGGCTGTCAAAGAAATGGATGGATGGAGTTAACAGATGAGGTTTCACCTTCCTCTGTTTCAGGCAGGCAGGTCCGGGAGCAAGGCACTGTAACCCCTCCAATCCCATGCCCGGGCACTGCTCCCAGAAGTGGCCTCTGCAATGAGCACTGACATTGGTGTTTCCACATCACTCCCTCTACCTAATCTTCCCCTTCTGCTTTCAGAATCCACCTCCAAATACTAATATATCCTTGGTACTAGCTAGTCTGCTCCTCGGATTCTGTTCTCAAGGGAAGTCAAATTAACACAATTTGTACAGCACTCAATCATTTCCACTCAGTAATTCAAATGTTAGAACAAGCTAATGAGGTAAGTAATATTAATTGCCTCTGATGAGATTCAGAGAGGTTGACATGCCTAAAGTCATAAAGCCATTAAATTATGAAATTAAGTCCAGAGTCCAGGTTTCCAAAATCCGTGGATGGAACTCTCCCCAAAGAAAGATCTATCCTTTCTAAGAGGTCCACAGAAGTCAGGGTGCAGCAGTCCATTATTCATACTCAGTGTATGCTACCATGGTTGTAAAAGGCTAAAAACTGGTTAATTCATGATCCTGTGAGGAAATAGTACAGATCCCCAAAGGCATCATACAAGTTCCATGTGAACCATAGAAGTCTTCTGAGAATATGAGAGTATAGACATTCTTAAATAGTTTAAGTATGCTCAATGCAGAACCCCTCCCCCCACCCCAGTTAGGAGAGTTGCAGGTATGAGCTCCATACCCTAAGTCCCTTCAGGCTCTATTTGTTTTAAAATATTTAGCACATTCTGAATGAGGAACTTTATTTTTAATAGAAAGATACAGTCTTTGGGTTTTATTCTACAATGAAGAGTTTAGCAGATATGGCATTGCCTGATATATTTCCATGTCTGTGGACTCTCTTTCCCACAAAAGAAACTGCCAAATCAGAGGTAAGAATAGGAAAAGAGAGATCGCAGCCTACCTTCAGGGAATGGTGATAATTAAGATGGCTCTTGACTCATGAGTTTGATGACATTAGCCAACCACCAATGTGGACACAAGGAATAGTCACATGAAAAATCATATTATCACCTGGATAGACCCTCTTATCCTCTTCACATTTGATTTATGCAATGAGGTTATATGGGAGGCTGGATTCACAATATTATTACCTTATTCTTTCTCAGTTCACTAAAATGGTGATAATTCTCTTTTCTAAAATAATATGCATGTTTGCTTAGGAACATCAGAAATTTTAGCTCTTCATTGCACTAGAAATATTATAAACACTAAAATTAAACTCCCAAGATATGCACAGAGGACAGCAGTAAAAGAAAGAATCAACAAAACTAACTGAGACTTTTAATTTAAATGTCTTTGCCTTCCTTTTGGTAAGATTTAATGCAAACTTCTACAAGTGAGGTTTTTGGTCATTATTAAAGATGCTCACCACTAAGGTTCACATGCTTTTTGTTTTCATGCAACAGTCTGAGCACAGCATGGAGCTAACCCTCAAAATGGAACTGCTTAAATCATGCATCTTGAATTTCTGATTAAGGTACATCATCAAGCAGAAGGAAACTGCTCTTACTGAAGAGGGCAGAATCACTATTCTTTGTCCAGGATGATAAAGGAAGATGAATTAAATGGTAAAGTCAGAAGGGATTTGGGGATATAGGTCAGATGTACAGTCATGCTTAACATGTACAAGACCTTTGGTTCAAACCCCAGGGCCTGAACAAAACCCAAACCCCTCAACAAAAGGCGTTGTGGGAGATGATCAATTGACAAAGTAGAGAAGATGTCTCTGCTTACACTCTGCTAGAGAAGTTTCCTAGAAAATTATAAAACAAATCCACACAAATACCTCAACAAATATTAATATTTTAATTCCATTTATCCACTGCCTTTGTATACCTAGATAAGTGTAATAATGTAGTATCTGTTCTTCTGTGGTTAGACTAGGTCGTCTAGCATGTCTGTCTTCAAAGTTCATACTTGGTGTAACATGGCATAGCACTTCTTTTAGACAGACTAATATCATGTTGTACGAGTATATATCACATTTTCCTTATTCATTCCTCTGCCAATGAACATTTAAGGCTTTTTATCCTCTTGTGAATAATAGTGCAATGACCATGACAGTGATGATGCCGAGAATAAAGAAAACAATTCTACAGAAGCTCTTGAAAGTTTTGAGTTATCAAGTTTCCTTTTCATCTCATTTTTCAGGTACGATTACATGGAATCTGTAAGGCAAAGACCAAGACCTAATATCTTGCCATTCTCAACTCTTCATAGCTCTATTCTTGAGTAATATTCACATGGTACTCACTGGGCACTAGACCCCACACACTTTTCTGAGTCCTCTGCACATATTAACTTAGTATTTCCTGGTAAAGTTTTTATTGAATTCCTTTGTATTTCATCTTAGTCATCTCGATACCCTCTTTCCCACTGGTCCCCTCCCACAGCACCCTCTGCCACCCACTCGTATGCATGCATTCTGTCATTTGTGTTAAGGCCTATCATGTCAAGTTATTGTACCCAGACATTCCTCAGTGCAAATTCATCCACCGGGGTCTAGTCAGTTCACCTAGAATCTTTCTCTTTAAGAAGATCAGCTGTTTGTCACCCAGTAATAATCAGCTGCCAGTAATTATTTGACGTAGTTGGGATTTGTTGCCTATTTCCACAGTTCTGTGCTGGAGTTTTATCGGCTTGAGTTTGCATGGGCCTTGTGCATGCTGACACCATGGCTACAAGTTCGTATGATTAAGGTCTCAGGAGCTTGTAGAACTCTATTTCCATATGGTCATGTGCCTCCTCCTTGGTTCTTATAACTCCCCCGTCCCCTATCCTCAATGGTCCCTGAGCCCTGGGTGGGTGGAGTTTAATATAGGAGTCCTGTTCAAGGACCCACACTCCACAGACTCTTAGGCTCTAACTTTTGACCGTTTGTATTTATATCAATCCCACAAGCTTGGCGTGGTTGACATTCTGTGTGGCTTGTCTCAAATCAAAGGAAATGAAAATGGCTTGGGTCATTTGGAAGGTTAAGAGCTACCACCAGCTCTTTTTACCCTGTGTCACAAATTCAGGATGAGACAGATTGGGACTATTTCATCAGCCATGGTTCATTAAAAAAAAAAAAAAAAAGAGGACATGAAGACATGACACAACACTGCAGCAGAACTATGATGAACATTAATGGTAGTGGAGGTAAGATATGAAACTCTGCTCTTTAACCCATTAAGATTGTAGGATGGTATTTGTTACTGCAGCAGAACTGAGCCATACTGACACCTACACAAATCTGCCTAATATACATGTTCAATACTTGAGTCAGAAAGAAGTCCAGTCAATTTTCAGAAGTCATATAACTAATAAATGTTTGGATTTTAAAAGTGATGGTCTAGATCTATTCCGCTGGTAACTCCTACACAATCGAACCTTTATCAAGAGAGAAAAGCACAAAAAGAGGTTAAAAGTTGTGAGGATTAAGTCTCAGAATGAAATATTCTGAACACAACCTACAGGATCAAGAATATAACAGTAGAGTCTCCATAGATGGCTCAGTGGTTACGAACACTAGCTGCTCTTCCAGAGGACCCAAGGTTGTTTCCCAGCACCAACATGACAGCTAAGAACCATGTGTAACTCCAGTCCCAGAGAATTCAATGTCCTCTTCTGGCATTGTACACACAGATGCTCTTATATACATGCAGGCAAAACACTCATGCACATAAAATAAAAATAAAATAATTTTTTAACCAAAAAGAATATAGAACTAGAAAATAAATGTATACAACAGATAAAACTTTAATTTCTTGGTGGATAGATGAAAAATCTGGAGGAGAAAAAGAAAGTTAACTCATACAGGAAAGAAAGACACCTAAAGAGAAAATCATAGAGGAGAAGCAAATTAGGAAAAAATCACACTATTTGTCAGATTGCTCAGAGGTAAATCCCTCTTCTGGAAAAACAAAACTCTCAGGGTCTTTACCTTTAAAATGTTTTAATAAATAAAATGTTTAGAAACATGTACTTTGAAAGTAATCCTGTCATTTCTTCACCTTGAAAAAAAAAATCTCCTCTGTGACCTACACAGAATGGCAAGTTCCACACTTCACTGAAGTAGGCCCAAGGGAAAATGAGCCATAGGCTTGGAATGACCCTATCACTATAATGCTCAGATTCTTAGACCTCGTAAGGAGTCTCGAGGGCTGGGGGTTCTCACATTTTAAATTCCGTAAGAAGTATGTATGGGTTATGTAGAGAATCTTGATTTGAGGGCTCCAAGCTCAGAGCAGCTGACCCAGGAGAGCTGAATCCTTTGAAATAATATTTTAACAAGATCACAGATACTCCTGAGCCAGGTTGTATTAGTTTCCCCCAATTATCATGGCAAAATAACACAAATTTGATGGCCGTGACAAAAGGAATACATTCCTTCACAGTTCGGGAGACAGGAAAGTTGAAGACAAATGATCATGAATGTTCCAGAAGAATCTTTTCCTAGCTTCTGGTGGTTGCTGGCAATCTCTGGTTCATCCCCTCTCTCTTCACGTGGTCTTTTGTGCCCCTCTGATGAGGACACTAGACAATCCATTCAGAAACCACTCTAACCTGTTTATGAGCTCATCATAACTGCTCACCCCACTTCCAAAGGTCATATTCTAAGATTCTGGATGAAAATCCACATTTCAGTGACACTGTGCTACCAGCCACACTGCTATCTTAGGAAAGCAGAGAAAAATCCCTCATCACTCTGAATCGGATTCTAAGGCCCCAAACCTTGTGAAGGAAGGTCCTAAAATTCATATAAATAGAACTTACATGAATTTACTCCCAGACCAGTGCTCTTTGTTGTGTAACGTGTGCATGTGGTTCTAACAGAGACTTTTATAGACCCTAACAGGTTCTGCTTCATTAGCAAATATTCACTCATTTCCCAACAGTAATTGCAATTCCTGCCAATCCAGCTGGTAGCTCAGAAGGACACTCTTGAACTTCTCTGTCACCACACTGTACATTCTCTTATCCTTGACCCTCCAAACTCCACTGACTCATGACTGCTGGTGAGTGTTGATCCTTTCTCTCTTCCTTCGACTTCTCCACCATATTTCAGCAGCTAGTTATGCCATATACCGTGCTCTGCGATTACTAATACTCTATAAATTGCCAAGTTCATGAGCATTTTCCAGTGTTCTCTATAACCGCCAGACTTTACCATCCACTCCCACCATCTTTGATGAGACTGTCCTTTGGTTTCTACATACGGTTAACTTGATACCTTCCTCCTCCTCCTCCTCCTCCTCCTCCTCCTCCTCCTCCTCCTCCTCCTCCTCCTCCTCCTCCTCCTCCTCCTCCTCCTTCTCCGCCACTGTGTTTCTTTATGTTCTACAACATTCTAACTTTTGTTTTCTTTCTCCTTGAACCTCCCACCAGATGGTATCAGCTATAACTTGACCTTAGTTTATCCCTCTGCTAATCTTTATTTCTCTCCTTATTTTGTCTTCCAAGTTTAACTTTTTCCAGGTTATTTCCCAGTTTTTGTATTGTACAATCTTCTCTCATCTCTAGCATCTTACTTAAACTTTTCCCTTTATAATATTGTATTCCTTTCTTGTTTGATTTTTATAGGTTACTGGCACTACTTCCCCATCTAGTTATAGACAGATTTTAGGTCTTGAATCCTTTGTGAAAATTGTTAAATGCATAATTCAGTAAACTTCAGCAAATTTGTTATTGTTTTCCGAATAGTTCATGTCTGACATAAGGACACTGGGGATTCTCCAGCTGCCTATCACTCATGGCAGTTCTTTTGCTAGGGGCAGAGGTTCAGTACGAAGGTAGGAAGAATTACGAGTCAAGGACTGGGCTTATATAGGTCATTATGAGAAGTAAAATGAATAGAGAACAGGGCTTAGGAATGTCTAAGGTGGTGCTAGGTTGGTTTATGGGAAAAGAGAGAGGATGTTTTAAACAGAGATTTGAGAGGCACTTGGGGAAGGTTTGAAATAAAAATGGGGAATGGTGATTCTATGCTCAGAGAAAAAAGCTTTGTGTATCTTACTGCACTGACTCACTGGACAAGCTCATGCATCGGCTTCAGACTCTTGATAAAAACTCCTACAACTATTCACTACACTGCCTCCTAAGAAGGTCAGTTACCTTCAGCCTGACACACGGATCTGCTGTGGCTAGAACACACTTCAGTTTACCTTACTCTCTTAACCCAACATAAATTCTTCAAATATTCTAAAGCTCTGATGTCTTCTCTCTTTTGCTAGTGGGGAATACTAAATTAGAGTCCTTGTCCATTTCAGAGCGTAATAAGACACTTCCAGAAATTGCATAGGGATGCTAGATGCCAGAGTGAATTTTCATAGAACTGTAAAATAAGCATTGTCATTCCATTTTCAAATGATGAAAGGATAGATTTTCACCAAGGGCAGTTTCACTTGTAAATAGACCCCAAGAAGGGTTTGTCAATGGACTAATCCTTTGCTGCCTTACTAAAGCACTTTTTGGAGGATGATGAATGTGTGCACAGTGGATAGGACTTCAGACTGGGCCTGTACAATATGAGCTCCTTCTGAGGAAGGATGCCTGGAGGCTGTGGAAACACCCTGGTAGAGAAATTAGAGAAACTTCTTTGAAACAATATTCAGGCTGGGTGAAAATGAGGAATAAATGTTTGAAGGGCACAGAATCCTGGGGGATGCCGGGAATGAGGAACGGTAGAGGCCTACGGGCCCTGGATCACGCCACCAGGGGAAAGAAAATGACGTCTTTCAGTCAGTGTGCTGGTACGTGCTATGAGCTCACATGGAGACCTGCCCAGAATATCTAAGAGCTCCTGTCCTGTCTCCCACTGAGATTCTAAGTCGGCCATCCTGGTCTCAATAAGCATACTATTTCCTCATAACCTTTGTGGTGGTGTGGGTTGCAAGCTCTGTGAGGCTAGAAGATGCCTAGATTTTGTATTTCTAGTCTAGTACTTTGACAAAGCAATTATCCAAGTACAGTAAAATAAATGTATTTTAAAATTTATTTATTTACTTTTGTTCATTTTCTGTGTATGACTGTTTTGCCTACATGCATCTAAGTGTGTCCATGTCATGCAATGCTTGTGGAGGCCAGAAGAGGGTGTTGGATTCCCTGGAACTGGAGTTCTGATAACTGTTAGCCACCATGTTGGTGCTGGGAAATTAACCTGTGTACTCTGCAAGAGCAGTCAGTGCTCTTAATAGCTGAGCCATCTCTCTAGCCCCAAACAAATGTGTTTTAAAAGCAGCTAACACATATATGAATTGAAGTTCAAATGTGAATCAACATGGTTTAAAATGGAAACAGGAAAAATATGGTTAGGTGCTTACTCTATTGAAGTTTATCCTGTTTGAGGTTACATGTGCTCACTGGGAACTATAATCCTACTATATTCATGCAGTGTTGTAGCATCATTTATTTCCCAAGGGATCAGATGGACAAGTTTAGATATCTGGCTTGGAACATAGTAAATACCCAATAGATTAGTCTACTGGTCAGTACTAAGTGACAAAAAGCACGTGTACATTAAAAAAATATTCTGAGGACAAGAGTAAATGGTAGATCAGAACAGGGTGTAGGAGGAGGTATAGGACAGGGTGTAGGATGGGGTACAGGTTCATAGGACGAAATAAGGGAAAAGCAATACCTGAGACACACTGAATTGGAGGGTAACACCTATAAAGTCCCCCTTATGTAGGTAAATATCCACCCAATGTTTACACATTTACTTGTTATTAAATATTAATTACTAGATAATTCATCAACTACTTACTACTCATTTATGAGACTCAATTTTGGCTAATTGCTTGGGATGAAAGAAGAAATGTGATTCCAGGATCAAAGTTACTTAGGAAGAAGAGAGCCATTTAAAAAAGAGAGCAAGGTACTGATGTAAGTGCTTAGCGTGTACTCTTTAAAGGATGCTTTATGAACACTATGAGAAAGCACGCATGTGTGTGTAAATGTGTGAATGAGTGTCTGTGAGTGTGTATTATGAAAAGTGTATGTGTTACATGAGTGTGTATGCATCTGTATATGTACATGTCTGCCAATATGTGTGTATATATATAATGTATAGATTATATATATATGAGCGTCTGTATATATGAAGTGAACTTCAGGGCTTTTACGTGTAACAGGGAGGGCCACGCTTTTGCCTGCCCACTTTCAAATTTGTAATTGTTATTGCTGAGATTCCTGGTAACCCCCTTCATGATCTCCATATGAATTTTAAAGACAATATACGCAAGAAATCCCAAGCTTCTGTCTTTGAAACACAGACAACATTATTTACATAATTCATTTTGCATTCATTACACTAGAATTTATCACTAAACTAACTTTATTTGTTCCCTTCTTCACTGTCCTGGTGACTTCTTGTTCTTAACTGCTTGGTGTGTACCATGTCTTTATTCTCCTTGGATTTTCTGCACCTTTCCTGGCACCTCCAGTAACTCTAGAATCACTGTTGAAAGTGGCTCCAGGCTTTCTAGATCTCAAACACCTAGCATCTGAATTTCCAGACTCTTTTCTCTCTGCACCTTCATTAGGATCTCTGCACTGCTTTCATTTGTTTTTGTCATGGGTTGAGATAAAAAGCTAACCGCACTTGGATGGAATATTTTTTTGACCCACCGGGGCTGCTTATAGGGAGCCCTAATCATACTTAGAAAGAAGCTTTTATAGGGTCTTGGCAGTGAGGACTGGTTACAATTTGCAACATCCAATAAGAATTACCCATTTTACAAAGTTTCCTGTGTGCACATTCCTAACAAAAACAGACCTGGGGGTTAGCTATTTACACATGCCCCTCCCAGATCGGAACATCACTTGGGGTGGGGTGTGGTCAGGCCAGTTTTTGGAACTCCCTAGGTCACTCCTTTGTGGGTGTGCCACTAAGAGGGGTTGGGCAAAGGTCAAGCACCAGCATACTTCAAGTCTGGACCAACTGCAAAATGAAAGTCTTTATCCCATTTTCCTAGGCCATTATAGTTTTCTCCTCTGCCGCAAGACTCTGGGAGATCATACTCTGTCCTCCAGAAGAAGTCAAGCATAAACTTTTCCTGTTGACTTCTCCCATATACAACTTTTGATTTGGGAGTACGGTTAAAATGATCACTGTGTTCAAGTTATTGTTCCTAGACAAAGTAAAACTTATGGTCTAAGAGGATGAGCAGGAACAATGATGTGGGAGGACCAGAGATGGAAAACAGTACCTGCATGCATAGAGGTGAAGAAGACTTGGCAAGTTCAAGGATCAGTAAGCACTTCTGAGAGGTGAGGTGAAAGAACCTTCTTATAACAGGTGATGTTTCTAAAGAAGTATCCAGGAGCAGATGATGAGAGCCTTGATACTATGCTACAAACTTTGTTTTATCTTTTACATTAAGAAGAGCTCTTAAACTATCTTAATAGGGTCGGAGTTCTATATTATTTACACATCCTTAAAGTTGGTATGGCACAACCCAAAAACAAATGGATGAAGAAAACTCAGGATGGGTCAGGATTAGAGAGCAGACAGTGAGACCCAGACATGTCAAAAGTAGAGAGCATGAAACAGCACATGGAATGAACAAATATAGAAAGGACAGAACATACAGGAAAGGTCCTTTCCCATAAAAAAGGGAGACAGCACTAAATGAACCTTAAATATATAAACAGATAGATATTTAAACAGATAGATATTCCTAAATTAATCAATCCAATTGTGATACTTGTTTTGGCCTTACTCTGGTCTTCCACTTGCCTTACTTGAGACATATAAATCAAACATATGTCCAGTCATCAGGCTAACTGGCAAGCCGTTGCTATGACTAGATCACATGCCCTTATCTCTTTATTTAGGGCAATAGAGTGGTGGCCCCAGTTGTCTCCTCGATGTCTTCTTAACCTCATTCTAGTTCTTGTAAACCTTTCCTCCCAAAATCAGGAAAGGCTAATTTAGCAAATAGAGAACTAAGACTGATCTATACTGTATAATAAATGACTCAGGAAATGTATGCCTTATATACCATTAGGATACTTTCTTAAGTGTATTCATCTGTCTCCCTTTCTCCTTTGCTTTTATTCTCTGAGCTTTAAATACATGTAATGACTCATTTAATTTTCCATCTTAATTTGGTCTATGAACTGCTCTGTTCCATGAACTCTGGAACAGCCTGACTGAGTGTACTTGGGAAGTCAAGGTGATTTCCTATAAGGCCCCATGTGTAAGGAATGATACCGTCTATTATCTTAGAAAAAAGTCACTCTAGTCCAGATGTTGCCTGTCTTTAGCAATGCAATACAAGCTTTTCATCCACAAAATTAATGTTCAGGAACTGTATAATAGAGTTTAAAAACAAAAAAAAACTTCAGAATATTTTAAGTAAGCATATTGTTTTGTTGGGCCACATTAATAGCTATTCCTTCATGTGACATTGTTAGAGTAGCAAACAGCCGCAGAATATTCATTGCGATGGGCTATAAAATCTCTAGTCTTATCTATTGAAAGACCCACATTTCCAGTTTCACTGGTCAATCATTTGTTCATAGGACCACCCCTCAAGGCAGCTGATGAGATTCCCAGCTTCCTCTCCTATGGATTTTTCTTTAAATTCTAATAAAGTTTTCCTAAAGCTTCCATTTGGGTCCATTCTTAATTTTTTTTTTTTTTTTTTAATGAATGAGACTAAGAATCTTCTACGGGACGTTCTTTCTCTCCATTTCTCTATTTCAGCCTCTGAGCTGTGGGTTGGACAAGCATGCCATTCTGATCCTTCAAATGAAAATCCTACAAGGCTGAAGAATGTGGCTAAGGGCATATAGAAAATTCTCAATGGCCTTGCCAAGCCAAAAATAAGCAATATACATCTCTTAAAACATATTTTAATATGACCTAGAAGCATCAGGGGGACACACACACGCGCGCGCGCGCACACACACACAGGGAAAAATAGTGCAGAGAACTGAATTCCTAACTATTAAACTAAAATAAACTCAACTTCTAAAATTCCATGGTCAAAGTAAAAGAATATAAAGGAAAAAAAAATCCTAATGTCAAATAAGAAAGGCTGAGCCTCACCTTGACTTATTCACTTTTTCTACACAGTGTGTTGGGAGGGCTTGCAGAGATAAGGAGTCACTAGGATTACAACCACCTTCCCTAATCTCTCATGTAGGCCAGCAGGGGATCACTAAGAAACTGAAACCAGCACATTAAAAACAGCAGGTGAAGAAAATGGCTCAATGAGAATTCAAATGCCTAAGGAATTGTCCCGAGCCATCTGCATCTGAGAAAGAACACAGAACTTTGAACTAGTTACACTTTACTTCAAATCCCTGCCCCAGAAGTTAGTAGTTGCATGATGGGACCTTGGACTGCTTCTTAAATATGTCTCAGACTCAGTCTCTCCAAAAAACAAACTAGTAACACTAATCATTGATTTGTCTTTTATTTTATTTTATTGTCTTTTTGAGATAGAATCTGATAGGATCCCACCTGACCTGAAACTCACCATGTTGACCAAGCTAGCCTAGATCTCACAGACCTGCCTCTACCTCTGGAGTGCTAAGACTAAAGGCCTGTGCCACCATGCCTAGCTTGTGTGAGTCATCTTTTTAAAAAGATTTATTCATTTTTATTGTATGTCTATAAGGGTTTTGCCTACATGTATGTATGTATACAGTGACTACAGAGGCCAGAAGAGGGTACTGGATTCCCTAGAACTGGAGTCACAGATGGCTCTAATCTACCATGTGGGAGCTGGGACTAAAACCCAGTTCTCTGCAAGAGCAATCAGTGCTCTTAACCACAGAGCCATCTGCCTTGCTCCTAAAAATTGCTTTATCAGGAGTATGGTATATCACAGAGATAATGTCTAACAGACTCCATTGTACTGTTGTTTTCATGTTCAAATCCATGAAGATTGAGAATGAATAATTACCAGCTTGCCTCATGGCTAACCCACCAGCCTACTTGTAACAATTGCTTCTCTAAAGGTGATTGCATTTTTCTTCTTCTTCATTTTCTAGCTTATTGCAACATTAAAGCCATCTGCCTTTGAAAGCAAACAGAAACTCTCCTAGGGATAAGTAAGGGTGAGCACTGGGTCATACGGATTTTAAGCAGTCTGATATTAAAAGAATTTTCTCAAATTCTCCTCTATAGGGAATCTTTTTGGGCCACCAGTTGGGAGGATAACTTAAACAGATTACAACGTTTTTGTAACAGTGAACTTAACCTTAAAGTCACTGTGTGAAGTTGGCATCATTCTGTGGCCCATTGGTGAAGAATTTCCTGATAATAGCTTTTCCCTGAGTCTACCGTATTCTCACAGAAAATCTATTTCTAATTTCTTTATTTCACTTATTTTTCTCTAGTTAATGAATTTTCAATATAGTGACAGATATTCTATTATTGTTAGATTTCAGATGGGGAGTCGGAATTTGGGATGGCAGATCATACGCTATGTAGTAAGCAGGGCAATTTGCTCAAACAAGAATATCAAACAATCCTATCTTTCTGCTACTAAAAGGACATATATTTCCAAATATGCTGTTCCAAAGAGGGGTGCAAGGTAAAATGCATGTTCACATGTGTCTACTTCCGAAGGGTAAATTACATTCCATGAGCATACTGCCTGAGTAAGTGGGGGAACCCCAAGTCCACAGAGGTACGAGGAATTCATCAGGGCCTTCAAGATGACCAAGTCCAGCCCTTTTATGTTACTTTTTTTAATTTTTTAAAAAATATTTCACTAATTATTTTTAGCTTATGTGTATGAGTATGCTGCCTACATGTGTGAAAGTGCACCGTGTCATGCAATATCCATGGAGGCCCAAAGAGGACAGTAGATTCCCTTGGAACTGGAGTTACAGAGGGTTAGTTAGCCACCATGCGGGTGATAAGAACTGAACCCAGGTCCTCTGCAAGAGCAGTCACTGCTCTTCACTGCTGGGCCATCACATCTCCAACCCCTTATGTTTCTAATGAGAGAAGGAAGGCACAGAAACACTGGTGTGATGTGGCCACATTCTGAGATACAAACAAAATAAAATGCAAATTCTGGACAATAACATCAGAGATCACACTATCAAGACACAGTAGCTCTGGAGGCCTACAGAAGCTGCTCCTATGGGATTCCTGGTGCTTGCTGAATGTTATTGATAATGCTTTAAAATATCCTATCGTGTGTGTACACGGATGTGAGCATACATGTAGTATAGGTGCAGTGTGTGGCCAGAGGGTGCGCTCTCACTTTCTGCTTTATTTCTTTGAGACAGGGTCTCTCAGTGGACCCAGACCTAGGCCAGCAGCTCTCCTATCTCTGCCCCTTAAGCACTGCGGTTAAAGGTATACACACTGTCATGCCCAGCTTCTTACTGGAGGCTCAGTATAACTTAGGGCTTCATGTTTGCATAGTCAGTACTCTTACTTCTGAGTGATTTCTCCAGCCCCAATAATGTATACTTCTAAATTTCATCATTATTGCTATACGATAAGTTGCACATATTTAAAGTATTCAGTTTAATATGCTTGGCCATATAAAATCAGCACCATAATCAAGATAAGTGTTGGCCACCAAAATTAATTTCCTCATGGTACTTTGTGAACCTTTCCTCTAACCTGTCCCCAGATAGCCAGTGGTCTGTCCTTAGCTACTTCTCTTAATGAAACAAAGAAATAAGAGTTAGGTTTAGAGAAAAATAATGAGTTCTATTTTAAATATCCTGAATTTAAGATCGTGGCAGAATATACACATGAACTGTGTAGAAGATTACTCTCAATATGGACACAGAATTCCAAAGGCAGATGCAACAGGTTACGGTTATATATATGTATGCATTCAGATATAGACCCAAAGTCTTTGAGTCAAAAAAACCTGGGTTTTCAGTCATCATTGTCATGTATAAACCACCATACCCTCTCCATGGCATCATACACTAAGACTGTGATAACAGGGAAGCTACACTTGGAGTTTTTCATTGTAATCATTAATTCAGTTACGGAAATTGACAAAGCACTGTTGCCCCAAAGCTGCAGTGACTAATTCACTTTGTGCATGTGCCTGGAAGCCCAGAGGGGACACGAAAACATCGATGACTAAGCCCACTGTGGTGATCTTCCTCCGTAACACCATGTATCTGTGTCACCAGAGAGTCCTGATGTGTGTTTTGAAGGGCCAAGAGAAAAGGTAGGCAAGTTGGACATGCAGTGGTTTGTGGAGCTGCCCGCAGGTGAAATCTGGTTTCTTTCCTAAAAAAGTGCTCCAGTAGACCTAAGGCTTAGGACCTTTAAAAGTGTCAGACTTTCCTGTGTACAAGGCCACCCTTGGGTCCTATTCTAGCTTGTCTCTTATGATCATGCATGTAAATGAGCTTGAAGCACTGACTGGGAAACAGATGTTTTCTTCTTTAAAGTTTGGAAGCTGCTCAAGCTTTACAAATGCCGCATAACATTTAAAGAATTAGACAAGAGAAACAGAGCCCAGAGAGACTGGCAAATTCAGCAAGATCTATTCCAAAGTTCAGTGTTTTGTTGAGAAATTGTTTTTTAAACCTTCTTCCTTGTTCTCTGGTGCCCTCCTGTGTTCTGTTTGCAAGTAACACTTTATTTAGAAGATCTAGCTAGGAGCTGTTCTCGCAGAGAACCCGGATTTGATTCTCAGCACCCACGCACCCACATGGCGACTAACAACTGTCATTGACTTCAATTCCAGGGGAAATTTATGGCCTCTTCTGATCTCCATGGGCATTGCACAACACAGGTGCATTTACAATCATACAGGCAACACACTCAAACACATAAAATAACAATAATAAATAAAATATAAAAAAGAAGACCTAGCTAAAGTAAGCTCAAACAATAATGACTCTGATAGTACAAAATAACTGAATTATCACATACCACAGGCTTTAGCATGTTTCAACAAGTGCATTGTCATATAAGCAGCAGCTATTTAAAAATAACTATGGAGACTACCCCAGTATTTAGCACTTTGTTTGAGAAAGTAGATGCCTAAAAAAAAAAAAAAAAAAAAAAAAAAAAACACCCCACACTTGTCACATGCTTAAAGGACCATGACTATAGAGTTAAATAAGGAAGTTGTTAAATCTTTTGGCATATTATATTACAGCAAATTTATAAAGAATTTACAAATTGCTTCATTATGTTGGATTTTATGCCCAACCTTATACACTACAACAACAAGTATAAAGGAAAGAGTTTTCTTTTTTTTTTCATGGTTTTTTTTTGGAATAGTTATTGACCTCAAAATACAAATCGCATTCTAGTTCAAGTACCAGGAAGTTGAAAAGGATGACATGGTTCCTCCTGAAAGGAAACCCTCCATCTTATGACGGAGACAGAACAGTGACCACAAAACTTCAGCATTGAGTCACACCTGCTGAAATAATCCTATGCACTGAGCATCATGAGATCACAAAAGAGCAAAGGATAATTCAACTGCATATATAAATATAAATGTAAATGTAAATATAAATATATTGTATATGAGTGTTTTGCCCACATGTATGTAAGTGTACCATAAGAGGGCATTGCACCCTCTGGAACTAGAGTTATAGATGGCTGCTTACTGCCATGTAGGTGCTGGCAATTGAATCCAGGTCCTCAGCAGGAACAGCCATTGCTCTTAACCATTGAGCTCTCTCTTCAGCCCCCCAAAGCATATATTTCATGCCAGATTCTTTCAGCTCCACAACTAGGTTTTGGGCCTTATGATATGTACCAGTAACCTACCCTACACAGTTCAACACCTTCAGGTACTTTGACTCATAAAACGTAGTATGATTTTTAGTTGATTCACTGAACTCCTCCTTGTATTAGTTTCTAATCTCTTCCAATAATGAAAGGGTGCCTGAAAATACAGGGCACAGTCTTGCTTTAACATCTATACATGCCTTTACATAAGATTCTCTTCAAGACAGTCCCTGGGGCAAGAATTTGGGTGCAGATAGTGTATTTGGGAGGCGCCCCCGGGAGGTAGGGTGAGGATGGAGCAGCGAGTCAAGAAAGAGAAGAAACTCAGTTCTGGACCAGGCTCCCCCTGTGAGGATCTGGTCCTACTTGGGATCCTCTGAAAGGTTGTGTGGGTCATGTCTCAGATTCATCTCTAAGAGGCAAGGACGCTAAATTGTCAATCTACGAAGCCTGGCCTTCATTTATTTCATTGTATGGCCTACCACTCTGCCACTGCTGACCTTTCTTAAACATGCTCAGGCTGGTTTTCCCAAAGAACACTTTAGGTAGAAGGACTCAGGTTGTTACTACTTTGCAAACTAATTCTAGAAGACCTTTGGATAGGCTAAGGAGGCACAAGAGCAGACAGAATCATAGCACTAAGGCACCCTGAACAACTCCTTTCTCACAGGGGAAAGTACACAGAGATGGCCAGGGCAAGGTTAAATTTGCATACACCAATGAAACAACATGGTTTCTTGATTTAGAGAATAGCTGTGAGCCTGCAAGGAAATCTCTGCTGTGGTAATCCTGGATTTACCAATGAGGAAACTCAGGAACAGAGAGCTCAAGTAACCCACAGATATTATACAATTACACGCAAAGGAGAGCCAACAAACTCAGAGGTTCTACTTCAGGATCCAAGCTTGACACCCTACAAAGTAACACTGAGTGTGACCCCTGCTGCGGTGGCATTCTGTTACTTCAGCTGAACTGAGGGTAGGAATTGGCTGCATATACCGTTCCGCTGGCAGACTACACTGCTGCTTTGGGTTTCACCATCAATGCTTTGTTAGATGGCAGAAGACACTGTCCTTTCTGCTCCCAGGAAACTGCCCCCTACATTGTCCCCTGAAGGGACCTCATGGCTTTGATGTTATAGAATACCCTGGCCATGGTGGGAAGCAGTGAGAAAGGTTCAGAATTCAGGGGACTATAGCAGGAGACCGGCTTTCAGAGGCCATTGGAACACAGGCTCCATGAAGAAAGGAACTGAGTCTGAGATCAGCGCCCAACAGAACATTCAGCATGTCATACATTTTCAAAGAAGAGCACCTGATGTGAAATAACGAAGAGCTGGTCTCACCTTTCTACTGACTAACAATGTGGTCTTAGGAGTTTCCCCAATTCGAAAAGAGGAATAAAAATCATTGCAATCATCCATTTTTATGTTTATTGAACATTTTGTTTCTAAGCAAAACATTTCCAAAAGTTTTACATAACATAATCATCCAATTAATCTTTTTACTAGGAAATAACTATTATTCTGCCAAATTTATAGGTAAAGAGACTGGAATTTCTGGAGTGTAGACCACTGCCATAAAGTTACACAACTTGGAAATGAAGGAATCTGTGCAGGTAACAGGAGTAGTATTTATGATCTCCTTAGAGAGTTTTCTGAAGACTGACTTGGCACTTACTTGACTGACAGAGTAAGTTCAGAATGGGAGCTTTGAGTAACCTCATCCCTACAGAGCACTCTGGTGCAGATATTTTCATCCTGGGCGTCAACTTAAAGTAACCACTTAGGAAGTGGGACTGGGGGTCTAGCTTGCTTATCTACCATGTGTGAAGTACTGGGTTCAAACCCCAACACTGAAAACCAAACAAATATGGAATCATTGAAATCACTTCCCCAGGATTGTATGCTAGTTCCCGAAAACTATAATGGGAACACACTTTTCGGCAGGCTAACCTGTTTTCACACAGAGAAGATGTGTTGAACGCATTCAACCAGAACGGAAGCTAAGGGGCCATCACATCTAGCAGTGAAATTTGCAGGCACTGTTCTCATTTTACATGTGTAAATCATCTCCCTGTGTAGAGAGGGAGATTTGGATCATTCTCTGGCAGAGGCATTTCTAAGGGCTAACTCTGCTGTAGGGCGCATACAGGAATTATGCAATCAGCACTCTAGTCTGATGCAGACGCAGACCCACATCTTTTGCTAGAAACCTCTGTAATTTTTGGACTCATTTTTAGTCTTTTCTATTTTAAAATATAGGCAGCTGAACAATAGATTTTAGACCAACTTTCACAGCTTCTGGAGGGTCTCTGTTAGACTTTCTCCATTTAAAAAGCAAACTCAGAGATCTAGAAATGATGATGAATGTATACCTGTCTGCTCAAATTAGTGAGCTGATTATAAATACAGCTCTGTCCTTAAGTCTGAAGTTAGAAGCTCCAGACTCTTTCCTGTTGTTCTTAGGAGTAGAAATAAGATTCTTTGTTGAAGGTTCACCAGTGACCACCACGGCCACCTCTGGACTGTTTCAGAAAGTCTTCCATTTCAGAAACATACACTTCAGTCCCACCCCCCAATCCTGTCTTTTTTTTCTAGTGCTGGGGAGTGAATTCAGGCCTCATGTATGCCAAGCCAGCCCTCCTGTCTATAGACAATCACCTGTGGATTGCTCATCATCAATTTTCACTTCTAACTATTAAATGTTCACTAGGCTGAAAAAAAAATTCAAATGTTGAGATTCTATAGAATGACATATTTTACAATGTTAATATTTTCTTGAAAATTAAGAAAATGAATAGCCCCAACCTTTTGAGAACAGACTGCTAAAGGAATGGCTCACCATCATCAAGAAGAAATAGAAAGCTCTTGGACACAGCTGGAAGTCACAGGGAATAGCATCTGGGTTCTGATAACGGCCCATCGAAAAAGCAGGAGGAACAGTGTTTAGTTATTAGGCACTGCAACAGGGGAGCAGAGTGAAAACCCTAATGTTTTCATTTTCTGTATATGTGATCCTGAGGACATCCCTTCTCCCCTCCTCTGCTCTTCAGTGTGTGTATGTGTGTGTGTGTGTGTGTGTGTGTGTGTACGTGTATGAACAGATTCATGTGTGTTCATCTGTGTGAATGCAAGTATGCAAATGTCACAGTGATACGTGGAGGTCAGACAGCATCCTTTTACATGTTTGGGACAGGGTATCTCGATGCTTACCACTGTGTAGCCTAGGCAGTCTGGCCCCATGAGCCACCAGAGATTCTCTGGTCTCTGTTTCCCATCTCTTCATAAGCACACTATCATGCACTATCATGCCCAGTTTTAAGTGGGTTCTGGGGATTCAAACTCAGGTCCTTACATTCATCTGGCAAGCGTTTTACCCACTGAGCTAATTCCTCAGCCTCTACTTTATTTTTGAGACAGAGTCTCTCACTGAACTCAGAGCTCAAGAATTTAGCTAGACTGGGTGGCCAGCAAGCTCCAGGGATCTGCCTGTTTTCTCCTTTGCTCCCAACACGGCCCTTACAGATGAGTGCCACTGAACTCTGCTTTTACGTGGGTGCTAGAGATTCAAAATCAGGTACTCATGTTTACATGGCAACATGGTACTTTACCAACTGAGCCATTGCTCTAATTTCTCCTGTTTATTAATATTATTAGTATTATTCTGAGACAGAGTCTCCCTGTAGCCTCAGCTGGCCTGTAACTTACTATGTACCATGCTGGACTTAAACTCACAGAGATCCACCTACCTCTGCCTCCTGAGTACTGAGATTAAAGGCATGTGCCGCCATGCCTGGCTCCCTCCTATTTACTTTTTAAAACAACTGGAGCTGATAATATTTGGACATAATATAAAATCTTTATACAAAAATATAAAATGTATACAGAGCTATATAAAATGTGTATACTATGACTTGTCATAAACTCTGACACATAATAAATTTATAATAATTACTAGCTATTATAATCATAATTCACTCAAGATCATAACATGATATCCCCAAATATCCTGGAATATCCTTAGAGAAATATGAAATATTAGATGCATTATCAGCAGGCAAAAAAAAAAAAAAAAAAAAAAGCCCAAAGATGTTGGTTAATGGAAGAATGACACTGGTCAGAAGACTACCTAACAACACCTCACACCAGAACACTAAATATCAGAAGGCTTAGAAAACCGTCCCCACAACTATGAGATCAATTTCAACTGGTTGGATGCACTCACAAATTCAACAACTCGAAGCCAGGAGACTTGGTAAGCAAGAACGCCCTGAAAGTCCTTGATATTCTTCCACAGCTTGACATGTCTTTAATTCCTCCATTCTCTTCTCTCTCACAGGAGAGAGCAGACACTTTGACTAAAGAATGCCATCTTTAGGGACCTGTTCAACTAGTGTACAAAAGAGCATATCAAAGCCCTTTTCTCAAAGTGAAATCTTAGCCTCCCTGGGATGCGGCTAAAGGTGAAACAATCTAAATCCTTTACAGGTTTTGAAAGAAGATTAGAAAGCAATTTGCCATCCTCCTCTTTCATTCTGATGCTGATACCTTTAGTGGATCTAAAGTACTCAAACCTTCAACCCAGCTGTTCAGGAAATAAACTGCCTCATTCAACAAAGAGAACAGGAAATATCAAAACGTATTACATTTATCACATTTCCTCTTTTCCTTTCTGGAGGTAATCTGAGAGCAGGGAGGCATGCCTAATAAAAAGTATGCAGCAGAATGTCAAATGTCACTCATGGGGTGTTTCTAACGTGGGAAGGTGCTGGTGGGCTTGGGACATGGCTCAGAGTCAATAAGGCTGGTCCTGAGGGGTGACAGCGGAAGGGGGTCAAGGCAAGTCTGCTGTCTGCTGGCCCTCTACCTTCAACCACGTAATCATGCAGCCAGAAACTCACTAGATTCTGCTCCGCGATCTTGAACTTCCCAGCCTCCAGAACTCTAAGAAACAAATCTCTGTTCCTTATAAATTGCCTTGTGTCAATTATGCTGTTATAGTAACACCATTATAGCAACACCTAGTAGACGAAAATACTATGTGTTTTGTTTTGTTTTAAATGACTGGCATCACACCCAGACAGAGGAATTAAGGACCAAAGCATGACTCTTCACTCTCCTGTCCCCTTATCATGGTGGAGAGCCAGAGTCTAGATGGTAGGTGGTTCATCCCCCTTGGTCCCTGAGGGAGGGCCACATGGGACAGAGCTTCTAATACTCCAGAGGCAGAAATGCAATATGGAAGAGAAGTAAATGTTGTCATTTTAAGTCAGAAGATTTAGTGGTGTTTGTTAGAGGACAGTAGCCTTCATACCATAATGGACACAGAAAATCTTTATCTCAGCACAAAACGCTATAGACATATGCTGTCATTTTCAGAGAAAGGCCTATATTCAAACTGAGTAAACCATGCAGTGACTGTTAAGTGCTTATCACCAAGACCGAGAGATAAGTGCTTAATAAAATGAGCCATTATTGTCATTATTAATCAAGTTAACTCTGAAGGCCTTAATAAAAGTATATAACACATATAAATTCACAATACAACTATATTTTTAACTATTTTCTAGTGAGCAAGGTAGCAACAAAGTCAAATAAATTATGTCTAGCATATGTTCACATGTGTGACCTTAAACAAGCCACTTAACCTCTCTAATTTGTTTGCTCATCTATAAAACATATACTAGAAAAACGTGTCATCATGAAAGTTAAAGAAGATATGCAGTACAGTACATTCTAAATTATTCATTAACGAGGATGGAAAGAAAGTGTGGATTTGGTCATTTGTCATTTCCATCTTCAAAATTCATAGTGTCTATTTTCTCATCTCTCAGCCAAAAATGCTCATTTGCCATGCTAGAACAAAATATTTACATAAGCTCAATCACTGTATCCTTGTATAATCTGATAATACCTTCCACAGGAGCTAGATGTGGAAAATAAGTGCGTCCTTGAAGGGAAACAGGCATGCTATTTATATGAGATCCGAAGCGTGTAGGTGAATGTCAACAAATGCATTCTTAAATGTCTATATTTCTGTAAATTGGATAAAATGACCCTGATTCCAGGAAATTGGCCAATTACCAATAATACACAAAATCCAGGGTATTAGAATTTGGTTCCAATTTAGAAACCCTCTCTTTCAATTCGCCATAAGTTAAATGTTTACACGGACAATGTTCCAGCAATGGAAAGCTAAGGGTTGACTGCTGTTTGAAATGAAATAAACATTTCTCACACCCAAACTTTGAGGGAGGCTATACTGTTCTTTAGTTAATAAAAGTCTGTCACTATTTTGAAATTATATGTTTTCTTTTGATATAGAAAGGTTTTTGCTTTATTTTCAATGTTTATCATAGCCTTTTCCTTAAAAACTAGAGTTGCTCATGTCTTTACTGATCACTCTCCATGAGATAACCCTGTCACTGAAATACTATATGCTAGTGATCATGCTTGCCAGAAAAGCCAATCTAATCACCGAACTGGGATCAAACAAGTTATCATTAAGCCTTTGAAAATCATCTATGGAGTAGAGTGCACCTCAGAAGGAAATGGGAACTTAGGGGTGGACACTGGAAAGAGCCAGCACCCCATAAACAAGTGTACTTCTGACTAATGCAGGAAAATGGATGCCTTCAGGTGGACCACATGCCTGGATGTTCAATCATGGAGTTCATTTATACCAGTTTCAGTGTGATTATTAAAGCATTCCTTTTCCTTCATCAATAAACAGTCAATAAATGGTAGTAAATAAAATGTAAGGGCCATCACAATTTTTAAATTGCCTAAACTAAATGACAGCATAAATATTCTGGGATTTGTCATTATAGACACTGACTGTGAAATTGTGGAAGAGTCTATCAATAAGAAAATATTAGCCAGGCAGGGTGGTACATGTGTTAAATCCGAGCTCTTGAAAGGCAAAAGCAGGCAAATCTTTATGAAACCAAGGCCAGCCTGGTCTCTACAGCAAGTTTCAGGCCCTGTCTTAAAAAACAAACAAGCAAAAAACACTTTTGATTTTTCTAGGCTGGTGATTTTCAAGCCAGTACTATATGGGTCACAAAGAGGTGAACTTGAAACTACCCAGTCTTAGAGAACCTTAAGAAACCAGGGCTCCTGTAGCCCCAAGCCACACTCCATCCTCAACAAGAACAATGCTGATATGTACGTGCTTTCTATGTGTAGAATCTAAATAGGTTTCATCTTTTAAAATAAAATTTCCTACTGCTAAGGGTTGGAGAGATGGTTCAGTGGTCAAGAGCATTGGCTGCTCTTCCTGAGGACCCAGGTTTGGTTCCCAGAACTATATGGTGGCTAACAAGCATCTGTGATTCCAGTTCCAGGGAATCTGATGTTCTCTTCTGGCCTCCAAGGGCATTGTACACTCAGGTTCACGTCCATACATGCAGGCAAACACTCAAAACACAGAAAAATGAAAATGAGTTTGTTTTGTTTTATTTTGTTTTGAGACAGGGTCTCCCTGTAACCCCAGCTTTACTGAAACTTACTATATAGACCAAGCAGGCTAGCCTTGAACTCACAGAGATTGGCCTGCCTCTACCTCCAGAGTTGCTGGGATTAAAGGCGTGCGTCACCAAGCCCGACTAAAAATAAATTTTTAAAAAATCGAAAGGAAAAAAAAAATCTGTTGAAAACAAAGGTAAACAAAACTTTAAAAATCTTCACAGGCAAGCTGGGTGTGGTGACACATGCCTTTAATCCCCACTCAATATGGAGAGGCAGGCAGATGGCTGCAAGATTGAGGCCAACCTCATATACACAAAATTCCAAGCCAGCTGGAGCATCACATTCCAGAAGACCAACATATAGAAAGGTCCAAAGAAGACACCGGCCAGGTGGACTGGTGCCACCCTTTAATCCCAGCACTCAGGGCGAAAAGGCAGGCAGATCTTGCTTGAGTTCATAGGTCAGCCTGGACTACATAGGAAGTTCCAGGTGAGCCAGAGCTACATAGTGAGACTTTGCTAGAGGAAGAGAGCAAGAATGAGAGCGGGAGGAAGATTAAAGGCTCTAGCTCGGAGACAACTTCCATAAGGTAAGAACACTGTAATTAAATCAGAAGGAGCACAAGGTGATTTGAGAGATGGCTATACGAGCTCAGTTGGTAGGGCGCTCACTTACCACACATGAAGCCTTGGGTTCAATTTCCAATGCTTCATAAACGCAACATCATGCTGTAAATTTGTAATTCCTGTACTTTGTACAGGTAGAGGGGGAGAATCAGGAGTTCAAGATCATCCTCAGCTACACAGCGATTTCAGACTAACCTAGACTACATGAGACCCTATCCCAAACATCCAAGTTTTGGGCTTTTCCCATTCCTCTGACTTCTTTTCATTCCATACTTCTCTCTTCAATGAATGTTATCAAAATTTCATCTGCTTAATTAGTGCCTTGTCTCATGTTTGCCTTCCCTACCAGAATGCACACTCTGTTCAGGGTGAGGAAGAGCCTATGGCATCATAGGTTCTCAAGAAATACTTAGAAGACTGAGGAAAGAAACAGGGATGGAAACTTAAACTATAGTGACATCAGATAACCACAAACTTCTTTCTTATGAATAATTATAGAAGGAACCCTTGAACTTGGAAATGAAATGTGGGTTTGAACAGATCTATCAGTGAATAAAGCACTTGCCACACAGGTAGGAAAGACTGAGCTAAAGCCTCAGAACTCACATGAAATTATTTGCATCCACCTGTAATCTCAGGGCTCCTACCGTTGGATGGGAAGAAGCCAGTTTGTCTGGCATATGGAGCACTGACCAAAAGAGTTCCTGCCTCAAACAAAGTGGAAAGTGAGGACCCACACCTGATATTGTCCTCTGACCACAAAAACAAACACACAAACAAATAAAAAAGAAACTTTGATTTTTTTTCCCCCAGGCTGGTGATTTTCAAGCTACTACCATATGGGTCACAAAGAGGTGAACTTGAAACTACTGAGTCTTAGAGAACCTTAAGAAACCAGGACTCCTCTAGCCCCCGTCCATACTCCATCCTCCACAAGAACAATGCTGATACATATCTGCTTTCTATTTGTAGAATCTAAATAGGTTTCATCTTTTAAAATAAAATTTCTTACTGCTAAGGGCTGGAGAGATGGCTCAGTGGTTAAAAGCACTGGCTGCTCTTCCAGAGAACCCAGGTTTGGTTCCCAGAACTATATGGTGGCTAACAAGCATCCGTAATTCCAGTTCCAGGGGATCTGATGCCCTCTTCTGGCCTCCGAGAGCACTGCACCATGGCACAAGCATACTTACACACATGAACTCTTACATACATTTACACACAGAGAAACAGTACAGTCCCCCTCCACAGATTTTTAAAAATGAAATTGTTTGAGCCTTGGTTTCCTGAAAAGGCAGTCAGACTATATATTTTATTATGTAATTCCTTTTAAACCAGTTTATATATTATTATAATTTATGTGTATGAGTGCATGTGTATAAGTGAACCTGCATCATACAGTCCCTCTGAGGTCAGAAGACAGCATTGGATCCCATGTAACTGGAGCTACAGATGGTTGTTAGCTGCCATGTGGGTTCTGGGAACTGAAACCAAATCCTCTGCAAGAGCAGCAGCGCTCTTAACCAGGGAACCATCTCTGCAGGTCCTCTTCTGCATTTTCGAGAGTATATGAATCGACCTGTAAAATCATTGAACAATTTTTATAGCCTATTAACTTGAGCTACATGATGACAAGTTTATTAAAAATGCCATCTGAACTAAATATGTGTGAGGGACTGAGGAGGTGAGCCCTGACTCAGTGTCACATCAACCTTTGCATCTCATCTGAGCATCTGTTTCCCATCCCTTACAGATTTCCTCTCCTTGAATCCTGTTTTAGTGTGATATTCCCAGATCAAACATAGGAACAACACAGTAACACACAGTCACCCTGACCAGTCATGCCCTGTGGGTGTGCTGTGGGACACACTACCCATTGTGTCACCAACATAGTTACAGAAGAGCCCATACAGAAATAGAACATCAAGCAAAGTAATTGGAAAACCGAATTTTTCTTGAAAAACTCCAATCATTTTTGTCACAGACGATAAAAATTGATGTCTCCATTTTTTTATTGGCCATGGAGAAGCATTTAAAAGTACAAATTTAAGGTTTACTTAAGGCAATTTTGTATATATTGCCTTTGAGCTCTAAATATTTATATTTCCCTTAGACCATCCTTTAGCACAGAGTGCTGCATTTCACTATTATTTATTTGTCTCTAGATGTCTTATTTTAGTTTACATCACATTACTGTTTTAGTATATACCATTGCAGTAAGTTGCCAGCAGTCCTTTGGGAAAGAATGTGAAATGTGAGATTCAAGACAGAAAAAGCTTTGGAATGATGATAAAACAGGTTTGTTAAACACAGATTGCTGTTAGAAATACTCTAGAATTCCATAAAAATGCCAACCCAACCTATTCTGCTTTCATGAAGCATCTACCAGCCCTCACTACAACCTTATCATAGGCCCAGTCTTAGGATATCAAGCCCCTCAACAGCACTGCCAAAACTGACTGACTGCTGACTCGATGGTAAGCAAGATAGTGGCCGAGGAGATGGCTCAGACAGTAAAATGCTTGCCATGCAAACATGAAGACCGGAGTTCAGACCCCTAGCTCCAATACACACAGCCAGGCACAGCACTGTACACTTCTAAGCTGGGATCCACGAACTGGGGAGGTTGGGAGAGTAGAGACAGGAGGATCTTGGGGGAGGGGAGGGAAGCCCTGCTGCCCATCCAGCCCAGTTAACAAGTTTGGTGAGAGAAATTGTCTTGAAATAAGGCGAAAAGCAATAGAGGAAGACACCTGACATTGATCTTTGGCCTCCACATGCACAAGAATTCATGTGCACATATGCACACACACACACATGATCACACATACACATATATACATATACACAGACACAAAATATTAAGTAGGATGAGACGTTCCAGAGTCTCAGAGGCTTAGTGGCTATGTATAGATGAAACAAATGTCAAATTTGCGATTAACAGGAAGCACATCGGAGCTATGTTCATGATACTGGTGAATTATGTGAGCTATGAAATCAGGTGACCAGGGTGCCAATCAACTCTATGACAAATACACTTCAGGACGTGCACCAATTACTAGCCCTTACTCTACCTTACTTTTCTCATTTTTAAAACAGGAACAAAATTTTATCTCATAAGGGCATTTTAAATAGAAAATAAGACAATATGTAAAGGGTATAAGAATGCTTTACGTACAGAGTCATCATTCAATGTATGTGTAATGTTATCACTATCACGAAATGATCATAATGTGTAGCCCAGTCCCAAATTCAAAACAATGTATACATGCCATAATTCTGGATAGGAAAGAGAAAACTTTGTTGAGAATACTAAACCAGATATAAGCTTAAATTATTCATTGCACTGATACAACACAAAGTTCTACTTTGGAAACAAAAGAAGTCACCTGATAATTTTCTAGACATCTTCACTGACTGACAGATTTTATGCAGTGGTTTGCTATGTGGTTACTAGGTGCCACACATATGAGTCTAGGTGCTGTGAGCTTTAGTTCATGAGATTTCTAGGCATCTGAAGAAATGTCTCTCACGGAATCTGAGTCTCTCATTCTTCTGATTCAGCTAGACTGGCTTGCTAGCAAGTCCCATAGATCCTTCTGTCTCAGCCTCCTCAGCACTGGAATTATAGGTGTGCATTGTTGCACACAGCCTTTTATGTAGGTGTCAGGGATCAAACTCAGGTCCTTGTACTTGAATGGCAAACATCTTCCTAGACCTTTATTAGGTATTTATAAAGGCACATCTGTAAGGTTTGAAACATCAGATTAGATAATGCAATTTTAGGCTTCAGTTCCTAAATACAGGAGATATAGGCATAGGGTTCCTAGAAGCATTACTAAGAGGATTAAATCACAGTGTTAACAAAGAATGCCCACGGCTGTTTTTACTGAGATGTTTCTTATCAAATTAAAATTCTATAATGCAGATGTAGCCAGCTATTTAAATCTCAAATATACTAATAAGAAACCAAGCTATAATAAGAAAGCAAGGTATAAACCAATCTATAACATCATTACATTTTTGAACTCTGTATGGACTAAAAGTCAAGCACAGAAGTAAAAAATCCTTGCTACAAATCTACTCTCGAAAGTATAGAATAAGAAAATATGAAATGAAAAATGTTGTCTGAGACCACGTAGCAAACCACCATCTCTGTACTATGCTCTGCCAAAAATTCATGATGGGAAGTAGACAGAAAAGTGGCCGCGTGGCCTAAAGTCAAAGAAACATAAAGTGTTCCTTTGAGACATTTCTGGGGTGTTCAGGGGATGGAATCCCAAAGCATCATATCTATTCTTGAAATCCGTATAAAACTTTGGAACGATGTTGGCTTTATAGTGATAAATAAGAAAACAAACAAAAATATTACATATGCATCACAATATTAACCGCGGTGGGAGAAAAGAGAGAGAAATACTTAAAGAAAATTCTGGTTATCACCAGTGTCTTTGTATGTTGAGGCCATGGAAGGTTTCTTCAGCTTTCCATTTTCAAGGCTGGCTTGGTCTGGTTAACTCTGTTTTCCCCGCTTCTGATCACAGACCTGCCTCCCTGACTCCGAGGAGGGCTTTGACACAGGCTGAGCCCCTCAGTGTCCCATCTTATGTTAGCAACAATCACTGCACCAGAAATAAACACTACATGTCAAGGCTGTCCAAGTCCTTCTCAACATTTTTCTGAGCAGTTATGGCAGTAAATATGTAATCCTAAATCTGATCTAGGGACAGAAAGTCTGAAAGAAATGCACCAAAATGTAAAGAGAAGAGGAGAGGGGACAGAGGCATGACTAAATGATGCTTGAAACAAGATTCTGATTTCTAAATCTAGCCCCTGAAGCCAGCTCAGTTCCTGTCCTATCAGCAGGTATTGTAATGAGTTTGCACAGGGTCAAGGGAAAAAGATACACCAGAGATAATACTTCCCTTCAGAAATTTTATCTCTGTGTATATGATCTATGTCACAGAGCTGGAGAGATGACTTGGCAGTTACGAATACTGGCTGCTCTTGCAGAGGACCTGGGTTCGATTCCCAGTACCCACATTGCACCAAACAACCATCTGTAACTCCAGTTCCAGGGAATGGAATGCCTTCTAACCTCTGAGGTCATTGGGCAACATGGGTGCACTTACATACAGGCAGGGAATGCACTCATACACAAAAAATATGATTAACAAAAATGATATGTCCTACACAGCAAAAAAGTGCACACAAGAAAAAGATCCGTGCCACAAAAGTAAAAAACAATGATAAATATTTAAGGAAGTTCAGAAAATTATTCTAGAGTTTGGAAAAAGGTAGTGCTACAAATGATATTTAGCTGAAATGAAGGAAGAGGTTAGACATGGAGTAGGAATGATCACAGTGTTGGAGAAACAGGAGAAAAAGTAGAGGAGAGAAAATGTTGAGAGACTGTACTAGCTCAGTTACAGAGCAGGACACAGTGCAGAGAGAAACCCTGGGAAACAAAGCTGGATTAATTTGACTGGGGCCAGATGAGACAAAGCCTTTCATTAATTTATATCTGACTTGCTGAAATTATGATTATACAGTAGAGTGGAAAGAGATCCCTACTCCATTTTTCCAAAGTTCCATAAATGTTGTATCCTTTAATAACAAGTTGAATTATAATGTAATTAAGTTTAACAAATTAGCCAGATTAATAGACAATGTTCTGATTTTTATGACTTCATTCTCTAATCCATGACATGAGATACAGCTGAGTTTGAGTTTTATCTAGCTATTTGCCACACCAAACATTAAATAGTCCAGTTTTGCTAGTGCCTTCCCATTTACAATTTCCTAATCCCCCAAATTTTATATATTTACATTTCATTTTGGTACAAATAACAAGTATGTTAATCTCCCCAAGGTTTTGGTTCTGCATACAATACTCACATAAAATCTACCTTGGTTTCTTTATTTTCATCTATGTTCTATATGCTTTATTTAGAAAATATAGATTAACTTTCAAAACGGGGAAATAGTAGCCAACTTTAGGAAGAGTGAAATATCCTCTTATCATTTTGTATACAACACTCAAAATAATTACATTTTACCCAGATCACATGGTTAGACTTTTATGCAAAAAAAGCTATAATAATAGGTGCTACCTCCAATAATGGAAAATACATCATATCTCCATGGGTGCGGGTGAGGAGGATGTTCAGATGAGGCGATAAAATTTGTACTTACAAAACATTCAAATGAAAAAGAAGGCAGGGGCAAGTGATTTAGAACCAAGATAAATAGGTCTTCTTATGCACCATAGGCTGGCCCAGTACTTACTATGTAGCCCAGGCTATCGCTAAACTCATAGCAATTCTCTTGTCCCAGCTACTCACGTACTGGGATTGCAGGCATGTCACATCATAACTGAGATTTGTTGCTATGTTATAGCTGCCGTTTTATCTGAGATGAGATTTCATGCAACACAGGCTGATTTTGGACTCGCTATGTAGTGGAGGTTGGCCTTCAACTCCTGAACCTCCTGCCTCTGTCTCACCAGCGATTGGATTTAGGTGTGTCATAATGTCAATGAAAGCAATTATTTCCCTCTTGGAAAGAGTTGGTAGCATAAAATGAGGCATATCTCAATATTGCCACCAGAGGGCGTGCAAGTGTAGGCTTTCACACAACATCTGGCGTATTCCTGTGCCAGGAAGCAGAATTCTTTTGCAAATTCCTTTGCTTGCTTGTCCATTTCTATCAAAATACTTCAGTCTTGCAGAAATAATTTAACTGATGCCAGAGTCTATTTAACACGCCCCAGGGTGGATCAGTACTGACACGTCCCCTTTCGTCTTGGAATCAAACACTCAGTCCTTATTAGCCCGTTTGCTTAGAAGACAAATTTCAAATAGGCTTCAAGTAAGATGGATTGCGGGCTCAGCCTCACCTTCATCCTGCATATTTAAGAATAGTTTATGCGGAAAACAGAAGGAAGAAGATGGAGCAGCAGACTAAGATGGGACATTCTTAGCTTAGACTGCATCGTCAATGAGGACCAGGGAGTGACCAGAGATGAGGAGGCCCCGTGGGACAGCCACGCCAGAGGCATGTTCGCCACCATCTTGCCCGCCTTAGGCCTGGATCAGAAGCAAAGAGAAAAAGACTAGGCAGAGAGTTCAGTCTGTCAAGTGCTTTCCTAACAAGCATAGGATCCCAGAATTCACATTATAAAAATGCTAGCGTGGCACTGTGACCTTGTAATCTCAGCACTGAGGTGGAGACAGGCCACCGCTGGGGCTCGCTGGCCAACTCCCTTAGCTGACTTCTGAAGTTCCGGGTCAGTGAGAGACCCTGTTTCAAAATAAAGGCAAATAACAGAAACTGAGGAATGGCACCCAAGGTTGTCTTCTGGCCTACGAACTCTCAAACACACACATGTTTATGTGTTCCCACCATAGACATGCACTTCTGCATGTGCATGCAGGTGTGTGTACACACACACACACACACACACACACACACACACACACACACACACACAAAACAGAAAGGGAAAATAAGGAGGAATTCATCTGTAATCAGTACCAGCTCAGAGCCTGACTAGGGCCAGGGAGTGGATCTCTGATGTTTTTACCATTACATGGAACAGTAACAGCACAACGAGCTGCTATTAAAAACCCCAAGCACAATCATTCCATTAAGTCTCAGAATGATCTTCCCCCAGCCCCAGATCACATAGTTCAATTTTATTTCATAAGCTTTCATTTTATTAGGCTCTGGGGAAGGAAATGGAAAACCCACAGATTCTCCTTTGAAAATACCAACTATATAATTTAGCTGATAAAATCTATACAAATTTTAAAGTATATAAATATAAACACAAAAATGTATGAGTTAGGGCCATTATATGTGGTACCAAAAAGAGGATTTTCATGATGAAGGAAATCTCCAGAATGGCTCCCTAGAGATGAACACAAAGGAAAATGGTCCGTGAAATATCTAGAAAACTAGGTTCAGTTCTTCTCCCTGAACCGGCACCAGAGTTTGAGAACAGGCTTGCAGTGATGGAGAAACTGTTTTCAGAAGTATCACTACTGGGGGAGTGGAACCCACAGTGGACCCCTAGAGCTCACTAGCCAGCCAGCCTAGCCGAATTGATGAGATCTAGGTTCAGTGAGAGATCCTGTCTCAAGGAGGGAAGCAGCTGAGAAAGTTACTTTACCACAGCCTCTAGACTCAACCTGCATATGCACACATGTGCATGTGCATCTGCACACACATCTGTGCACCCATGAACACATATGTGGACCATACAAACATACACACACCTAAAAATATCTCTAGTAGGGAGAAAACCTTTAAGCCATCCCCTTGGGGTTATGTTTTGGAGATGATGGAGAGAGAAGACGGAACATTCATTCTAAGATACAATGTAAGTACTTAGGAGTACAGGGTTTTAGATCTGACCGCACTGGAAAGCCACACTCAGTCCAGTGTCTCAGTGATCTTGGGCAAGATTTCCTAGACTTGTGGATCTAGAGAAGGGTTTATTAGACCTAGAAGGCAGAACGATCATGAGAAGGAGATAACATATGAAGGGTGTCTGGCAAGAGGAGGCACTCAACAATTAATACAATTTAGTTAATCCATCTTGATGATGCTAACAGTAGGTATCTGTCCATTCCTCAGACTTTCTCTTGTTCTCAGACCAATCAATATAGAGGAAAATTCTTAGGTCTCAGGAAGATTTCATTTAAAGTAAAAGGTATTCATAAAGTATAGAAAGAGAAAACTCCAATTTATATTTCAAAGTGTATGAAGTTTTATGTTATTACATGTGTCTGTCTGTGGCCTAGACTTTATGGGCAGCATGCAGAAAAAGAAAGAGAACAAGATGTTTTTTTTCTCAAAGTGGTACTTGAAGTTGGTGCTTTGAGGTCACAACACTGCTCCAAATATTTAGTAAAGGTAGTCACTTAAACAAAGAAAAACATGTGGCTAGAGAGATGGCTCAGCAGTTAAGAGCACATATGGCTTTTGCAGAGGACTCTAGTTCAGTTCCCAGCACCAATGCCTAGATCTTCACACCTACCTGTAACTCCTGTTACAGGGACTGTGATACCCTCTTCTGGATTTTGTGGGCACCACACTTTTTAAAGAATATTTTATTATTTTCATGTATGTTATGAGCGTGTAACCTGTCTGTATGTCAGTGCATGCTGTCCTGTCATGCCTGCAGAGGTGAGAAGAGGATGCCAGATTCTCCTGAAACTAGTGTTATGGATGGTTGCTAGCCACCATGTGAGTGCTGGGAATTGAACCTCTGTCCTCTGCAAGAGCAGCCAGTGCTCTTGATCACTGAGCCATCTCTTCAGTCCCGGCACTGCACTCGTACGCATATACCCACATACTAAACATACATACATACACTTCAGAATAAAAATAAATCTTAAGAATATGTTTCATAAAACTGGAGGTACATTCTGCATTGTGTGCAAGATAAACCTCTTCATGGAAGAGAAACATGGCAGACATGGAAAGAAGAGGGTCAGACAGAGGCCAGGTATGCACTGGACTCGGAAACAGGCTAAGACTTGAGGCTAAATCCCATAGGCTCCATGAGCAGAGATTTCAGTCCTGTGAACTGATCCACAGGTTACACAGCCTCTCTTTGTCTCAGTTTCCTCATCTCCAGGAACATTAAGACAATGACTCATTCCTTGGGCTGGAGTACCACAAAACAGTGTTAAGGCTAAGCTGTACCTCAGCAGCAGGGCGATTGCCTAGAGTGCAGAGGGCCCAGGGTTCATGCCTGCCCTGCCCAAGAGATGATGCTGAACATGTGTGAAGCTGATCTAGTGGCTGAGGCACACATTATGTATGTGGTATATGCATGTGTATCTATGATATATATATATATATATATGTGTGGTATATATGTGTGTGTGGTGTATATGCATGTGCACGTGTATAGGTGCCTGTGTGTGCATGTGTGTGGAGGTCAGAGTCTGACATCACGTTATCTTCTTTAATTGTTCTCTACCTTCTGTTTTGAGATGGGGTCTCTCATTCAACTTGGAGTTCATAGAGTCCACAAGACTGGCTGGCCAAGGAGCTTTGGTGATCTGCCTGAGTTGGCCCTACCAGTTCTGGAGTTAAAGACTTGAGCTACTGCACGCATCTTTCTATATCAGTGATGGAGACCCTAATTCAGTTCCTCATGATTGCCTTTACCAGGTACTTTACCAGCTTATCAAGAGATCTTCCCAGCCCCGCATGTAGCTGCTTCTTAAAGGGAAGAAGGTAAAGAACCAGCTGGGTTGGAGGAATTCATAATGAAACCAAAATATGACAGCAGTGGAAGCTGGAGCTCATGAAGGGGGGACGGGCAGGTCTGCACAGAAGTGTGCACAAAAGTGCCACCGTGTCTCATTCAATGGAATAGATCACATTTTAAAAATGAAAAAGAACACTAAATTTGTGCAAGTTCTAAATATAGAAAATAATCTGTGGTATTTTCATTTCAAAATAAATCTTGAAGAATCAGTAGGCAATTAAAACGTATTTTTGAAATTTTTAGGTTCAGGGCCTAGAGACATGTTTCAGCAGTTAAGAGCACCAGCTGCTCTTGCAGAGGACCAGGATTTCCAGCACCCACATGGCAGCTACCAACGGTTTGTAACTCCAGTTCCAGAGGATCCAACCCCCTCTTCTGACCCACAGACATTGCATGACACAGGTCTACCTACCAACATGCAAGCAATACACTCATACACATAAAATAAAAGTAATAATAAATAATTTTTAAATCTAGGTTCATAAATAATAGTGGAATGCATTTATACGGTACCATGTTAGCTTAAGTTCCTTTTTTCCCATAAATATAAACATGTTGCACCAATTCTGTAAACAGTGTAATAGCACCTTAAAATCACAGGTATCTGCATAGGAAAATAACCTTCCAGTAGCCCAGAGCTTAGAGACTCAGTGCTCAACAGGAAGATGGTGACATAGGCCAGTGACACACCCGTCTCCTTGTAGATCAAGTAAGCAAAATAAACCACTTACCGAACTGCCACCCTGCAGCCTCCAGATGTCAGGCGTGCGCATAATCAGTGCAGCATCAAGATGTGGAATATTCCTAGGGAATCATTCTACAGTACAAACAGGAATCAAGTCTCATGCTTGGGATTAGGGAAAGTGGAACCCCAGTTCCCAACCACAGGTGAGGAACTCTATTCTATGTCTTCATTTCTGAGGGCAGTGCAAGGCATGTGTGTGTGTGTGTGTGTGTGTGTGTGTGTGTGTGTGTGTGTAAAATTCTCCTTTGTTTTCTGCTTCTGTACTCTCTCTTTCTCTCTTCCTTTTCTTGCTATTCCTTTCATCCTGGTTTCCCCAAACAGGCAATTAGAGAGGTCACTGCTTGTTAGGCCTGGGTCTCTAGCTCCACAATGTCTTCACAGAATAAAGAGACCACGGCTTTTCTCTACCTCACAAATGAGAAACCACGCTCACAGGTAGGACAAAGCTGGGACTCTGCTTGGCCAGGATTCTTCAGGGTCCCCACTGAAACATTCAGGAGTACAAGAGCCTGAGACTACCATGACCCTAATCCATTGTTTTCTTTAATTAAAAAAATATTTTGTTTATTTTCTGGAGCTGGAGAAATAACTCAGTGGTCAAGAACACTGGATGCTCTTGCAGAAGAACCAAGTTCGAATTCTAGCACCCACATGGTGGCTAACAACCATCCATAACTTCAGTTCCAGGGGATCCAAAAATCCTCTTCTGTCCTTTGTGGGCCTTGCACGACACAGGTGAACTTACACACACACACATATGCTGGCATAACACTCATACACATAAAATAAGAATAAAAATATTTTATTTATTTTTTGTGTTATGTGTATGAATGTAATGCCTGCATGTGGGTAGGCACACTCATGCCATACAATGTCCGGGGTCAGAAGAGGGCATTGGATCCCCTGGAACTACAGTTATGGATGGTAGTTAGCCACCATGTGGGTGCTGGGAATTGAACCCAGGTCCTCTGCAAGAGCAGTCCGTGCTCTTAACCACTGAGCCATCTCTGCAGCCCAGCCTTATTCTATTTATAAATGTCATTTCTAAATACTGCTATGATAACCCATCACTCTTCTCAGTTTGAGGACTGAGAAGATCTACATGACATCAAGATATTCCTCACTAAAGTCTCTGATGAATAAACAAGTATAAACATTTAAGTCTCTCATATAATTACCCACTATTCTGATTGTTTCCAAGTGGGACAATCTGCTTGCAAAAATCAGCAGACAAAGTGAATGTTTTGTTAGGAAGATACTAAAGATAGATTGTGAAAAGAATAAGAAACTATAACTCTATCACCGACATTTCCCTGTACCATGCTGGTTTCATTAAGAAACTGTGTTAAGCTACGCTTGGTGGCACATGCCTTTGATCCTCCTATTTAGGAGGCAGAAGAAGGTGAATCTTTGTGAGATCAAGGTCAGCCTAGTCTGCACAGTGAATTTCAGGTCAGCTGGGGGTACATGAAGCCCTGTCTCAAAAAAAAGTTATAATAAATTGTGTGTTTATTGCAGCTATCAATACCAGATTTATTACAAAGAAGAGAGGAAGGGAGCCAGGGAAGAAATGGATGTTCATTCTCTGTACTTTCCCGTCTTAATGAGACCTGGGTTTTACATGACTCTCTAGGTCACAGTGGTAACATATGCAACGGTAAAATATGTCCTTTGACAATGGCAACTGACAAAGTCACATGATTTGAGACAAATGCCAAGATGGAGAGGCTGGTACAGATGGACTATAAGTTCAAGGGTAGCCTAGACTATAGAGAGTGACTCTGTATAGATATATAAATGATGATAGATTGATGATGATGATGATGATAGATAGGTTGATAGATAGAAAATAGATAGAGATATATAAATGAATATCAGCATTTTCAATAAATTAACTGTGCAGAAACTGTTTAATACTTTATTTTTATTACTTTTATTTTATGTGTACGAGTGTATTGCCTGCATGCATGTAGGTGTAGCTGTGTCCTGCAATGCCAGCAGTGGTCAGAAGAGAGTGTTGGATTCCCCTGAAACTGGAGTCTCGGACAGTTGTCAGTCATCATGTGAATGATAGGAATTGAACCCAGGTCTTCTGCAAGGGCAGACAGTGCTCTTAATCACCGAGCCATCTCTCCAGCACACAGAAACTATTTTTAAAACACTAAGATAAAGCCATGAACTATGTGGTGTTCAACAAAAGTCAAGGATGCTATTGGTGAAGAAAGAAAATCAAACAAGAAATTTCTATATGTGAAATGACCCTGGATTGATTAAATCTTCTTTTGTTCACCTCATCTCAACAAGAAATCACTGATAGATGCCAGAAGAAAGCCCCCAACATGCATTGTTTGTGATGACTGTACAATGCTGGAGGTTGGAGGTTGGGTGTGGCTGGGACAGGAGAGTGCCTTGGAAGTGTGAAAAGTGTTATGACCAAAGCTCATCATGATTCTGCTGTCACCTGTATTCTCCCACCCTATAAACAACTGGGTATTTCTTCCAACATTTCCCAGAGCAGCCTTTCTCACAATAGAAGTATTCTCCATGGACTGGTTCCCATAGTTAACTTTCTTAGATATTCTCAGATTTCTCTCTCAAAAAACCAGAAAGGTCCAAAAAGGATATTGCTCTGGAATGACTCTCACATGGGTTTTTTGTTCAAATCTAAACTATATTTAACACTGTTATCATGCTACCTTAACAGAAATACATACCACTTGTACAAATTCAAATATTTGAGGCCCTATGTACAAGAAAAGGTTCTAGAAATATTCTTGTTTCTAGTGACTGTCCATCACAATTCTAAGTGACCCATACTTGCATAAAAAATGTTGTAATTTATACAAATGAATCAAAAAGTTAGCAAACTCAAAGACCACACGGCAAACATTTCCAACTTATGGCCAAGTGCTCTCTGTCACAACTGTATAATTTGGCCATTGTAATGTCAACAGAGCCAAAGATAGAGTATAAGTGAGTGTGACTGTGTACAGATAAAAATATATTTATAAAGTCAGACCAGCATAATGGGTTTGGTCCATGAGCCATAGTTTGATGACCTGTGCCCAGAATCATTAACAGTTATCCATTAATTAAAGTCCTTGTCACCAGTCCTGCCCAATTTGCCTTTTGCACTGTGCCTAATCACTTCCCATGGTCTCCAGGCACCTCCGAACTATGCTATGCTCATAAATGCTCGTTATACTGTTGTGGGTTCATGGCTCTCACTCTGCTGAGAATGTCTTTCTTCTTTTGAGCAAAATCCACTCAATTTGTCATATTTTTTTGGTTGACTTCTATAGATTTTACATCTGAAACTAGGATCTCTATTCTCTTTTCTACTAATATTTAATTTGGGCTTCTGAAAAATGATCCAATTGTATACACACATGCACACACACAGAGGCATACACACACAAACACACAAGGTCTTTTCACTCAGTTCTAAACCATTCTTTGGAAGCAACTGATCATATCATATATCCACCTTTTAATTTCATAACACTTCATATAAATATTTGGGCCATAGAGCTGAATATAGTAGAACATGTAAGTTAATGACTTTACAGGAATTAGTGAAATTATAAACTGTTGTAATAGCTAAGCAACATATTTAGTTAACCTACTACTATTATCATCACTATTATTGACATGTTTTTTTTTTCTGAGTAAAAGAGTAAAGCTTCTTGCACCAAAAAATATCTTGCAATCTTGAGTGAACACCCAGTGCCCTGTTAAGAGGTCTTGTAGGGTTAGGGATATAACTCAATTAGTAGAGTGTTTTCCTAGCTTACACAAAGCTCTGAGCTCAGTCCTCAGCATCAGTCTCATAACAGCGTAGCAGCACATGCCTGCCATCCTAGACCTAGGAAGGTGGAGGATGGAGGATCAGAAGTTGGAGAACATTCTCATCAACATACCAAGTTCAAGGCTAGCTCGAGGACTAGTGATTCTGTCTCAAATATTTTTAAGTATAGTTTATATAATTTCATATTCATTACAAATGAAATTATCAGGAAATACGGCATATTCTAAAAGACTTCTCAAAGGGCAAGAGAAATATAGAGCAAGAATCACTTAAAAAACAGACTACATAAATAACACTTAAAGTGCTCAACAAAACACGTTCACACTCTCAAAACAGAAGAAATCAAACTTGTGCAAAATGATCCTGGAATGCTAGATTACATGTGATCCAGAAAACTTGAGGAGATGCAGGTAACCCCTCTGCAATTCCATTAGGAAGTGAAGAGGAGAGATGGGTTATTTTTGTTTGTTTGTTTTTTTCATTAAGGCCCATAGGGCCTTCCAGCCAATGAGCAAAATGATCAGTCTCTGGCCTTCATAGCTCAGTCCCGTGTCTTGTCGTTCCCCCTGCCCCCCGGCTGAACATTAGGAATCACAGCTACTTGATCTGTGAGCATTCACCTTTTTTGCTCAACAGAGGATGCAGCATGGATGCCTCCATCCCCATCATGAAGATACTCAGAGCTTAGTCAACAGAAAGAGAATAGGTTGAACTATGGATTGACTAATGATTGGTACCATAAAAGACAGAAAGGGAAGAATATTTTTAAAGCAACAGACCAATTCATCCACCTGCTCTTGCAAAGCTGAGGATCAATTATACCAACAAAAGAATTCAAGCTGAGAATTGCAGGGAGAAAGCCAGTGAATGAATGAGCTCATCCAGGGTGTAGAGGGGCTGAAACACACAGGCTGACCCAGGAGAGGGGAAAGATGACGCAAGTAGATAGGAAAGAAAAGGAAGGTGGGTGGCCAAGCAGGTGTCCACAATGCTGGACAAATAGAAGCAATCATGGGTAGGGACAAAATTATTTCCCTTCCAAAGAACATTTATGATGTTGAGCTGGTTGAGATGCTGGAATTAGCACTGGGAGAGGCCACCTGCCCCACTTCAGAGCACAGTCATCCTTCTGATTGCCAGAAACAAAGCAGCACCAGCAGGCAGCAACATTTCTCTTTGTTTTCATGTGGCTTCCTGAAGCCCAGCTGAATTCAAAAGCAGCTGTATGACTCCAAATTAGCAAACAGCACATACACACACACACACACACACACACACAGGGAGACACACACACACACACACACAAAGAGAGAGAGAGAGAAAGAGAGAGAGAGAGAGAGAAACATTGCTAGTTTAGGTAGACTAGTTATGTTGGCTCCAGCCACAGCATATAAGTAATTCTTAGTATTGATGGATTTTTAATGAAAAAAGATAAAAAATTGATTTAAAGCTGTGGAGTTCTATTAGCTTAGTTTTTCAGTTGAAACACACTCATTTAACACAGGGGCTAAGGAGACGGCTCAGTGAGTAACAGTGCTTTCACAAGCTTGAGGACCTGAGTTCAAATTCCCAGCACATATATAAAGTCAAGCATGGCCACATACTTTCCAACAATCCTAGTCCTACAGAGGACAGAGACAGGAGGATCGCTGCAGCTTGCTGGCTGCCAGCATAGGTCCAGGTTCAGTGAGAGATCCTTTCTCAAAGGAATAAGGCAGAGTGATAGATCCAGTGTCTTTCTCTGAACTAAGGACAGATGCAACCTGGCACACACATGTGAGTACACCACACACACACACACACACACACACACACATATGTCACATAAATCTTCACATATACACACATAAAATAAATATATTCATTGACTAAAATATAATTATTGTGAAGGGGTTTTGATCAAGCTTCTGCCTCATTCGGATACCTTCAATAGTTCCATTTTCTGCTTGCAGAGAACCATCTAAATCACAAACTGTTATTTAGTTCACTCTACTGTCTGACCTCAATCTAGCCTTTTTAGCCAAAGGCTGCCTTTACTACAGCCCAAACATAACTTGGCTTCTCTTTTCTTTATGCTTTTTAAGTTCTCTTTCTATCTCATTTCTGTTCACAAAAATCTACCTGTCCTCCAAGTTCCTGTTGAAATAACACTTCCCATCTTCAAGACTTCTAAAATGGTCCCAGTTGAAAGCAATCTCAGTTCACCTTTAGCAGATAAGGTTTCCTGCAGCCCAGTGGTTCTGATAACTTTAAAGTGCTCCAGAACCCCTTAAGGAAGTATTGAAACAATCAGCTGGATGAATAGATTAAGAGTAAATCACTTGCTTAGCGTGTGTGAGGCCTTGGGTTCAATCCCAGGAACCGAACAAACAAAATTCCATAAATCAATGAACCCCAATATCCAGTGTTTCTGATGCGGTATAAGAACCTGCATTTCTAACAGTGTCCAAATAATACCATTACTGTGCTTTGTGAACCAATACCAAAATATGGGACTATCTCCTGCTCCTTTATATCTTGTGTCCTTCTTTCTACTTCCAAGTCTTTACCACAAGTGTATATTTGGCAATACAATACAATACAATATAAATATTTGTCCAATTTGATGTACATATATATTATCACCTAATGTGTTTATACGTATGCATTCATATTCATTTACAAATATTTATTGCAGACATATACATTTGAAATGTGTATCTATATGCTAACAATATTTAAAGTACAAACAGGTTTCTTAATCATCTCATATTTGGCAAGCTAGAGGGAAATATGAATATGTTAGGTTCCGTTTTGCAAATGTGTTCTGCAGGAGAACACCATTAAAATTCAATAGGAATCTCTGAAGAGTGTCCATCTGTGCTCATTTGTGGTAAGCGTAATGAAGTCTCATCTTGCCTGAACATTCAGCTAACCCATGCTACACATTCCCTTTGCTTCAATGTGAGGAAACATGGGATTTTCATTTCCCATCCTGTGGGTTTACGGTCAGCTCCCTGACACTGAAGCTATTACTTGTGTTCCAGATGCATGGTAACACTTTAGCAGACCACTCTAGCTCCCCGTTGCAGATAGCAAGACTCCTTCTGGAGTTAAAATCCTGGCTCTGTCATACCTTCAGGATGATCTTGGACATACTGACTAACCTAATCCTCAGTTCCTCAGTAGTGAAATATGAACAAGAATCATAAGCCCGCCTGCTGGAGACTGAGGGAGTAAATCCACAGAAAATGCTTACCTGGTGCATCTCCAAGTTGCCACTGTTGCTGTTAAATCAATATTAGACAAATATGGCAATCCCCCAGGAGCTAGAACACTTATTTTATTCAATTACTACATGGAATCACCATTAAGTAAATGTTAGTATTTCAAACTTATATGGTACTTAAAAATGATCTATGCTCCCCATTAATATTGGCACATCAGTCTCATCCTTTCTTGAAAAGCAAATAGGATGAGGACAGCATTTTGATCAGGGTTTACAGTGATATCTCAGTGGCTGTGATTATGAATCAAGCATCCCATTCCAATTCTACAGCCAACACCAAAAACAACAGTCAATTTAGGCCAAATACTTTGAACTATGAAACAAAATTTATAGGTGCCTGACGATAATTTTGTTTATAACAGGTGAAACAGCATTCGCTTCCTCTAAATCCCCTGATCTACCCTATTTAATATTATCAATACAATCCATAAGATGAGCCCTTTCTTTCTATAGTTTCAGTACTCTTGACTTGTGTTTATACCGGAGCCATGTCAACTTTATCAGCTTAAACTGTCTAGTAACATAGGAAGGCTCTAAGAACATGCAGCCCTGTTTCTATTGGTGACTTTAATTATGTTGCAGCTCTAGATTGGCTAGAAGACATACGCTATTTTTTAAATTCATTAATCCATGAGAAATTGGCATTTACATTTCAAAGTGGCATTTGAAAACTGTCATAGTATATTGGAAAGAAACTAAAAATATAGGAGATATCTTATGTTTAGAATGTCTGAGATTATGTTTATGTTTATAAATTTTATATATAAATGTTTATATGTAAATGTTTATATATATGTATATAACATGTACAACAGACATGATAGCTTCATAACTCAACACTTCTGGATTGATTATATCACAGAGATCATACTTCTGAAAAGAAGGGAATTGTCATACACCATGGAACTGTATTCTTTTTTCTATTATTTCTTGGGATTTCCATAATAATTTGCCACCAACTTGATGGCTTAAATAAACAAAATGCATGTTCTCATTATCCTGAAGTCCAGGGATCTGAAATCAAGGTATTAGCAGGTTCATAGTCCTTCTGAAGTGGACATTCAAATCCTTGCCTCTTTCTCCGCCGGTTGGCATTGCGTGGGTTGTATCACTTCAAGTCCCTGCCTTCAGTTTCACATGGCCCTCCCCGTTTGTCTCTGACTTTTCTTTCCTCTTCTGTTTCTCATAAAGCTACTTGCACTGTGCTTAGGGCCTAACTGGATATCCAGACGATAACATCACAATATTACAGCTTATGTGTAAAAGACTCTTTATTCAAATAAGGTCATGATCAAGACCTAATAGCTCGTGACCAATGAGCAGAGCATCTACTCTTGCAACTTTGTGGATAATGTGATATATATCTTCAACCCTCAGGACTTGTATTCAGGATGAAATTTGCTTAACTACTATCCTGTAAAACTCCTTGAGGCCAGTGTTGCTCTAGTTTGGTGATTCCCTCAGGTCTTTAGAGTACCACCTGATATCACTCAAAATCTGTGTATTGTATGCATGAATGTACATATCTCTTAGAAAATCATAGCAGCTCTTGCACTGCAAAAACAAAATGCTATCCACAGAGCAAGGGGTACCCCATTCCAGTATCAGAAAGAGTGAGACACAGACCCTGTCAGAGATGCATTTGGTGAAGTATAGCAATCAAGTGCAGAGGAAATAAGGTCATGATCCCAAACTCAAATCGCAAGCCAAGCGTAGGAATTCTCTGAAAGCAAAGTGGTCCCAGCAACTCCAGGGCCATCTATAGAAATATATAGACTTCAGAATATATATTAGATAATAAAACCATAAAGAGCTTATAGAACATGAATGTTTAAAAAATATTTTATGTGTATGAGTGTTTTGCTTGCCTGTATGAATGTGCACTTCATGTGTGCCAGATGCCTTAAAAGACCAGAAAAAGCTCTGCAATCCCCTAAAACTGGTGTTAAAAATGGTCATGCCATACCTTACAGGTACTGGGACAAGAACTTGGGTCCTCTTCAGGAGCAGCAATTGCTCTTAACCATTGAACCAGCTCTCCAGCCCTGACATTAATCTTTAATATCCTTCACCTTTAAACAAGATGTTTGCTTGTCATATTAAATGTATAAATGAAACTGGTTAAGTAAAAATGGAATTCTAAAAATGAAAACTTAAACTAGTCTTGCTGATTTAGATAATAAAATTTGAAATTTTAATCACACTTTGCAATTTTCAAAGGTGTGACAGCACCTGACATAATCAATGAACTTTGGAACTACATTAGCTTCCCTGTGTTCCAGATTTAAAAATGAAAACAAAAATCGCCATGCTATGAAATTCAGTGACAGACCCAAGGTCATACAGGTACAAGCAAATACATGTATTGACTGTAATATCGCTTTTCTGGTGACAAATTTGGAGTGTTTAGAGACAGAGAATGTGTGTGCGCATGAACCCACAAGTGTATATGAATGTGCGTGCAATTCCTTTTCCATCTAAACTGTAAGTTCCCAAAAGGATGTGCCACCCATGTCGGCATTCTCTCTGGTACTTCCTTATGTCCCACTGCACCCTTACACCATTAGAGGGACTTTCTCCAAAGAGAAGCAACTGAGAGTACACGTGCATAAGCTTTATGGATTCCAAGAAAGAGTACTACAGAGAAAAACAGGACTCAGTTAGCAAGGAGGCAGGGAACAGGGAGAAACTCAAATTTCTCAGCAATTCCACATATCTTCAAAGAAGAGGAAAGTGTCACTTTTTCCAGAAATAGGAAAAACTTCTTTTGGAGGTTTGTTACTATAAATCATATAAAATCAGAATTCTTTGTAACAAGCTTCTTTCTCTCCCCAGATGGTACCTACTAACCAGCTACAAGTTTTGGAAGGGCAGGAACTATGTCTTACGTTAAAGTATTAACATCCCTTCTCATTCTGCTTCCAAAATTAATACTGGATTCTCAGAATTCAGTAATTTGCTGTCAACTTAGAACAGATTCATCTAATTCTTAGGGATCTCCAGAACATCTCCTTTGAGAGACACAGTCTCCTACACCTAGCACTTTGTGAATCATAATTCTTTTGCTCAACAATGTTCCCTAAGTTAGTCAAAGCCTAGAGACCTTCAATACAGAACATTGTGAACTGTAATGTAGCAGTTGGAAGTCAGATGAAAACGCTCATTGTGAAATGTCAGTGCATACCTGACTTCCAGAAGGTCCTTTTTAAAAGATTATTCAATATATGAATTGGGTTTACCACTCCTGAACATAAGGACATGGGAGCTGGATTGTATCCAGCTGATATCACAAGTAAGGAGGGCCAAGAGCTCATCTTGCCCAGGAAGCTGGACACAGTGAGAAGAGGAACAACCTCTATCTCCAGCTCTGCGGGTGCATTCTCTGAGACTCCAGTTAAATAGCTCCTGGTCACTCCAGTGAGAACCTGTTCCCAGTTACCCTGATGATTTGCAGACATGAAACAATCCTGCAATCTATACCCACAACACTTACTCCTCCAAAGAACTTGAAACAGCAAGAAGACTAAATATTCCTCCCTTCCTAGATGCCATTCCTTTCTTCTTTTCAGTATACCTAAGGACCGAAAGCCCACAATAAGTCTTACTTTAAAGGAAATGTTGACTCAGATTCTGAGTTTGGATTATATGTGGAAAAATTACTCATGGCAACAAACTTGCTCCTTTGTTAAGTTTTTGGAATTAGGAAGTTGACTTTTAATTAAATGTACACATTTTTGCATATTTGGGAAGAGCGATCACAGAATACAGTGAGTGGTCCTTAATTTTCTTGAGAGTCACAGAAGCAGAAAATTGGATATAAACTATGGACTTAATCTTCATGTGTGCAATGCTTAATGTTTTAGAGGTCCTTAGAATTCCTATATCATGTTCAATTTTCCTGAGGCAGTGGCTTCAGATTTTGTAACCCCAGGGAAAATGTCACAGGCACCCATATACCTGTGTTTCCGTTAAGTTTTATTACACATTTCTGAAATGTTATGCTACCATCTATATAAATGTCTTTTTCTGGAAAAAAATGGATAAAATAATTTTCTTTTCTTAATAAACCTCAACAAATAACCATCAACTTTGCGAGTTGATTGCATAAGTTTTTGAAATCTAGCAAATCTGCAATTGGATTCTGCCTCTTCCTAGGATGTCTGACTTTAGAGAAGTTACAAAATCCAACTAAACATAATTCTCCAGATCTCTAAATAACAAATAGGGATGATGTGAAGAGTAAAAGAAATAATATGTATGGCTTGATTGGTACAGTGTCAAGCACATAATTGCTAGTGCTGAATTAATGGGTGGCACATCATCTACACTATCATCAGAAAGAATATAGTTGGGATACAAGCAGGATTGGAGCAAATTAAGTCTATGAATGCATGCAGTGTTTCATAGGAAAACTGTTCAAAATTCTAGTAAAAACAAAATAGAGCCAGAAATGCCTTACCATTGGCAATGTTTAATTCATCATTGCAAAGAATTCAGTTTACAGAATAATTCACAGCAATGAGCCAGACATCTTTTCTCAAGAAGTAGTCTCAGCGGGGCTGGTGAGATGGCTCAGCAGTTAAGAGCACACTGGATGCTCTTGCAGAGAATCTGGGTTTGATTTCCAGCACCCACATGGCAGCTAATGGCCATCTGTAACTCCAGTTTCAGGTTATCTGACCCCCTCTTCTGACCCCTATGGGTACTGTATGACACAGGTGTACTTACATGCAGATAATATACTCATATATATAAAATAAAAATGATACATGAAATTATTTTAAAAAGAAATGGTGTTGCCTGTGCAGGATCCCCACTCTGGTCTGAAGACAGTATTCAAACCTGGGTCTCACTAGCACAGGTAGAACCCAAGGCAAAAGTGGAGATAAAAGGACAAATGCCAACTCCCGATGTAGGTTTATCTCTGGCTAACAGATAAACTCAACAGTTTACTTTAGTCCTTTTGAAAGCTGCTGAACGTTTCAATGAAATGAATAACTCTGAAATGTTTACTATTATTTTATAGTAACTCCTTTTTCTCTGTTCTTGCAATGCCTTTTCTCAAGCCTTAAATTATCATTGACTCTTCGGTTATTTGTCATAGTGTCTAGTTGAAAATAAACCCTCTGCAAGTATAGGAGATGAGAAAAAACAGATTTATGACAAAGAAGGAGAGGAAAGAGGGAGGAAGAAACTAAGAAGTTAAGGAGGCTCATCTGATCTCTCATGAATATTTACTAATTCATAATAAGTTCTGTATCAGAGACCAGAGGTGAAACTATGAATAAGATAAAGTTCTTATTCTAAATGAACACAGAAATTAGTGTTTTACCTTTCTTAATAGGAATTAGGAAAAAGAGAGGGAAGCAAGAATTCACTTATTCCATTAGCTTCATTAACAAAAGTATCAAAGAGTTCATTTACCCTCTGCCAGATATCTGTCCCTTTTCTGTAGGACTGAATTGTTACAACAAAGTATTATCAATATGAGACTATATTTCCCAGTTCCCCTTGGAATCAGGTAGGACCTTGTAATGAATTTATAGCTAATGAAATGTGGCCCAAAGTCATGTTTACCACATTTAGTAATGTCTGCCAGCTGGAGTTGGATGCCAAAGACCACCTTGGCAAGCCCTGTATTGAAGGGAAGGAAGCTTTTGTCATCATGAGTCCTGTTTGGGAAGCAAAACATCACATCCCTTTCTTAGCTTCTGTTTTACCTTTATGTGAACAAAACTAATAACAAAACTAAGATGAAACCCTTCTTGGATTAGTTTTTTGAGATTTGGAGATGTTTTTGTTTAGGTGGTAATTATGCTTGCTAATAGTAAGAAATCAACATTCAATTATCAGATTATCCTGAGAGCATCTTATGGGCAGTAGTAATAGACCAAATCTACTTTTAAAGCTCTAGTTAGTCTTTGTTTTCTAAGTGGAATATGAAAAGACAGCCTAGCAAAGTATGTTACCACATGATGATTTGATGCCCTTTTATGCTATTAATGATACCACAGAAACTGAAGACACATTGGCAGACTGTTTCTACAACTACATAAAACTCAGTTAAAACAATTATCTTAATGGGAGACCAGAGCAATCATTATGTATTAAATACAGTTTGCTTGGTGGGTAAAATCATTTCAAAACTCCTTTAATTTAGTCTCCTTTGTAGATTCTAATCTCAGATTCTCAAATTGGCACTCCTTTTACATAACATGAAACTCTCTCCCTTACTTTTTCATGTTCATGTGTTTTCTTCTTTATCATTTCTTCTAAGACTAACAGCCACAGGCCAGTTAGATGGCCCTGTGGGTAAAGGAACTTGTCACTAATCTTGACAACCTGGTTCAATCCTCAGTAAGTAGGATTGTAGAAGGAGAGAAATGACTCCCATAAACTGTCCTCTGATCTATACACACACATCATGGTGGCATATATGCACCTCCCCCAAAGTAAATAAACGTAACAAAAATGTTTAAAATAACAGCCACATTTAATGAGTGCTTTCTATTAGTCTCAGTCTTGCTATGTGCTTCACACATTTGGAACTTAAACCTTTTAACATAGAACAAACTTTATATTATTCCACTTATAAGACATCTGAGGAATCGGCCATTATCTTTACCTTATGGATAAAAAAGTGTATGCTCATAAAAGTCAAATAATCTGATCAAGTTCACATGTCTGGTAGATGAAAGGTCAGGAATGACAGAATGTTGGCTGTGTGTCACAAACGCTTCCAAACACCACAGGCTTTTCAGTTTACTAACGTACTGGATTTAAGAAATAGAAACTACAGCTGTACTTTTTTTAGAGATGAGAAAACAGATCCAGACAGCTTCAAACACTCTACCACACTCAGACATACTAGTAAGTGTTTGTATCAGATTTCAGTCATCTCTGCTAGATGCAGTGGGTATGTTCATTTATATTTGATTAAAGAGAACAAATATAATTAATTTTGGCTTGGGATGATGTGAGGTACAAGTCAAGTTAAATTCTGTTATCATCATGTACCCAAAGAGAAAAAATTCAAACCCTAAATTTAGAATAAACAGGAAAATTTAGAGCCAGCTTCAAGCTAAATTTCTTAACACAATCACATCAGAATGAGAAATGACAGTATCTATAAAAATTAGTTGAGTCTCAGGAGAAAGTTGAAAAAGTTTGAAGAATTGATGGAGCAGGAATGCGAGAAAAGAGGTCCTAAGACCACAAGATATTTTGTTGTTAGTCATTCCTGTCCACCTACACTGTTGTTTAACCTCACCCCCGCCCCCACATTTCAGGAACAAAACTCAATTTGATTTATTTTAAAAACTAAGCAAAAATATCTGATTAATAAATGCCTTCTGATTTTGAAAGGCAGTGAAAGAGGGAACATAAGGGTGGTCCACACAACACAAAGATTGTGCTGGGACTCAAACAGGGCGTTAAGAGCAATTAGAAACCATTAGTACAATATTCTTAAAATACCAATGTCATGATTAAATGGACTGGAGGAAAAAATAAATCCAGGTCTTATTTAAAAGATACATTGACATTATGAAAAAAATAAAAGAGGCAAGATTTAATCATGGAGCTATTCATCTGAATGATTCAATGACACTTGACCATTACAAATTAATCCATCCTCTCTGCATGGGGAATATAAAAGACTAATCTAACCATTAAAAGGTACAATATGTTCACTAGGCTTTAAAGACATCCTGTCCCAAGAAACTGTATCAAAAAATTCAGTGAAGGTGACTTCATCCAAAGCTCAACTGAGATGAATATGTCTCAAGCCAATATACTCAAGAGGGAGAAACAACCCTGCACTTTCTGAGTGTACGAACTTAGGCAACATACGTAATTTTTTAACTCTCCATTAAATAAACATGAAGTAAATTTATCTCCAATAAATGCAAAAAACACGTGGTTTAGTCTGTGAGTTGTGCAGTCTAATACCAATAGAAACATACAAGAAACCCAAGTGAACGAATTTAAGTGTCTAGGGACATAAAAATAGAGGAAGAAAACAGAGTTTGTACAATACTTAAAAAAAAAAAGCCCCAAAGACAGAAATCCTGGCATTTGTAATAAGATAGATGAAGCTAGAGGATGCTGTATTAAGTGAAATAACCCAAGCTTAACAAGATAAATATCACAAAATGTCACTTACATCTGAAGTCTAAACACAGATGAATTTCTAGGAAAAGTAGAAAAGGTAGTTTCCTTTCTACTGAGCTGAGAGAAGGCACTGAGGAGAGACTATGAGGTGTTATACAACACTTCAGTTAGATGAGATGAAGAGCTTTAAAACACTCATTGTGCACGGTGGTAACTACAGTCACCAATGATGTATTGCTAAGAGCAGATTTTCCATTACAAAAAATGTGTAGTAATAAATAGTTTAAGTAATCTGATTTAACTGCTCTATTATATGTAGACATACTCCCAAAACACTGCCATAAAAATGCAAGTTTTGTGAATTAAAATATATATAATGTGACTTTCTAGTAACTTCTGTTGCTTAGCAGGCAGCAGCAACAAGTAGTTTGTTCGATTGAAGAAAGACTTTCTCTCACTCAAAGTTACCTATACACAGAACAATAACTGAGAAATGCATACAATCATATTAGCTGGCTCCAGGTCAGTACAGAATTGCTTATGATTTTTCAATTAAGATGTATGTCCAGAAATTTCATTAGCTAATTTTTCCTTGTTATGTGGAAATATTCTCTGAAGGTTACTTGTGCCCTCTGGACTTTTTAATAAGTGAAGAAAAGTAAATTTAAGTGGCATAGCTATGGTTTTCAAAACTCATTACCAGTAAAAGTAGATCAATGTGCTTTGGTATATTTATTTATAACTGGGTAGGACATGCCCGATTACTTGTGTTTATGGGAAAAATAATTCAAAAACTAATTCAAAGCAAATTTTAGTCCATAGCTATAAGAATTCTTTTAGCTGGAAAAATGATTTGCCTGACCTATTCTCAGTAGGCAAATTTAATCTGATGAACAGTGACCACATTGGTATGATTAATAATGGACAAAGGCTCTAAAACTAAACTATGATCAAAATGTTCAGTTTTGCAAAAGCATGTTCTGGATTACTTTATAGCTTCTTTTTATTTCTTAAAATCTAAAAGCTTCATTTCAATTCAATAAAGAATTATTTATCTTGATAAATTGAATTCCTAGTATCTCCTCTAGTATTTGGCTTCTGGAAGGTGTTCAATATATGTTTAGTCATTGAAAAATGGAAGGACTAAAAGATGAATTAATTTCTAACTAATGTCTAATTCTCAAAGCTTTGGCCATCTTGTTGAACAGTAAGGTTATAATTGAGTATTTGCTTTTACTATTTCTACACAATTCACAAAGTTTAGTTTTGCATATTGACCCATAAAAGTCCGTTTATTCAATAATCAAGTATTTGTTGAATATTGACTACAGCTAAGGGATACTTCACCATGCACTATGGGGACAATGAGACCAGTTAGTGATAGGTATTTCCTTCTATGAGTCTAGTTGCAATGAAATTTAAATTCCTGCTCTCCACTGTGGTATGTTCTGTAGGTTTAAAAGGGGGTCAGCGAAAGTCGAAGAGGAAGGGAGGAAGCATACACACAGCTGCACAGACTGTCTTCAGAGTAGAGATGGTCTGCACACGGGGCTGTGGAGGCGGAATCTAATGTGAACCTTCAGAGAATATCAACAACCAATACTCTCAATAGCACAAAGTTCACAAATGAGCATGTTTTAAAATTCCATTATTGGAGTCTCACAGCAACCCAAAGGGACAGGGAGAAGTGCCTTCATTTTAGAGACTGTTCAATGAGAAAATGTAAGAAGATTTAAGTTTTCTCGGTGTGAAAATGATCCAGCTAATTAGCTAGGCCTTCCTTAAACATCTAGAATAAACAGTGCAACCTGCATTTGTGAACTTGGGGTTGAATTTAGTGTTCTGAAAACCAAGTGAAGGTTCTTTCTTTTCAACTCTATGTCATTGTTCTTTGGGGAAGGCTGGCAGAGTAGAAATAGTCACAAATTATAGAGTAAACCAGTGGAAAAGCAATGATTTGCTGAGGCTTCAGTGCACAGCAATGGAAGTACAGTTTCTTACAAAATAACTCCACTGGAGAAGCCGACAGCAGTAATAATAGCTAACATTTATTGAGAATTTTTATGTGAACACACTATGCAAAACCTTACCTGCTTGCTCTCATTTAATCCTCACAACAAGCCCAGGTGGTAGGTGCCGTTATAAACCTATCTGTACAAATGAAAAACAGTAGTCTCAGGGATAATAAATAACTTAAGCAGGATCCCACATTTGATAAGTGACTGCACTATTATTATTATTAACAACCCCTTTGGAAATGCAACCAAACCTTTAATTAAGAAGACAAACAATTCACAGGCACTTTGTAATAAATTAAACCAGTGAAGAAAAGTTACCTGGTCTCCGAGTCATTAGTGTTATTGCTGGGTCTAAATATTCATCTACTCTGCCCCATCTACATCAAGTTGGCTCTGTCACAAGTAATTACTATGCAATATCTAAGTACACTGAGAATGTAATTACGGGGTTTCAGTTACCACAGCAAGAGATAAATAAATCTGCAGATCCCTGAACTTCTATTGATTCACTGAAGGGGGAAAAAAAATAAACCTGTTCCCCTCCCTCTCCTGTTTATACAGTGACAGCTCCTCGGGCCAGCTTAACTCCATTATACTGAGCCTGACTTTCAGACTTTCAAACCAGTTTCCAAGCACAGAATTTCCCTTTCTCTGTTCTTGCCTTCATCATTCTTGAATAAAACCAAATATGCCAATTGTTTTAGCCTTTGGGTGGGTGTGGGTGTGAAAGATGCTTTATTTTGTCACTCTGCATTTGAGTCTCTAAAAAAACCCAGGCCTTCCTGATTTAAGGTGACTCGGGTCAGAATCAGCCCCAAGGGAGCAATTCTTTCTAAAGAAGAATTAAAATAAGTGTAAGATACAAAGAATGCTGAACTGATTAGCTTAAAAAATGGGATCAGACCTGGCTCTGCAGTCAACCAGTTGTGATTCCCAAGGGAAGGCATTCTTCTCTGCCTCAGATTCCCCACCTCAGAATGATGGGAAAGGCCTATGTGCGTGCACCTTATTGTCTTCAAAATGTGGGATTCTGCTGTTCAGTGCTGATGAAGCTGTGTGTATATGGCCATTTGCTCTTTCAATCATTTTCTCCGCAAACATTTAGTGAACACAGCTTCACAAATCGTTGAGGTAAAGCTGGAAGTGGATAAGGGCACTTGCCACCAAGCTTGACAACCTGGGTTCAATCTCTAGGACCTACATGGTGGAAGGAAAGAATTGACTCTTGCAATCTGTCCTCTGACCACGTGTACACCCTCAAGTACACACACACACACACACACACACACACGCATACACACACATATACACACACACGCATACACACACATATACACACACACATACACACACACACACACGCATACACAAATAAATATTCTTTTTTTTCAGTTGAGATAAATTCTTTAATGAAATTCTCTTTGCAAAAAATAAATAGATTGAAAATGTTCTCACAGAAAATTAAAATAAATCATTGGTTTAGCCTTTTTTATTGGGTGAATGTTTTAAAATGAGTTCAGGAGAGGTATTGAAAGTTAGTTATCTTTAAAGCAAAATCTTTATTATGGATTTCTAATCAACAGAACTGGACCTTCTATTTAATTCCTTACCTAAGAAAATTACAAATAGCTGATTTCAAATGTGTATTTTTATTAATAGCTGTGTATACTTTAAGTTTAAAGACTAAAGAATATTTTTAAAGTTGAAGCAAAAGGCCACTTTATATTATATTCACAAAACAATCCTTACTGTTATTTTTTCTGCAGAGCAAGCTGCTACTTTAGCAATTAGCTGCCCATAAAAAAAAAAATGTGGGCTTTTGGCTTCCTCTAGACTAATTAGCAAGTTTGCCCTGTTCCTTCTCGACTGGTCACAAGATGTCTTTTCACTTAGCTCAGACATATTTGTTTTGCCAGTTCTAGAATGTTCTAGTTTGCCAGTAATAGATATCTCAACTGGATTCTGATTTGAACTGTTCAGTAAGATGCTATGCAAGCTGGCTTAACACTCCACTCTCACATCCTACTTTCTCAACACACTTTGAGTTTTTGCAGTTTGTATACAATATAATTTGATGATATTTAGATCCCCTCTCCTATCTGAACCTCCCCTTACAGCCTCCAGCCTAATTCAATGTACTTAATCACATATATACACACACAGTAAAGCCTATAGAGTCTAATTTCTATTCCCAGATCTCCTTCAGTGTGGGCCCTTCCACTAGAGGCTGGTTAACCTACCAAGGGTTCCATGCTTGAAACAGACTGTCTCTGCGACCTCCCAGCAGCTATCAGTTGGGTTGGGATTTCTTATCATGTCTATGCTGGGAATCGTTTGGGACTCGTACACGCTGTTACCACTGCTGGAGAGTTCATATGAGTAAATGACCAGCTGTGTGAAACTGTGTCCTTCTTGTAGTTATCTACCACCTCTGGCTCTTACAGTCTTACTGCTCCCTCTTCTGCAATGACCCTTGAGCCTTGGGAGCAGAAGTTTCAGATAAGTGTCCTATTCAGGGATAAGTGCTCTGAAGCCTTTTGTTCTCTGCACATTGGCCAGTTGTGAGTTCTGTGTTAATAACTGTTGCATGAGGAAACTTCTCTGGTAAGACCTGAGAGATGCATTAATCTTAAACTGTGTATGTATGAGTGCTTTGCCTGCAGGTACTTAGGTGCTGGGAACCAATTGCAGGTCCTCTGCAAGAACAGGCAGTGCTCTTAGCTACCGAGTCATCTCTCCATCCTCTCAACACATTTTTAAGGTTCGTGGAATTCCTCCCCTCTCCAAGTTCTTTGCACCAGGTTCACATAGCCTAGGGATTTACCCAACCACAGTGTCCAAGTTCCTTCTCTCTGAATTCTGTTCCACAGTTTCATTCATGAATTTTCTCTCTTGGTCTTGACATCCTGATGGGCTAGAATATCAGGATCTAATTTTTCCAGTGATTAGAAGTGACTCTTCTTGCGATCATCCTTTGCATTGTGTAATTCATCAATACTTTCTGTGATTTCTTCCCAGATATGACACAGGACTTAATTAGTTTAAGAACATGAAACACAACAGCAAGTAGAAGACCAGAGATTTAGGTGTGGGCTGAGTAGGGAGAGTAGAAAGAGGTGTTTTCAGTGTCCTGACAACTGCACAGACAATTCTTAAGAGTACATGGGACTTTGTGCAAGGATGGAAGACATATGCCAGTTCCACAGGGACAGTTGGTGGGGAATGAAATGGGGGAGTTGCATGTGTATACCCTTGGTGCCTGAAAGACACCTTGAGGAAGGGTTATGCTCTTCTATTATCCTGCCTAATAACTTAGAAGTTCTTAGATTTGCAACCCTATTTCACAGCTTTAGAATTTGGGTTAGAATGTAAACCAGAGAATCTATGTATTTTATTTATTTATATATTTGGTACACACAAAATATGAGTATTATGACTGCCTGTATTTAAGTGAACTCATGTGGTACAGTGCCTACAGAGGATAGAAGAGGGTACTGGATTCAACTCCTGAAGCTGGAGTTGAAGACAGTTGTGAGTTGCCATGTGGGTGCTGGGATTCAAACCTGGGTCTTCTGCAAGAGCAACCAGTGCTCTTAACTACTTAGCCATCTCTCCAGCCCTAAGAATCTATATTTTTAAAAAGCTCATCTTCAGGAGCTGGGGAAGATGGTTCAGTGGGTAAAAGGACCTCAGTTCAAATCCCCAGCACCTAATTTAAAAGCAGCTGAGCATGGCCACGTGCGTGGCTATAATCCCAGTGGGGTAGGGATGGATTGCTAGGGCTCAGAGCTCCATTTCCCTGAGAGACTTTGTCTCAAAGGAATAAGATACAGGCATGCACACATCCTTGGGGCATACGCCATACATACACATACATATTGCACACGCATACAAAATCGAACATCAAGTTTCCTGTGATCAGTTCTGTTTCAAAATCATCTCTTAACCTTGCATTTCTAATATCAAGCTTGGATAAATATATCATATCGGCCTCTCATTTCCCCTTCCAACTCTCCCATATCTCCCCATCATGCCAACTTTGTGCCTTTATAATGTTTTTTTGATAATAATTCACAAATCCAGGAAGTTCCGCCCATGTGTGTGGGTGAGGGTCACCCACTGAAGCATGGAAACCTTACCAGTTGCCATGTCCTCAATGAAGAATGATTTCCTTCTCCCAGCCAATACCCACTGTCTGTAGCTCCTCAGTCCTCTGTGGGGAAGAGTGGCTAGAGACCATCTATCCTATTTATGCTGGGAGTTTGGTTGACTTGATTCTGTGTAGGTCTTGTTCAGGTTACCATAGCCTGCTGTGAGTTCATGACGGTGATAGCCATGTCATCTTCAGAAGACAGCATTGTCTAGCACTATCCATCCTCTGGCTCTTAGAGTCTTTCTGTCTTCTCTTTCTCAATGTTCTCTGAGCCTCTGTGTTGGTAGTGCTAATACAGATGTTCTCTTTTGAGGCTACACACTGCGTTGAACCAATTATAGGAATCACTAGGGGTGATCTATGTAATCCACATAGGTCATGAACAGGAAACCGAGAATCAGAATTTCCATAAAGCTCCCACAGGATATCCATGGGCCCGTCTAGGCTCTATATCTTGAAAGCAAGTGGCAGACATGCGTACAGCCACAAGGCCATCTCTCTGTATTAATAATGCTTTTCTATTGTTCTGAACTAGAGTATCAAATTTCCTCTGGAGGACTAGAGAAAGGATATCACCAGGAAAATTTCAACAAGATATTGAAGAGTGTGTGTCAATGAACAATAATTGACACAGGACACAGAAAGGTGAAAGTTACACAGGTATATGGAATACATTAGCAATGAATCAACGTACTTTGCTGTAGAGCCTAAGAAAGTTCCTAAGATGTAGTAATTGAAATTATTTTATGTTTCTGAATGTGCCTCTGAAAGAGATGGAGTTTTAAACAGAAGAACTGATTAGACCCCTACATATACAATACTTACTGTGGCAAGACTTACACTCAGGAGATATGTATACATATTCAGAGTTTGACTGAACGGGACTTGGGACCTGACCTGAGGAAGCTGAAAGTGTGACTGGGATTTTTGGTCAAAAGAAAAAATAGGAAAATATGAACAGGTTGGAAAATGGTGAATAAGAAAATTAAAAGACACACAATATAAGAAACAGAAAACGAATTTTTAAAGTCCCATTATTAATATAACAGAGATAAAAATTTATGTTTAAAAATACAAATAGCTATTAAAGAAAAACTGAGACAAAAGCACTTAGAAATGTTTATATGCAACATACATGCATATATTTATCTAATAACATAGCTTTTTAGGAGATCCTTCAACAGAAAAGACTAAAAGTTAAAATTGAAGACATTCAGAACACAAAGTCTAAAATGAATATTAGTACATGATGTTAAGAAACCAGAACTCAGAATAGCATTGTAACCACATTTAGAAATGCACAAGTAAAACCAGAAAAGAGTAACCAAAAGTGCTAAGTCTGCATTGAGAGAGGCTTTTCTGTTTTATGATCTTTATTATGTTTGGCAGATATATTAAAACTAGTACCTATTTTATTATGATAAAACAAAACAACACTTAAAAGAAGGCTTCACCAAAAGAGTAGAACCTAACCACATGTGATAAAGGTATGCAGTCAAGGGTCAAGAGGCAAAGAGGAATAGGATTTTTAGATTTCAGCTTACCAGGGAGAATGAAACTAACTCAGAAAAGTCTGCTAGATAAGTTGGGGAGTACCTCATGGGAAGATATAATAACTGATATCTATAAACCCAAGTCAGGATTCCCAGCTCAGTGAGTGGAGGATCGGACTTCAGCTTTCAAAGTTCCTCATTTTTATTTGGGTGAATCTTAAAGTCTAGACATTTCTATAATGCTCACTATTCCAAAGTCACAAATGAATACATGCTAATTTTATTGAATTTAACATTGTCAAGACTGTCACACCATTTTAAGAGAACTAACAGAAAAGCACCTCGGGCAAAAATGCAAATCTCTATAACACCTTGTATTAAGGAAGGGGGGCATTCCACCCACACCTAGGAAAGACTTAAGGGAAAGACTTAAGACTTAAGCTTGTCCCAAAATCTGATCCCCAGAACCTATGTGATACAAGCTGTCCTCTGGCCTCCACATATGTTCTATAGCATGTGTGCACCCCCTCACATAATAAATAAATAATAAATAAATAAATATGCAACAAATATGTAAATATTCTGGTGGCAAAACCCTTATAAGTGAGGCTATATATTTTTTACCACATAATTATTTTTAAAAAGAGATGATGACCTCTTGGTTGGATGAATTATGTTTTTTTCCCAGTGTGGAGTGGGACAAGATGACTGAAATATTTCCAGAAGTGTCAACTTAGCAATTGGAAAATTAAAGCTCATAATCAAAAATCAAAGCTCATTTAGAGGATACAGAAAGTGTGTGTGTGTGTGTGTGTATGTATGTATATATATGAGTGTGTGTATGTATATATTTGTGTGTGTGAGTGTGTGTGTGCACGTGCGTGCGTACTCGTGCTCTCTGGTTTTGTCTGGAGTGCATTCCAATATTTCATTCAGTTCCTTGCTGAATTGTGTTCCAGGCAGAAATGCCCTGGATTTGAAGCTGAATAAGTTATGGGCTGAAATCACAATTTAAGCTGCAGAGCGAGTCACTGCCCTTTCACACCGCGGTACCAACCTCATAGATTCACTTAACATTAGAAAACAATTCTGTCTACTTTAACATCCATTTAGGGGGAAAACAACACATTTCTTTCTCATGGCATATGACACACAACTTGTGGATGGGTAACCATACAGAACTCTAGTTGCAAGTTGCTTTGCATTCTCCCTGCTGTAAGCAAGGTAAACAAGGGAGAGCAGCACAATCTGGAGTCACTATGCATGCTAGCGCAAACTCCCAGCTTAATTATTCAGGAATGCACAAAACCAACTTCATTTCAGGTCACCTAGCTGATAACTTTGGCATTGAGTGCTCCTTTACAGCCATAATCAGCCCTCTTTGTCTTTATTCTTCTCCACGTGGCACATGTATTCACGTAGTCACCCAGTGGTTTCTAGGTTTGCGATTTCTTCCCTTTCTATTTTCAGTCTACAATCCTCCCAGAGTCACTGCTCTAACCTATATGTTTTTATTTTATTGTTATTACTATTGGTTTTATTCCTAGCTAACCTGGAATTTGCTACATAGACCAACCCGGCTGTCATCAATCTCACAGAGATCCGCCTGCCTCTGCCTCACCAGTAATGAGATTAAAAGCATGTATCACCAAGCCTTTAAATTTTTGCTTTAAATTTTTGACAAAAGAATATGCTAAGCATGATAGACTACAACTACAACCCACAACTATTTTAGGTTTTATGACAAAATATAAAAAGAGTCTGCAGATGAGATTAGAATCCCTGATCAGTTAACTTTGTGTTGAGCAAAAGGAAAAATATTAAGATGGACCTGAACCTTATAGGCCTGGTCTCTAAAGAGGGTCTAAATCTTTCCTGAAGCTATAAGGATTCTCTGTTGTGGTCTTTGGAGATCAAGCTTCCTTGAATTTTGTGGCAATAAATAATGAATCTGATAATTACCAAGAAAGTGTAGGAACATATCCTTACCTCATCAAACCTACACATGAGGGAAACCGAGCAAAACCTTGACTTCAGCTTCAAAGTCAGACCCTGAGCAAAGACGCAATAATACCAGCCAAGCCCGCTTGAACTTGTTACCTATGACAACTGTAAGGTAATGAAAGGGTGCGTTTTAAACCACAAAATAAGTACTAATGTACTACTCAGCCATAGTAACCGACACACTGCTTCATTTAGCATTTTACATCCGGTCTTTATACCTCCCAAGGCCATTTCTCTTCATGTCTTGCCACTGTGCTCTTTCCTATGTCTGTTTTTATTGTTATTAGATGAGGATTTGTCTAGCAACTACACTGAGCCAAGCATTATGCTTAATGATAAACACAGGACTGCAAAAAAGTTCTTTGCTTGACCAAACTTTAGTCAGACTCCTAATTCTTCTCCAAGGCCCATCTGTGCAATTCCTTATAAAATGTAGTTTTTGTAAAAGCCCTGCCAAATTATTTTAGCAAGAACTATCCATCTTTATATCTGATCACACTCTGTAGCTAATCAATTCTTCCTTCTCTACATTCACCTGGTTGACATATGCTCACCTTGGCCTGCCTTCAGCAACAAACCTACAACAACATTTTGACCAAAATATCCCTTGTACTTGATTTTAACTATTGTCAATTTTCCACCCCGGACCTGTATCATACTAATCCATGCTATGTTTACTGTCAATTCCAGTCTCTCTTCCCAAATCCCAAAATCCTATTGCAGAGGTCCCTTGTGCCTGGTGCTAGTCCTGGATAAAATCTTCCTGACCAATGATTCTTCAGTAGGAATCACTGAGTATATTCTTTAACAAGATAAAGAAGATCAAGTATGAGCAGGTGCACCTGATGCAGTGGAGATTAGAGAATAGTTGTAAAGTCAAAAGAGACAGCAAATCTTGAGCAGGAGTTTTCCTATTGAAGAAGGGTATGAAAAAGCATTATAAGAAAAGGAGAAGGCAGGGAGCCATGAAATGGAGTGTGATGTTCTTGAAGCCATAATTTCACAGTTTAAGACACCATCATGGAGCAAGTTCTTGAGGGGAGGGACGGCAGAGTTGAAAGCTTTGTTTTACAGGCAGTGCAAAACCTCTGAGGGGCTTTCAGCACAGGAAAGATGTGGTCAGACTTAAGGTTTAAAAAAAATTGGGAGATATACTTGGAATTGGGAATACCAAATGAACCAGCCTATTATACACTGAGATGACAGGACCTCCTTTTCCTTCTATTGCTGGCAGGAATGAAGATAATCTAAAAAGATACTTGTGTCCTTCCCTCAGATTACTGAAACAATGGAACTCAATAAATTGGAATTTCTTCAGAAGTCTCATGGCAAGAGAAAGAAAAGGGTAAAGCCTGGTGCTAGCCAGAGGGGAAGCTAGTCTTCGGAAACAAATTAACAGCTTGTCAGAACTATTTGCAGGAGAGACTGGAGCCAAGAACCTGATGATGGCAGCCTCGTATTTTATGTGTACTTCTTGGTAATACAAACTTCTGGCCCTCCATTTAAAGCCAAACTTCATGTTAGGACCCTAAAGATGGAGTATGGGAATCACTGGATCTTTTCTTCCTCTCCCTAATGTGAACACAGTGAACACATCCCATTTTTCTGCTTTTACAAGTACTTGTGCATTTAATCAGACTGCTGAGAAGGGTGGCTGAACCCAACTTGCTAAAGGGCTGTCATTTTGTCAGGGCCTAGGTCTGACCCTAATTCTGATAACATGATGATGTAACAGAAAGGCACATGGCAGAGTAACAGAGATCAAGTAGGCCATTGGACTGGCAATTTACCAAAAAAAGACAGAGTCAGAGACAAGGGTAATCCAGGGTTCCTTGTTTCATTGAACTTCCAGATCCATGCCTGGGTCATTATGAAGAGCAGGATAGCTCTGTTCTGGGTCCCAGGCATTTTATAGGCCCTAGCCATATTTCTTAAACCATGTATTTCACTGGACCACAATGATTACTTTCTGGAATTATCTTCCCCTAATGACCTAATCTGTTACCTGTCACTCAGGACCTGCAGGACTCCTGTTCCACTGAATCTTTGATTCTGATTGCCCTAAATTGAAGCTATTCAACAGAATGCTATTATGATGTTAATATTTGGAAAATGGGATGCCATTCACTTGCAAAGTTGTGTTGCAGGAAGTACTGTGGCTTTGATGGAAACAAAATGCTAACTTCAAGCCAAGCATACATATGTGAATACACATACACAGGTACATGAATTCAGCGATCATTGTGTGTGCATATGTGTGTGTGTTTTCACCTGTTGTCTATAGTAATATATTTCCTAGAGATATTTTCTTACAAGTATATTTTGATATTTGTTTATAGTCTGCCTCCCCACGGTCTCCCCTTCCTCTATCCCGTTCTTCCCCTGAAACAATTTAGTTTCAAATATTTTGGGCTCTTCTTTCCCTAGTTTTTATGCTTTGTGACTGGGTGACCACCTTTAAAATTAGCTTCCATTTCAGTTAACTAAAGATTTCAGAATTCCTCTTTCTGTCAGGGATGGAAATCAGAAGGACAGGATAATTTATGAAGCTACTAAGAAATGTCAGTAGCTATGTGGGGTGAGAACTTTTCCTAGGTTGACGAGAGACTTTAGGAAATAGTTTCTCTATATAGGAGAAAAGTTTCTCATCCATTGCAGAGCTCAGGCATGAGACATCTATAATAAAAGACCAATGAGCCAGGTCTGGAAGTGTAGGCCTCTGATCCTAGTTCTACATAGGCTCAGACTGGAGGATCATGAGTTCAAGGTCAGCCTGGGCAACTGAGTTAGACCCTGCTGCAAGACATTTTTTTAAAACAGAAAAAGAGCAGGGGGTGTAGTCCTGTCAACAGGTCTCCAACTAGCCAGGTGTGAGGTGCTGGATTCAGACTCCAGTATAGCAAATGACAAAGAAGCAAGAGAAACCCATGTATTTTTCTGATGTAAGGTTTACATGATACGGGAGTCTTCAGAAATGAAAAAAGGGAAAATGTGTGTATTTTATGAATAGATTTATGAAGAACAGATACCTATGAAGAAATATGATTGGTAAAAGGGGAGCAATCTAATAGTGAGAAACTAGAGACCTGTCTGCTCAGAGTCTCTGTGCCAGGGCACAAAAACCAGGCACTGCGCTTCCTAGAGCAAGGTGAGCATCTCTGTGTGCACATGGGTATCTGAAGATGTGCTCAGCTGACATTCTTTTGGCATTCCCACTTTTTGTTTGAGACAGGATCTCACAATTGACTTGGGATTTCATTATTTAGGCCAGGCTTGATGGCCTGCAAGTTTCCAGGGATTTATATGTCTCTGCCTCCCATCTCACTAACGCTGGGATTACAGGTGTGGGCTACTACGTCTAGTGTTTTCCATGGATTCCTGAGATCCAAACTTGTGCCTTCATTCTTGTGAGACAAGGACTTGGGCAGTTTGTAGAATGGTACATTAAAGAAGACAATAAAAATGGAGTATCTGTGTGCATAAGGGGGCACTAATTGAATTCGGTGGGTTATAGAAGAAAAGAAAGAAAGAAGACATTAAGTTGAGAGTGGAATTTGAAGGAAGGTCCTGGAGGACTTGGGTGTGGAGTGGGGTGTGGAGATTATCTAAATATACTATAATTGTACCTGAAATTACCAAAAAATAAGTTTAAAAAATGGAGTAGCATTGGTTTTTCAGGTGTTTTTAAGTTTGGCCTGAGATACTTGCACAGTTTACTCTTTGACCTGGGCTGCAGACAAGCTCACCTCACACTCCCCCTGAGAGCTAACCTCTGCACCAGGCCAAATTGAAGTTTGTAAAAACACATTGAACTTTGCTAACCTTCTGTACAATGGATCTTTTTCTCTAAACTAATCAGAGACTGAGACTGTACCCAATCCCTTCCTTACATGACACTTTAACTTTTACCTATACCTTTACCAATCACAATTTCTAATTAAGTGATGTGATTCCTAACTCTGCCACTTGGAATTTAAGGCCCTAGAAATCTACCATCTTGAAACTCCCAGAGCACATTTTCAAGACTCTTGGAATATCTTTTGTCAGGTTGCAATCCTAAGTACCCTCTGAAAAATGACATCTTCTTTGTTCTCAGCTAGGCTGGTTTTATTCTTGGTCACCAAGAAGATTTAAAATAATGATAACAAGTAACAGTTTAGAATTGTAAAATAAATCAGCTTTCTACCGAGGCCATAACATGTATTAGAATTGGCACCAGAACTCTGAAGATTTGATGTTGGACGTTTCTGACAATCTACGTGAATTTAGGCAAATCCTTCAACAATTTACATCATCTTTTGTTTTTACTGATAAAACAAGTGGTAAAAACATTAACTTACACAAACAGAGACAGGAGGATAAAGCTTCAGATGTATGAAAAATCATCTGAAAACATACAAGTCACATATGCACGCCAAGTAGGAGTATTTCCAGTTTTCTGAACCTTTGGGTCCACAAAATCTTCATCTCTAGAATCTACTGAACAATATCTTTGATCACGCAAAGACAACCAGTCCTGGGAGTCTGGGAAGCTGTGACAGGTTCATCAATCAGCAAGGACACTATTTCATTAAGGAGCATTTCTTATGAGCTTCTCTCAACTCTTACCAGTATAATCAAGAAAATGAATACATGCTTCGTATTTTCACCACCAAGTGCTAAAAAATGCTAAGCTGTGTTCATTCATCATAAAATTACAATGTGCCCCTGTCATTAGTGGGTTAAAGATAGCTTGTGTCACTACTTCCAGATTTAATCAGACTTACTAATAGTCATTTCTCAGCTCAGGGGTAATGATACATATTCCATACAAAATAATGCTGAATTTTCATTAATGCCTCAGGGATCAAATGATTAGAGCCATCGCTATTCTAATTTAGTATAATCAACACAAAATTATTTAGGGTTCGTTGGCACTTTTTCAGTGCAATGGCTTTTTCAGTCTGATAATGAAAGATAATTTCCCCCTATCCCTTCTCCCAGAATATCTCCCTGTCACAGCAATCCCATCCTGGAAATGCAAGAATAATCTGATCTCACCTTTAAAGCCAGGGGAGACTACAGAGTGAGCAGGATTTCAGCAATCCAGCCATCTGAATATGCAAGTGCCATTACCTATTTTAAAAAGCAGGCTTGAGTAGTTCTAATCTCTTGGCTATAATCTGGAACTATATTTGTTGCCATTTGGCCTTCTTTCTCCTGACTCAGATGCTGAATTAAAGAGCAAGGGTCACTATAGAAGTAACTGCAGTATATTCAACAACAAAACAGTACCATTCTAGTTTAAGGGTTCTGAAATTCCTGGCTGCAGATGTAACACTGCTCTCACTGACATCACTCAAAATTGAATAAATTTTATTTCTGGTCATAAAGCAAACCTCAGTAGGCCAACTGCCTTATCTTATGGCAAAATGATTTCTGTAGCAGTCAGTGGGGAAGGGGACGAGTCTCTTCTGTTTAATTCTGAAAGAACCTAATTCCAGAAATATCTACTTTAATACATTTTGAACTAAGATTACTTTACTGGAGATGATGGTAAAAAGGTAATTAGTGGTTTTGGGTAGGTCACAATATATACAAATCCAATTTTCTTCCAATAAAAGCATTGATAATATTTTAATTCAAAAGGTGCTTTTGATGAGTCACATGTACATTTCTATAGACTTCACACTTTAAGGACATCGGATGTAATGGGCTGCTTAGTTCTGTTCTTTGCCCATAGCCAGTATGAAGTTGTCACATTTTGTTCATCAGTATTTATCTCTTGCACTTTTCAAAATTCTGTGACTTTCAAGCACATTTAACCTTTTTACTTAGACAACTTCACCATCAATCATTGTTTATTCATTTTGTCAATATTGAATTATCTGCCTACAGAATGTTAAACACCTTATTAAGAGAAATGATAATATAATATATTCAAAAGGTCACCATAGTTCCACAGACAACAGATCAATTATAATCAACTGCTGATTGTGAGCTAAGGATGGTTGTTCATGAATAGGTAACCACTACCTTCTGAGTCTTTCCTCATAGTCCATGCATTTTGGGTTAGGACGTTAATGGGTGCCATTAACTTAACTTCCAAAAATGTCAAGTACTCGGTGGGGATCAGAATGTGCTACCCCAAAATATGACCCCTTAACATTAGAGAAAATAACCCCAAGCAAGAAGGTGTCTTACCTTTTCTCACTCTTCTCCTCTAGGCAACCATAGGAATTTTCTGATAAGAATTTTCTCTCATAAGAACCTCATTCAAGATGTGTCTTCTCCATACCAAAGTGAAGAGCTGAATACAAAGAGCCAGCTAGAGGAATCTAAGTTCCTGGACTTACTGGCATATTATATCATCCCTTTATTCAATGATTCTTCCCATGATTGTGCACTCTCGATCAAAGCTAATCATAAAACTACATGGGTTTCTCTGCTGCTTTGCAGATATGTCATACACAAGAAACATTAAATAAACCTGTATTATATATATATATATATATATATATATATGTTTTTTTTTACATAAATGTTTGTAAGTGTATCATGTGCATACAGTGCCTGTGGAAACCAGAAGAGGGTGTTGGATGCCATGGAACTGGTTTCACAGGCAGTTTTTAGTCCCCATGTGGATGCTGAGAATCGAACCCAGGTCCTCTGCAAGAGCAGCCAGTGCTATTAACGGCTGAGCTATCACTCCAGCCCTGTTAACCCTATATTTTTAAAACTTTTGTCAGTTTTTTGATACAGATGCTTTTGATGTAAATTCAGCCATGAGTGAGAAAACTAGTATTTCCTCTCCTTCAGGTCAAGTCCTGGTGGGAAATAGTGTACTTGAGGAAGGATCAACATGCAAGGCATAGACAGCTGGTTAATGACAATGATGATAATGGACTTAGTTCTGCTACTGAATGTTTTCTGGTTTCATTTTCTGGGCTAAACATTGAGTGTGCATTAATTCAATCTTGACAGAAAATTTCAATGTGCTAATATTTTATTTTGTCCATGTTATAGAAGGGGTTGATGATTTGCTCAAGATCACATAATTAAGGATTGGTAGAGCCAAGACTATTTAACCTAGAGTTCACATATTCCACTTTAAGACATGTTCCACTTCTTAAATTTCAGTAGCTGAAAGATATAGAAGTGGGATTCACACACGTTTTCCTAATCACGATCAACTATCATATCTTCCAAAGTATTTTGAATCTTCCAGTCAGCAAAAATCAAGCTACTTCTAAGAGAAGCTAGAGACATTTAGTAAGAGGTTATCTCTAGTTTATTTTCATGTTCCAAGATACTATGTTCACAGGAAACTGTAAGTGCTTTCTTTTGCCTATTTTTAACCGATTGAGGACAAACTCTTATAAAGTATTTAAACCTACACTTTACCTAATTTTTCTTTTCATATGAAGATTTTCGCCTCCCTAAACATCCTTTCCATTGTATTTACAGCGATGGGAAAAGAAGAAGAAAGGAGGAAAAATGAGGAGAGAGATTGCAATGAGGAAAATTAATATCATGATTATTTTTCAATTAATTTATGTGGGTTATTAAATGTATTTAAATCTTTTTACACCTGTCATATTTTAATATGCTGAAACAAAATTGTAGATAAAATAGATCATCATGTTATTTAAGGAAATAGGACTGAGAGAAATATACTTATGGAATGATGCTCTAGGTGTAAACTTTAATTGAGATCAAGGTAAACAGGAGTTGAAGAATGAATGTACTGTCCTAAAATAGGGCAAAGTGGAAGTCAGGACAAGAATTTATCATGGGCAATGTCTGAAAAAGTCTTAGAGAAATGTGTCATTTTATAAGTTCATTTAAAATACTTACAAATTATGTGTGTGTGCATGATTATAGCTAAGGTTATCTAACAAAAATCCCAGTGGCAGGCAAAGGCAAGGGAAACTGCTCTAGAGTTGTTGAAAAAAAAAAAAAGTAGACTTTTGTCATAACCCTTGGTTGCTTCCCAGAATTCAAAGTTAAGACCCTGTGACTGAAGAGACCACATATTCTGGATACAGGACTTGGAGAAATCAAGCTGGAACTGATCTGGAAGCTTTCTCCCTAAGGATTAGCTCTCATAAAATTAAAAGGCGCTATGTAAGCTGCTAAGGGATAAAGGCAATCAATAGTCTAACCCAGCTCTGAAGCCTATGAATCATAATGATGGCAGGCCCAGCAAAATACCCCAAACGGTGCAATAGTGGCACTTTTATTTGGGGAGTAATCAACAGTTGTCTAATTAGACTTAAGGCCCACTCAATAAGAAGGAATCTATGCCTGGTACTGTAAATAGCTGGAGAGTTCAGAGAGCCAAAAGGGAACTTGCTACTGCCACTTCCCCAAACCAATATCATTTCTTACTCTACCCTAAGCAATTATCCAGACATAAATGTAGATTTCACGACTCATCAAAAAAGCTTCTTTTTGCAACAGATAGGGATGGATAACAGAGATAACTGGTCACAAAGTACAGAATAAGTGACTATGAAGTTCTGAGCCCAAAGGATGCAACTAAAACGCAACCCCTATAACCTAAAGCTCAGGGAACATTGCAGAAGAGGGGCTAGAAAGATGCTAAGGGCCAGAGGGCCAGGAAAACGGCTGTTGTACAGTATCTTCTGGCGTGACAGGGAGCATGCATCCATGAAACCTCAATAACATGGAGGCCCACACAAGTTTGCCTAATGACAACATCAGTGGATGTGCCAATATGAATGGGGAAAGTTTCACAGTGCCCTCGCTCCCCAGATGAAGAAGAGCTACAGACAATCACTGGATGCTGGATGCTGAAGGATGGAAAATTCGTTTTCTCCATGGATAAGTTTCTTGCCAAGTTATCTAAGATCAAGTGGACAGCCCTAAACACACACACACACACACACACACACACACACACACACACACACACATATATATACAAGTACCACTAAATGAACTCACTAGATTATATATATATATATATATATATAATATATATATGTATGTGTGCATGCGTGTGTGTGTGTGTGTGTGTAAGAATAATAATAAAAGAAGAGGTCATGAAAAGAAGGACTAGGGACAAGAATCTATGGAATGAGGTAGAAAAGTGCTAATATATGAAATCCTCCAAAAAGTTATTTAAAAAATCATTTGCCACATGATGAGAAAATGATACAAAGCAATGAGGATCTGCGGCAGCATTGGTGGTGGTAGACAGACAACTGAGACAGATCACAGACCACTGTCACCTACAAATCTGTGGAAATGTTCTCTAAACCCTTCATATGTGCCAAGGAGAGAATCTGGACATGTTCGGCACTGTGGATAGATCTTTAAGGGTCAAGTTGATAAAATTCCCTTTTCAAAATCTCAGCCTAACTCAGAATTTGTTTTCCTCTTGGATGTTTTTGATTATATTGTTTATAGCCCATCAGATGCAGGATTACTTCATATCAATTCAAAACATGGCCATTGCCTTGTTAGAATGAAGGTGTAGTCTAGCCTGACTTGTGAACCCTTCGGGACGCTCACGGTTTTAATAGATCTGGAGAGTGAAATGATGACTTCCTCATCCTGCATCTTGAGTAGGAGTTAGCTTAGATATAGAGCCCTTTATGCATGTCACAGATGTCTTATCATCTAGAGGGGTGAATTAGCAGCAATTTCCATTAATCTAAATTTATAAACGTCTCCACTATGGCAGAGATCACCACATAGGCATTAATCCAATATTACAAGCAAATGTCAAATGGCTTTCAGAGCCTCACCTTTATATATTAGCCTCCTCCACATCATCTGTGGCAGTGTGTACTTACTAGCACCAGTCTTAGCTAAAGTATTTCTTTTTATTTTTCCTATTCAAAAATATATTTCATAGAAAATATACTCAAACTCTATGTTACCAACAGTTTAGGATGTGTTCTGTGACAGCAAAATCTTTCTTCTTTGTATACTCAGAACCTAATGTTCAATCTGTGGGACCTTAGTAAATGGTTGTTTAATAAACAAAGTATAGGTCATGATCAGTACAAGGAGTTATAATGTGCAGTGCCTATTATATACAGAGAAATCAGAGTTTTAATAACATAGCCATACCAGAGATGTTAACTGACATGCATGTAGATTCAATACATTACTTATGCAAGCTCTCTAATCCCAAAGAATCCCCATCTGTGTGCTGGTAGCACAGAACATTTTACCTGCTTGCCTAAACCTATGAGGATTTTTGCAGAACAAATACCACTAATAAACTTAAATAGTCTCTGAACTTCATTGGCCAACCTATTCTGTAATATTCTCAAATTTTTCATCCCACATCCTTTGCTATCTGTCTGTTCGTCTGGGTTTGTTACCTATCCAATCTTATAACAGATATTCTTGGGGCTAGCTACTTATTATTCATGTCTAAGCTTGATGTCACTAAGCAGAAAGATTGCTTAAAAAACCCAATATGAAACAGTCTTGAGAGGTGGTAGAACTCTGAAGAGATGGATCCTGGTGGGAGAGCCTTAGCTCACAGGGGTGTGACATCCTGAGTGCTTCCCAGAGGGTTGTCATGAAAGAACTGAGCCAGCACTTATTCTATTTGTTTGGGGCTTGAGATACAATCATCTGCTCCATGCATACTCCCATCCTCCCATCATTGCTGCGCAGGCAAGAAGGAGGTGCAATCAATGAGCATCTCTATCCAAAGAGCCTGCACTATACCATTTGGACTGTGAACTGGACCAATGTGAGCTAAGTTAGTCATCTCCCCTCTCTTCCTCCTCCTACTTTTTAGTCTTAAATAGGTCATGTTCTACACTGACCCAAAACTGACTAGGACAGGAGAGACATACTATGGAGCGTGGTAAGGGGATATTCTGGGGTGATGTGTTTCTATTTTCTTCTTTCTTTCACAATTCTCGTCCTGGCTTCAGGAGCTTGCCCAAATGAGTCTTATTTCAAACAGATGTAGATAAACTATAGGCTTATAACCTTCATCAGAACAGAGATCAAGATAGCCACATCTTTAATGGGAATAGAGGCGACGGCTTAACATGTTATCATTGGGTTGATTTCCTTATCCTTTATTCAGTGACCCTCTGGATAATCTGTGCCTGTGAAAAATATAGGAAGAGGTACATATTTGTAAAGGCCCAAGGAAAGCACACAAATTATAAACCCTCTCTAAACTTTACTGGATGCTTAGAAACACTAACTGCTTAAAAGTCTAAACCCTAAAGATCTTAGTTAAAGGAGAGAAAATGAATTAACGTATTTGGCTTTGTCTTTCTCCTGGGAATGAACACTTCAAATGTGCTGGCTAAGGAGTCGTGTGGAGAAGAGTAGAGGCTCAATCAAAAGTAAACAAAAAGAGTCCCCATGAGGCCCAAATCAATCAGGAATTTAAATGTAGGTAAAACTAGATCACAAATATTCAGATTAAATATCAAGGTAAGGGAGAAAAGAATCCTAATGTAACTGAGAAATTCATAAGAGCACATGGAAATTAAGGGTATCTTTTGTTAGTTGACTTTTCCTAAGTCCTATGGGTTGCCAGACTATGGATATCCTAATGAAAGGAATACTAATCCTTCATCTTTACCTCTCTTTCTAGAATAGTAGGGTTTGAAAATGTTCTAGTGTAGGTAGTGTGGAATTCCACTGTCTAGCCATACAGGATTAAAAATCCATAAACATATGTTCCTTTCCACTCCTCCCTGTCTCTTAAAACTCTCTATTTAATGCTCCCAACCATTACAGTAATCCCAGTGTCGTACCTCCAGGTATATTGGACAGGTTGAAGAATTCCACTAAGTCTCAATCCCCCAAACAGGCATCAGGGTCATGTTTCATCACTGTCATTGTTCTCCATTAGCTCTGCACAGAGTTTTAGCACTGCTGGCCTGCCTCAAGCTATCTTAATCTGTGATTCCTTATTAACACCATGCAGAGAAGAAAGCTGACCCATAGAACATCCTCTCTACTATCAAAGAACTCCCTCAGCATGTTTATTTCTGCTCAACATCAAAACTCTTTCTCATAAGCTTACCTTCTTTATATAGCATTCTACCTCCCATTGATAGAAGCCCTAACCAAACCAAACTAGAGGAGGGAAGAAAAAAATGATCATTTTCCCCCCATACATGCTGACTTTTTCTGGCTTGTGGATCTTTCCAAAGCTATTATCTCTGTGGGGAATAATGCCGCTCTATTTATGTCTATTTTCCTCCAGGAATCTAAGATTACATTTCCCTTCTTTCACAAAGCAAGTGAATTCTTCATCTATATTCACACTCCTTCAAAAGTTTTGTACATGGTAGATGTGGTAGGCACCAATTTTGGGGTATGAATTATACCACACACACACATACACACACACCCACATACACACACACACACACACACTAAACTTTTAATTCCCCATTTTTAATTGCAGATAACTTACACTTCCTTAAATTAATTATAGAATGGATTTTAAACCAGTTGAACATCTCAAATTCCAGCCTTTATTAGAATTCATTTAAGGCTCTTCAACTTCCATATTTTCTGATGGATTGTCAATCTTGCCTAAATAGTTTTATACTTAACATAGAACAGGTGGCCATTTTCTTACAAATATACAGAGCATCAGAATGACAAAGAAAAAAACATGTAACAAAATGACAAGGGAACTCTACCCCAAGAGATCCTATTACTAACACTTCCGATATTCCATAGGGAAGAATAGATATCGGAATATCTGAAGCCCAAGTCAATCTATAGCTTCAGTCTTTTCCTGTACTGTTTTCAGCCTTTTTCTATACTGAACTTCATTCTCTGAAAATAAAGAAGGGGATGTTTTGAGATATAGAGAGGATACCACAGAAAGGAAACAGGTAGCAATAGGCTTGTCTTGCTTTCACCTGGTAGAAAGGTTTACAAAATAATTGCTATCTGGAATTCCCAAGTATGGAAACTATACACTATAAATTCACAAGAGATTCAGAAGGAATTTGGATTCAATGACTTCACAAGCAATCATCTTATGAGTTGTTATTTGGGAAGATCTTCTGAAGTCTTGAAGCCAGTGTTGTAAACATGTATGGTTTTTCATACCTTCAGTTTTATCTTCAGTGCAAAAAAGAAATGTGCATACTACACCAAATGGTAACTAAGAAGGCTAATGTTTCAGAGGGGAATTTAGTTCGCAATGGTGGAAAACCTCACAAGCCACTCAGGACATTTATGCAGGCGTAATGAGGTTACAGTGTTTTATCAAGCTGCCATGCACAAGAGATGAGAACGTGAGTGACAGGTGGGTAAAACTAAGACAAGACAGGAAGGTTCAAAAATACTCTGACTGAGAATGGTACTTATGAGGAAAGAAAACTCAGAGTGATGATTACACAGCTACTTACTGGCTAAATTGTGCCTACGAACAATCTACAGAGCTCTCCACATTACGGGACAATCTTTGTTATTCTATTCTGTAGGGAAAGACTGCATATACAATACCATTGCAATAAAGCTGTGAAATACCCAGAATATGCTAGTGGCTCTAAGAAAAATCTGTGTATTTTAGGAGTCAGATAATAGTGAATGAATCACCACTGGAAACTTCGGCCCAAAGAAAAACCTAAAATGTTGCTAAATTTGGACCTTATACCTTTTTTCAAATTATACTTCTTTATTTATTTTTACTTTGAGTATATGAAGGCTAGGCACTCATGCATGCAAAATCCATAGAAGCTAGAAGAGGGTGCTTGATCCCCTGCAACTAGCCTTCTGGATAGTTATTAGCTGCTGTGTAGGTGGTGGGAACTGAACCTGGGTCCTCTCCAAGAGTAGCCAGTGCTCTAACCACTGAGCTGTCTTTCCAATTATTATTGACAACAACATTCCTTGCCTCTGGGAACTTGGAAGTTGGAAAAAATAGACTTTATTTTTCCTGTGCTAAATCTTTTGCTTTTCGTGACCTATTTCTAGGAGTAAATGCCAGTCTTTTAGATAAAGTGTTGCATGAAGTGGTGCACAGATATTCAGGGAAATACACGTATGACCCATAGGGTTGGCACTGGGATTATAGTTCTTGCTCTAAAACAAAGATGACCTGCTTCTCTGTCAGTCACTGTCCCAATGTGCGCTTTTATCAGGAGAGATTAGCAAACTTTCGAAGAGAACTTGCAGCAGGTATGGCTTTGTCTCTGTCTCTCATTCACTTCTATTTACCATAGTAATAATGCCCCAGACATTTTTCTTTATAGAACTTTGAGTTTTATGGTAGGAAAAACACAAAGTGATCCATTTCTCACCCAAACTCAAGTTTGTAGAAACCTAGCATGGAAAAAAAGAAAAACTTGCAAAGCCAGGACACCTTTAAATTAATTCAGTCATCTTCCACTTACTAACTGAATGACATTTAACATAATGTATAACCTCTGTGAATCTCAATGAACTCACCTGAAAAGGTCAAGAAGACTATGTTTCTCACAGGATTGTTCAAAGGATTAAATGAGCTCATATTCTTATGTAATCAAATAAGCAATCAATGACTATGACAGTGTAGGTTCTCAATAAATGTTGATTTTCATTCACTGTTTGCATTCCAAACATATTAGTCGGATTAAATCAGACCAAATTCACCTACCATTGCAGTGTGTCCTATTTGGGGGGAAAATCTAGCAGATATTTTTGCTGATTAATTAATATGCCATATAGAATTTTTAAATACATATTTTTACTAAATTTTGAGCATTTCATGCAATGTAATTTGATTATATTTACTGAGAACTACCAGGAGCCACACCCTTCAAGAAAACAGCCTCTCATCCTACTACATAGAGTTTTATAAAATGGAAGAAAAGGAGCTGAAGCCCCGTGCATGAACCACCTACACTACACAAGGCCACTAGTGCATCACAGCAAAGCCTACAAAATGATGACGCCTCACCTGAAGTGAAGCATGCTTCTCAAGAGTGATGCACATGTTATAGGAACCTATAACAGGAGGGGAAAGCCACTAAAAATGAGACCAAATTTGGCTGATGACAGCTGCCAAGCGTATATGATAGAGAGGAAATAATGACAGAACACGTAATCAGGGAAGGCTTGATCTTGGCTAAGTGGATTGTTCCAGTAGTTTTAATTAGAGGCTGCCATACAGACTTCAGAGAGGATAATGACACACAAGGCAATGGCCCCAGAGATAGCAGAAGGAATGTACTGCCAAGCAACATTTTCTCACCCATGCCTTAAATATTGAAAGTATCCCTTTAAACCACATCTCTGCTACAATGCCTTTAGACTACTAATGTAATCTTTATTATGAGTTTGTTGTCTTTTCCTGGGGCATTGTTCTGTATGAGAGAGAGTAGAAGAGGTGGAGGATGAGGATTTCACATGCTAGGATGGCAACAGGAGAACAAACAGTATGTGTCAACTGAGTGACCCAGCAAAGAGATAGTTGTGGACCTGGCAAGATTTAGGTTGGAGAAATAAATTGCATATTTCATTGGAAGAACCGCCTCTGAGAGACCTATTGCTGGAATCCTAGAGAGTAAGTCATTCTTCAAACACAGATATAGTAACTGGGCATCCAATGCAATAATTTCCAAGATAATACTTAGAGAATGAATACAATTACATTGTCAATATATTGATAGATTACTATATCTCAATATATCTTGTACATAATGTTACATACTCATTGCATTTAATGTTTGCCAGAACCCTGTGAGGTTAATGTATAATCATTACCTATTTATATCTAGGAAAAGTCAGGGTTGGGAGAATCAATTAATTTGTTAAATGACAGAGCCAGGATTACAATTCATCTCCATTAGATTTGAGAACCTGGAGTTTAGTCACCAGAATTCACCAGAAAGTCTATCAAAAGGAAGCATGGATGGAAACAGAAATCTAAGAGTTGCATCTATAAACAGATTAAAGGAAGGCAAGTATGGGACTGACAATTTCTCGTCCAGCATGGGAGACCGTAACAACATGCTTTCAGAATTTTCCCACTGAAAATCTATTTATCAATATAGCCAATTAGGTCATGTACTCATAAGCTCATTTATAATCGTTGTTAATTATAAAACATGCTAGACAATAATACAGGAACAGCAAGAAGGATGATAAACTACCTCTGGTCAGAAGAAGTGGACTCAGGCAGACATTTCCAGACTTTCATCATCAGAGTATTGGCACATTAACAAGGATGGATGTGTAAGTACGGACTCTCAATCTGGTACTGGGACTCCGGAACATCAACTAGGACTGAAGTGACTGAGAGGTCTGCTTTTGCCATTTTGCCAGATCCCATTTCACACATTCAGTACAACAGTCCATCATCACTCAAAGGCAATGAAGTTATTTACGTAAATTTTCTATGTCTACGCTACTTCTTTCCACGGTGTCCAGCTGGAAACACAACATAATTTGAAGGTCCTAAGTAAGAATTTATTCTTCCATACCTTTCTATAAAATAACTGTATTTTATCACTGTCTCCATTTTTAAAAGCAAACCTAAAAGCTGTTGTTTTTCTTACACTTATTTTCTCATTTGTGTGTGTGTGTGTGTGTGTGTGTGTGTGTGTGTGTGTGTGTGTGTGTCTGCAGGCTATGGTGCAGAGATCACACATGCAGAGATCACAACTTGCTGAACTTACTGGAGTCTGTTCTCTGCTTCTACCAACTGGGTTCCAGGGATTGAACTTCTATCGTAAGGTTTGGTGGCAAGTGCTTTACCCAGGGCTAGCTCACTAGGTATTTATTTTATTAGTTTTTTAATAACCAAAGTTCTTACAATTGACATCCTCAAAGATGATGTTGATATTACCAAGGTGATGAAGACTAAAAACAAAGTTATTTGTCCAAATTTCTGGTTGACACTAATTCTGTAAATTCTGGCTAAGAATCATTCTAAATTCTCAGCCCTTCCAGTCAAGGTTTCTTTTCATATGAGTGACATTCTTAGTGTTCTCCACTCTGTCCTGGTTGCTGGTCTCTCAGATTGGCAGTCTGGCCAGTGAACAATTGGCTCTCCTGGATACCAAAGTGCCTAGAGCAATTACAGTTTTTGCTTTATACTTTCTTGCTGAAAGTCTTGTAGGTTCAGTTCCCATAGAAGAACCTGTGGCTTAAGATCATTTGGTCCTACTTAATCATCACACTGGTCGAGTGAATACTATACCCAGGCAGTGATACACAAAAACTCTGTACTGTCTTATGAACCAAACACATGGGTCTGTGCCCAACTCCAAGTCCAATAATATTGCATTAGAATCTTGATTTTGAACAGATGAGAGAATTTTACTTCTCACAAAAATGAAACACATAGCAGTTGCCCCTGGATAGAGGGTCCTGTTTAAGGCTCTAGTCATCTACCACTGTGTTTAATACCACTGATAACGAACTTGTCAGAGGGCAGCATCTAAATGCAATATTCCTTACCAAAGGTTACCAAAAGGTTTTCTCCCTTCTATTTCTTCCAATTGTCGTGAAAGTAAATGTTTCTGCAAAGAGTAGTTGTGTAGTACGTTCTGTTGGGCATAATGCAAGGTGGGCCTAGTCAGGCCACCTGCTAGGAGGAATAGAGGAATGGCTCCTGTGGGTGTGGCGTTCTGCTCAGGCTAGCTGTGAGACCAGCCCCTGCAAAGAACCTGCCTACCTGGGGACAAACTTACATTGGCTGTATTGGGACCCCACCCCATGAGGTCATTGACTATCCAGACCTATAAGAGCGTGTGCACATATTCAGTAAACGAGTTTGCAGTACCACAAGAGCATGCAGGGCCACACAAGTTGGCCTGCTTCCTGTCCAACTCCCGGAGTCTGCAGCTTGACTCTGCATCTACTCACCCCCAACCCCTCGGGCTGGCCCCCCAAAGTCCACTCGGGCTGGCCCCAAGTGGTGAGACATGACGGTAATGGACACTATGATACGTTTTAATTTGAAAAGAGAATAAATACAAAAGCTTAAAGAGTTGCCAAGTGGTAAGGCAAAATAAAATCTACAACTGTTTCAAGACGCTTCCAGGGTGGCTCATGAAATCCTTTTCCATAAAATGACTAAAACAAGAGTAGAATTTATTTTTTCTTACTTCCATTTTTCCAAGATTTTATGTGACATGAAAATTTTTTTATATTTTTCCCCTACAAAAAAAATCTGAAGGTGTGATTTGAACAGATTATACCCACTGGTGGTGGTATTGTGATCACACAATTAAAATTTCAAGATACCTGTTCTACCTACAATTCTGATGGCTTCCCTACTCCGTTTCCTATAGAACTACCTCAGAAACTTCCATTGCATTATTTCTGCAAAACACATAGCATTTTAACTGATAGATCTGTGCAGAGACAGTCACTGGTTAAAATTTTTGTTACATTTATTTATTTCTTATTTATTCATTTATTTATGTGTGTGTACGTGTGCTTGTGTGTGTAAGCACACACGTACCATGGCACACATATGGAGGTCAGAGGACAAATCTGAAGAGTCAGTTCTCAATTTTATCTTTTCTGGAAAATGAAACTCTTTAAAAGAACACTTCAAATCTTAATCTGTATTCAAATGTGCTTTAGTAAGCTTTACCTCTTAGCTAATTTGAAATCATTGTAGATGCCATCATATACAATATCTTGGAGAGAATACTAAATTGAAAAAGACCTGAGGTAGTTTTGTCACTAGGAGACTTAAAACCTGGGGCAAATTCTGTAATTGTGCTAGTATGCCAAGCTTATTCCTTCATCTGTAAATGGAGTCTGGGAGGTCTCTAGATCCTACCTTCTTTGGCAGATGAGCTTCTCTCTCTCTCTCTCTCTCTCTCTCTCTCTCTCTCTCTCTCTCTCTCTCCCCCCCCTCACCCCTTAGGGGTGGCCTATATAAACCTCTTTCTCAGCTAAAAGCATGCTAAAAAAACCTGCTATGCATTGTTTGAGTTAATTAAAGGGAAGCGATTACATCTCGCCTTTCAAACCTTGCGAACCTCCAGGCTCTACCTCCCTTCTCCGCATGCGGTTCATAGAGGGGTGCAGTGCTCAGGCACAGGGCATTCTTGGGCCTGTTCTCCCTGAAATATTTGCTGTCAACTTTATTTCCCACCTTTCATGATTAGAATGGGCTGACTTCTGCTTCAAACCACTTGTTCCCCCAAGTCCCCACCCCTTCCACATTCAGGCTAGGATCTTTGTTCCGTTTTCTAACAGTAACTTTGAAGAGCTGACATACTGGCTGTGGCTAATAGTTATGGCCTCTCTACTAGTCTCCACCCCCGCCCCACCCCCAGTCCCACTCCTTCTCAAAGAGCTTAAGAGAAATATCTAGAGAGTGTCATTTCAATGACAGGTTGCATTAATTAAAGCAATGGTAAGTTTTTACATAGAATGGAACATTTTGAACAAATTTAAATATGTTTTTAGGCATCAAATGTACTTTTGTGTTATCATTATCCCCATGTCTCAGTTCTCTGGGTCATCCAGGATATCTATGAACTGTTCATTGTTCAGATTGGAAGACCTTAGATATCTCTTCATCCACCCAATGAATTAATACGTTTCCTCCAAAACGACTCTACCAACATTTAGTACAGCAGTGCAGAGGCTATTTCTTGGATTTAGACAAGATTTTGTATCTTTAAGTCTGAAACTCTGAAATTGCAGTGTGTGTGTGTTGTATGCATGTATACGTGTTTGTGTGTATATATGTATGAGAAAGCAAGAAGTCAACATCAAGTACCTTCCTCTATTACTCTATACCTTATTTTTTGAAACAGAATCTTGAGTTCTCAGATCCAGCTAGAATGGGGACCCAGTGAGCCCCAGGAACCCTCCTGTCTTACCTCCCCATCGTGCTGGGGCATGTATACCATACATGGTGGGTCTTTATTATGTGGGTGCTTGGAAATCTAAATTCAGATCTTTCTGTTTGCACAGCAAACATATTACTAACCAAGCCCCCTTCTCATCCCCTACATTCTTAATCTTATCTTAGTTTAACATCTGGAGAAATGGTTGTAGGGAGGCTGAGTAACTCACTGAGGACACAAAAGCATCAGATCTGAGATTTGAAACTGTGCATACATGCCAAAGACCAGAGACCACACTGCTTCTAGCTTCATAATAAGTTTCTAAATGCCTCATGATCCAATCTCTATTTAAGCACTCGAAATATCTGTGCAACTTCTTTTGGATCTATTTGCCAAATTTTCTCTATGCATATTTATTTACCAGTCTATCTCCACAAATCTGCTTTTGTCCACTGTCCTTACATTTTGAATGTCCATTTCTATTTTTCCTGTGTTCATGTTACCCACCCTTCAAGGCCTGTCTTCATCCAGTACCTCAAGCGACTCTTCCAAGCTACTCAGTTGAACAAGGAAGGTTTTCTCTTCTCTAATCTTTGGCCTATACAACAGACGATACATCTATTCTTGCTATCTAATTATTTTGAATTCCTAGCCTTACAAATCAAAGATAGCTTGAGTTTTTATGAGGCCTTATTGGTCACAGCAGAGGTTTAACATGAGACTCTCCACTCTTGTTGCCTTTGAAAATTCTTGTGGTAATATATACATCAATAATCTCATTGGCAAGTTGGTATAAATACATAATTCTAAAATAAAACTCACTAAACTCCTTTATTGAGAGGGCCTGGCTTGGTGTACTTCTGCATACTGACCATGAGAGGGCAAACTTTCCTTTCTTTTCTAGTCTATTAAACACCAAAAATGGAGTCTTTCAATGAACTGGAAGATCTACTTTGCGAAAGCATCTTTGGTACCACTCCTTTCCCCACACCACCCACGCCAGAACACGGAGCCCTCAACATTACTTTAATCTATCTGTGATTGAGGAAGACCCCTGAGCACCCTGTCAATTTAAGATTATTCACTAAGCAGGAGTCCGTGGGTCAAAAAGAATGATAAAGGATGGGGGAGGAAGATCAAAAGTATCAATGTTACCAAAGCCTACGCGTGACCTGTCCACATTCAGTGTAACCCCTCATGTTGCGAAGGATGAGCCCAGGGGAACCCCTCAGCTGCCTTTCCTTTTGGGATTGCAGCTCTGTTCTTAGGGAAACTGCAAGTGGAAGTCTATTAATATCCTTTATTAACTGTAATGCCCCAAATATCTTGAGAACCAGATTTTCCTCCCATGTGAAAAGACAGCCTACCTTGGTTCTTTCTGAAATCTTCTGACAGCTTTACAAGTAGGGTGGTGAGTGACCTTTCTTTCTTTGCAAAAAAGAGTATGGAGATGTGCCTATTCATAGAAATCTGATGGAGCTGACACCTGGTTCTCCAAAAGCAGAGCTTCCTTTTAACCACATTCCACTGACATTTATAGACTACGATTATTTTTGATAGTGAGGAACAAAAGGGGAATGGTAATCAGAATTGTAAAGCATAAGCTTTTATTCAGAATTCCCCGGCCCCCACCAAAAAGTAAATTTTATTTTCAGGATGGATGAGCAGTACCCAGAGGCAGAACATCACTCTCTCCTCCTGGGAAGACATGGCTTTGCCCCAAGGCTCCTGTCTGTTTCTCCACACTCTCATTTCTCCAGGCTTTCCTCTTCTCCCAGACCTACAGAGGCTGTGTCCAGACAGCCACACAAAGCTAATGGTTCCTTGAGAAATGACAAAGTGCTTTTTAAGCAATACACTGGCCTGTTCCCTTAAGTGCTGGGGAAAAGCCATCAAATTCTGTTCAAGATGCAACTTGAGTAAAATTCAACATGTTGAAAGTTAATGACTTTATTATGCTTCATGGCTTATAATTTGGTCATAAGCCATGGCAGGTTGGGCACATTCTTTCAGACAGTTAAGAATTAGAAGGCCTAAAGCCTGTCAGCTTTACCAGATGGTCATTAACTGGAAATGCATTGTTGAATCAAGATATACTCCAGAGAAAGGCTCACATACATAGCTGCACTGGTCATAAACCTCTTCATACCTACCTTTCAGGAAGAGAAGAGAGCTGTTGAGAAGGAAGGTGTGCTGAAAGGAAAAGATTGCCTTACCTACTTTCCAGCTGTCCTGGACAATGGTGTAGTGGCAACATGTACACTGCTGTGGATTCAACTTACATCAGAAGTGACGTAATCATGTATCAACAGCACATCAATTCATACCTGCATGCCGTAGTCCTGCCAGCATGCTTGAGGCCACAGGGTGAGCCAAAACTAGGCACAATATTTCACCAAGGCAAACATTAAAACATGAGGACTAAATGAGAATAGAGATTGTAAGGAAGGGATAGAGGAAGGAGTGGGAAGGAGTCTGAAAATGGCCTACATTTACTTCCTCTACTTCTACTGACCATAACTCATTTTCACGGCATCACGCTCAGGAGACACTGAGGTAACCTCAGAGCTGCTAGGAAACTCAATGCTTATGTTGAATGACACTCCAGAGAACCCAGCTTAGGTGATAAGTAAGATAAATGCATTCATGGAAGAATTTCATTGTATAACCACCTGTTTATGAGCAAAACCCAATCATAAAAGCATCTGTAAGCAGAAAACATAGAAACAATATTTTGTCCTTTTGACATACATGATGGTATTTAAATCCCATAGCAGCACGAAAGATTGTAAAGAACTGATTGTAATTGTCATAATTAACCGTATGCACTTCTCCACTGTATTGTACTGTTTTGCAACTGTTAGAATTGATCAGGTATAAAAAAAACAGAGCTTTTAGAGTCCCAGGAGATGAAGGAAACGACCCTGCTCCAATTCCCCTCGTTCTAAATTACTGTGGGTAGAAGCACGCTAATTCCCCAGGCATTTCAAATATGGAAAACATTCACAGACAGGACACAATCAGCATCTAAATTCATATTAGCTTTGGCTTCTTTGCCATTTTGGATGTGCTGTGAAAGGAGGATGTTGTAAAAGAATGGAAACGATGGGCAGAAGGGATGTTTATGAATGCTGAAGCAGATGTTCTCAAAGCCATTTCTTAGACGATGTAGAATGGCTGCATGAAAGGAAACAGGCGTATCTTTAAAATATGAACTTACCTGCAGACTCTGAAGATGTCTAAGTCACTCTTTGATTAGAATTACTTATTTCTTTCTTCTTTCTCTCTCTCTGTCTCTCTCTGTCTCTCCGTCTCTCTCTCTCTCTCTCTCTCACACACACACACACATATCCCAACACAATATGCTCATACTGTCTGGAAATATCTAGGATTAACATGTGCATTAATTATCTTTTATCAATGCACATAACTTCAAGGACATATAAAGTCATGAAAATAACTTACAAATTCTTTAGAGCAAAGACTAAGGAGGAAAGTAGAGCAGTGGTAGATTACAACTATGGAATGTGAATCTCTTGAATACTGAGCAAATATCAACAAGTGAAAAACCCCATCATGGTGTGTGATGAAAGAGACTAGAGAGCAGCAGAATCATGGCCTTGTGCCATACCTATTCTAGTCTCCTGCCCGTCACCTTTATTTCAGCTCATGGGAAGGGAGATGCTACATATTCAAGATCAATGTTATTTCTACAAGCAGTAAAAGGGAGCATAAGACAAGGAGCATAACTAGAGAGAGAGAGAGAGAGAGAGAGAGAGAGAGAGAGAGAGAGAGAGAGAAAGAGAGAATTAAACAAGACACAGAAAAGATATGACCAAAAGAATTAAAGTAACTACAAATAAGACTTTGGAGAAGGACACATGAAAAGGTTGCATTTAAAAAATATTTTGTCTTTAATTACGATATTTGTATTTATAGAATGTAGACAACATTCCTTTACTTGTCTCCTAATGGAGTTATTTCAAAGCACAGGAAAAAGCAACACCATATGTAATGTAAAACTTGGATAGCCTATTTGTAATAATATACTTTGGTGAATGAATATTGTGACTTCCTGAGATACAAAGTATACTTCAATTAAGAAAGAACTTGAAATATGAATCCAGGAATTTTGTAACCACGGATGACAAATTCTATCCTTATTTTCATGCAGCTAAAGAAGACTGCTGCAACCATTTGTCTCATTTTTTTAATTTGTTCTTTGTTTTTGCTTTTGAGACAGTGTTCCACTTGTAGACTAGGCTGGCTAAAAACTCACTATGTTATACAGGCCACAACTGAACTTGCAGCAATCCTCCTGCACCAGCATCCCACATCCTGGAATTACAGGAGTGAGTCACCATGCCTGGCATTGCAAATGTCTTTATTTTTTTCAGGCTGTGATGGACACATCACTGATTTGCTACACAAACGATCACTTGCTATTATTTAAAGATTTTTGACACTGCATAGTAATATGTGATAAAATGTGCTAACACATAGGAAGCAGACAGAAGGAAATTATTAAATGAGGCATGGCCAACATATAATGGGCATCTGAATATAAAACCATTCCGTGGCTGCCTGTGTATAATGATGAACCAAATATAAAACCATTTCATTATTGCTCAAGAATATTTTTCATTGAAATCACCAAATGTTAACAAATCCCTGACTAAAGACAGGTCAATTTTACACTTTTCTTCAAGGTAATGCTTTTTAAAATCTGTTTTATCCTCTGCATGTCTGGAACTATGGCAACACATGGCTCAGAGTTGGGTTTGTGGAACACTCATATTTAATTCTTTCATTTTTCACTCTCAGTCTCTGAGTCTGGTACTGTTACTTCAGTTTACAGATGGGAAATTTGAATTTCAGAGCAGAATGGTAACTGGTCCAATCATCAAAAATTAGTCAAAGAACAAAGACCAGAATTCAGGTGTAGGAGGTTGAGTGACAGACCCCAGAGAGATATGCTATGTCCAAGTCCACAGAGCACATGAATATTACCTGCTACAGCAAAAGAAAGAGTATGATATCACAAAAAAGTGGCTAAGTAAAAAAAAAAGTATCTGAGAGATGAAGCTTTTCTTGGCTTAATCAGGTGGATCTTTTCTTGGCTTAATCAGATGGATCTTAAATGAAATCCCATGTTTTCTTATAAATTAGAATCAGAAAGGAGCATGTGTGGGGAAGATGGCCAAAGGGCCAGAGACTTGAGTGACACAGCCGCAAATCAAGCATCGAGGATGGACACCTGTTGCAGAATGCTGTCCTCCAAACACAACAGTCATTAACATCTTCATCAGAGCAGCAGTGATTATTTTCAAGAGACGCTCAAGTTAAGGCCAATTGGAATTCCTTCATAGAATAAGTGGCTGGGAAAGGTTCTAGACCTTCGCCCAACATTCCAGCCTATTCTTCCTATACTGTCTTCCCAGCTATATGTATTTCTGCCCATGCTGCACGTGGTCTTGTGGTCTTGGGAAGTGACAGAGTATAGAGTGTGGACAATTAACTGAAAAGGGGACTCCATCTCCCACCTATGCAGTTATGTGAATGTCATTATCCATCACGTGTTGGTGATGTGACTGCTATGAGGTCAACTATGCTCCTGTTAGTAGTTCCCTATACATGCTCTGTAGGTAAGACAATACACTCATTGGTTTGTAAGTTGAAGTTAGGTGGAATTCTTACTTTGGCCTGTCATTAGTACCATATCTGGGATGAATAGAGGTTGTTTGAGTCTCCCTGGGGAATGCTCATACAATATGTAGAGAAAGTGAAAGAAATAAGAAGCCTCTGAAGAAAGTGATGTTTACCAGTACTTTGACCTCAGACCTCTAGCTTCCAAAATTGGGATAGAATAATGGTATAGAGCTAAGTCACTGCTTGGTAGTACCTTGCCTAGCAGCCTCAAGCAACTGACACACCAGGTCATCAGGGAACCTTTGTGCAACACTGGTTATGCTTCAAGGCTATGAACCTCAGAGTCCAGTTCTCCAGATGTTCCCTGTGTCAACTCTAGCGCAGGGATCTCCATACAGACTTAAAACCTAGGTTCTTCAGCCTGAAGATGAAATATTACCCTTCCTATTTGATTAAAAATGTTTCATCTGGAGCTGGAGAGATGGCTATGTGGTTAAGAGTCCTGGCTGCTCTAGCATAAGACTCCGGTTCAATTCCCAGATCCCACAAGCATCCTTAACTCCAGGGTCTCCAGGTCCAGGGGAATCCAACACCTTCTGACATCCTCGGGCATTGCATGACACAGGTGCACTTACATACATGCAGGCAATACACTCATGCACATAGAATAAAAATAATAAACTATTAATTTAAAAAATGTCATCTAATACTAAAGAACAACAATATGATTTGCAGGAATAACTCCCTCCTCCAAGAGGAGGCAGAAAATGAATCTTCCTTTCTTTCTCCCTTTCACTGAGTCTGTACTGACATCAAAGAGACTGGTGTACATCTGATCCCCTTACATGCTCAGGACTAAATCTGCAAGAGTGAGGGTTCATTTGGTGTAAAAGACTTTGAATTTCTTTCTGGCTCTAAAGGTCTCTGTAATTATCTTTCTGTTTCACAATAAATACGTGTTAAATGAATAAAGGAATGAATCAGTGGATTAAAACATTGTTATGCCTGAAGCCAAAATAATCAAGCCTTATTGTATCTCAGAAACAAGTACTAAAGCCAAAAAGAATTGTCAGACCAAAATATCACTTTGCAGGACAATAACTAGAATAGATTATAAATGATCAGATTAAAGGGAATAAATAACTAAATCTATGATAATAATGCAACTGAGCTCCCTAGGATGAACTCTCAGAGCAGCATAATTCAGTGTAAGAAAAAAAAACCTGACAAATGAAATTTGGAGGAAAATTCTGATTCCCATTAAACAAAATAATTAGTTTTGTTATTGTTGTACTTTCTTTGATCAAATAGAATTCTAAGTACTTTTCAACATGAAATTAGTCAATCCTCACTCCAACCCTGAGAGTCTTTGATCAAATAGAATTCTAAGTACTTTTCAACATGAAATTAGTCAATCCTCACTCCAACCCTGAGAAGTCTGTGATCCATATATTACAGTTGAGAAAACAAGTAACAAAACTTACTAAAATGTCAGGCTTGAAACTGTAATCTCAGCTACTCAGAGGCTCAGTCAGAAGGAACACAAGTTCCAGTCCTGCCTGGATTACAGAGGGACAAGGTCAACGTAAGTAACTCAGGAAGATCCTGTTTGAGAATTTTTGAAGAACTGTGGCTGTAGTTCAGTGGTAGAGAGGTAGAGGATTTGCTTAGCATGTATAAGGCCCTGGGTGTGGTCCACAGGACCACAAAATAAACAAAATCCAGCCAGCCAGCCAAAACAAAGCCTCACTAAGATTGCACACTAAATAAAGGAGCTAACTGGAGAGGCCAAGTGGCTATTATAGCTATTATTTGTGAGAGGTGGTCACCATAGGAGAGTTAAGGAAGAACTAGATCACCAAATCTGAATCTACCACTTGATTAATGTATTATTCCATCTTAGAGTATGTTTGGATAAATAATATATAATGAGCATTTTCAGCCATCAGAGATAATGTAGAACATAAAATAATGAATGAACCAAATGTTCTAAAACAGAAAGGAGACTTGATTCCCACATGAAAGAAAAAATAAAACATAAATCATGATTAGGTGAAATAAACTTGAAATTGAATTTGACAAAAAACATCCATGTTTTATTAAAAATCCCTTTAACTACAAGCCTTTCCTGCCAGTACATTAGTGGGCACAATCCTGAAATGGTGCTACACCCTAGTCAGCCAAGATGGTGTCAGAGACTCAGAGACTGTGAAGTCAACTCTTAAGAGTTTCAGGAAGCCATGAAAGATGAAGGAGAAAAAAGCTGGAGACTGGTTTATAAAATAATCCATTTGATGCCAAATACCAATGAATCCAGAGATAGTTTCTTGAATAAGCAGAGACACTTCTCAATGATGCTAAGAGACCATGTCAGAAATCTCTCCTGTCTGCTCCTTTGAGCTCTGTGCTAAACAAGTCAATGGAATTCTGCCTTGTGATAGGAATCCAAGTGAAATGCTCAGACTTCCACATTCAGTGCAAGTAGGTTTGAATAATAACATTGCTAAACACCAGCTGCATGGCCTCTGGCAGGTGACTTAAAGACTTCAATTTTAATTGCATCCTCATAGGTTGATAAAGAATTAAATGCATTAATTTGTGTGAATTGCTTAACAAAACATTTGGTATACAGTTAGTGCTACGGTTAATACAGTTTGTATGAGTGTTCCCCAAAAGTTCATATGTTAAAGTTCTGTTACCCCAGGGTAACAAGTAGTGGCTGATTTGAGAGGGAGAGGCTAGTGCTGAAGAAGTCATGGGGTCAATGGATCTGTGCTCTCAAAGGGGAATGTGATACTCCAGTGTCCCAGTCCCTGCCTGTGCTCTGGATAATGATGTAAATGATTAGCTCTGACACTCATTTCCACTATGGTGCTGTGTTCTTGCCACAAGTCCAAAGCAATGGGAACACCCAGTCTAGGCCTGGAATCTCAGGAACTGTGACACAAAATAAACCCTTTCTTTCCATAACTCACTTGCCTCAGATACATTGCTAAAGTAACACAAAGCTGACTCACCAGGTAAATGTCCCATTCCTAATAAGTAGTAGTATTTTCTTTTGATTAGTAAATTGTCTAAGTGTAGTAGCTGAAATGATTGTTAATTCCTTTTATTCTTTCAGCAGATCTTTAGTCCTCCTTGTTTAGGACACGTTTGTATTGAGTACCCTGGTTTTCTGGAGTTAGACATTATCATACGACTCATCTAGGCTAACAGAATGTAGGTGGAAATAAAATATCACTTATAGATCAAAAACATCTTAAAATAAAATTGTTATTTTATTTATTTCTATTTTAAGTGTATGAATATTTTGTATGCATGTATGTATGTGCATCTACATATGCAATGCCCGAAAAAGCTGGAAGAGGGAGTCAGATCCACTAGTACTGGAGTTAGGGATGGTAGTTAGCCCTCACGTGGGTACTAGGAACTCGACCCATGTCCTCTGCAAGAGCAGTCAGTGCTCACAATCACCAAACCATCTGTCTAGCCCAAAGGACAGAAACAATTTAAGGCCAATCACAATGTTCTTTACTCTTTTCTATTTCTGGGGTGACCAGCAACATTTTGATAAGAGGAGGCATCCTTATTTAGGTTCCTGAATAAATACAACAAAACCCCAAAAGTCTGATGCTGTGTGATACCTGTGAAGTGTGAAGTGAGAAACTCCATTGTATTAAGCTTCCCAGGCATGGGGTTTACTTGTTACCACAGTCCAATGTAACCTATCCTGACTAATAAATACATCATCTCTGATTTGTTCTTATCTTTAACTTACAGTGGAGATTTCAGGCCATTTCTATGCTGTTCCGATGCCTTCTTTCTGGTCTTGGTTACCTTTATATCCTTTTTAATGGGTCATAAAATCAAGGATGTCTTACAGACTGATGTTCTGGTAAGACAAAGAGTGTGATTTATAATTCTCCTTAAGGAACAGAAGTAGAAAGGATGCCAAACTGGATTTGGCATTTGATAACTGCCTCGTAGACCATGACAATAGCAGTGATGGTTATGAGGCCATCTTCCTCATAATCTCCATATCCACTCTTGCTCCCCTTCTCTCAAACAGTTCTCTCAGTAGAAAGACGGGTATTTTGAAAACAACTGTCACCGAAAGATAGCATGTAGGCAAGAATTTGTTCTCTGTTCCAAGCTTATTTTGAGAAAAAAAAAATCTACAAAGCTGACACTCTTGGGCACTGCTCTGATACTGTGGCATAAGGAACAAAATTCAAATGTACTCATGTCCTATAAAGAAACATCCAAACAATGAGTTTTTATTGCACGTTTTCCTTGTGGGTGTGTTGATGCATAAAACACGGAGAGTCTGTTTGCATAGCTCAGAAAGATGTAGGAGTAGGTAAAGGGCGTCTATGCACATGGATACGGGCTCTTTATTCGTATCGAGCCCTCCAGTGTCCTATGACATGAGAATCCACTGCTCCAGGGAGGTAAATTTAGTGGTCAGAATGACAAGACTGGTTAGGATGTCTTCGAAAAGAGGCAGAGAGAGAGGAAGGTAGGCAGGGGAGAGGGTACACCCACTTCCTCCGCATCTTCCCTTTACACTTTCAAAGGGAAGTACACAGAATCAGTACTGTGTGGCACACAGCTCATCTCAGAGTTTGTGACAACTGCTTGTCAGCAGCGCCTTATGCCAGACAGCAAGATGATCAGTAAGAGGATTCAAGCGAACAGCATGGATGGACAGGTGGAAAGACAGACATATTTGAGAGGATCAAGATGAAAGAACATGTGCTCAGTGATTAGATGCTTAAAAAGAAAAAAAAAAAAAACCTCTCTATAACTCCTTATGACCTCCCCGTACCTCTCCAGTTTCTTCTATTACCCTTCCATTCGCTTCTCTCAGCCGGGTTTAAACTTCTTTTAAGGTCTCTGTACTTCCATGTCTTTCTGTGTAATGCCTACCTGACATCCTAAGTAAAGTTCTCAAGCCAAGTGTGTCGCAAAGCTTTCCTTGACTCTTCATGGCTGTTTAGAACAGTTTACTGGCCACAGACCTAGCACTCTGCCATCTCCTTTGACAGCACTGATAGGGCAAAATCTTTAACTTTGCACCAGTATGTTCATACAGTGTCTGTCTCTAGCATAAATTAGCAAGGTACATGGAAGAAGAGATGTCTTCTCACCACTATAGCCATAGAATCCAGAATTAATCTCAGGCACCTCTACTGGTCCTGACACATCTATGTTCAACAGATTATGTATTGAGTGAATGAAACTAAAGCGGGGTACAGAGCACAGTATACATACAGTGTCATTTCTCTTACAAAGTCATTTCCTTCTTGCCTCCAATATCTGCTTTCCTGAAGTCTTTCCCCATGGGGATCTACCCACCTGCCCATGGAGAACTCTTGGCAGGGAAGAATTCCCGTTGAACTGCATTTAGATGGTAGTAAAAGGTGCTGAACCAAAGATGGACTGTGACTGGGGAGAGGAACTTATCTTTAACCCTCAGAGAAAAGAATGATCTTCCTTTATTCTTCTTTGGTCATAAAATTTGGAATTTGATCATCAGAGTCTGGTGCTAACAGAGACTGATCATCAAAGCCTTCTAGAGGCATTTATGAAAGTTTGGATTCTGAAAGTTCCCAGCACACACACACACACACACATACACACACACACTCACACACCCCACATACACTTTCATGTGTTTTTCATGAGTCAGCATGAGAAGTGGGTTAGGGAATGTTTTCAAGAAACACGGCCCTTCCATTTGAGGTGTCAGGTGTGAAAGGTCTGGGAACTGTGATAACTCTTTCTAGAAAGAGAACATATATGCACAGACCAATTCAATTTTCAGAGGCAACACACTCCAAGGTTCCTAGGCCTTAATTAAAAGAAGCACTGGCGTAGGGTATGGCCAAAGAATGAAGGAATGAAGATTTTCTTGCAACTTGGCCTGCTCCTTATCTCAAAGAGCTGGGAAAAGCTGCATAGGAGATACATAACCTCACAGAAAAGGGTCTGGGCATTAGTTCAGTGGAAAAGTCTGGGTTATACCCAGCATGAATGAAAGGAAAGAAAGAAAAAGAAGGAAGGAGGGATGGAAGGAAGGAACAAAGGAAAGGAGAGAGATAGCTAGGGAAGAGGAAAGAGGGAGGGAGAGAGGTATAGAAATAACAGGCTTTTAACCCTTCCCTTCCCCCTGACCCCGTAGAATCCAGCGGATTCCTTACTGAGATGGTTTATATTGCTTGGCACTTTGAGACCATCTAGAAGCACCTTACAGACAAGTTTCTGAGCATGCCTGTTAGAGATTATCTAGATTTGGTTAACTGAGGTGGAAAGACCCACTTTAACTGTGAGTAGCACAATTCCATGGCCTGGACTGAATAAAAATAAGAAAGCAAGCCAAGTACCGACATTCATTCCTCTCATCTTCCTGACTCCAGATGTAACATGACCAGCTGCTCCATGTCCCATGCCTTCCCCGCTGTGATGGACTGCAGGCTGAACCACTGAGCCAAAATAAACCCTTCCTTCCTTCCTTCCTTCCTTCCTTCCTTCCTTCCTTCCTTCCTTCCTTCCTTCCTTCCTTCCTTCCTAATTGTTTGTGTCAAATAAGTTGTCACAGTAGTAAGAAACTAATTAATACATTCACCATGACCAGAACAATCTCAGAAACACAGCTGGGATCATGCAAGGGAATTACTGGACATTTCAGTAACTTCAGTAACTGAATTTCATTCAGTCCATCACCCCTGACAACAAGTCAGGCATCAAGCTGACAATTATTGTTTTTCTTTGTCTCCTAACAAAGGTTCAAAGGCTACAAATCAGGACTGAAATCTTGGACCAAAGTTATCTCCTGACATGTATTTCTAGAAGAAAGAACAATGATGACAAATGTCCTCTGCAGGAACAGAAATAAAATGGTTAACTAGAAGGACTTAGTATGGAATGAGTTTGCGTCCTCATGTTTAAAATTTATAAACTTTGCAATGGGGCTGACCCTGAATTCAAGTTCATTTTCTATCAGTTCCTAAATGTGGAATTCTCATTAAGCTGGTTAATCTGTATGTGCCTCAATTTTCTTACCTGTAAAATGGAAAGAACAGCATCAATTTCTCAAGGTTACTTTGAAAATTAAATAAAATAAAGCATGCAACTGTGTTAGCAGAAGTCCTCGCAGGTGGCAAGTGCTTAATAAGTGGCAGCTGCTATCAGCATAATGGCTTAACATGCATGATTTCAATTCTGTATTATAAACACATTTTCCAGAAATATCTATGCATCAGTAATCCTGAGACAATAAAGAAGTCTGAAGGAATTCATAAGAATTTTCAATGAAGCTGTTAGCCTATAAAGTTAATTTTATCAACAATCTGAAATCATAACATGCTTGAAAATGGGCTTTCCCAAGAGTTACTAAAAATATGGTGCTATTTTAAAGACCAATCTACAGAAGGAAATTTGCTAGAGTAAGCTAAACAAGTTATAAAAACTCCATTGTATTCTCTGCATAGTAGAGATGAAGGGATAAAAAGAAAAGTAATATCAGTAGTTCTACTTTCCTTTCCTTGGTAAATACTCTATATGATATCTAGTATTAAAATGAATTATGTAATTAATAAAGATCATCCTTTATCTATTTTGCTTAATGAAACTTATACTTAGTCCCCTCCAATCTCTTTACACACATTTTCATCCTTAGGTCCCCATCTATAAACTTGACAACATGATGCACAAGCCAACATAAATCTAAAATGTATAAAAGAAGATTTGGCAACTCTTTAATATTGAGTTTTTGAACATTACTATTCTGTGATATAATACGCAAAAAGGGTGGGGGGTCTTCCTGAAAGATGGGTGCCCAAATAACTGGCACATTCCAGTCCAAGAGTAGATGAAGAACAAACTATGGAATGGCCAATCAAAAGGACAACTTCTCTCTCCAGTTATGGAGATGGCAGAACTAGGAGGACAAGGCTGTTACAGAGTTTAAGTGACAAGGGACGCTTCCTTACTCTAAAGGAATTAGAGGAAGCATTGAAGGAGTGTATTTGTCACCCTAGAGAAAAGAATGGAGGTTGAGTTGAGGAGGTTTTGAAGTTGACAACTGCCAGGAACAGTGGAAAGGACCAAAGCTGGATCCAACATGAAGATCCCAGATCAATAAACCATTTAAAGTCAATATAACAGGTATCAGGCATGAGGCAGGAGAGGTTTTCATCTCAATAGGAAGGTAGCTGCTATTTGAACCAAAGGTAATTTATTATTAGAAGGAAGACTTTAGAATGAAGGCCAGAAATCTTGTAATTCTGCATAAGCCAAGCACGTCTCTTACGGGAATGGGAACTGGACAGAAGGTGGCGATGTAGGTCAATAAGTAAATGTAAACATGACCACTGGAATTCAGGCTTCAGAAATGGGAGCAGCTGGCCACACCTTGTGGCCCCTCTAAGGTTCAATGCAGAAGCAGGATGTGTGAATTGTACCTGATTCTGAGTGGCAGAAAAGAAATCGATAAGCTCAGCAAAATGTAGGACTTAAGCCAAGCCTTCCCCGCTATTCAATACGCTTTACCTCTCACTCTGATGCTTAAAATGTTTCCAATAATGCAAAGCATCCTCTCCATAGCTCAACATGGATTATACATGAAACAAGTAATCACACAATGAAGTGAAACAAAAATGCAGGCTGTGAAATAAACTAATGTTACAACCTACTAAATGACCGTGGAAGATGTAGATTATGATGTTTAACATTCCCAGCTTTCTCTTCCCAGAGGGTTCAAATTATAGTATTCAGCTGTGAGGGGAAATTACTAACCTCCTATTTCTCAAACTGTGATCTCAGGATCATCCACATCAGAATTTCTGAGCACGCTTATGCAAAGGCATCTTTTCAGCCCCAGCTCAACTCACTGCCAGATATTTTGAGCACAAACTAAGGAAACCACTTTGTAGATAGCCAGTCCCTTATTCAGGCAATAAACTTTTCCTTCCTGTCTTATCCTCCATTGAATGGCCTACCAAAATATCTGTGAAAGCCTGGTGTTTGCATTCAGGGTAGCTTCTGTAGCTGGAATATGTAAGGAGACTGTGGCTTCCCTCCTTCGCCTCTCCCAGCCCTGACAGGTAATGGAAAAAGTCACATTCCTTTCCTCCCTTTTTTCATTTCATTTGCCAAGAACCTTTGGTTTGAAAAGTTTAAACATCTCAACTTCTAAAGTACGTACCGTTTTGGGTGAAAAAGACACATTTTGGAAGAAAGCTTAAAGGATTCAGAGTATGCTAAGTGTCAGAGCAAGGCCACGGTTTGACAAATTATAGGGGCACCCCCACAGTGCTTTGTGGAACAAGCTATATCGAGGTACACTGGCTGAAAGAGAGTGGATTATAAAGTCTGAGAGAGTGTGAGATTATTTGTTCCTGAGAGAGGGTCTGATGACAGCAACGTGAAGAACAGAGCGGGTCCCACATGACAGTCACAAGGATCCCTTATTAATGCTGCAGTATTTCTATTACATTACTAGGCCTGGCAGTTGTGCAGAGGCAACCTGAGAAATGAAGAACCAGGACGATCCCAAAGAGTGAATATAAGGTTTTGGCTTTTCTGTAGCTGAGTATGCTAACCAAAGTTCCTAGCCTGTGCATTCCATGAGCTAGAACCAAGAGCAATATGACAAACACACACACACTTCTGGTGGGTGAGAAGGTAACCACTTCCCTTCTTCATCCATCTCATTAAGAAAAGATAGGGAAAAAATAAAGAGAGCCAGATGCTCAGTGTCTCGACTGAAGATCCTAAAGAACACAGGTGCCTTGCAACTTGTGTGTGTGTGTGTATGCATGCATGTATGTGTGTGTGTGTGCACATAGGCAAGTGGAAGGGTACTCTAACAGCTTCTGACAAATCCCGTCTCCTGTGAAGGAGTCTGCCTTACCCCAAAGTGATGACTTTTAAATCCTTCTTCCACAGTAGAGTCAACCCACTGTTCCCTCTAGTTCCCACCAACTGCAGGGGCAGCTGGTGGAATAGATTTAAGCAGAAAATCTTAGTGGAGTGCATAAATCCCATAAGGGAGAGCAGCAAGCAGAACTATCACCAGCCCGACTGGGCTATTTTGGGAACTATCCTAACTGATTGCCCACCTCCCCATCATATTGCTCCTTTTCTCCTCCACCTTCTTCCCCAACATTCTCCTCAACCTGAGCCAGCTGAGATTGACTGATCAATAACACAATAAAGAGCAGGCAGCTAAGGGAGCTTGTAAACAACTGCCATAAGCAGATAGATGCAGGAGAGATAACAGTACAGACATGATTACGATTTGGGAGTCTTTACCCACAGAGAGCTATATAGGAACTCAGGCACCACAGATGGACTGGGGGTGGGCTGGGAGGAGAGATGGGAAGGGAGCCTACAACATATATCAAAAATATCTCAAGGAGCTTTTGTCCCCCAACACACACACACACACACACACACACACACACACGCACACACACACACACACACAATTACTGGGTTCTTCATTGACCAGAGCAGGATGAACTGGTTCATGTACAACATTCAGATATCTCTGCTTTTTACACTATTTACTACATGCTGGTGATGTACAAATGGATTCACAGTTTATGTTATTTGCTGGAAAATAAATCCACAACAGAGTTTCAGGGGACTGGAAGATACAAGTGGCCCACACTGCCCCTGAGGACCTAAGAACAAAACTTTTCCCTTCTCCATGGCATGCATACCCAGAACCCTCTGCAGCACAACCTGGTCACAGGAAATTCCACAGCAACACTGCAAGGATGGCACTGGCCTGCCTCTCAAAGGCAAGCTGATTCTCAAGTCTCCAGGGCGGGCATGGTCTCAATTAATTCATTTTCTCAAATAAAGAAATCTGCATTTTTTTGTTTTTAGTCTCTATGTAGTGGACGCCAGACAACAGAACTCAGCCTGGGAGGGTTCAAAGGCTGAGGGCTCTGAGGTCCAGGTAAACAGGGCTACCTGTCTTCCTTCTGCACCTGTTTCACCTTGAATAAATTTCTCAACTCTTGGATGCCAGAATATGTAATTGGATCCCATCACTCATGGATATGAAACATTCCCCTAAACTTCCTTCTGTTGCACCTAGAGTAAGATTTAGCCTCTCCGTTTGGACTGACAGGACCCCGCCAGATCCTCCTCATTCACTCTCCAGCAACGTGCCCCATTTCCATCCTACACACACAGATGTCTTGTCCCACCATCACACTGACACGGCCTTCTGCTTGCACTGCTTCCCCTCAAGGATGCCTCTCATTCCCACTCTCAGCTCAGTGGCCCATCTTTAGGGGCAGTTGTTCTCATCTCCTCCTACCCCTGGTCATTCCTAGTCCTGTTCCTCAGCCTTGCTATTTATTTATTATTGTCTTTCAAATTGCCTCACTCCTCCCTGTAAAATATAAGCTGTCTTGTTCACAGCTACATTATCAGCACTTAAAAATATGGGCACTCAATAAATATTGTATAAATGTTGTTGGATACACTTGTTTCCTTTGCCAGAGTTGTTCAAAGTACCACATAAGAAAATGAACATAAATTTTATTCACGATGCCTAGAACACGGGTCTTAAAATTTGTGGATTTGTTTTTTTAGATTTCCTATTTCCTCTCATTGTAACCATCTCAAATAGCTTTCCTCTATTCTGAGGGTTCAAAAGTAATTGAATCATTTTCAAATGCTCTCTCCAAAATAAGTTTTACTGACCCAAGAGTGCCCATCTTGACCAACTTGTTTTAATGCTTCTCTTATGAAAATAGAAGCAGCAAATGGAAAAGCATTTTCAATTCTCAGATTATATGTAGAAACAAAACTACATGTTCACTCTTCAGTCCAAAGGATATTCATCTTGCCATGCATCCAAGGATATCTGAAGGAAGAGGTAACTTACAGGAGGACTGAGGAAAGCCAGAAAATAAGATAAACAGGACAAGTGAGCATTTTATTGTTTACTAATTGCAACCATTGTTAAGGAACTCTAAAAAGAAATTGTATTATTCTCCAAGCTCTAGAGATAGGAGATTTGGGGAGAGAGAGCAGTCATGGCTGGTGATTAAAGGAGCACAGCAGGACACATCATCTCCAAAAAAGAACCCAGACTCAAGTCCTTCTTTACAAATCCTCGGTGGGAATATTTTTATCTCTCCTCCAGGGAGATGTTTCATGCATCAAACTCAACTGCAAGTCCTATGGAAGATGGACCCGGAGATGACCTTAAGACTCTTGTAACTTACAAAGGGCCCGATATGTCTTCAATAGAACCAACACATACCAGCCTGCATGGGGAGGCCCCTTCAATATCTTACATGACATTATTAGTTTTCTAAATGACTAATACCACTGAATCTTAAGGGTATGGTTAGTAATACTCACTTTTCTCTGATTCCAAGATTTGACATATTTGGGAAACTATAACTGAGATCTACCTGTTTTAGATAGTTGGAGAAAAATGTATAATGAGATGTTATTTGCTTACAGTGAAGCCTACCTTGGATCTAGGTACCTTGGGACACTCATTTTCCTGTACTCGATTTCTCAAGGAGTAAAAGGCTTCAGTTATTCATTGGTGTGCATCAAGGCACAGAGAGGACTTGTCCAAAGTAAATATTAAGAAGGTAACAGAGATTAAGCTCCAGTTTTATTCTTATGAAGCCCAGTTGTGAAATCTCAAGCCATGTGCTATCATATAATCAGCTGTTGGTTTAATTAAGAAATATCGGAAGGCTGTGTAATTACAGCTGTTTTCCATGAATGGCTGCCTCTATGTAAAGTAAAACATCAGACTAAGTAGTCACACCTGGATCTGGAATGATCATCTTTTCTTGGCAAGAACCACTGAACAGAGTAGTTGATTGTGTCAACACTTTACGAGGGTTTCTTGAAGCAGCCATCATCGACTGTTCTGTAGATATAATTATATGCAATCCAAAAGCTTAATAACTACTTTTGATTCAGGAAATAAAGCTAACCTCCATTTTTTGAGTTTGAAACAATTTTGTAAAATAAATCAAAGAAATTCTATGAATTTCTTATCCCTAAGCCAAAGGAAGAAAGGCATTTTATGTGTGATCCAGAGCAAAGAATAAGGGAGAACAATTTTACCTATTGCAGTGTTGGTTCTACTGTTTATAAAGAAAGCATAAATGAGGGTGGTGATTATGCTGGTCTTTTTTGACTCTGCAGAGAACAGGAATTGTGAGTGTACGGGCACTGCAGAGCATGGGGCTTCCCAGGAAATGAAGCATGGATGTCGATACCCACTGAAAATCCACTAAAATTGCAGTAAGTGAACATGCTGATATCCTACCCATTGAGAAACATGACCAGCTCCATCCATTTTATATCTACAACTATGGCTGAAACTAAATAGCTCGGGCTTTATTTTCACTTCAAGTGACAAGTCACTGACTGTGCCCTTGCAAATAGTCTGGGGAAAAATAATGTATCTAGCATCTTGTTCCGTAGGGATGTGCCAAGCAGTAAGTTTTCATTCAGCTTACTTAACTTTCATGTCAAGGCCAGATGTATGTTTTACATTTTTTCATTGCATTACAGCTCTCCAATCAGGAAATGATCTTTGATATGTGGTGCCTCACTGTGTAAGAGTATGAGAAATGTTTTGAATATTTGCTGGACTTTTAATGCTATTCTAAAAAGCCGCCCAAGTGTATTACTTCATTGTTGTCAGAAGAATGAAGTTGAATATGTTTCACACAATAGAAATGCAAATGCTTTTGACATTAGATATGATGAAGATTCATATTATAAACATTCCTTTTAAAACATTTGCTGATGATGATTCCTAGGGCACAGGGTTTGAACATGTTTACATATATGTTACAGCCCCATTGGAAGCCAGCAAACATGAAGCAGACTCAACAAACACTATTTTATTTTAATCTTCTTTAAAACTCTAATGGGTCTAGTATTATGCTAGCCACACATAGTAAAACCAGGGGAAAGTGGGCATACTTACTCTGCTCACATTTCTTTTAATTAAAAATTAAAAATTAAAAATTATGCCTTCATAATACCCCTGACTAAGATAAGTCAGGAAAAATGTACCTATGCTACACGGTGTATTTCAACTCTCCATTCACCCAGCCAAGGTACTTCTGGAAATTTTGCGTGTGCTAGTAGAGATGTTAAATCAAGGGTTACCTTTAATGAAAGTTTACTAATTCAGAATGAAGTACAAATTTAGGATTTAACTGAGTCTGGGCTGGCAAGCACTTTTACAGTATTCATAAGCAACAGGTTTGAGAAGCAAATTAAGATATCAAGCCAGTCTGCTTCATCTATTTACCCTTGTATAAAAATATCTTAAGCATATTATAAGTCAGTTAGAAGAAATATTTTATTTTACTTTAATCAACTAAACATGGAATAATAGCTGAGGATTACATAATCCCTAAAATCACTTATTAGAATGGAGATAAACATATATATATAAACATATATATATATATATATATGTTCTCTCTCTCTCTCAAATTAGTTGAGTTAGTGTGAACATTTGAAAGCAATTTCCTTCAATTCCATATTTTTTCATTAAGTAAATACCCCCCTCAACTCTGGTTATTTTAATAGTTCATTTGCTTGTGGTGTTTTGGACTCTTCTACAATTCTGAACAGAGCACAAAATTTGTTAACATTCATCTCAAGCACTATTATAAAATACTATAGTCAATAAAACTAACTTCCCTTTCCAGGGGAGGGACTCTGAATGCTTTCCCTCAGCTGGACTTAATTCTCTCAGAACCATTTCTTCAAACTCTGTTTAATCGAGGCCAAGAACTTGAACTTTGAGTCAAATCAACTCAAGGCATTTATTTAGATATAGACAATTCTCTTTGGATTTGTGTTTTTACAATCCCAGACAGTAAAAAGATTTTAAATAATTCTCTAAAGCTTCAGAAAATTTTATTATACAAGATTAGATGTAATTTTTTTTTTTTTTTTTTTTTTTTTTTTTTTTTTTTCAAAATGATCCGAGTTGAGTTTTTGGGGATAGGATAAGTAAATTTTTTTAGTCTATGAACTGAGTTTAGGACTTATAGGAATCCACAGTAAAACCAATGGTCAAGAAGCAATTTAACATCCTAACATCTATAACAAATCCATTGTGTTGCTTGATCCATTAGATGTATGGATCTGAAGCATAGCTTTCGGAACTCCATAAGTATGATCTCTCATATCCTGCTCTCAGCTTTTACTTAAATACGATCTAACATAATTTTAACTGTCCTTCAACAAAACCATTGGCTTGTTTCTATTTTAATAACAGATAAGAAATTCTTAAAAACATATTTTGCAGACACTGCACATACTTGTGAATTTTCCTCCCAAAGTAACCAAGAAGAAAACAGATTTTATGACTCACAAAGAGAGTTCCTTAACTCACTGAACTTTTAAGACAGATGATTTTAATGGAGATAGTTCAAGGTAGAAATGAATGTTCCCTTTCATTTTCTAAAAAAGCTAGTAAATACTCAAATGTTCCTCAAACTTCAAATACATTCTTCCTCAGCCCTTAACTTTAGTGAGTGCCTCTAGAATGTTTCTCCCTTCCACCTTTACAAGGCATGCTCCTTCACATCATACAAGCATCAAATAGCCAAACTCAAATGTCATTTCCTCAGAAAGGCTTCCAGAAATGCCTTACATAAAAATTTCACTTCCTCTTATCTCCATGTATTTACTCTATCCCATCTAACTTTACAGAATGGATTTGTCATTATCTGAATTCACTTAAGTGTTAGATTTCAGGGTTGGTCATATTTGGCATTGCATTCCAAGAATATAGAACAAAAATCAACTTGAGTAAATAGTTCATCAAACTTCTAGAGGTCTTAAATTTGGAGTCCTGGTTAATTTACTTCATAAACCTAATTTCCACAAACAGTCCTAATACAGGGATCCACAAAGACCTTTGGGCCAAATATGGCTGCCTAGGTTAGTAAATACGGTTTTATTGGAACTCAGACTTGGTCCTTAGTTTATGTGTTGTTTATAGCTGATTTGGGGCTACAGTGATTGATCTGGGCTTTACAGTAGCAGAACTGAGCAGTAGTAACAGAGATCATATGGCTCTCAAGGCTTTAATATTTACTATCTGGCCATTTGTAGGAAAATTTAGTCAACCCCTATATGGGCTCCCCAGACTGGACACCAAGTTTCCAGTCTTAAAGGAAATATTCAGACACAAAGTTTATTCACAGTCATTGACTCTCAGTATGAGATAAGCATTCTCATTATTTTCAGTCAAAGCAATATTCTCTCCAAGAGGCAGCATGAGCTTAAAAGCCAGCCTGCCTCCCCTACATGTATTTTAACGTCAATAGAATTACTCACTGGTAGCATTTGAATCGATAATAATTGAACTATAAACTAAGTGGTGATTTAGAAGGAAAAGCTAAACCAATGTGTAATCGCATAAAAAGGTGATGAAATCCTTATCAATAAGCACTTGCTTCCTGCAGGTAACAATGACATGAACAGAATCTGGATTCAGAGGGTCCAAGAGAACCAGTTCTATGACATAAATCAATTTGAACTGAAAGCCATTACTGCACCATAGGAGAGTAAATGCATGCCTTCAAAGGTGGTGGCAATAAAACTGAACACAACTAAGTGTGCTGTTACATAGAACAAAGTATCCTTATAAGTACAAGGAAATGCTCTTCCACAAATACAAATGCTAGATGAGGTCTAGCTCCCTGAAGGGATGTTGTCATTTCCTTCTGACAGTGTTTTGAATAAGAACAGGCCATGAGGCTAAGATAGTCAAATAGCTCAGCATGCCCCCTCCTACTGGAGAGTCCCAAATCTAAAAGAAGGCAAGGCCATGGCAAACTATACAGCTGCTCCGTAGAAGCCTGCATAAATTATCCAGCAAGACACTGAAAATTGGCACAGCCTATTTACCCACAGGAACAAAAGTTACTGTGTCTTCTGTAAGTGTTTCTCTTTTATTGATTAAATGGAAACCTTTTTGTCCTTACTCTGTTTGTAATGTTTGGCATTTGCCACCAAGGACAGGGCTTTTATTAAAGTATCTTAATGGGATCCAATAGTTTTTCCTTCTAGCATTCCTTTTGAAGAGAATTGAGACTTGCCTTTCAATTAGGTGGTGGTAAGCACAAGAAAACACGTAGGCAACAAAGTGGCTTTGGTATCTCTGTGGTGAAATGATAAATGGACAATTACTCCTGAAATGTTCCTTTCTTCCCAGTTAGCTCGGATTTGTGAGGCAGTGGTACATTAATGTGATAATGTCCCTTTTTCTAGTTGCTGATGATCCACTAGAGAAATAAAATGGTAATTTAAACCTTTGAATCCTGAGGTTCAGTAGAAATGGGCAAGGAGCTTGCCTTTCAGTTCACCTTGGAAGCCAAAGGAAGCCAGCCCTTAGGAAGGAAAGTGAGGGCATCATGACACAGTCACAGGTAAATATTAAGAGCACACAGAGATGATGAAATTAGTACAGTCTTAGACATCAGACCATTAAAGATTGGCAGTTATTTATATGAACTCACAGCAATGGTGACAGCATGCATAAGTCTTATGTAAGCTCAAATCAGACAAAATCACATCATAGAGAGATGTGAGGAAGTAGATAAGAAACTCCAGTGCTACCTGAAGACCTGTTGGCAGGGGAGAGTCAATGTCTTTAAAGGGTATGACTCTCTCTCTCTCTCTCGCTCTGTCTCTCTGTCTCTCTGTCTCTGTCTCTCTCTCTGTCTCTCTCTCTCTGTCTCTCTCTCTCTCTCTGATACATATAGTGAGAGTGTACTAAATTGGGCATGGGAGTCGTAAAGGGAAGTGTATTTAGGGGAGGAGATCAAAATATAATGTATGAAAATGTTGCAAAAACTCAGTAAAGAAAGAAAAGGCATTAGAAATAAAACCTGTTTTCATTGGCCAGGAAAATGTGTTGGGCTGTTCTACACCACTGTGCAAACTTTTGTGGAACAAACAGCATATAAGATTCAAATTTTGTTTTTGCCATGCAAGAGTGATTAGGAATTTATGAAATGCAATATTAAAAGTATAAAGTATTTAGAAGCTGGCAAATTATGTAAAACAAGTAAGTATGTTCCAATGACTATATAGTGTACAAATATATCACAAAACTGCACAACTGCCTCCCATGGTTTCTTAGAGCCATTGTGTCTTCACATGTAAAATTCAAAGAGCAATGCTAATTTCTTCCAGGGTGGGCTTCAAAGGCTCACAATCTGTGTTTATAGTCTTGACATTTTAAAGGTTCAGTATTTTGCAGCTGTTGCCTTGAAATTCTTAAAAATTTTGTGTTTAAAGACTTTGCAACTGAAGCTTGGTAGTACAATGGGCTTGAGCCAGGGTCTTGGTGCCTTGGTTCTTGAGCCATCTGTTTTAGCCATGGTCCCACTTTTCCACGTCTAAATGCAGATCCATGATCTTGGATCTTAAGTTACTGTGAAGGTCAGCATTTAACCTCTAAATATTCCAGTGTGACAGACTAAGAAACAAATTGTGAAAGAATGAAGAAAGCTTTTTATCCTGGTTGTTGAAGAAGGGGCCGGCAGCTTGAATTCACACTCCGTGGGAGATTCTATAAATTATGCAGACATTCTTGCTCTTTGTACATATTTTTTGTGTGGATTAAAAGATATATGTGGGGCTAGAAAGATGACTCAACTGGTAAAGTATTTGTCACACAAGTATGAGGACTGGGTTTGGATCCTCAATACCCCCCAAAATTCTGGCTGTGGTAACACACCAATATAATCTCAGCACTATGAAGGGTTTGGGCATGTGGATCTATGCAGTTCATTGGCCATGAAGCTTAGATGAATTAAAGTCCTTCAGTTTTGGTAAGAGACTCTATCTCAATAAACAAGATGGAAAGCAATAGAAGAAGATACCTAATGTCAACCTCTGTCCTCCATTCACACAGACACATGTATCTGCATATACCTACCCAAACACATACAGCACACACACACACACACACAGAGGATGTATGTAACAACTGAAACAATATGAAGCAGAGTCAGAGCTCATTAAATGTTAAATAATCTTTTTATATTATGCATGTTGCTTTTGTTTCTTCTCCATGTATTTATACAATATAGCAAACACAAACATGCCTATCACTGATCTCAACCAACTATATCAGGGACAGTTTAACCCCTCTGAGACTGAGCTGAACGACTGATCCCTGTGACTTCAGTAGAAGAGGGTCTCTACTCATAATAATCTGATCTTTCTTGGAGAGAGACAAAATCCTTGAAATTAATTTCACCTAAGGCACAACACCAGCTGCCAAAACCCCCTCCAATAAAACCCTGGGATTTACTATAGTTTCTCTCAGCTTCTTCAAACACAATTCTCTACTGTCTACTCGAAGCATTTTACAAAAGAAGCAATTCTCTTTGACAAATCAGAAAGGTCAGAGGAGTACCCACGAGGCCTGAGAAGCTGATGTTTCTATTGTTACAAGTTCAAATGATCAATGCTGAGCAAACTGTGGGACATGAGAGCTGTTCAAGAGCATCAGTGGGATCTGCTGCCTGTCAGAATGACAGGATGGAAGGTACAAGGTTGGGAGCTATGCTTCTATTTGGACATTTTCTTCTTCACCGAATGGCATTATAGCACTATACTAACAATGGGGCCGCAAAGAAACTGTCCCATGCTCAAAAGCTAATTATTAGCTGAGGGGGTTGAACAGATTGTAAAGGCTTTGTTCATCCCCATGTGTAATGCAATGACCCAGGTCAGCAATACTGTTTTATTTTCCTTCTCAGAGTGGTTCTCATTCTCATTTAATAATCAATTTCAACTTAGAGCATTCTCTAAAACTAATACAGGAATATATTGATAAAGATTTCTAAGATGGGATGGGTAAGATAAAAAAAAACTTATCAGTTTGATATGTACAGATAAATACTACCCCAAAGAGATTTGTGCCTTAAATGTCTCTTCGAACATCCATCTTCGAAGATGGATCAGACAGTTTTGAAGTTACATTTTCTCACATTTAAATATAGCTTTCTCATAAAATAGTATTTAGAAAGGAATTCTGAAAACACATCTCTTTCCAGGGATTGGACAAATGTCTGTATTGTGGTCATCTTTAGGGTTTTCATCTGCTATGTTGTGATTTCCCATTTTATGAATTTGGAATCATTTTTCTCATACTAAGAAATTCATATTTATCCTCATAGATGGATCCCACAGTTCAGAGTTTCAAAACACTACATTTGTGCTTATCAATTAATTAAGTGTGCACTAATGCCTACTCTGCATCTGGCCTGGTGCGTGTCAAGGAAGACAAAATAATTAGTTCATCTTTCTAAGCTATGGAGGGTGCAGAGATGGGATCAGAAGATGCAGTTACAAATGAATGATGTACACATAGCAAGAGATCGGAGATGTACACAGTGCTGTGAGACTTCAGAAGTGGATGAACCTAAACCTGTCTTGGGCAGTGGTGACAGCCCAGATATCACGGAAGGAAGGACAGCAGATTGCAGGCAGATACAGAGGAGGAAGGCATATACGGAACATAATGTAAAGGGAATAGAGGTATAAGACAGCTCAAGGAACTGGAGTGACCACAACCTGGTCAATACTGTAGGACTAAAGAATAATGAAAAGAGACAAGAATTATGAACACCAGTCTTTCTAAGAGAAGCCCAACAAAGCACCAGGAGCCCAGACAGCATCTCAGCAACAATGAAGGTAAATTCCATAATGGCATGCTAATGTTACCTCCTTCTTGGTTATCTTTGAGCCTCTATGGTAACTCGCAATTCATTCCCTAGCATCCTACTTTGTGTTTATAGAAATAAGTACTGCTTAGAGACTCGTTGTGAACAATGATGGACACTCATATAAATATAGTGCTAAGCTGAGGAAGTGTGACTCCGAATTGGTCAAGGTTTCAGAAGGACTGCCTAAAGAAAGTGGATGTAACAGTGAGTGACTAGATGTGAACTCTTTCATGGGGATTATCGATAGTTGTCTTGGCATTTCTTGAGTATCAGCATTCCCTCCAAAATAGCCGAGAAAATATATATAGTAGTGAGGAGCACAAAGCAGATGGATAAGTACAAATCTGATTTCTAAGAGGAGGATAATGCACCTACCTTATAAGATGATGATGAGCTTTTAAAAAATGATAATACCAACACTGGCTGCAGTGGCACACACCTTTAATTCCAGCACTGGGAGGCAGAGGCAGGTGGATCTCTGAGTGTCTATATAGTGAGTTCCAGACCAGCTGGGAGAGCTACAGGAGGCTCTGTCCAAAAAAACGCAAAAAACTAATAAGTATCAATTAATAAAAAATGATAAAACATAAGCAGACTCCTTTACCCAGGTCCTAATGTGGAGAAAACACCCAATGGGTCATTATTTTTATATAATTTGTAAATATCCATTAAATCCATGCACTTTAATAATTCAAAGGTAATCAACCGTTTATAGGAAATGTTCTTATATTTGGACTTAACATATATTTTTACTGTGAGAAAGAAGAAAGGGTTTATCAAAAATATATGTAAAAATGCCTTTGAAATGGCAATCATGATTTTCTCATGTGTGTGTGTGTATGTGTATGTGTGTGTTCCTTTAAAAATGTATGTGGCTAAACCAAATCATGACTACATATGTGGGTGCTTAACTTGTCATAGCTGGGATGACCAAAATTTTTTAAATTTCTGACCATCTGTAAGTTTTTTCTTAATTAGTCATTATCAAAAGGCATCTGCTTATCAGTAACAAGCAGTTAACATTCCAGGTATTAACAGGTGTAACTATGCATTGGAGTATATTTTCAATGATCTATTTCATCTCCTAAGGAAATTGCCTTCTTTCTTTAGCCAGGAATAGCTGGCCCAATTACTGGATCAGATTTTCCCTAACTTCTGTGCTCTTTTTCTCTGTAAGAAGGGAAGGTTGAAGGAGTTTTCTATTACTGAAAAATCATCCACAGGAAATTATCATGTGCACACCCCTCTGGCCTTTGTGTTTCTAATTTCTTCTTTTTCATTATTTCTGGAAGAGAAGAGCAGCTCTGTGGTTACTGTTATGGACTTCTCTTGCCCACCCTGTGGATAAGACCAATTTTTTTTCTGTCATCTCCTAAATTCCAGAAGTAAATTTCATTCTACTTACCACTGTCCATGCTACCTCCAATAGCTTAGGCTATAATTCCCTTTCTAGTTTCCTACCCTTGCAGTGGGGCTTGTTTTTCATTGTTGTTGTTGTCACTTAGCAGGTAGGTCAGTTGTTTTGTGTGTGTGTGTGTGTGTGTGTGTGTGTGTGCTTATGTTATTACTGATTCTGAGAAAACAACCTTTGACATCACTCAAAGCTTAATTTAAATGACAAAAGAATGCTTACTTAAGAATCAAGAACTTAAATTTATAAAGACTCAGACCTGCCATTGTCACCCTACCACCTTGTGCAATGCACTCGGCTTCTATAGGCCTTAGTTTTCCCATTTGTAATATTGATATCGTAATGTTGATATTAATGTGCTCCAAACGTTCAGGGGGCTCCTGAACTCAGAACCACTGAAAATTTTTGCCTTAGAGGACATGATCTTTATTTTATTTTGCCTCTCTTTAGGATATACATGCAGCCTAATACTTTCTACTACAATATAATTTCAGCCACTCAGGAAGATGGACACTTAGATTATTGTAAGTGAGAACCATATTGCTTGCTTCCACCCTTGATTTCCTCTCTTGTTTTTCATTTTACACCAGGGTCACTTCCGGTAGCCAATATAAACACTGCCATTGACAGAAGGTGATGGGATAGGGGATGAGAGAATAATCATTTTGTATCTAGATAGAACATAATCAAATGTCCTCAGAAACAGTTTGATTTCATGAAGAAAACATATAATTCTGGAATATTTATTTATATGCCCTATAATTAAAACTAAGCTACTCCTGACTTCTAATAAGCTCTTTAAAAAGCCATAAAATGAATCCATTGTTTTCCATTTTAATGTGTGTGTGTCTATGTGAGTGTATGTTTATGTGAGTATATAAAAGTACACACACCGTGTATGCGCAGAGGTCAGAATAGTGTCAGATTCCTTGGAGCTGGAGTTACAGGCAGTTGAGGGATGCCCAGCTTATAATGTGAGTCCTGGGATCCAAACCCTTTTTGTCATTATTGCACAGCAAATGTTCTTAACCAGCAAGTCATCTCTCCTTGCCCCACTCCTCCGTTTCTGTTAGAAGTAATATCATCTAGTTCCTAAGTTTCTTTCTCAAAATTGCTTCTCAAACTGAAAACTTTGTCTGAAATGCTCTGAACCAATAAGCAGACTTCTACTTTGTGGATAATTGCTCCAGAATCTCTAGAATTTAAATTACAATCTTCTATTTCATGAAATATAGGCAAAATATATTATATACATAAATGTATAATTTATATGGAAATATTCTCCATATAATTTGTATATATTGGACTCAAAGAAAGCAAAACACACCTTTTGGTTCAAAATTTATCTCATTCCTGAACAAGGATGGAGAGTTTTGGTTGATAATATTGGTTGACAAATGGTGAGTGAATGTTCTATACCACATTAATTATTAAGCAGCCAAACTATTAAAGAGATACACTGACAATAAAGCTTTAAAAAGTTAATTTGAACAATTAGCAAGGATTCATGAGCTGGGGACTCAAATCTAAAAGTGGCTCAGGAATGCCACTGAGGGAAAGAAGAGAGATGAATTTTATGGGAAAAAAAAAAAAACCACAGTAAAGTGAAGAAAATCCATAACCAGTCAGTTTTACAGCTATTTGTCTATTACATTGGAAGTTTCTAGTTCTGTAGTTATATTAACTGCTTCTTATAGGTTGATTTAAATTCTGAGTTTTAGTAAAGTACAGTATTTTATAAGAAATAGCACAAATTTCACTTCTGCATTTATGAGGCCTAACTGACTTTATGAGGCTTAGTCCCCATTTAAATTCACTACAATGTTCCTTAATCTCCAAAGCACAATCTGTGCCTGACACTAATATTGTTATCACCCTTGACATCTAACTATGGCAATTGGACAAAATGTTTAAGTGTGTAAAGAATATTCAAAGGGTAAAAGGAAAGCAGAAATTGTGTTTCTGATCAAAATTGCAGGTGTCTGAACTGTTAGATGTTTAAAAGAAAGCAGGCACACAACGCACAGAGCTCCCATTGAGCGGTCATGTGATGAAGTGTTAGGTCAAAACTAAGAAATAAGAAAAAAGGCAGAAAACCTGCACAAATAACCCATTGGTCTATGGCTCAACAAGGCATGTAGTCTAAAAGGAGAATCCATTTTGTTTAACTGAATGTTGACTTTGCTATGGAAAAAAACTCTGTGAGACTTGTCAGGATTTTTCATTGAGGTGAACCTGGTTTTTAGGAGAAACAAGGGATGAGGCGACAGAGCATACAGGGAGAATCTGCTCAGCCTCTGAATTTCTTCTACATTTTCCTTGAGAATCCATAATGAAAAAATGCTTAAATTTGACAGTGTAACCTTGGAATTCTGTTGACTCTTAGCAAATGTGTGAGGTATAGGCAAGGGAAGAATATGAAAGAGGACCCTGGTGTAGCTCAGTGGTAGAGTACTTGCTTGGCTCCTGCTTTGAGCTCACACCCTCCAAACAAGAGAGACAGCAAACAGTCCTCTCCCTTTCTGAAATTCTCCTCTAGTCAGACAAAGGGCTGAAAGTCTCTAGTCTGTCCCTAAATCTCTTATTTTATAGAGAAAGTAATACATATTCTTTGAGATTACTGGGGACATAAGGACAAATTCATTCTTCAATTTGTGATGTTCTTCCTTTCAAAATGGTAGAAAGCCAAAACTAACCTACAATTTCAAGGTTTGTGCTTCTTATGGTGTTTCCTAAGTATGATGTCAGAACGCACAGCTACCCCTTCTCACACGTGTGCGGACTTCCAGCAAAATCATCTCTCCAGTTGAGACACTGTGGTTCACTCATCCTCACCCTCTGCTTTTATTGTGTGCTAGCTAAATAATTTTAAAAATGAAAATATAAAACTACTTTGAATTAGTGTTTATTAGAAGGAAATCATCTTATGTATTATCTTTTAAAACTAAGTTTTGAGAAAAGTTAGGATATTAACCTTTAGTATAAAAATGGAAAATTTCAGGTGCAATGCTCACAGACAGATGATGCTTCATTATTCATGGGAACTTGCCTTGTGATTTCCCAGTTCGCTAAGCTCTAAGGTAAGTAACTATTGACTGTGGTTCCTCAGAGCAGACTAGATTCCAAAAACAGTTCTATAATTTGCTTCCAGGAAGACTTAAGAATGAAGAATCAGCCTCCAGGAGAGTCTGTGACAAGCATTTCTGAATTAAACAGAAATACAGCTCTGAGAGTGTCATAGAAACCAGACCTAATGACAAAAATCCCATGTTCTAAAAGATGGTGAGGAGACATGGAAGGAAATAGAGAGGGGGAGAAGAGAAAGAGATCCAGGATAAATAAGCACACCTGACTAAGCTAAATTAAGCAAGAATCACTTGCAACACTGCTGACTTTGCCAAATTTATAAATGGAGTTGACTTAGAAATGGAGACGCTGGGGCAAAAGACCAGACAGTAGGTAAGATACAAGAAGTTCAAAAAGAGGAATAAAGGTGAGCAGACTTCAGAAGCAGAATTTAGAAGACTGAATCCTTATGGCATCCTTATGACTGGCCCACATATCTCTGATACTGCACACCTGCACCATAATGTTATGTGCATGCAAAGCAGACGAGATCACCAAAGCTCCCCATGGCACTTGAGTGCCTGAAGATCCATATATTTTTTCATGGCATTCTACTTCTTCTCTCATCAATGCCTAAGAAAAAAATGGACCTATTATCGAAAAATTAGCAAGACTTCAAGGTCTAGGTAATTAGTAAGAGTACTTAGTAAGACGGTTTCTATAGCTACCAAAGTAACCAAGCACATGCAAAGCTCACAGTTCTCCAAACCACTGTACAGAGCAGCCAGCCTGAGACAGAATGGGAAAGGTTGAGAAAAGAAACGCAAATCAATGTTTGTCAGTATATTTTCACTAGATTTCCTGATACTATAGCCGTACTTCAGATACGTGTCTTACATTCATTCATTTGGCACGTGGCTTGAAGCCTGCAGAATGAGTTAGGGTCACAGCCATACAAGGTCAAGGTCAGCAAACCATTTTTCATACTTTCATCTCAGCAAACATTCAAGACCACCAAGAATATCTTACCTGTTTTCAGAACTGGATGCCTCAGAGATCATGGCCCACTCCATGTAACTGGAACCATGGGAATGGCAATTCCCTCCAGAATTCTCCAGACATTAGCTCTGTTTTTGTTAGCAGGTTTCCAGGTTAACCTGGAGTTCAGTCCCCAACCATGACAGCCAACTCTGTTGTTGTATTTTTAAAATAAGTTCCGTTATACTTCTTCTTCAAATATCTTTAAATACATTCTGGTCAAATAAATTGGGATGATGTCAGTTTAACCAAAGATATTGGGTTAACATGGGGTGATAGTAATGGAATAAATTTATATTGTGGTTCTCTCAGTGGATTTGGAAAGCAGAGGTAATAAGATTTAGCATAAGTGATGATTAAAAAAAAGAAAAACAAATACATCAATGGGAGAGACATGGTCCTGAAAATCAAAAAAGGGACTGGAACCTCATTGCTGCTTTCCTAAAAGAAGTCTCCTGTATGGAACAGGGTATAGTCACTGATAGAGGGACCAAAGGAATCTGGCCAGAAGAAATCCCACCTCTGATTCAAAACTTCAGTCAATTTCTTTTTTCATACTCTCTCCTTTAAGTCACACAATTCCTGGCAAATAACCATCTCCAAGAACACCGTGCAGCAAAGAACTGGAAAAGAACAGCTGATGTCATTTTCCCTGATTGACTTTTCAGAGAGCATGCATATTACAAAAGAATTATTAGCATATGAAGACTGGTTTAAAATTTGAGCGATGACACTCTCTGGTTTCCACGGAAATGGTAACAGGAGACGAGGCTGAGTGGCAAGAAGAAAGCACCCGCCTTTCCTTTCAAAACCCAGGCTACAAGTCAATCTTGTAAGGGAGTTGTAGTTTAAACAATCAGTTGAGAAGCAGCAAGAACCTGTGTTCCTATTACAGAATCAACTTCAGATGACACACCAGGCCGAGCTATGAGTCCTGACATGAGTCCACAAGAAGAGATGGTTGGAAGTTCCTATCACTTGACATGTTTATTCTTCTACTTTAGTTACACAGTCTTCTCAAATTCTTCCAGCCAAGTATCAGTTACAGAAAAGATGGATTAAAGAAAATAATCCATAGAAAGAAAATGACTTTGAGTTCTTTATTTTTTCCCCTTAAAGAAAGATGCTTAGTACTTTCCTCTTCATAATATATCATTTTGGTTTCACTTTCTGTCATAACTGCAATTCAACATTAGAACTAACTTTGGGAAAATGTATCATATCTACTCTGTAACTCCACACGACTCTGTATACATGTCTGCATACTTCTGCACTAAAGAACCTGGATTCGTTTAAAGAAACTATTTTCTTTTGTACACAATACCATTCAACAGCTGGGCACTGTACTATTTCTTTGCCAGGCTCAGTAAGGTTAACTGTCTGAATGCTAAATATTTATATTGAGAATTGAAAAGTGAGACCTTCAAATCTAATGTGATTTACCCAATTAATTAAGATTAGTTACCTTCTCTATACTGTGATCAAAGTGGGTGGAAAATGCACTTTTGCTGAAAATTTCCTTCTCAGAGTGCTTCTGTTGGTTCTGAATAGAAAATATTCTACAAGGTTGGGAAAATCTGCTGTTATTGATGTCACAGTTTTCCCAAGAAAGAACCCTGGATGCCTTCTACGGTTGGACATTTGGAATATATGGAATTGAGGTGCAGGTGTGGCTAGAACAGCAAGAGCATGGGATGACATCTCGATCAAAAAACCCTCAACTCGGTTTTCAAAATAAGTTTCAGAAGCCAAGAGCCTCTAACTAGGCTTTCCACTCTCCTGCTCACTTTCTCTCTCATTTCTTTCTGCAGGACAGTGCAAAAGGAAAGGACCCTGAAGTGCTATAGTTCTTCAAGAAACAAGACACAAGTGACTACATATCATATGATTCCATTTTTATGAAATGCCAAGAAATGGAAATTTATGGAAATAAAATACACCAGTCATTGCCTAGGACTAAGAGAAGCAGGAATTAATTGGGAATGAACAAGTGAGACATTTGATGGGTGATGGTAAAGTTCTAAAACATGACTGAAGCACTGCCTGGAGAACTCTATACAGTTGATTAAAGTGATTGAATTATACCTCAAAATGCTACTTAAAACAACAACAATTTGCAAAACTCCAGGCTTTGGAGATAAAGAATGTCTTAATTGGGCATTTTGCAATCTAAATATCATGAGAAATTTCTGCCTAATTAGAAATATTTTAACACAGCAAAATAGGACATTGCTTAAAATAACTGAAAATAATGCCAAGACACGCATAAAACTTCCTCTGGCGTGTTTGTTTATATCAATCTTTAAATTTTCCTTTTTATGAAGTTATAAAGAACATTTTCCTGAAACATATAGAATTGTGCTTTATTAATTTGTCATCATGATATTACATCCCAAGAAAGAAGAGTGAACCAGGATCTGTAATCTTGTAAGCTAAAAATAACAAGTGAATGAAAGACACAGGTTGGGTGATTTCCTTTCCTTCCTCTGCTTTTCTTTCTCAGAAAGACTTCAGCACAGAAAGAATCAAAACCAACGAGATAACCCCCAAGACGTCTGGGTCCTAGATGCTTAAAGAAAGGCATTTCTCTTCTGTGTGCTCTGAACACATTTCCTATCTTTCTTTCCATGTAGGATGGACTGCTTCACAGTCACAGAAGTGACTTCTAGGAAGATTAAACCCACCGTTCCCAAGATCGCTTCTCTCTGTGATGCAGACCTAGAGATCTATCTCCAGGGTAGACAATGGATCTCATGGAAGAGTCCTAGATGCTTGAACTGTATCTTGGGAGAGCTTTTAAACTGACCTTAGATTTCACCTGAATTAGGAAGAACTCTCTTTTGAACCATTTTCATTTAGGGATGACTTGTTACAGCAGTTAGAATTTGCCTTATTGATATGACACTAGAGCAGTCAGAGAATCTTTTCTCTTTTGATCATCATGCCTTACTTTTCCTGTTTCCATCTTTCTTATTTATCTTCCTGATCTCCTTTCTCAAACTATATTTAATGCTCATTTTTGAGGCAAAGGAAAAAAGATAATTAATACTTTTCAGTCCATTTCTTCTTAGGACCGTTCTTCGAGAGCTAGCATGCCTTGAATGGGCTAAAGGGAAAATGGTGGGTTCTATCTAATTCCTCCTTTAGAAGAACCATCGTGTATATAAGTCTTTGGTTAAAATGTTGCATCATCACCAAGACCAGGCTTTTCCCTGCCCTTCTCAAAGCCTCTATAGTGATAAATGCCAAGGAAGGACTGTCAGAGTTGGCAGCCACCTCTGGGTCATGAACTTTTGTCTCCATCTACAGCTTTTGAAAGTGGAGAAGTGCATGTTGGTTGCTACAAACCAAAGCTTTTGTTCACCCCAGAATGTTTCTCGTAAGGCCAATACATTACCATTTCAGGTCATGTTCAAGTTACTTATGGATTCATAGCCCTTTCCTCCTTTTCTGCATGTAGAGCTAATGTAAAAAGGACCTGTCCCATTCAGAGACCACACCTCTAGGCACACAAAGCCTTGTGCTACCACTCCAGCCCTCCAACCTGTCCCCACCCATTTCCCCTCAAAACTTCGTTGTCCGAAAATAAAATAATTCAAATCAAAAACAGCTTATAAGACAGTAAACAAAATAAGGTCAGTTTTTTTTTCGTTTTTTAAGAACAAAATGAAACTTGAGGGAAAACTTACTGGAGTTACAGTTTATCCTGATACAGTCTAGATGGGGAAAAATAAATGAAAGATGAAATTGCATCCTTCAAGGTAACAGCTGCAGACATCCAAAAACAATCAGTCCACCCTTCCGGGGACAGACACACGCAAGAAATGTGGCCATTTTATATATATACATATACAATATGTACAAGTTTAAGGGTGGGTGTATATGTACAGTATATTATTTAGTAAAGTTGGATACATATATATATACACACACACACATATATATACACATATGTATAGAGATATATACTGGTATACATATATATCCACAGTTGACACCAAGACTATTTCTCTTTGTTTTTCAAAAAAACAAAACAAAACAAAACAAAACACCTATTCATTTGTATAGAACATTCCATACCTGGATTTTGAAATGTTAATTTTGTTAAGCTTAGAAAATTAGGAAAAAATTCCCCCACCAAATACAGATTATATTCTATTTCCCCTTACAATTTATGCCTTTAAAATCATCTTAGAAAGTAGCATTAACAAGAGTTTCCAATTAGTGTTCCAAATACATATCACCAGTTTGACACATTGTATCATTTTTTTAAAAAAAAAATATCTGTCCTTGAAGTTTCACAGGGTAGTATTTAACCCTTTCTCTTTTTCTAAAATCCAACTCCCTCCACCCTCTCCTTAGGTTGGGCCCCCAAGGCTATAGAAATGTGCATAGGCAGATTTGCAATCACTCTTAAAGATAAGGAAAGGGTTAATACCTCCTGGTCATTTCCTGTCATAAAATGGCCACTTGCAAACAGCTAACCGCACAAACACCCATCCCAGATTTTAGAGAGCTGGGGTCAATCAGGTATAGGGTATAAGAAACCCTTGGATGTTAGTACAGTTGATTGAATTTCCTGATTGCTATTGGTTCAAAGGCTCCCAGACCAACCTACTCACGAACCGCATCTCTGTCTTCCTGCCAGAATGCCCAGACGGAATGCAGTGCCTACAGCATTCAGGGAGAAGGCAGAGCAGGCACATGCAGGGGAAGTCATGGGTGCCTTTGACATCCTGCCTTACATCCTTGTAATTTTACATCACAACAAGAAATGATTCTTTGGTTTGGGTTTTGCCTCTTAAATGGGAAACACAGGGAAGAAATGCTTAATTGTCTGCTGTGCCAGAGGTCAGAGTAGTTATTATTTTATTAATCTCTGTCTGGCAGGCATGCACCGTACTAATTCCTGGGTAGAGTCAGTGGATATCAGTAGGGGAGTGGGCGGCAACGGCTGGAAAAATAGCTCAGATAACTGTTAGCAACCTGCCCAGCTGAATGAACCTCGGGTTGCAACATGATTGTGGGTATTCTTAAGACGTTATATTAAGTCAGATAATAAAGGTCAAGGTCAATGAGAGACAATGAGAATGCCAGAGGGAAACATGCAGGTAAAAACCGTGCTCTTCTGCTTAAAGTTACCCAGTGGTTTTCAGAGGACTCATTCAGGATAATGCCACCATATGAATTCCCCTAGAGGGCAATGTGAGCAAATGAAATAGGAACTAGTGGCATCCAGCCCAGAGAAGAAGACTATGCTCAACCCATTGAGGAGCAATTCATAACACCCAATCATCCTGAAGGAGGAGGCAGGCAGCTTTTATGTTCCCCAAAAGAACATCTCTTGAGAAAAATCTGGGTTTGGTTTCGTGCGGTTAGGTTTGTCATGTGTCGTCAACCGCAACAGAAAAGTGGGAGCAAACAGCCCTGGAGCAATTGGTACGATCACCAGACAGAGGAGGCCATGCCCCTGGAAGGGCTGGGAAGGGGAAAGGGCAGGGAGGAGAGGTGGGAGCTGCAGCTATTGGCTGTTCCTACCCTCACCCAAAGCTGGAAAAATACCTTATCCTGTTGCACCACAAAGAGCGGGGAAACATGCTTAGGTAGATGTGCTCAGGAAAGAAGGAAAGAGAAAGAGTGGGCCACCTATACAAGAACTGCAAACAAGGAAGGGTTTCTCCTTTGTTTTATGAAGCTGAGAGTTTTACGTTAGACAGTAGTCTGGTATAGGGAGGAGTGTTGAGTTGGATTCATTTTCTTGGCCGTCCAAATGGCTCCAAGAAATATGAATGATATCTTTATGCCAGTGTGGCTTAGGGCTTTCAAAGATGGTAGACAATATATTTAAATTAATACACAATGAACTGTTTTGTTAGTTTGGGAAAAGAATATGTGATTTGTGAAGAAAATTATCCCCTAGTATCTTCTTCACAAGCTCCAAGGGTGTGGTCTTATTAGTGAGGTCATGCCCTTTTAATGAAAAGTGAGCCAGGAGAATTGACTGGGAAGGTCATGTCCCTTAGATACATCTTTTGTAGAAGCCGGACTTTTCTGTCTGGCTGAAAACAAAAGTCTTATTAAATCTTGGCAATTATGCCTATGTGTACACGTGTGTGTGTGTGTGTGTGTGTGTGTGTGTGTGTGTGTGTGTTATTTGTTTTGTTTAGTTTCTTTGCTATACTTTAGTAAATTAGGAGAAATGATTATTTTCCATATTGGTGAGCTTTGGACTGAGTCTAGAAGTAATGAATGTTCTAAAAGTTGTATATTTTCAGTTAAACACACACACACACACAAATAAGAAGTCATCAAATCTATAGAAAGAATATCTGGACAGCTCAAAGTCAATTAGCCAAAGTGCTCAGCATTGCCCTCAGAGTCTCCAGAGTTGACTGAGGGCTCCTAGCACTCTACTGAGCTCTTGAAGGCTTCACCTCTAGCAACTGGCTTTGTCTGTAATACAACTCAATTCAGACTGAAGGCTAAGGCAAAAAAGATGCCCTGCATTAGCTTTTCAAAGCTACCATCATGAAAACAGTACGGTATCATTAAGACCATTCAATCCCTGATCCATGATGCAGAGTCAAGAGACAATGCACAATCATCTAGTCACACAGAGACAGGAGTTCTAGTCCCAGCTCTGTTACCAAAATTTTTATGGAAGCATTGGAAAGCCATGTATGTCCCTTTGTTTCATGCCTACAAATGCAGACATAAAGGTACTTTCCTGATTTATCTTCCAAAATGATTATTAAGTTAAAATAAGGAAAGGTCTTTGAAATTTTTTTGAATGTATTGTAAAATCAAATTCTGACTTTTAATGCTCGAAGAACAGATACTGGTTGATCAAGAGAGTCAACCTCACAACTTTTAAAATGATGGGAATGGTGCTGGATATGGTGTACACCTGCTATTGTCCTGTAGGTGTGCCTTTAGAAAACAAAAACCTTAGGAAGATTCTAGCCTCCTTGACATTTAGAAGCTCTCTTCTATCAAAAAAAAAAAAATGCACACTATGCTTTTCTAACAGGAGCTTATATGCGTTAGCAATTTGAATAAGTTTGAAAATATTATTTGTGTATGTATGACATAAATAGGAAACAATTTAAAATCCCAGCATTTGAGAAGGCAAGGCAGAAAGATCATGAGTTTGAGGCCAGCCTGGACTACAAAAAACTCAGACCAGCCTTGGCTACATAGTGAGAACTTGGCTGAAAAAAAAAAAAAAAACACGTGGTAAGAGAACAAATCTGTTTGGGGAATGTATATGGATGTAAACTCTGTTTGGTGTTATTTTCTTTTATAACTAAATGGAACAAGGTGACTTTGTGACAAGAAGAAAATATAAAGGAGGTAAATGAACCTTTAGACAAATTGTGAATAGGAAAAGTTGCCTGTAAATAAGCACAGAAGATTTGCTTAGTTTCCCATGTCAGGTTTAAAGAAAAAGAAGAAAAGCCAATAAATGTCAAAAGGCAAAAGCTGTCTTCTTAGCAAGCTCAGTTTCAAGACTTGTGTCAGAGTGTAACATAGAAAAGGAAGGTTTAGTAGGAATGCATGTCAGGTCTATGACCAACTCAGTGTGTGTGTGTGTGAATGTGTGTGTGAAAGATAATCTTTTATTTCTTTCCCCAATTTCTCATTCCTTTTATCATTTCACTAACCCAGTTTTCCTTCTAAGATGTGAGACATGTCAAAGCTGACTTTTTGGTCTTTACATATCAGCATCTAATGAAAAAGAACAAACTGTCTATGGAAAGACATAGTATGACCCCACCATACAATGATGTTGATTCCTGCTTACATGTGTATCTTCCTCTTACTTTGAAATAGACACTAAGGCAAAAAATTGCCTTTGCCTTCTTTTGGGATGAATTAGATAGGGATTGATGTTAGGTTTTATCATTTACATTAAAATTTTGGGTTGTTCTTTGTTCCTTCTGCTACTTTTCAGAGAAGTTATGGCTGTTGATTATGAGTTTTAGGTAATGTAACATGCTCAGGTTGGTCTGGTTAAGGTGGGGAGGATGGTACGGGAGGGGAAGGTGAGGGGCAGGGGTACGCCAGTCCCTGTAGGCTGTTCAGTACTCTCTGTTCTCAAGGCTGTTTGCTATGCGGGCCGCAGGCTTTGGGCCTTTGAAGGGTTGAATACCATCTTTTGATTTACCATGGTAGATGACGGGGAAGATTGAAAACTCAAGAACACAGACATATACATACACAAAGATCCAGCAAGAGAGAAACAAAATCTAAAATAACCAAATACACACATACACAACAACAGAAAACCAAGAGATGCACTGAAAACAGAAATCAAATGAGGTCAGGCAGGAAAAAGGACATTGTATCATAAAAGCTACAAAACGAAGGAAAATTAAAAGACAGAACTAAACAAGCCACTGCTCAAAACAGTCCTTGATGTCCCAGAGATTTTAGGAAGTATTTGCATTTCGGAATTGGTACCCATTGACCTGATAGCAGATAAAGACTGTTGTGGATTTAAAATTCCATCTTCCAACCATGTCACTTGGGGCTTTACAGGGTCTAGAACCTAGGACCTTTGTTGCTGCTTCTAATAGATCACTGTAAAAGAGCTCTGTATCCAAACATCATCTACAGAACCAAATAAACCCATTAGCTTAGAAAACAGACTCAGCTACATCACTAATTCTGACATCTTTGGGTATTGGCGTTTTGCTGAGTAGAAAGAGCAGAAACAGGTGTTTGCTTGTCTATTTCCTTTGAAAACCAAGAGGCCCAATTCTCCATAGAAGACAATTAGGATCCAGTGAAGAGTCCATATTAGGAAGGAGTGGGAAGCCATAAGGAAGAGAATTTTCACAGGTGTTCGTTATAGGTAACTGCAGAGACGGACACATCTTGACCCAATAAAGCTACAAATTTGAAGTTATCAAAATTTTTCAGACTTAGGGCAAAATTGATATGCTTTGCATGGATAGAACAGAGCGACTGGTGGACAACATTGTGGGAGAACAGCCTTTTCTAAAAGGGCTGCCGATGGGTGATTAAGCAAGAAGCAGGAAGGAAAATGGGGACATGTATCGGGAGGTACGTCTTCCTTCCGTAAAGCAGAGTCTCTAAACTTAGGGAACTGTTTGTAACGGGATAAAAAGAACAATGGACTTCCTTGTGCCACTAGGAATAAACTTAAGGTCTCTGTGACTTCAGGGCACCAGAATCTTCCATCTTAATAACCACTGTGGAACTAGAAACAACACACAGCACAGCTCCCGGCCAACCACCCTCTCATTTTTGCCTCCTCTTCTCCCTGCCCTTGTTCTCAGGTTGACTGTTTTGAGTGGTGACTGAGGATCTGAACTTAATGGGAATGTGATTGATCAAAAGATGGACCAAAGTAGCGTGTTTAACACAAAGCTAAACAATTCCAAAACTATGAAAGGAAACTTAGAAAACGAATAATCTAGTAAAGAAACCACCACTGTCAGATACCAGAAACTGACATCAAAACCTCATGCAGAAACAAGAAGGTGTTTGTTGCTGTCAGGTTTTATCCTTGGTCTATTAGACAAGAGGTAAGCAACTCATTTTCAAGAAACAAACAAAGAATTCAATCAAACCAATGAAAATCAGAAAAGAAAGGGAAGACAAGCCCAAACAAAATGTCAGAGGGTCCTTCATACGATACCTAAGTTAACCATGAGCTTGACTCGCCCGCCATCCAACTCCAGACGCAGCGTGTCAGCGGAATCCCTGGAGGTAGTGGCCACCAGCAGCCCGTAGGCTCGCTGGGACATGAAGCGGAAGGACACGTCCTCTGCCTCGGTGTGCATCACCATGGGCATGATGATCTTCATGTACATGCTGCCATCATAGCTCAAGATGGATGCCTCTGCCAAGAAAGAGTGGAGGTCATTAACATGAGGGTTGCTGGAGTTTCAAATACCTTTTCCTTTCAGGTTGAGTAGAGCTGGCACTGACTTGGCAGCCAGGTGACTTGTGTTTGATAGAACTCTATTGCTGTGACCTTTTGACTGTGTGACCTTGGGCAAATCACTTAGAATCAAGAGCTCTATTTCTTCGAAGATCTGCAAAGGGCTTATAACATAGCTGGTACCCACTAAAGAGCTCCGGGAGGCGGGAACCTGCAGGGGATGAGGCTCACACCCGTTAACATCTCTCTGCAGAGCTGTTCTGCCCATGCAAAGGGTGATAACTCAGTACTGGAAGAGCACTAGAGTACTGGAAGCTGTCGGTACCGCTGAAAAAAGTCGTTTTATGATATTCAAATGGAACTTTTTTGTCTGTTATTTATTTTTCAAATAATATTTTTATTAATTCTTTGAGAAAGTCATACAATGTACTTTGGTCATATTCTCATGCCCCTTCTCCCAGATCCACCTCCACTTCTTCACCCACCCAACTTAAGTCCTCTTTTTTCTTACAAAGCTTTTCAAGTCCAGTTTGTGCTGCCTACATACTTTTCCTTGTGGGTCATCCCTGGAGCATGGTCAATGTACCCGGGTTCATATCCTTAAAAGAATGACTCTCCCTCTCCCAGTAGCTGCCGTTTGCCAATAGCTCCTCAGTCAGGGGTGGGACTTCATGCAGACTTCCCCTCTCCATCGGGGGATTTTCTTTGGCTTAAGCTTGCACAGATCTTTTGTATGCTGTCATAACCACTGTGAGTTCACCTGTGAAACTGCCCTGCTGTGTCAGGAAAACACTGTTTCCTCGTGGCCATTCACTGCCTCTGGCTCTTAAAATCTTTCAAAAGGATCCCTAAGCCTTGTGGGGGCGGAGGTATTATAACAGATGCCCCATTTATGGAGGAGCATTCTGCAGTCTCTTATTCTCTACATTTTAACCAGTTGTGGGTCTCTGTGTTCAGAGACTACTGAAAAGAAGCTTCTGTAATGAGGCCCAAAAGATGCACTAATCTATAATATAGCAAGATGTCAGAACTTCTATAAGGAAGGAAGAGAACTCATTTGTATTTAGATTTCATAAATTCTTTAACCCAAGCATTTGGTATAGGAGACCCGAATTCCCCTGACTTAACCATATATTATCACAATGCTGTAAAACAGGTCTATCATTCCTACTTTCAAACAAGAAAACCAAGGCTTTTAAAGTGAGATGATGTCATCTCTAAGTGACATTAGCTAGATTTTGACCAACTGCATTGGACGCCACATTCAGTAACTGTTTTTTGGACACCACAAAGCTCAACATAAAAAAGTTTGTTTAACCATCCATTGACAAAGCTTTTCAAAAAACACAGGAAAAAAAGATCAATCTCTTCTCTGAATCCAGCATGTCTCTGGTCTCAGGAGCTGACAGTGAGCCTGTTCTTCATTAAATATCTGCAGTTATCAAATAGATGCTACTTACTTGTGTTATGGAGAATACCCAAACGAAACAGAAATGTTTCCTAAAGGGAGATTCAGCTCATGCAAATAACTGAATAGAAAAATGTTAAATGACATGGGAGAGGTCTAAAACATAGCTAGTGACATCAAGAGAAGGGTCAGTAGGCTACAGAGAACTGAGGCAGATGGGGTACTGTCTAAGTAGGTCTTGAAAGATGAGGGATTTATAACAAAAGAAGTGATGGTATCAGATCTGACATGAAGCATAAATATCAGCTCTACAAACACAATGGAAAGAAGAAGGGGATTCTTAGATAACAACGAACTACTGAATTTATCAGCAATGTAAGGCATATATATTCGGAAGAACAGCTACCTCTCTGTGTCCACAGATTCAGTGTGTATGGGCTTAACAAACCATGACTGAAATAACTTGGAAAAAATTGTATGTCAACACACAACTGTACAGAATTATTTTCCTTCTTATTTATTCAACTTTTTTTTATCTGTGTGAATATATTGCCTGCATGTATGTAAATGCACCTGTGTCATGCAAAGCCCACAGAGGTCAGAAGAAGGTGTCAGATTTCCCTTGAACTGGAGTTATGGATAGTGATTAGCCTCAATGTGGGTGCTAGGAACTGAACCCAGGTCCTCTGTAAGAGCAGCCAGCACTCTTAACCACTGAGCCATCTTTCCAGTCCCTAGAATTATTTTCTTGACAATATTTCTTAAGCAACAAATCATAACACTATTTACATAGCATGCACAGTGTATTAGACATTATGAGTGATCTAGAAGTTATTTAAAGTATGTGGGAGGATGTGTGAAGGTTATAATCAAACACTACATCATTTTAAATAACTGAGCATGCATGGATTTGGTGTCCTCAGAGGTCTGGGAATCAATGCTCCAAGAATATGAAGGATAGATTTGCTTGTAGTTGTACCAAGGTAGCTTGAGATTAGAATAAAGTCAGTATCCTTTGTCAGAATCTACCTGGGAAGTAAGTGAATAGTTAAGCACTTGAGATGATTCTAGCATAAATTGATAGTATACTGTGTACCAGGCACCTTTCTGGGTGTTGAGGGTAGAATAACAAAGAAAAGAGACAAATGCCAGGTTCAATGGTACACACCTTTAGTCTTAGCACTTACGAAGTGGAGGCAGGTTGATCTCTGTGAGATTGAGGTCAGTCTGTTTTACATAGTCAGTTTCAGGCCAGTTGGGGTACAGTAAGACCATGTCTCAAGAAGACCAGAAGAAGAAGAAAAAGGAAGAGTAAGAGGAAGAGGAGGAGGAGGGAGGAAAGGAAGGGGAAGGATAAGAGGAAGAAGGTAAAATGAAAAGAAAAAAGCAACAAAGTCCCACATCTTGAGGACAGTAGGAAGTGGAACAGAGAAAGACAAGATTCAGGGAGATCACAAGGAGAACCCTAAAATTGTCACCACCCTTGTCCTACCTATACAACAAACTGTAGTTTCTTTGAAAATAATCTAAAGTGACCTACACATACTCCTGGAAAATAGCCATCCCTCAGATAAAACTCATAGTATCCTAAAGCTATAGAATATAATTATTTGAAAACAATAAAAGGATCAGAGATAAAAGTTTGGCAGTTGCAAGAACTATCATGATAAAAAGCATATGATGCTCTGTTGGGTAGGAATCATAAGTAAAATTAACACATGGCACAGTTGTGAAAGAATCTATTTTATCTCCTCAAGGGGAAGAATCCAAAAGGATAGCTAAAATTTACTGAGCATTTGCTATTGCCTGGCTATTTTCTAGGACTATGCAGCCATTAAGAAGCTACCTAATTCTTGGGAAGACCATGGCAGAGGATAGAATACAGCATCATATCCCCTGAATGCAGAGTTATTTTCAGTTGCTAGTTACCATATGGGTGCTGGGATTCAAATCCCAGTCTTCTATAAGAACAACCAGTGCTCTTAACCACTGAGCCATCTCTCCAGTCCTGAGTCAGTCTGATTCTTGAAACTATGTGCTGAACCATCTGCCAAATTGCAAAGAACTACTTATCGAAGCATAATCATAATGGTTCCTGTTGGAGTATGGCATTCTTGTATGTGTGTATATGTACATATGCCATTATTTAAACTCATCCATTATTTATTAATATACAGATTTACAAAAGCATATATAACACATATGTTTCTCCATAATGTATTGTCTGAAAATATATACATAGTCCTTTGTGTGAATAACTTAGAACCTCTTTAATCATCACTGTGCACTTCCTAAGCATAACCACAGGAATGTAGATCCCTCTTCAAGAGATATTAGGAAGTTAAATGAGCCACGAAATGGGTGGTTCTGATTCATTCAGCTTAAATATATTTAAAAATTAATGGTTGGTCTTGTTCTTCTGAATATATGCAACGTTTGAACATAAGTATAAATGAAGGCAGCTTTCTATGTCTATCTGTAGTATCACAGGCTATCAGTGGTTATACAGCCACTGGTTTGAAATAAAGTGTGTAATGCAATATGTACTCTTTCTTCAGTTCTTTATATTATTATCAACCAAGTCATTCTAGGGGGAGATGATCAAGTAGAAAATTTAATTCAGAAGTCAACTGAAAAAAAATCCAAGAATTTACATTAATTTGATTTTTAAAATTCAAATATAAGAGACTGTCATGACTAGAATCCTAGTGTTAAAATGGGGGGAAATAACTATATTAAGAAGAGCTATTCAATCTATAAATATACCAGATTATTGAAGATTAAAAGATCACATCACAGTCCTTAAATAGTCCCTGTGATGGTTGATCTTGATTTTCAATATGATTTGGAATCTCCTAGGATAAACACTTCTGGCTGTGCCTGTGTGGATATTTCCAGAGAAGTTTAACTGAGAAGGGAATTGGTCAGAACATTCCCATGGATTGGTATTCTGAACTGACTTGAAAGGAGGAAACCAGATAAGCCGCAACATTCATCTCTCTGTTTCCCAACTGAAGAAGGAAATGTGGTCAGCGACCTCATGCTCCTGAAGCCATCCGTGCCTACTCAACCATGATGGACTCTACCTTCTCAAACTGGGAGCCAAAGAAATATCTCCTCCACAAGTTGCCTTTTGTCAGGGATTTGGTCAGTGATAATAATAATTAGTACACCTCCTCTACTTTCTTCCTTTTAATTCATTTTGACTATTTGATTTTTATTGTTTTGATTTTATGTGTATGAATGTTAAGTGCACCTGTGTTGTGCAATGCCTGCAGAGGCCAGAAGAGGGCATCAGATTCCCCTGGAATTGGAGCTACAGATGGTTGTTAATCATCATGTGGGTGCAGAGAATTGAACCTGGTTCATCTGCAAGAGCACCCAGTGCTCTTAACTGATAAGCCATCTCTCTAGTCCCCTCTCTTTTTATTCTTTACGTCCTCCTTTGTCCTCAGTAAATTGATTCTAACATCATATTTTAATTCTTATAGTGATTTGTCCATTTTACTTTTTGAGCTATGTTCCTAGTGGTTGCTCTAGGCCTTACATCTTACCTCTTAATTTATAAGAATCTATTCCATTTAATTCCAGTAAAATATAGAAACTTTATTTTTTTCATTTTTGAGAATCAAACCTACCCTTCCTCTGAGCTATATCCTCAGCAAAAGATATGGAAACTTTACTCTTTTTTATTATTTTTATTTTATGTGTATGAGTATATTGGCTTAAGTACACCCATGTCATGAAATGCCTGAGGAGGTAGAACAGGTCATTGAATCCCCTGGAACTGGTGTTATGGATAGTTGTTAGCTGCTATGTAGGTGCGGGGAATTGAACCTAGGTCCTCTGCAAGAGCAATCAGTACTTATAACCACTGAACCATTTCTCCAGCCCCAGGAATTTTACTCTTATATGATTCTCTTACCTTCCCTCCTTTTCAGTACTATGGTTCGTATTGTATATGTGTGTGTCTATGCATGTGTATATACATATTGTGTGTATACATATATATTACAAACACAAAAATATATTGTTATAATAATTGGTTTATATAAACAGGTCAATTTAACGAGCTAAGAAAAGGAAGGAAGCTTAAATATATTTACAGAGATTTTTTTTTTAATTAAGTTATTATTTACTCTGACTTTCTTCATTTCTTTCTGCAGATTCAAGTTACCATCTGGTATCATATCTTTTTCCAATATAGATTCATTCACATATCTTTTATGATCAAATATATAGCAATTCTATATGTTATAGCCACAATAACACAATTTTTAGATACTGTTTTCTGTACTTACTTTTTAAATCAGTAAGAAAGAGAAAAAAGTGTAATTATACTGCCTTTCATTACTATATGTAGAATCACCTTTACTAGAGTTATTTTATTCACATAAATCCAAATTGATATCTGTTGTCATTTTGTTGCAGCCTGAAGAAACTCTGTGAGTAGTTCTTGTAAGACAACAATCCTAGGAGTGAACTCTCTACTTTTCTTTATTTGGGGATGTCTATTTCACTTTCTTTCAACCACAGCATTGTTGTATGTAGGCTTCTTGGTTGGTGATTATTTAGCTTTTAACACTTTGAGTATCACCCCACTGTGTCTAACCTCTGATTGTTCCTGAAGAGACGTCAGCTGCTGTTCTCACTGTAGCGCCCTTACATGTGATGAGTAATGTTTCTCCTGATGCTTTCAAATGTTTCTCTCTTTTTGCCTTTCAACATTCTTATTATTATCATTATAATTTTGAAAGCCAAAAAATGTGGTATTTATCCTTCTTAGAGTTCACTGAAATTCCTAGATAGATTAGTGTTTTCACTAAATTTTAGAAGTCTGTGGGTATAATTTAAACACTTTTGTCCCTTTTTACTTCTTGTTTAGTTACTCAATTTTCCCAGTATACATATGTTGGTAAGCTAAAAGTACATCATACAAGGATGCATCTATTAGTATTCTTTTTTCTTTCTTCTGTTTAGAGTCCTAATTTCCACTGATCCACCTTTAAAACCATTGATGTTTTTGTGTCAGGTGAAATCTCTTGCAAACCCATTTTGTAAATTTCTCATTTAGGATACTGTACCTTTCAACTCCAAATTTTCCATTTGTAAATAGATATTATGCATAAGTTCGTAGTTTATTAATATTCTCTATTTCAGGGCTTCTTACACTTTTTCTACTTGTGAACCATTTTTGCCTAAGAAATTTTCATGTGACCATGGTAGTAAATAAAAGGATAAAAAAAGGATACAATTAAAATATTTCCTAATAATAAATTTATCTGTAAACAATTCTGTTATACACATAATTTTGACATCTATTAAAGACAAAATAACATTTGTATACTAATGATAAAGATTTGCTTCTTTACTTTTTTACACTTAAAAATTAAATTCATGGCTGAATATTTGGCACTGCAGAATGTAGAGCACACTTTCAATGCCTTTCAGCATTGATCAGTATCTTGATTTCATAATTATGAATGATGCGAGTGGCACTATCTTTGAACATATTGTGTATTATTTATAAGGCTGGTCTGCAAAGGGTAGCAGCTGACTAGGAATAGTCAAAAATGTCATGGAGACAATAGAGTTCTTTCGCTGGCTTGAGACTGTGTTCAGTTCTGTCCATGTACTACTTTAATTACTGTTGATTGTGTGTAAAATAGCTAATATACACAATTGCCCAGATCTGTAAAGAAGAGCACAATTGATTGCTCACTGAACTGACTTGAAGATTCCTTCATAGATTTCTCTCCCCCTGAACCTCTATTGAACTTTTGAATGGTCTGTCCTATTGCTGTTTGCCTGTGGTCCTATAGAACTATCTGCTGGCTCTGAATTGCTTGCTACCAAAATGTCTATACTGTTATCAAAACGTTTCTGGCCTTGGGTTTCTCTACACTCTATGTCAGAATAGATAGCCCCATTTGGGAAAAGTCCTCCATCTTTACAGGCACTAAGATAAAAATTTTCTCTACCACATCCCATCTGTTTCCAGAAGTTGGAGCTCACTTACGTTTGAATGATGCTCCCATACAGAAACAGGCTCTGGGAAGATGGTCTATGTTCATCTTCCTAGCTAGTGTGTCTACTGGAATCTCTGCCCTATGAGGAAGCTGGGGCAAGGCCAAGTAGAGCCCTAGCACTGTTGGCTTTCCAGAACTGAGATACAGTTTCTTCTCTATGAGTAGAGGTTGGATAGAAGTAGTCCTATGTTCTTGGTTGTACTTGCCCAGTATACTGTTTTTGCAACAAAGAAACTTGGGAGAATTAAAATGTTTTAACAACCCATTACTTTGGGGGTAAAACTGTGGCCTTAGGAATGGCAGAGAAGGGAGCCGTTGTCTTGTTGTCATCTTAATCATACCCACTAAGAATAGAGCTTCTCTAAAAGAGGCTGAATGTGGTAAAGATGCAAGCAAATTGTGATTTACATGTCACAAGTCACTTTTGTTACTGAGAATTATTATATCTTTCTGATGTGTGTCTATATGAATGTGTTCATGTGTACATGCAGTTGTACGTGCGTATGTCACACAGGCATGTGATGGTCACATATTGGTATTGAGTATCTTCCTGGAATACTCTCTGCCTTGACTTCTGAGACAAAGTCTCTCCTTTACCTTAGGGCTCACTGATTAGCCCAGACTGGCTGCCAGTGAGCTCTAGGAATCCTCCTGTCTCTGTTTCCTCTGGTTCCTCATAGTGCTAGGGTCACAGAGGAGCACTGCCATACCTAACTGCTGGGGATCAAACTCAGGTCCTCATATTTGCACAGCAAGTACTTTCCCAGCTGAGCAATCTCTTCACTGCCTAGTATATATCTGGACCAACTATTCATTTACTGTTTTATGTTAGAGCAATTTTCAGCAATTCTAATATTGTGTATGTGAAATATAATTCTTTACATGTCTTCCAAGCTCCCCAACCATCCACTCCCAGAGTGACCCTATTTTTAGTTATTATAAATATTGCACATATCTCCTTTCTCTAGAAAATATTTCTCACTCTAAATGTTTATTTTCATATGTCAGAGTAGGTCCATTTCTGTTTCTAAAAGGCTTTGAATAATTAACAGTTGTGGTATTTTTATCTTACTTTCTACTTATTTTCCCTTTGCCTGATTGTTCTGTTTTTCAATCTCAATGATGAAAGGCTTCATTTCACATTCCCTTCTGGCTGAAAGGACACAGCTACCCTCTCAGTGATACAATGCTCTTACCTCTAAGTAAAGAAGAAGGGTTCAGTATACAAACTTTGAGCAATGTGATAGGTGTTAATGTGAAAAAAGATTTTCTGAACAATTCTTGTGTTAAACAATCCAGAAAGAATTCCCTGATAAATGACAATAAGTCTCCATGGTGTGTGTATGTGATTTTTAAAATTTTAATCAATTTTTATTTTATGTGTATGAGTCTTATGCCTGCATGTGTGTTAAGTCCACCGTGTCATGCAGTGCCCTGCACTGGATCCCCAGGAACTGGAATTACAGACTGTTGTTAGCTGCCATGAGAGTACTGGAACCGAACCCATGTCTTCTGCAAGAACGGTAAGTGCTGTTAACTGCTGAGTCATCTCTCCAACCCAGACATGCATACATATGTTACACTAACACCAGAAAATCATGATTCTGACCATCTTGAATTGTCTTCACCCATCTTATTTAAAAATTAACTTAATTGTTTTATTTTTAAATAATACTCCCCCCCTTTTTTTAAATCTAAGAAATATAGACCACAGGTAAAGGGAAAAAAATTAAACTTCAAATCACATCACCAAAAAGTAGTCACCATTAACTGTAGGAAAACTTCTTTCAGATACTTATCCTCAGATTATAAACACATGGAAGCATAAACAGAAACTTTTTAAATAATGGAAATCCATACATGCTACTTTAATTAAAAGGAACTTTGATCTGCGTGAAGTTAACACAATCTTAAAATATTAATCTTAAATAATTTCTTTCTAAGAGGTATTATTTCCCAACAGAACTCACTAAAATTTACAAAAGGTATTATTAAAAATGTGGAAAGATTGACACCATGGTTTAACCTTTGCTATATATAGCTTGAGAAATGAGAGGATGTGGGAGTGAAGAAGAGTTCAGTTGAAGCTCCTTGTAAACTCAGTTAGCTACCTGAACTGGTCTGTGCTCATTTCTTGTTCAGTGTTCTGATTCATACATCACCCCTCCTGGGGAAAGGCCAGAGTCAGGATACATTCAGACTTCTAATTTATATAGTTCTTATGCCTTTTCATTTGATTCTCAGTTCCACTGTCTGTTCTGTTACATCTATTTTTCTTGTACAACCATTTCCACTAATCTTCATTTAAAAGTGGAATGGGTAATATATGTATGAATATATATACGAATATGTATATATATGAATATATATGAATATGTATATAAGATGAATCTGCTTATTTTCTTATATAAAAAGATTTTAGGGACAGTTTTTAGCACTTTGTCAAGCACACAGTCTACAGAGGAGCACAGACAGTTGGCCCAGCCTGGTCATGTTTGACCATTCCTCTCGATTTAACTTCAAAATAATATTAGACTCCTACATTTTCAAATTCCGACACTCTCCTTTCTTGGAGTTAATGATTAGTTGGTTCTTATAGTCTTATTTCATTTGAAGGAGGAAGTTTCTAACATATAACTTTGCCTCTGTCTTCTTACTATCTTTTTTCTTTAATCAAATTAATACATCTGGACACCAAAGAAAGAAGAAATAATCAAAACTTACAGTTCTAAAAATTTCAATTTCATTATAAGCCTGTGTTTGGATGTGATGAAGTTCTAACAAAGCCATGAATATTATGGGAAAATGAAGAGTACAGAGGTTCTTTGACTGTGTACATTAGAACCTGGTACCACTTACACTCTGTATCGTTTTGAAGCGCAAAGCCAGCTTCAAAGGCAGTAAGAAGAAATGGGATCTAAACAACTGATGTGAGATTGTAAGCAAATTCAGACAGGTTTGAGTCTGTGTGTCATGAGGCTGACTCTGTTTATACTTTGCTCGTGGTCTTTTCTTAGCATTATACTTCCATGAGACTGTAAGTCATCTTCCTTGGAAAGATGGCATTCTCATGGTCAAACATATAAGCAAGAAACCAACAACAGCTCCCTTCTTTTATCTTCTCTTTAAGTGCCTTGAAACCCCTTCCTGCTCACTCACACAGCTACTGGCTTCATATACTTGAGTATTTTTTTTTCCTGACAAATGTTCCAACATACACAGATTGCTTCTTCTCCATCCAAACTGGGCTGATCTCAAACAGTGTGCAAATCTATGCAGGAATGCCTGCCAGGTTCTAAATCTGCATTTTGTAACAGCAGGAACAGCACAAATCTCCAGCTCTAAACATTCCCAACAGTGGCCAGCCAGCAGTTCTAGGCAATCAACAAAGTGGATGTGGGATGATGTCCTCCCTCTTGCGGACAAGATGCAGAACTATCTTTTTATATTCTCTGCAGGATACTGTCCTGGCACTGGGGTTATACTGATTTCTCATTCCAAACAACTAGAGCACTGTAAGGAGATGTCACAAATTTTGATTGATATTTCTGAATAAGAAAATCAGGTGTGTGTTTTTTCATGCTTTTTGAAAATTTAAAAGAGAAACAAATGGAATGTAGAACAGAAAAACTCTGGCTTATTAATATATACTTTTAAAGTGTGTGTTCATTTGACCAAAGCATTCATGAAGCTTTTTCTTAAATAGCAAGTTTTTCTTAAGTGAATTTAGGGAATGAAGTTATCAAAAATTAAACACAACACAACTCATTGGAAACCTATCCGATGGAAATCTATTACTCTCTGCAACACTGTTGGCAACTTCAAATGACTGGCATCTAATCTGTGCTGGATGCTGTGCTCAAACTGGGGGGGGGGGGGGGAAGGAGCACAGTTGCTTTCTCTAACGAGCACTGAGCAAACTGGAATTACAAACTTAGGTAAATCATTAAAATTGAAGGATGAACAAAGTATTGATGAAATTCAGCTTATGTACTTTCTACTTGCCCAGAGATGCTATGGAAGAGTGTGTAACTTGTGTGAATCACAGATCAGAGTGGGAAGATCTTCCAGCTGAGAAGACTGCATATGGACAGGCATAAGCATATGGAAGTAAACGACACATTAATCTCAGGGCTTAGCATAGAGTCTGGGGAACAGTGTTCCATTCAAGGGACAGGCAGCATTCTGTACGGAAGACTGAAAACCGGGTAACTGTTGTGGAGACTGTTCTACATTATAGGATGTTTAGAAATATCCTGACCTCTGCCCACTAGATGTCAGTAGTGATTCCTTTTGTCCCAGTGACCAAAATTGTCTACAGACATTGCCAAATACACTTAGAGGGGAAAATCACTGAATCGAGAGCCACTGAGCTACAAGTGGACTAGTGTGGAAAGAATGAAGACCAGAGGAACTAATAAAGGGTCTATTATAAAAAGCCTTATACAGCTGGGGTGTATGAGACATTAGTTCGGACACAGGATCCTGTCAATGCAATTCACTTGAGCCCATTACCTTCCACAATGTAAAGCTGAGTGATGCAGCCTCTAGAGAAGGTGCCCAGAGTTAAAAAGGTCTCCAGCACTCAGGTGAACCTGAAGTACAAATGTAAAAATATTCATACAATACTTGGACATAACGTCTACTCAGTCGAGTTGTATGTGTATGTATGAATATATAGGTATGCACACAGTTTGAGTTTTGAGTCTGGAGGTGACCTGCTTCTTCCATACGCAGACACTACTTACATGGAGGCAGCATTGGCTAAGGAGAAAGAGCCTTTATCCTAAGAGGCGACTATCCAATCCCTAGCTCTGTAGGAAAGTTCTACTTCTCTGACCTCTCTTTTGCATAATCTTGAACAATGTTCAAAAATCAAATAAGAAAATATATTTAAGAGAGCTCTGCACATTGTGAAGTGTAATGTAATCCTGGACGGTCAACTGCAGTGCTTTTTAGTCTTTTTCCTCATTAGGAACTCTATTTTGGTTAAATAGAGAAATCAAGTAGATATTCTACTTTCTTCTGTTCCCAGATTTCTTACACAATAGTTCTACTTTCACAATCATGATACAGGATTACCTCAAAAATCCTTGAGTTACATCATTTACTCTTATCTTTCATGGTAAGTATGGTTCATAACAGACATGGGCAAACCATGTTCAATGAATCAATCCCTTTTAATTTTATTGGGAAGAAATAAACCACAAAAGTCCTCGATAACTTGTTTAGAATTAGACATTTGGAGTTTGAAAGAAACTCAAAATTAACATGCATTCAAGCTGGGGAGATAGCTCAGTCAGAAAACTGCTTATCATGCCAGCGTGAGTAACTCAGTCCTATCCCTAGCATCCAAATAAAAAGCTGGGCATGGTGGCTCATGTCCCACTAATGAGCAGGTAGAGATAGATGGATCTCTGGAGTTCATCAGTAAGTTAGCCTAGTCTACATAGTGAACCTCAGGCTAGTGAGACCTTGTCTTAAAAAAGCAAGATCTGAGAGTGGAGAGATGGCTCAGTGATTAAGAGTTCTGGCTGTTCTAGCAGAGGACCAAAGTTCATGTCCCAGCACCCATGTCTAGGGGTTCGCAACCACCTGTAACTCTAGTGTCTAAGGATCTGACAATTCCCTCTTATGGCCTCCACAGGTATCCTCACACAAATGTGCATAGACAGACACATACATATACACAAATAAAAATTAAATATTTAAGAAATAAAAGCAAGGTGTATAGTACCTGAGGAATGACAGTTAAGATCTTTGTCTTTATCATTCACACACATGTGCACAGACACACATACTCTCTTGCACATGTGTCCACAGGCAAACACACACGTATATATACAAATTTACCCACACTCAAATCTTTTGTTTCATAGCTGAGGAAATCTATGGTAGTATTTAACATCTTGACTTCTTGATTTAATGATGGTATTAAAATTTGTGTGTGTGAAAAAATTGAGGGGAGGGACTGGAGAGATGGCTTGGTGGTTAAGGGCACTGACTACTCTTCGAAAGGCCCAAGTTTAGTTTCCAGCACCCACACAGCAGCTAACAACCATCCGTAACTCCAGCTCCAAGGAATCCAGTGACCTCTTCTGACTTCCATGGGCATTGCACAGCATGTGTATACTTATATACGTTCAGGTAATACACTCATACACATAAAATTAAATTTTAAAAATTGGCTTCTCCTAGCCTCCATTTTATATTATTTACTTTCATAATCATGGTAGAGACACCACTTCATAATCCTAGAGATGTGGTTTTCAAAATCAGATTGTAAAAAAAAATCAATAACGTTCTGAAATAGATAATGCACTAGGTGTACACATAACATAATCTAAAGATTTATTAAGTCACCTGCTTTAGAACACACACATATGCACACATACACTGCATAATACACTATTTCTAAACTCTCTTAAACAGAATTAGCTATACTATGGAAATAAAAATGAATTTTGACAGTGTCAGATATAGACAGCCCACACAGAACATGAAATAAAATATATACCTTCTAGTTGATGTAGCCGAGAGCAAAAAAGAAATCACTGTGAGGAAACCTTACAAATCTACATTTGTGCACAGCAGAATTGAGAGTCACCAGGTTAATAAACTGTCCTTCAAACTGAAGATTTCACAACTCCGAATGGTATTACAACAAATATTAGATTATATGCTGTGCCTCAAGGCTGATACATCAGTCCCCAAGGCCAGCACTCAACAGAACATTCTCTTCTTTGGAAGCTGTATCACCTGTAGTGTCAGTTTCCAATTTTTAGAGTGAATTTAGCATGTCAGTATTAGAGCTTATTTAACCAACATGTAAATTTAAGTTCCAGGCTCTGATTTTGACCCTGGGTATCTAGATCTGGATAAGACCAATTTATGACCTTGTGGCTGGATCTTAAATTTTAGCTGTAGCCCCCCCCCACACACACACACAGGGGAGTTGCTTACTGAAAGAAATCTTACTAGTCTAACAACATAAATACAAATGGCAAATATAGTACACTGTGGAGAGAAAGACTAAGAAAGATATAGTCGGCAGGAAGACAATTATTCTCATACACGAGGAAGAGTGTATCTTTAGTGTTCCTACCTCAACGTCTTCAGTATCATTTAAAGGAACTTTATTCAGTGTTTCATTTATAATTTTAATTTCAATTTTGTGTGTATGAGTGTATTGCCTACATGTATGTAACTGTACCCATGTCATTTTATGCCTGCAGAGGTCAGAAGAGGGTGTCGGATACCTTGGCACCGGAGTTGCCTATGGTTGTTAGCCACAATGTGAGTGCTGGGAACCGAATCCAATTCTTTTATAAGGGCACCAAGTAATCTTAACCACTGAAGCCATCTCTCCAAGCCCAGAAACTATTGAAAAAAGTGTAAGACACCAGACAATTACATCAAGAGGTGAGCCACAGCTCACATCTGTGAATTCCTCTATCCTAACTATAGAGGAACACATATGATAGCAATCACAGCCTAAGGTAATAGGATCCTGGGAGGTATATTAAGCAAAGCCTGATGTTGCATTTAGCTTGCCAAACACAATGACAACAAAGCTGTAACTGTTTGGCAGGTGACTAGGATACATTATGCACAGGCTGCTGCTATGGCAGAAACAGTGGGGGACACAGGCTAAAATTAAGCCATAAACATCTCTTCTTGTCAGGGCTCCATTCCCCGGCAAACAGAAAGTTGTTTTATAGGGCTGGCCAAGTGTACTGTAAATTATATTACCAGCCCACAGCTGATGAGTTTATATGTCTGCAGGGAACAAGATATCTGGCTCAGTCACCATGTTAAGCTTGCCAAAATTGCACGTGAGCTCCCAGTCAGCAAGATATCGCTAAAACTTAGAAATGAGGGGCCTCAGAAGAGCACTGGAGTGGAAGGAGGAAGGTACAGAGTCTGTGACACTAATTTGTCTCTGAAGTCTTCCTCTCTGAGCTGCCTTTATGACTCAGTGACCCTGTTCAGTAGTTGCTGAGTCAACAATTACACTGTGAACCCCTGACAACCCAGGTGTGTCTGATGAATGGGCAGGCAGTTTCCAGTGAAAAGTTGCCTCACTTTATGGTACTGCCCCTGAAATGTTTCTGGTTTCTTATTTCTTTTTAAAACTAGTTATCTCTATTTTAAGTTGATTTGGGTTTTTCATTTTATTTTTTAATAAAATTTTATTATACTTGGACCAGATTCAATTTCCTAAAACAAATCAAGTCATGTCACTTTCAAGTCAAATCCTTTTAAAGGCACCACAGTTCCTACTACTTAGTATTGAACTGTACATCTTAGTTGATGGGCTCCTAATTTGGAGTACCTACCCTAAATGTCCCCACTCATTTCTGCCATAGACTCTATTGTGGCCTCGTAGATCTGTGTCCTGTCCCCTGTGAAACTTCCCAGGCTACTCCCTTGGTATGAAATCTTCTCTACTGTATTAGGAACAAGAAAGGTTCATTGACCCTACAATCCAAACAGAAGGGAACAACCCAGTTCTCTCCTCTCTAGTCTTCACGCTTATTCCCAGTCACCATGCTGTCTTCCACCAAGACTTCGACAACATGCACAAATACCACATAAGCTGAAGCCAGACAAAATCTCAGCATAGACTTGGGAAAGTGGGCAACAAACCTGAACCCTACAGGAGGAACTACTGGAGACCAAGGTTGATGGGAAGCGGAGAACCAGTCTCTTTTAAGTCTCTTTTAAGGGTGAGACTCTTGGTAGGTTAACCAGGCCCTAGTGGATGGATCCACACCAGAGGACATTTGTGGATACAAATTTAACTCTATAGGCCCTTATATATATAGAAAATAGGGGAGGGGATCTAAATATGATCAAAATGTATTTATGAAGTTCATAAAAATTCAATAAAGGATAAATAAAGTAAAAATAAATCAAACAAATTTTAAAGACAGATGAAATTCTCTCCTAATTGCTGCCCTGCTTTCATTCTCTACACCCCATAATCTATTCACATGGATCCAGAAGGATCACTTCTCTCTCTTGTTATTGTGTCCCATGCTTTTTGGCACACTCAGAATAGATGTATACCTCTTTGACGGTTCACAAAGTCCTGCATGAATCATTTCCTGTCTATAGAATGGTCATATTGACCATACATGGCCTAGCAATCCATTTTACATGTGATGTTCTTGAGTAGTTGCTAATAGCATGAACTTTTACTCAAACATGTGTCAGTTCAGACTTAAAACTACCCAATAACTACTTTACAGCTAGCTCATCTGCTAGTCCTCTGTCATCCATTACAGAATACTGGTCTCTTCTTTTCTTGAACACAAATGTATCAATCTGTTCTCACATTCAGGCAATAAGCCAACCTGTCCTTCAGTGTAGAATTTCCTTCTCTAGGCTTATTTTAAAATTTTTATTTATTTACTTTTTTATGTGTATGAGTGTTATACTCTCATGTATATAAGTGCACTCATGCTGTGCAATGCCTGCAGAAGACAGAGGATGGTGTTAGATTCGCTGGAACTGGAATTATGGACAGTTGTTAGCACCATGTGGGTGCTGAGAACCAAACCCAGGTCTTCTGCAAGAGCAGCCAGTGCTCTTAACCACTGAACCATCTTTCTAGCCCCCATCCTGACTTATTTTATTTGACTGGCTCCTTCTCATTCAGGCCTTGGGCTTGATAATATCACTACCATCTCAGAAGTTCTTCCCCAATTACCTTAGCAGCCCCTTTTTAAAATAAAATTTTATCACATGAGATATTTTATATGCTAAATCTTAAATTATATTATTTCTATTCTTTTCAAAAACTTGTTACACTTATTTATTGTATATGTTTGTGAATTTGTGTGTGTGTGTGATGTGTTTGCATGCATGTGTTAAGGCTCAAATGTGTCAGAGGACAACTTGCTGGAGTTGGCTCTTTAAATGGTCAGACTAATTCAGTTTTGTTCTAGTTGGCTTTTGCTTTATCTTGTGTTGGTGCCCAGCTGCCCCCTCATGCCCCATGTCCACTGCTCATGCTAAGTATACCAGCCAGGCCAAACGCTCTCATGTAGGCAGTACAATGTTTGTACAGTACTGGGAAACTTACATTCAGCCACGTAGAACACCTTTTCCCAGAGCACTTGTACAGATGGGGATTGTTTCTCCAATTCTGAGAAACTGTTTTTACCTCACTGAAACTCAGAATTCTTTCTTAACTGACCTGTGCCTGTTCTGGTGTGACTGTGGCGATCTGATGTAACTATGGTTATTGGCTTTGCCCCTGGCATGATGCAATTGTGGTTTTAAGATTTATAAACCCTGCTCTGCCCCTCCTTGGAGTTCTTTAGGGCATGGGCTCTCTAGACCCCCAGATAATTAAAGGACTCTTAATTTGACCATCACTATGTGGCATTCTTCTGTGCCTCATGCTTAGTACTGGATACTTTTAACAACTGAATCATCTCCCTGCTCCTGACTTTTACTCTTGCTTTTATCTGATTTCTGTTTCTAGAATATTAAGCTCTAGAAATTCAGACATCCCCTTTTGTTTGTTTATCAAAATGTAGCTGTTGAAGACGGGTCCATAGTAGGTGCTTGATAAAACGGACAATAGCTGAATGAAAGATATATCATCCTTTGTGCACCTTGTCCTGCCCACCATGTTGTCTCCCCAGGTAAGACTTACCATCCTTTCCTGTGGCTTTCTGTCTGAGGCACACATTCATCTTTGTTAGTACCTACAAGACTGCTTCTTTTTTTCAAGATTTATTTATGTTTATTTTTGGAGGATGGTTTTGTTGAAATTTTGTGTGTCTCATACACAACATCTTAAGTCATCTTTATCCCCTTTCCCCATCGGAACCCTCCCATAGTTCCCCAGCTGAATCTCATGCATTCTGTCATTTATGTTAAGGTCTATCAAATCAAGCTAATATCTCCTGATGTCCAGTGCACGTTCATCCACCGGAGTCTAGTCAGCCTGTCTAGAATCAGTCCCTTAAAGAAGATCAGCTCTATTTATGTTATTTATGCAAGTGCATAACATGCATGCAGTTACTAAAGAGGCTAAAAGAGGGTGTCTGAACCCCTAGATCTGGAGTTAAGGACAGAAGAGAGCCAAAGAGGTGCTAGGAACCAAACCTGGGTCCCTTGCGAGAACAGCCAGTACTCTTTAGAGCTGAGCTTCTCTCCAGCCTCAAGACAGGTCTATGTTTGTTTGTTTTTTATTTAAATGCTTGCCTGTCTCTTGACATTATAAGAAAACTAGAGGGCCAATTATACTTCCTGTTCATCCTTTGTTGCTGTTATTTCAAATTTATTTTTTCTAACTTTTATATGAACAGAAAAGATACAAAAATTCCTTTACATTCCGTTATCTTACTTTCCCTAGTGCTAACATTTTATCATAATGTGATTGTTAGTAAGAAAAACTCTACAGTTATTATGAGTATTTCAAGTTGACCTCAGAACACGCTGAAATTCATTTTGCTGTGATTTTCACTGATATTCTTTTTCTACCTACCTTGTTCTTGTTGTTATTTCCCCTTATTCTCTTCCAATCTGTAAGTTTCTCAGTCTTTTATGTCTTTTAAAGGGTTTTATTTTTATCAAAAATCCTCAGAGTTGGTTTTCCTAATATTTTCTTAGGATAAGAGAGAGGTATGCTTTGGGGCAGGAATATAATAGAAATATAATAATTGATGCCTTGTCCCAAGGAGTTCACAATGCTAATGCATCTTGTTACTGGAGACAATTTCTCCATTAACTGATTAAGTTGGTATCTCCCATGTTTCTTCAGTCTTAAACTTCTGTCTTTCCATTGTAGTTAATGAGCATCTTGGAGAAGATGCCTTGAGCCTTTGAAGCATCTTGCTTCTTCTCAATTTTTAATTTATTTTTTTATTCACAGAGTGTATTGCCTGCATGTGACAGTGTTGCACAATGCCCACAGAGGTCAAAGAGCAGGTTGCATTCCCCTAGAACTGGAGTTGCAAATGCTTGTCAGCGCCTCTTCTCAGAGTTTTCACACCCAGATTTGAGCATCCATCAGTAGATTTTGTCTGCAGCATTTCCTACTATGGTCTTGACATGATTTTAAAGCTTTTTCCCTCTTTTTAAATTAACATTCATTAACTGAGACTCTACTGCACTCTTATTCATTTTGAATTTTTCCTACCAGTATCTTAGATTTCTAAAATATAATCAACTTCTCTAAGCCTTGCTTATAACAATGCAATCAAGGCTTGCTTGGGCTGTGTATGCATGAAACTCTCTCTCTCTCTCTCTCTGTGTGTGTGTGTGTGTGTGTGTGTATGTGTGTGTGTGTAGGCATTCATGCCACAGCACACATGTAGAAGTCAGAGGTCAGCCTTGGATCTTTGTCTAAGTGTCACATCTCATTCTAGAGGAAGAAAGGAAGCTTGGAATGACAGACAAGTACTACTATAGTTTTAAGTATGTTCTAGGAATCCAAATTCAGGTTCTCACACTATCCTTTACCCATTGAGCCATCTCCCAGGCCCAAGCCTCAGTTTCTTTGTTGATTTTATTGATAAAATAAGGATAATATTAGCAGGACATAGGCTTCCCAGCGGATACTCAATTCGTTCCATGCATGCACTCATTCACGAACTGGAGGTGCAGCAGATGGATCAGCCCACATCCCTGACTTCAAGGTCCTTCAGTCTAGTCCTATCACATAGCAAGTAAGCACAGTTAAGCTCCAAAACTGCACATCTATAGTTACGTTTGATAACTATAGAATTCCCTGGTCAGTTTTGATTTTTTTTTTAAGGATTCCAAAAAGATTTAGTAAAGATTTGATTCAATACCCAATCAACCAAAGGCAATCTTTTTAAATTCCCAAAACATGAGCATTGTGATAGGTATGCTCCTAGGTATGAAATTTTAGTAATTAGTTTTGGGCAAACATATCAGAATCCTATAGGGGATGTCTGATTAAAACACAAGTAACATCTTTAATGAAAGGTAAATGTTAAAAGTTCTTAAAGGAGGGCTCTCTCTTCCCTAAACCACTCTCCTCAGGTTCCACTCTATAGCAGAAAGAGATGAACACTGTCACGTGAGCTAGAGGAAATATTTGAAAATGGAGAAAAACTGTAGCTGGTAAATGTTATTGCTAGCTCTGGGAGGTAAGACTGGTAAGGCTCATAAGGACTTGTTGGATCCTGGCAGGCCCCTGGGGAAGCCTAGACTAGCAGGCAAGCCGATCACAGAGGCTGAGTCCAAATGTCACTCTAATATTTGCAGAGCTGTGTGTAACTTCTTAAGAGAGGTTTCCAACAAGAAGGTCAAGGATGGAGAAGCTGCTTGGGGAGCAAACGGATGTGCTGAGATGATGCAGACATTCTGTGAAGTTTTTTGGTTTTCTTTTACACTTCGTGTGAGCAGAATTTGTTTTGTTTTCTATCAACCTGAGTAGCTTCTCCTCCTGCCATTGTTCCTATAGAGAGATAGATAATTCTTCAAGACAAAAGCCAAACTCTGATTCTGGCAGGGAAGAAGAAATTCTATATTGCTCTCAATTCTTTCTCAAGCAGCCTATGAATGGTTGCTTTCCTTTTTATTTTTTAAGTTCCCACCTAGTTTTGTTTGTCTGTATTTGGTTCTTGATAGTTCAGAATTTCACATTCACAATTTTGGTATTCCCTCCCACCTCCCAAAGAAGCTGAAGAGTTATGTTGTGTAGTCATGTGTAATGTTTCTGAGTCATAAATATCAGTCTCATTGTGGACAGAGAACATAAGAACTTAGTAAAAACAAATGGACTGAGCAAGTCAGTCTCAGCGAGGCTTGGTCATTCTTTAATTTTGAAATATTTCAGAATAGTATAAGTATCTATACAGATTCCTATTATCTAGATTTTATTAATTACTAGTATTCTGACACATTTGTTTTAGACATCTTTTAAAGAACTAAAAGAATTTATAATGTCCTTATAGAAATCCCACCATCTTCCCTTCCAGAAATAATTGCGCCTATTTGTTAATTTTTAAATATTTGTTAAAATTTGTTAATATTTGTAACATACATGGATATATACATGAAATATTTTTGATTTTGCATGCTTGTAACTTTATGTGAACATTATTCTGTAATAGCATCTTATAATTTCACTTTCTGATTCAAAACTATAGATTTAATGTTTAATATAATTATTTGTACCTATAAATATTTTTGCTCTGCTATTGGATAATAATTTGTATAAATAACACAATTTATACATTCACTCTTTTGGTCCTTTAAATTTTCCTTAATTTTCATTATTACAAGCAGTGCATATTCTTGTAACTCTCTCAATGTGAACTTGTTTGACAGTTCCTAGAAAGTATTTCTATTGATGGGTAAATGATAGGTCAGATATCAGACTCAACTTCAATGCTAGACTGCTTTCCAAATTCCAATTTACCCTCTTAGTAAGATATGGGAATTTCTATTTCTTCCATCCTTTTTGCCAAAGCTTTCTTATTAACGTTGGCTTTTCTGGTGGTTTAGCATCTCAACTACATTTTCGCACTAGATGAACCAGTGTGGCTAAATGTGCTCTGATAGGCTCGCTATTCATTTTAGTTTTTTGCTATCTTCACTTACTTATTCCTAACTATCTTTCTCTTATTGACATGTAGGATTTTATTACCTAGTTTATAACATAAATCCATCCTGTATTGCACGTACTGTCGCTGTTTCATTCTGTGACTTGTCTTCTGTTTATACTGTCTCTCATTCACTATAACTCTTAGATTTAATTGTACTGTAATTCTGGCTCCTTTTAAGAATCATTCTCGCTTCTACTTCATAAAGCTATTCACTTTTGTTTTATTTTTTCCTAAATCTTTATCTTTTCATTTTTACATTTAAGATGTAATATATTTCATGTTACTATAAAAAAGAAGTCTAATTTTGATTTCCCTGTATGGACCACTTACACATGACATACAGGAAAACTGTGGATTGAGTTCCATGAAAAATGCTGTGAGGTTTTATGTGAAACTACAGTAGATTTAGAGCATAACTTAAGGAGAATTGGCAATGGTATTTTATTAAGTCTTCTCATGCTTGAATATGATATATATCGATGATTTGGTCAGGGTTTTATTTCATAACCTTCAGTAATAATATTTTGTCATTTTCTCCCATAAAGGTCTTGAATAATTTATTATTTTATTCTTAGCTATCATAGTTAGCTAAGGCATATGGCCTGCATCTTCTGTTCTGCATCTTAATTGGTAATTATAGAGAAAGGCTAATTAAGTTTATATGTTTATCTTCTACCCAACACACTTGATGAAACCGCTTTCACTTCCAATAATTGGCTCTTAGACCTTCTATGGACATTTTTCTTTTTTAAATAATTTTTAAAAATTGAGACTTTCATATACGAGGACCATATTTACATCCTTCCTACCATCCCTCCCTCCCTCCAACTCTTCCCACGCCCCCACTCCCTGTTAATTTCTTGACATCTCTCTCTTTAATTATTATTGTTACATGTATACATATATAAACAGACAAAACACACACACACACACACACACACACACACACGCACACATTAGCAGCAGGCATCTGCCTTTTTCACATAAGAAAAAATTCCATCTATTTGTCTTCAGTCCTTAGACTTCTGATTCTTTTGGTCTTATTGTGATGCCAGTTTATTATAACAATCAATAGAAGCATTTGTGCTTATTCCTTTTTGTTACTAATCTAAATTAAAAGCATGATGCTTCCTGTAGGGTTTTGGCAACACTTTTTAAGATAAAAGTAACTCCAGTTTGAAGTCACTCTCAACATATTAATGATACCAAATATCCCTGCATTTATTTCAATTATGTCACTGTTCTTATTAATATCACTGTTATAATCTTAGATTAAATTTAATCAATTTATTTTATGGTATTGTAACATCCTTCAAATTCCAATAGAAAATATAGTCTCCTTGTTTATGGCAAATTTTCAACAGACTAAATTCAATTTTCTAGTCTTTTCTTTAGAGATTTTTCCTAGAAGCATACATTTAAATGCACATGTGGGTGTGCACAGGAAGAGAAGATGACGTAATGTAATAAAACTGGGTCTTCTTGGTTTCCATTCAAGTGGATTCCATTCGGAGGAACTCTCAAGGGTCTTCATGACAAGTGGGTTCATCACTGCAAATATCTCATATTGAACATCAACTCTAGAGAGTTTCAATATTTAAAAACAAATATGCCAGGATGTTGTTAGTGGGTCTAATTGTTTACCGAGAAAAAACACTCATGCATGACTAAACAAAATTAGAAGGGAGTGAAAAAAGGAAACATGAAATTAAAAAAAAGAAGGCAGAATTTTGGCAAAATTTCACAATACATTGATACCTTCTTTTCTGTTCAAGACAAGGACTCACTCTGTAGCCCAGGCTAGTCTGACTCACTGTGTAACCCAGAATGTCCTGGAGCTTATAATAATCATCCAGTCCTCTGTCTCCTGAGTCTATGACTACAGACATGTGTCATTATGCTTAGCCATACTAATACTTTCTAATAAAATGCTTTGTAGAAAGGAGAGGAAAACATTGGAATAATCAGCATATATAAAATTCATCTCACTTCAGCCTTGCTTTTGGAGGAAAATACAATTATTTCAATTTTTTTGATCTTTATGAGATAGGGATTATTTGGATAACTGACCAGTGACTGCATTTGAATTCCAAAGTAATTTTACCAAGGAAGCAGGACTGTCTGATGTAGGTTTGTAGGTTCAACCTCTCTGTAGGATTCTTTCAATCTGACATGCAATCTCAATTTAACAGAATTATCTAAACCTTAAGACCTAAGAAGCACGAATCACTCTAAATTCATCATTTTGAAAATCGAAACATAACATGTGAGCCCGACCAATGTTTTTCTTCTGTTGACTCCCACATAAGTTTAATTACCAAGCCAAAGGGTAGAAAACACTGAGGTACTGAAGTTTATTTGATGTGACCAGTTTCTTTGAGTGATTTTGCAAGAGTCCTTCAAGCTAAAGCTCCATTCTCTCCATCACAAAGATACCACCTGATTTTCTGTTAAACCATCAATAAAATAACAGAATGTAGCAAAGCCTGCCATCTTGATTCTTATTAGCAGTGTGACACTCAAAGAGTTGTTTAAGCGGGTGGGCCTTGGTCTTTCATTTTTAAAGCAGATATGAACAGGTTTATAAATATTAAATGGGATCATGCTTGCTAAATGTTTGGCATGATGGTGACCATGTAACTGACTGATTAATGTTATCTATTATAACAATGAGGATGTAATTCTTAGACAGACAAAATACAAAGAGAACTCAAGATGGACCCATCACAAGGAAGTACAGACCCAGAAAATGACTAAGCATAACATTTGCATTAGTATTTAGAGTTAATGGATTTAGAAAGCACTTAAAATGAACCGAAAGTCCTGGTTAATCATGCATTCCTTGCACTATCCTGTTTACACTTATTAGTGGCTTTTGGACTGAAATAGGAAAGCGCACATTGCATAACTGGAAAGTAGATGAGTCTGTCTCAGAGAGGATTGTGATTTGGAGAGACTCGGGGTTTATTCTCAGTGCAGCAGAAAGTGCATGAGGGTCTCTTAGCTGAGAAGCAGCAGAATTGGGCTAATATGTGTGCATGGCTGGCTGACCTCTCTCAGTTTCAATTTTATCCTCTATATAAAGATCTTACACATGATCTGTGATTCTTAAAGCACATTTTTCAGACCAGCAGTATCAACAACACCTGGAAACCTGTGAGCAAGGCCTAGTCTCGAAGATCTACAAAGTTGGGCCTAGAGAGTTGGCTCAGCAGTTACCAACACTAGCTGATCTTGTAGAGAACCACGATTCTATTCATAGAACTTACATGGTGGCTAACAACTGCCTGTAATTCCAGGTCCAGGAAAATCCGACACTCTTCTGACCTCCATGGGTGTAACAGGACACAGGACACAAATGCACTTACAGGCATGAGTCAATACACTCATACACACAAAATAATTAATAATAACAATAAACGATTTTTAAAAATTATCTATAGAGACAAACACTTAGGATGGGACCCAGCAAGCTGACCTATAAATGCCCCTTAAGCGGAGTGTCCTAGCATGCAGGCTCCATACATTCAGGCACTACTTCTAGCCCTCAAGTCTAGTGTCTGTAGTCCAGTTAAGACCTTCTTGAAACAAGTGACAAACCACACACCTCGAAAAGGTCTTATGCAACAGGCCCCAAGTCCCAACAAATAAGACACCATCTCCCATTTTCATCACTTCTGCTGGCCAACTTTTTGTTTTAGAGAAGAGTCTTTCAAAAAGAAAAAATAAGCACCTGACGTTCAGATCTTCTGAGCCAAATACATAATGAAATGGAAAAGGATTACTGCAATGCTACAGTGAGCTCTAAATTTCTTCTCATAGGTATCAGAATGAATTTCCCCTTCTATGGTTATGTCCTTGGGTTTATAAAAATTGTGATAGTATTAGAAATATCATATCTCTCTCTGTGTTATATAAGAATTGACACAAAGACTGTATTTAATAAGAAGTAAAATAATATGACCAAAGGAAAGGTCTTTTGAATTGCATAAAGGTTGTTAGAATTCAGGATTCACTAATGTTATAAGAACTAGACTTAAAGTATGGGAAGGCCAGCTGGCTGCCCATTTCCCTTGCTCAGACCTTACTTATGATCTCTAAATAGGGTGACTAGACTCCAGTGGATGAATTTGTACCAAAGGACTTCTGGGTACAAATGCTTGATTGAATAGGATTTAATATTTATGGCAGAATGCATGAGGCCTGGGGGTGGGCTATAGATGGAGGAGAGGTGTCTTAGCTTGACTAAGAATCATTCTATGAAATGTACCCAATTGCAAAAAAAGTTAAGAACAAAATATTAGAAAGGTCTGACTAGTACTTGGCACACTGTGAATAAAACCAGTATTATGTTTGCATATGCTTTAAAAAGGTCATCAAAATACCCTCATGAATATGTTCCATAAAACAATTTTCAGACTACACTTTTTCTATAGTCACTTTCAAAGTCTGCTGGTCTAGGTGGGGTTATATGTAAATGAACTCTGTGATCATTTTCTTGGCAGTTCCCAAGAATTAACAAACTCTAATAACTATCCAAATAGAATCATTTTAAAATAAAGGCACCGTTTGTGGTGCTGTTTAACAAACTGAAAAATACCAAAGTGAAGGAGCTTGGACATATTCAAATTTTAAGGAGAATATTTCATGGTAATTAGCACTAAGTTTTTCTCTACAACAGATATATTTATTGACACAGTGGAATATTCTAGTCTACCCAGTCTCATAATGGCATTTCATTCCTCTCAACCCCAATACTAATTTGGAAATTGTTCTCACACTACTGCGGAATAGCATTTATCCTAACATGATGTTTATTCTTTGAAATTATATTTGTCCATTATACCTATAATAAAATTGTCTCTTAAGAAAGTTTCATTGCTTTAATCTCTGAGTATTTCTCAACAGAACTCATCAGAGTAGATTATACATATTAAAGAAAAATGAAAAATACTGATTATGGATAATTTTATCTAAGAGGCCCGTATGCTGAAAATAAATACATCATGTATAGATGAATTTGTTGGTAAAGGTAAATGAGAACTGTGTGATAGATTAGGGCCATGGATGGTAAAATTAGACAAGTGAAATCTAAGATTAGTTACTCAAAACAACAGCCTACTTAATCTCTATACCCTTAGTCATAAAGTGGAAACAATCGTATTCACCTTGATGACAGCTACAAATGTTGACTTAATTATGTACATGATACTTAGTACTTGGAGGTAAACATGGAAATGAAATAGCTGTAAAAATAATGGGTAGTTGTATCCTGAGATCCACTTAAGGTACACTTTAAAAAATTTGAATTGAAGCATTATAAGACACAAGTACCATTCAGTCACAGAGCACGGGCTGAATGAATTCTGGGGTTCAGTTGATAAGGAACATTAGAGTCTTATGATTTATTATTAATTAACATATAATAGAATAAATGCATTCACTATAATCATTTTTTAAATATTTATTAATATAAGAAGGCTCATGATAAAATTCAAACAGGAGCAAAGATTGTTATATAAAAGTAATAAGATCCAGTTTCTAGATGTTATAGTTTATTTAGTTTATTAATATTTATGCCTCTAATGGACATCTAGATATTAATATATATTTATATCTATTCATGAAGAAAACACACTAATAGGGGATAGCTGTTAGCAGTAAGTAGTAGAGCTGTGGATTATCATTCTTCCTTAATAGTTTTTAGACTTTATCAAATTTTACACAATAATCATCTATTGCTTTTACAATCAAGGGGGAAATACATGTAACTTAATTAAAAAGCTAAATATAGAGCTATACAGATGATTCAGTAGTTAGGAGCACATTCTACTCTTGCAGAGGTCTAGGTTTGATTCCCAGTACATATGTGGCTGCTTATAACCATGTGTAATTCCAGTTCCAGGGGATCTGACACTCTCTTCTAACCTCCAGGGGCATGGATATACAAACATACATGCAGGCACAACACTCATACATAAAAAGAAATCATTTTGAAAAGTCAAAAACTTTTATCAATAAATAAAATTTCATATAATAAAATGCTAGGTTTAAGATCAGAATTACAGGGTGGGAATTGTGGCACATGCTTTTAATTCTAGCACTTGGGAGGCAGAGGCAGGCAGATCTCTGTGAGATCAAAGCCAGCCAGTTCCAAGCCAGCTGTGGCTACAGGGAGACTCTGTCTCAAAACAAAACAAAGCCTCAGAAATACAAGTGACTATACCACAATGGTAAAGTACTTGGTAATATGCATGAAGTCTCAAGTTCAATTACCCCCAAAAAATCAGAAATATAAAGCCAAATAAAGTTTATAACTACAGGAGAGAGAATGAACTGATTCCTGTGTTAGGTCCTTTTATCCTACTGTCAGATCCAGTCCATCTTCAGTATACTCACTGAAAAAAAAGGTAATTATCAGGTCTGGCTGGTAGGCAACTCCTTGCTGCAGGCCTGGCTGATACTGCTCTCCTCTTTATAGAGAAGAATACTGAGAAGGGGCAAGCAGGCTCTCAGTCCTGCAGCACAAAACAGCATTGAACCCACAGACTCTGACTCTAATAGACCAAGGTCTAGGAGGATCATTTAAAAAGCTGATTACAGGCTGGAGAGACGGCCCAGTGATTAAGAGCACTGACTACTCTCGCAGAGGACCCAGGTCCAATTCCCAGCACCCACATGGTGGCTAGCAACTGTCCATAATTCCAGTTCCAGGGGAATTTGATGCTCTCTTCTGACCTCTGTAGACATTGCAGGGCATGTGTGCACTTACATACATGCAGACAATACACTCATACACATAAAACTAAAAAAATAATAAATAAATAAACTGACCATTTTTCAGTCAGTCTAGAGATGCCATTACATGTTTTGCCAAACAAATCTAGTTAAGAGAATGCTTGAATTGTGGCAAGGATCTGTCCCTTAGTTTATCCTTCAAGGGTAACTATTTACTCTTAATGAGACCACAATTTTACATTACTTAGTAAAATAGTCATTTTTTGTTCAGTGTGTATTATAGGTCAAATTTCTATATGCATACAGAACAAGAACAAAAACTGAATTACTGAAAACAAAAACATGAACAAGATTTCACTGTCAAAGGGCATTGCTAAAGTTCACAAAGAGCTTCTTTGTACTTAACAATGCTTAGGGATAGCTTTGTATTTCTCAAATTTATTCTTGAAAATTTTATTTGAACAAAACTGGCACAAGACACCAGAGTGGGCACTGATTGTTTCTCCTCTCTGCGATCATTGAGTTTTATGGTTCAAGATGTCATCTTCCAGTCATCTGCTTCAGCAGCCCAAGTGGCTTGATCAAAATGGCCCACCTCCTACCTACTGCTCTAAATCCACATTTTGACAAACTCTCCAAATGACATGTGTGCAGATTAAAGCTCGAGAAACACTGACCTAAATCTCATGTGCTAGTGTCATCTAGACTGGTTCCTATCTCTTACTTATCATTATTTTATGCTACCTTTGACTCCTATTACAAGAAAACTGGAAGCCTTTACGGCCTTGCTGTCTTGTTTATTCATCAGATATTTCAAGGTCTGTGCTAGTTATGGCTTATTGTCAACTTGTTGCAATTTAGAGTCAACTGAAAAGAGGGAGCCTCACTTGAAGAATTGTCTCTATCAGTTGGGACTATGGCCATGGCTGTGAGGAATCCTCATAGATGACAGCTGTGGGAGGGCCAAGACTCTTTTGGGTAGAACCATCCCTGGGAAGTTGGGCCTGTGCTTTATAAGAAGACTAGCTGAGCATGAGCCACAGAACAAGCCAGTCAGAAGCCTTGTTCAGGTTCCTCTGCTCTCATGGGATCTGCCATCCGGTCCTGTCTCCAGATTCCTCCTTGAGTTCCTTTCCTGACTTCCTGTCCTTACTCCCCTCAGTGACAGAATGTTACTTGGAACTTTAAGCTGAAATAAACCCTTTCCTCCCTAAGTTACATTTGGTCATATTGTATCAACAGAATGCAAAGTAGAGTCGGGTCCTATTACGTGTAAGGTCAGGTGTGAGGACTTTGAAGAAAACATTCCCATGTTGATGAAAAGAGGCAGCAGAGATAAAGTGTGAAACCATGAATGTCCATGAGAAATAATTTTTCTGGAATATTTGCAATGGATAATGGAAGGAGATCTAGGAAAATGAAGACAGAAAGCAACTTCTTAATATCCTGTTGTCAATAAGGTTTCCCTAACTTGAGTCAATGGTGCAAGGATGGCAGTCATTATGTCATTCTACTTCTTGCAAGATCACTTACATCATCTTTCTTTAAATATCTTCAATTCATTTGATTAACACACATTTTCATGTTTAAAAAATTATTCTAGTGTCATCGATGGAAAAATGGTCTCATGGGCCTACAGGTATTAATCATGAAAATAAAATAATAGTAGATTATTGGTAGATTCTGTTGGGCTCTAAAAGGCTTTGAGCTTGAACACTGATAATCTCTTTTACAAATAATGAAAGCTGAACAATTATTAGACTTCATTAAAGGCAAAATAAAATCAACCAGGACTTTTTCCTTGTTATAATCTGAGGGAAAGTTTTGTTGTTGTTGCTGTCATCATCGTCACTTCCGTCGCTGTTGTAAGCTACTCTGCTCACCTTCCCACTCACTATCTATAGGCTGCTCCTCACTGCCCAGAATCCACTTTGAGGTTAGCTTTCCATGTCTAAAGCAAACACAGGATTTATAAATTCTCCTCACTCTATCTCCCCAACTCTGAGAATTGCAGTTTCTTAGACGTCTTTTCCGTCTGCATCTGGAACTGTCCATTTGAAGTATGCTACTAAGCAATCTATATGCCCTGACCTAATGACTCCGTTTTGAAGACTTCAAAATGCAGGATAAGCCACCACCAGGGGACAGATAAGTTTATGTGATGACAGATTGTACCCACTGGGGAAACACTGAGAATTCCTCAGAGGTGGTGGAAGCCTCTGAAGAGCTTAGACATCGATCCCTTAAAGAGCCCCACTAAATCTCCCTACCACCCTCCCAAGAACTGCCTGGAAACAGCTTGCAAGAGGTTGTTTGCACTCCAGAGACCACAATCAAGCCCATTAGAGCTAGGATCACCCAGCCTTACTCCTTGTTGCCACCTCTGAAGGTGTTCGTCACAATTAGTAGCCATGGCCTTCTTTAAGTGGTATAAGGCATTTACAGAACCCAGGAGACCATAGTAAGTGAAGCATTAACAATAGCACCGACCCACAGGAGGGTTCTTTCACAGGGCACTCTGGGAGACTCTGCCTTCTGATTGCTCCTTTAGTGCCTTCTGTAGGCACTGCCTCTAACAACAAAGAGAAAGTTATAACACTTTTCAAAGCAGAAGCTATTGGCCAGGTTTCAAAACAACTCCCTTTTGTAACCCCAGTCCTAAAACCTCATGCATTTCTCTTGAAAGATGTTTCTTTCCTCTATTACTCCTTCTGTAGCCACATGTCCTTCAGTTACTTTGTCCATTCTATTCAAATATCTTCTTTACAATTTCCTATATTAAAATATGTGTGTGTGCGTGCATGTGTTTGTGTGAAAAAACATTGAAGTTTGAAAGTCTTATTGCTGAATCACTAATTTCCCATGTGATTCTGACACTTACTCTTTCATTAAAATAATTTAAAGCCTGCCAAAACATAATTTACTCTCAAATGCTCATATCTACTTAGCCATTTGGTCATTATGCCACAGTCAGAGAATTTCAAATGTTCAGAAACAAGAATGGAGAAGCAAGAGCCATATTTGTACACCTTTGCTCCATTCATTTCTATCGAGCTTCCAAGTTCGTGGTCTTTATTGTCTTTAAAAGTTTTCCTAATCCTGGGCATGAGGCCCCAAAACAGTAAGAACTCACTTTCACTCTGTGTAGAACTAGAGCTGTGCCTTCAACAGCACAGTACTGATGTCCTGCAGAAGTAAACCAGAGGCCAGACCAAGGAGGTTAACAAGGTGTGTGCTGGAACCAGGCAGACCTAGCTTCAGTGTGTAGTCCCAACACTAATCAGCTGTGAGAGCCCGGATGGGGGCTTTATTGCTCTAAGCCTCAATTTACTTATTTGAAAAGCATGAAAATTAATCCAGCCTAAGTCATTAATATCATGATGCAAAAGCATGCCGTCATGTACTATCACTATCGATGAATACTTCTGAATTTGAATAAACACATATCCCTTGGAGACACACACACACATACTGAGACATTCTACCTGTTTACCACTTAACAGTGAAGTATGAAGACACCATACAGAGCTTTTTCTTAATTTGCTGAATCTACTTCTGACCTTAAATTGCTATTGGTGTTCATACCCACCTTTCCAGGACAATAAAAACCTCCCTTTTCTAGATCACACAACTTATCAGTGCTGTAGTCATTCTATTATAACTTACATTGAGAGTAGGCATGTCACTGCTTTCTGGAATCTGTGTAACATCTTTCTTGGATTCAGTATTAGTAAAGAACATGAACTATATTAAATTGACCATCTCAAGCCAGTGTGAAGTTCCTAAAGCAACCAGGATGTTCTGATCTTTGAAGTTTAAATCATCAGGTAGGACAGAGGGGGAAGCTAATTATTAAATATGATGGGTTGATCTTTTTCTCACCAGAAAAAGATTTTTGAAGTCTTAAACTCCAGTGCCTATCAATGTGCCCTTATTAGGAAATAAGCTATCTGATGATGGAACTGGGTTAAAGGAAGGTCAGAGTAAATCAGGGTAAACCCTAAATCAGTGACTAATTTCCTTGAAAAAAGAGAGAAAAAAAATTGGGGAAGGAAAAAATGTGTGTCTTATGATGTAGTAAGAAATATCTGAGGGGCTAGAGAGATGGCTCAACAGTTAAGAGCACTGACTTCACTTATAGAACACCCAGGTTCAATTTTCAGCATCTACATGGTAGTTAACAGCCTTCCATAACTCCAGTTCCAGGGGATCCAATGCCCTCTTCTGACCTCCATGGGCACTGCACAACATGGGTGCACCTACTTTCATGCAGGCAATACACTCATACACATAAACTAAAAATAATAAAGAAAGAAATATGTTTGTCCTTTGAATTGCTAAGCATCATAAGCACCCTTCAACCATATTTGGGTTTAGGCAATTATGTCATCTTTGATGGCCATTAGATAGCATCACATAGGGGACATGTTGCCAGAATCAACATTGTGATGAAGATTAGAATTTTAAACTCAGATGCTCTAGGGACAAGTGAAAGGAGAGACATTAAATCAAACACCAAGTGGAGAGTGATTTAATCAATCACATGTAATAGAATCTCCTTTAAAAACCCTAAACAAGAGGGTTTGGAGAACAAATATGTTCAGGTGCTAGGAGGGTGATATGAAATTGGAAGAGAGTGAATTAAAGGTCCACATCCCTTCTTCATACCTTCTAGTTACGTGTTCTAAGTCAGATATACTTCATAATAATCATGTGACTTAAAGTATGTTCTTGAGTTCTGTAAGTCATTCTAGAAAATTATCAGATCCAAGGAGAGAACTGTGAGACTGATTTATAGCTAACTGCTCAGAATGGGTGGCTGCATTCATGACTGGCATCTGATTTGGGCAGCCTCGTCGAACTGAACCATTAGTCTGTGGGATCTGACCCTAACTCCAGGTTGTAAGTTTTAGAACTGAAGCAGATTCAGGATAGCCAGTTATTGTCAGAAAATTAATTGATGTGTAAGAAGAAAAGACACAAAATGGTTCTAGAAAGCATCTGGTGATTCTACAGGCAGTAGAACTGCCACAGACGGTGATGAACATGAGGATGGAAGCATAAATCAGTCATGTATCTACAGGCCAAGGAAGGCTGAGGATTCCCACAGCCACCAGAGACAAAAAAGAAATGGACAAAAAAGGATTGTCCATTAAAGTCATGGAGAGTTTGCCTCTGCTGGTGCCTCGATTTTGGACATCAAAATCAGGACTATGACATTATACATTTATGTGTTTTAAGCCACCTAGTTTATGGTTGTGGTGTGCCTAAGAAACTAACAGAATAACTATTTACTATATTACCCATCATCAAATAAACTATCTTATTTAAAACAGATTTTCTAAAATTCTCTCAATACCATATTACATGCTGTTTTTTCCTCTGTGTACATTTCTCTCTCTCTCCTCTCTCTCTCTCTCTCTCTGTGTGTGTGTGTGTGTGTGTGTGTGTGTGTGTGTGTGTATGTACAGGTATATAGGCACATATGTGTCTGCACATGGACATCAGTGGTAAATTTCAGATATCTTCCCTCAGGGGTCTTCCACCTTGCTTTTTGAGACAGGTTATCTAGTTGGCCTTGGGCTTTTAAATTTAGCTAGCCTGGTTTGCCAGGGAACCCCAGGAATCCTCCTGTCTCTGCCTCTCCAGCATTGAACTTATGCCCCTGGGTTTGTTTTTAATGAAGGTTCTTGAGATCAAACTCAGGCCTTCGCATCTGTACTGCAAGTGCTTTGCCTACCAAACCATTCCTCCATCCCATGCTGCACAGTTTTGATATGATATATAAACACATCCAGTATCATTGATGATTAAACATAGGAAAGTTCCTTATGGTTATAGGACTGAGACCCTCAGCTCATAGAAGCTGTCTTCAGTTCTTTCTCAAATGGCCCTTTCCATAGGTGATCCATGAAATATTATTTCATGATTACAATACATGAAAGTTCTTCCCTCCAAAAGTTAGTCTTGGAAGTAAAATGGGTCTATAAGTTTTTTTTTTTTTAATAGACAGGCAGGTCATCCCTAAGTGCCAAGGTCAAAATAATACTATAGATTTAACAAACATACTTTGATTGGTTTCTGGCAACTGACATCTTGTCCCCTGGATTAAATAGCTACACACAAACATATCTATATTATATTTTAATGTTGAAACTCTGTTCTCATATTTAAATGTTTACTTCATGATTTCTCTGTATTCCCATATAGTTAGTAGAGACATGTAAGATATTCAGGTGCAGTTTCTTTCCATGAGATAGTGCTTACATATATTTAGGGAGAAAAATCAGGTATGTGTCTTCTCTTTATCTCTGTCAGTAAAATACTTTTTCTTGTTTTTTTACCCTTTGTGCAACTAGAAGAACAAGATCTTCCTAAAATCTTTCTTCCTACACAGTGCTTTTCACTGCTTTTCCAGAGCTAAGAAGCCCTACTAACTCAAATGAGCCGTAGATCAATAGTATGTCCACAATATCATGATAACTTTTTCTGGTACATGGATTTTATTTGGTTTGTTTCTAACTAAAATTGAGCCTAAAGATGAGTACGGGCTGTTCTGTCACATCTAAGGCTCAGAACATAATGGCTAATAGCATTCCTAGTATCTCACTTATCATATCATGAAGGCATCATGAGGAAATTCTTAGTACAGGGGAAAGAACATGAAGAAAAAGTATGGACAGATAACTGAATTTATTACAGATGTATTTCCCCTTTACAAGGGACTTGTAGTCTCTCTGCTGCTCTGTTGCTTTCCCGTCACCTAACCTTTTTTTTCCCCTTTGTGAACACACTTGCTCCCTATCACACTCTCATCTAATCGTTTTTGTTTGTTTCTCTGAGTTTTCCTATTAGGAAATAAAGGAAAAGTCTTTTATGTTAGGATAGCTGTTAATTCCACATGCATTACTAGCATTTCGTTTTGTTTTATCAAAGATACCTGTACTTTGAGGACGCCAGGCATGGGCTAAAGTTCCCTTCTACAATGCTTGACAGGTTGTTAGGCAGCTGTAGGTTTCTAACCCCCTAAGGTGCAGAACAGTTCAAGGATGGCCAGTAGGATTTATAGCACTTTCCAACCCTAACAGAACATCAGTTTGTCAGCTATCTTGTCTTTCAATGTGTTCTGAGACTGAGTTGGACCCATAGGAATCAAAAGTCCTTCATCCAATATCTTTGCTCATGCTGATGAGTGATGTGGAAATGGCTCACATTTTCCCAAGTGTTTGACATCTGTGATTTCTTTAGAGAGACAAATCTTGTTTTTCTGACACAATCAGCAACTTGAACGATAGGAGAGCACTCTGTGACTTGTACCAGTGTTGTTAGACTCTGAAAGTATGTGACCAGATCGTAAGGAGATCCCTAGTGAGAAATCATTGGGGATCTACCTCACCTCTATGTATCCAGATGTTTGGGAAATCTCTACTCACTTGAGATAGGTCAAACCTATGACTTCTTACAACCAACTCAAAACAGAAGGCTGATGGGACTGCTACTCCTGTGGTTATATGAATAGATAAAAATTTCTTTCTTTACTTTTGAAGAAAAAATTCTTATATTATAAATTACCTATGGAAGGAGCCACAAGGCAGACTCTATGAGCTGAAGGCCACAATCTTATAACCATCAGGAATTGGATCCTACCAGCAACCATAGTGGTTAAAAGAAGATTCCAGCACTGAAGCAATATCACAATCCTGCCCTTGAGTATAGCTTTCTAAAATTTTATTTTATATGTATGAGTGTTGTGACTACATGTGTGTAAGTGCACCTGTGTGCAATGCCTACAGATCCCCTGAAATTGGAGTTACAATTGATTGTTAACTGTCATGTGGGTTCTGGAAATCGAACCTGAGTCCTCTGCAAGAGCAGTCAGTGTTCTGAGCCATCTCTCCAGACCCCAGAGGATAGCTTACAAAGCTTTAAAGCTAAGACCTCAACTAACCAAGACTAAGATTATAACCTGCAGAGGTATACATATATGTTGTTCCAAGAAATCCAGCCAATGGTAATGTGTTACACAGAAAAAAGAACATTAATAAAAATCCAAGTTACTGGGAATTCTTTTGGAAATTATGTCCAATTTGACTGTTGAGAACGTTTTCTATTTAGGCTTTCATATAGTTTGCATATTAAAGATGAGTGAAGTTGGTAAGAAAAAGTTAAGAATCCTGCCCAAGGGAATTTGATAATTTCAGGATGGGTTTGAGCCTCCTGCAGATCTGACTGCAAAGCCCATGTTCTTTCTAAGAAGTTGTAAGTTGAACTCACAAGTCTGACTTAGCTGGTATCCTCTCGATTGCAGTGTGGGCTCTATCCCATGTAATTACTAATCTGCATTTAAGGATCCAAAGAAGTCAGTAAAATGACCATAAGAGTTGGATCAGTTCATCTGTCATATATAAATAAATTTGATTTTCTATATCAGTCACCAGCTTCTGGAGAGTCCTGGGCCCAGTCACAGATCTCAAGATGAAAATATTATGGCAGCGATGGAGAGGGGTAAGACATTTGAGCAATCTGAGCATTTAAAAGCACCCTAAAAGCAATTCATACTTTTGCAACCTAATGGTTAGGTAGGCTGCTATAAACATTTTCCCTTCTACCAGCATCTTATAAAGTCAAAGTCTGAGATTCTAAATTAATCTACAAAGACATAAATCAGAGAAATCACCTTACTTCTGCAACCTGATATCCTTTCTCTCTTTTCTTAAAAAGTTTTTCTTTTCTTTATTGTTTTTGTTTTTTGTATGTATGTGTGTTTTGCCTGCGTGGATGTAAGTGTGCAGTGCCTACAGAGGCCAGGAGAGGGTGTTGGATCCTTTGGAACTGGAGTTAGATGGTTGTTAGCCACCATGTAGGTGTTAGGATTCAAAACCCAGGTTCTCTGGAAGAATAGCAAGTGTTCTTAACCACTGAGCCATCTCTCCAGCCACCTCCCCACTTTCTCTTTTTTCATAACTTACTTGTCCCTCTGTTCTCCTTGATCAGAAGCTGTTCAGGGTGAACAGTAATGAGGTCCTCCAGCAAAAGGTATTAGTCAAGGAGCATCCACAATTTCTGAAACTGGGTAATAAGATGCCAGATGTGATTGGAGAAGAGCATCTCAAAAGCTAAGCTGAGCTCCCTTCTCAATAGATTCACCTCAGGCACCAACTCAAATGTAAGACAGCCTGATGGGCCAGGTTCTGGGTCTCAGCATAAATGCTATCTACTTCAAATGACGGTATTCAGTGTAGCCAACAGCTTCTGGGCACAGCCACAGATGGTGAAAGTCCTTTCTGTTTCAACCACTGAGAAACTCAAAGAGCCTCTCAACCCACAATAACAACCAGTCAGTAAAAGGTCTCTGTAGGCTGCAAATAGGCAGATTGCAACAAAAAGAAGTTTGTTGTCCTTTCCTAGAGGGATAATGACAATAGGCTGCCTATCTTTCAACATATTCATTCAGTAACATTTCTGAAAATACTTTAGCCAATAAATTTACTATACTAGAATATCAGCAATAGAAGGATGAGTATGAAATTGTTTACAATGTCCAGCTGGCTCTAGTAAGAAACACGGATTACCAAAGAATCACTGTGACATACGGCATCCACTCAAAGACACGTGTAGAAGGCATGATGTCTATCTGAGCAAGGCACTTTTCAAGAAGAGCAATTTGGGGAATCTTCAGGAATGATTCAAATATGCCAGGCAAACAAAAGGAAAAGCCATCCAGGAAAAGATGGCATTCACTACCTATTGCTAGTAGATCTCCCCTACTTAGGCAAGACGAATTTAACTCCCTCTCACTGGCTGTCTGGCAGTTTTAGGACAAGTAATTCATCTACTTACTCCCTTCAGTAGCAAATCAAATATTATCTAATTCCCAGTCCCGATGGCATGAATAATTTGCCTGTATGCCAGAAGTATTAACCTCTCAGCCTTTAGGTGGAGCACAGCAGGCTGCAAAGTTGCCCTTTCCCAAACTGACTGTTCAAGAGACTTTGGATGGAGACTTAAACTGAGGAAGCTTGATGTTGTACCCTCCCTGAAACCTCCTGGGAGTCTGCAACATCTACTGCCCCTCACCCCCCCCCCATTTTTGAAGTATGTTTTATTTCTTATTTATATTTAATGTGTACTAGTGTACTGCCTGCATATTTGTAAGTATAGCCATGTTGTACAGTCCCTGCGGGGGTCAGAAGAGGGTGTCAGATCCCCTGGAACTGGCATTGAGGATGGGTGCTGGGAACCAAACCCAGATCCTCTGCAAGATCAGCCAGTGCTCTTAACTGCTGAGTCATCTCCCCAGCCTCTCCCCCCACCCTTCCTCTCATTTTCTACATTATCCTGATCCTGGATTTTCTCACAGTCCTCTATCTTTAGGAAATGCACATTTCCTTCTTCTGCCAAGCTGCTTCTCAGCACTTCATAATGCTCCTCATTATTAATCAGTTTGAGAAACTGAGGAAAGAATTCTTAACACTCTTGCAACATATCTTAAACTTGATGTTTGTTAGTCGCTATGTAGTCAAAGCAGAAAACTACAGATTTTTAAAGTTTGGGGCTGGAGAAATGGCTCAGCAGTTAAGAGCACTTGTACTTGCAGAGGACCTGGGTTCACTTCCCAGCACCCATATGACAGCTCACAATGCTCTGTAACTGCAGTTCCAGGGGACCTGATATCCTATTCTGGCCTCCTGGAGCACTGCATGCACTACATACATCATCACAAAATATTCATACGCATAAAATTTTAAGAAAAGATTTAAGAAGTGTAAAAGAGCTAAACACTGATAAAGTAAGTTTTCTAACCAGGCATAGCGGCACTTGTTTGGAATCTTAGCTACTTGGGAGGCTGAGGCGGGAGAAGCATGAGTTTGCAAGCTGTCTAGGGTATGTAGGGAGTTTAAGACTAGTCTGGGCGAAGTAGCGAGATAGTCAGAGTGAAAATAAAATAAGAGGCTGAGGATGTAACTAACTAGTAGAGTGCTTTATTGCCCAGGTTCAATTCTAGTATTTCAAACAAAAAAACACAACACAACACAACACACACACATACACACATGCACTTTTTATTTGGTTTATAATGTGACAGTTGACAGCTAACAGTCTAATGTGAAATTGGAGATATGTTATTTGTATTTCAGCTGGGATATCTCTGGTGGTTTGTAAGGTAGATGTGTGTAGTAAGAACTGTTCCTTGGCTTGTAGATTCTCTTCTGCCCTTCATTCAAGCCCTTGGATTTCTCTTCTCTAATTCCATTCATCCATACTTCTATGATTACCTGCAACCATTAAAACTTCCTGTAGAATATGTAACTTCCATTGCTTTGGAAAGCTTTTCTCCCTCCACTTTTAACTAATTTGTGAATCACATGCATTATCTACATCTTAACTGTATGTGGCATTTGAGCTCCAATGCTTTCATGTACTGACTGTGTGATCTTGACAAACTACTGAGTGCTCTAGAGTAGGAATATTTAGACAGATCTAAAGTCAGTGTTCACAGGGAAAGCTCCCGGGGAACTGGTGTGTTTACCATTTAGTGTCACAGTCAACTATCAGAAGTGTGGTAAGAGTGACTCCTTTGCACTCATTGCTTGCAATTTGTTGGTAGTTGAACCAGACTGTGGGTCAGACTTTGCAGAATAGTTAGATATGGAAAGAAGAAGGCCAGCAGACACTCCCCTGCCTCGCCACATGTACATTTGAGAGTAGCAAAGGAAACTTCCTGAACTAAATAGAATAGACCCCTCCCTCCTGTAATCTAGCTTCATCCCAAGATCCAGGCCCTGTGAGAAACACTGGAACACCATGGGAAGCTGCAGCTCTCTGGGAGTAACTGGTTTCAAATGATTTCCCGTAGCATCTATACATGCTCCTGTATCCTGTGTCATTAAAGATGCTTTACATCCTGTGTTGATTTGCAGCTTTCTGTGGATCGTATCACTACTCCACTGTGATGTTATATGCTCTCTAAGCTTCTCTAATATTCTTCTTTACAGAATAAAGATAATGCATATATGTACTCAAGAATTTGTTAAAAGAATTTTAAAGATTTCCTATAAAGCTTTTGACACCATGCTTGACACTTTACTAAAATTATAAATATAATGATATTTATATTATACAAATCACACTTAATATAGATATGTGTAAATGTGCATTGATATGAAAATATAAAGCATGTGTATAATTAGAAATAGATAAATACACCAAGCAATACTTTTGGAGTCCCCCCCCCCAATGCTATACTTTCTACATAATAGATCAATTGTCTACACCAGGGCTTCAAAGTATGAAATTATTAGTTCTTTTAAAAACTTGACAAATGGCAACTAACAGAGACAGGGTCACTACTCCAAGATCACCCACTAGTTTGTGCAAATCAGAAATTAAACGGAGGTCAGTATTTGTCACATTATTCCTTTCTTGGTTTACTTATAAGCCCCGAATAATTTCGCCCCTGCAGAGGCTGCAGATAAGCGGTGCCGTCAATGCTCTGCGTTCACAGCAGTGTGGACAATGCTGCTTTTCACCCAGCCTTGATGCAAGTTCCTGTTTTTGTAAATTCTGAGATTCATTGTCCATGAAACTGTACACCCTGCCACCCTCATCCCCACAGGCCACAGCACTCCCATCAGCTTATTTTGACAAGAAACCAAGCATGAATGGAGAGCTGGACCCTTTGTCAGGCTCCTCTGCATGCCTCCAGACCTCGTCCAGCACTGCGGTCTTTATGATTCCCAGTGAGTAAACCTTTTCCTTCTGAGCAACCATAATACTGGCACGAGTCTATGGTTAAGCATGTGCCAGCCACTATCTTTATAGTTAAAATCCATGGAGCACTGAGTACATGCCTGGACTTGTTCTAAGTGCTTTCCATTGCATTATCCCAATATCTTTGGTTAGATTCTATCATTTTTCAGCTGAGGAAACTAGGATGACTTTGAATACTTATTTGCCTTCCTGACATCCAAGAATAAGAATGCTGTCATGATAAAACCTGTGATTCATTTGTCTTCTCTTCTCCATCCTAGCACCTTTATTAACACCTCAGTGAGCTAGCCACTGGAGACATTTCTTTGCTTATCCTTGGGAAGATATGCACAAGGTACTACTGTTTCATTTTACAAATGAGGAAACTGAGGCATAAAGATTGCATAACCTCCCAAGCTGCTCACAGGAAGAATAGCTACTATTAGAGTCTGTGCTTCTTCATTCCTTCCCAACTCTGTCCCCATGTCAGGTGTAAAAATGAACACTTTTTTAATTTAGAAAACAAAACCAGCAAGACTCCATTAACTGAGTGATACACGCCACATTAGGTAATAAGGTCAGAGGAATGTCAAAACATCATGAATTTCTGAGAGGGTGGGATCAGTCCTACATAGATACGGACACATTTCTGAGAGACAAATAGAATCAGTATTATTCAATAGCATTGAAATATAGAGAAATGTCTCTGGAGTAAGAAAGATCTGAGTTTAAAACTTCGGTCCACTTTTCTTCCAAGCCTAGTTATCTAATGAATCTGAGACTCAATTTCTCTATCTATGAAACAAAGATAATAGAGATGATTCAGTCAATCAAGTGCTTGTCACACAAGCAGGGGGATCTTAGCTCTGACCCCCAGCACTCCTGTTAAAACAAAAAAGGTGGTTATGGCAGCATGCATCTGTCATCTGAGCATGGGGGTGAAGAAAGATCCCTGGAGCTTGCTGGACAGCTGCTGTAGGTGAACTGGCCAGCTCCAAATTTTGTGAGAGACTCTATCTCAAAAAAATAAGATGGAGAGTGACAGAAGATACCTCGCGTGGATTTTTAACCTCCAAACATGCATATGCACATGCACATATGTGTGAATACAGCTCCCCCCCCCCACAAATAAGGCTAATCATACCCAAGTAGCTGTGAGCTGCTATGAGGATTCTACCTAAACATATGTACAAAAATTCCTGAATACACCCAAAATGCTACCACATTGTTCTCTCCCCCTTTTTCTTCCCCCCCACTCTCTCTCTCGTTTCAGATCACATTAAGTGCTGCACAAAAGTGACCCCCACCAGCCCTCATTTCTAATATGTTTAGACATAGATATTCCTGAGAGAAGCTCTCCCAAAAGGCATTCTTCCTTAACCCTGGCTAATTCTTCCAACAAGGCCACAATGTGTGTTTTTACCACCATCGACTGTCTCTTTCATTAACAGAATGATTATTGGTTTATAAACCACTACATTTGATTCCCAGTGTTATCATGCTGATAAACGTTTATAGCTGAGAGAATACAGTAAAGTGAAAGTTCAACCTCAGTTTTGCTCAGCACTGATACTGTCTTCCTCGCAGGCGATGAGGAATGAAAGCATTATGAGTGAAAATGTCATCGAGTTAAACAAGCTAAAGATCTCAAGAGAGGCTGATTTATGGCACAGTCCCCCTTGGAAATCAGAGCCATCCGCACAGCCACAAAGCCACTTTATTTCATGGACAATTCCCCCTGGTTTTTAATGGGATTTGACTTCCCCACTCTCAGCCCATTGGTAGGCCAGACATCATTCCTTTCAGCTTTATCAGCAGCAGCCGTCCAAACACCACCTGGATTAATTCCATTTTCTCAGACAGGATTTTTCTCAGGATAGCCAGATCTCAGGAAGAAATACATGTTGCGCATGGTAAAGGGAAGAAAGTGACTACAGGGGAATTTTGATCCACTTCTGTCTTTTCCTACAGCTGAATTCTTGATGAAGATGATTTTGATGATTGATTTCCTCTCTCCAGTTCTAGATATGGCATTCAACAGCGATAATATAATGAAATGCCTCCAATTTATATGCAACTTGAGTAGCTCAGACAATTCCAAATATGTTATTACAGTATCTTAACTGCTCTGTTTGGTAATTGGCACTTTGAAAAGCAGAAGAATAGTTGTCAATAAGCAAGGCCTCATTATGACTAGAAATTTTATCTGTTCTTATCCAAGACATGATGCTTTCTACTTTCGATACTGACTTTGCACCTCTACAAACACAATGGCTCAAAAGGGGCTGAGAAGATGGATCAGTGGGTAAAGGCGTTTGCTCTGCAAGCACAAGGACTTGAGGTAGAATTCTTAGCGCTCATGTAAAAAGCAAGGCATGGCTGTGCATGCCTGTAAACCCAGACTTGGGGGTCAGAGACAGGCAGACCATTGGAGCTTGCTGACCAGTCAGACTAGCTGAAGCAAATAGCTTCCAGTTCACTAAGAGACCCTGCCTCAAGAGAATAAAGTGAAGAATAATAGAGAAAAGCACTTGACATTCTCTTCTGGCCTCCATATACGTGTTCTTGGTCATGGGCACTCATACAGTAACATTTATGCACCACATATATGGTGTCCATACCTCTCTACATGCATATCACAAAGGCTCATGAAAAGAATGTAAGATGATTTACCTGTTTAGACTCCAACTGATCAACTGGATTGTAGGCACGTGTATAAATACCTATACATAGTCTGCATCACGTGGGACTACAAAACAGAGTAGCCTGTAGCCACAGCTTACGTAGACCTGGACAGGGACAGCGTGATACCTCTGACAACAAGGTGAAAACAAAATTCAAACTCCCCAGGTCACTGCCAATTAACCCTGCCAACTGTATGTTTACTCCATGACCCACAGAAATTCATTCCCGTAACACATCATCAGCATTTCTGACTCTATATCACTGCTCTTGCTATTTCTCTTGTCTGGAAAACCATCCCATTTACTTACCAGAGAAAGAAGATATTCATTCATTCAGTGTAATTAAGCACTGATTATATGCCAGGCACTTAGAATAATATGTGTTAGAATGTAGCCTCTAGATACCCTGCTAGGATAAGAATCATGACCTTGCTTAGAATGGAATGCATGATCTTTTACAAGTCACCTAACTTTACTACATTTCAGTTCTTCATCTATAAAGTGGACATGCTAACAGCTTGGATTTCCTAGGATTTCTGAGAGAGAGAGAGAAAGAGAGAGGGAGAGAGAGAGGGGGGGGTGCTCATCTATATGTGTGAATGAGGGAGCACACATACCATGATGCATGAACTGAGGTCAAAGGACAACCTCTGCTGTTAGTCCTTGACTTCCACCTTGTTTGACAAAAAATCTCTTACTGTGTATGCCAGGCTAGTTGGCCTGTGAGCTTCTTGGGATTCTCCTGTCTCTACCTCCCTTCTCCTAGTAGACATTCTGGGATTACAGGTGCTCAGGTTATGTGATTGGTTTTTTTATGTAGATTCTGAGAATTCAAACTCAGATCCTTATACTTGTGCAGCAATTACTTTCACCCACTGAGCATCTGCCTAGCCTTGCTATGGATTTTACATGGACTAGCAGCATCCAAAGTCAAGAGCTGGCAGATAGTAAAAGTGCAATAATGAAGTTACCATCACAACTAGTTTTACTTATACAGGCCTTGCACCATTGTTCCAACACTGAGTTGAATTTTGACTATCTCAGCCTAGAGTAACTTTCTTGTGGGAAGCAACTGACTAGTCTTCAAATGCCTCCAGATGCTCCACAGAGTTAGTAACTCCATGTAGATTTGTGTTGTGGGTGAAATGGGATGACATTATTATTTTGTTTGCATCTAGCTGAAGAAACCCAAGGCTAAGAAGGCAAATGAATGGTTGAAGTTTCCCCTTTTGTGAGCCAGCAGAGAAGAAAATGAAAGAAGACAGAACTAAATCTTAGATGGCTTTCTCTCAGGGGAGAATCCATGGCTAGACCCTTTGGCTAGAGACATTGGTCAGGCCACAGTTCAACTAAGCTAAGATTTTTGCTTTCTGCCGCAATAGGCTTTATGTTAAGTGTGCTAAAAAATAAAGCAGAAAAGGACAGAGTGACAAAGTAAACCCTGGAGGTGTAAGGGTGAAAACATTATCAGAAAATGACACAGTTAACAGAATACTGTTGTTGGAAGACCATTTGGGGCTCCATAAGAAAGAAAAATGGATGGAGTTGCCCTGAGGTGGAATTTAGAATAGAGTTACCAAAACACAGAAGGAGCTGTCAGGAATTGCTCTTTGCACATGAAGGCCAAGAAAGGGCTGCAATGCTTGGACAACCCACCAGAGGGGGATAAAGCACACATTTAGTCACGTTTCAGGAAAGGATTTGTCTCTCCACTTTGGATAATGCAATGGAGTTCTGGTTGTCAAAGAAGTACCACTCTCTACTGCCATTAGTCATGTAGGCCATGGTTGGATGGCTTTTGAGTACCTCTTTTGCATTTTCAGAGAACAGCAATTACCGTGATTTCATAGCACTATTTCATTTTAAATTTATGACAAATAGTCCCATTATCTGCACAAGCAAAACAATATGTTCATCATGTAGATGAAGAACCTGAGGCTCGGATAGAACTGACCTGAGACCACACAATTATAAAGTGGAAAGCAGGTGTCACATTCTCTGAATTCAACCCTAGTACCTGTTTCAAAAAGCCATATTTGTTTTACATAGCTTTGATCCACAAAAGACAAGTTCATTCCCCAGCTGTCAGTCAATCTTCCACACATCCCTTAAGGCTGGGGGGTGCAAATAGCATATGAGATTTCCATTAAATCCTTATGAAAATCCATGTACACTTGTCAAAAGTAAGAAGTTAGCACTGACACAATACTATTAACTATACTGTAGAAAGTATGTATTTCACCACTTTTCCCACTCAGAGCCTCTTTCAGCTTCAGGATCCAATCAGGACTCCATCTTGCACTTGTAATTCCATCACATTTTACTGCATTACTCAGGGATCATCCTTTGTGTTTTCTCTGTGAAACTTGGAGCTTCAGTATTCCAAGATAAGCACTGTGCCTCTCCTGATGTCTGGCTTTGTTTAAGACACTGAAGGTACTTGATAGCTTGTGAATTTTGAGACTCCTAATCCTGTTTTAATCATTGCAAAAATCTGGACAATCAGTCTTAAGACGGAAATATTTTTAAAAGGTGAATGAAGAGAATGTTCAAAATGAAGATGAGCAGGACTGCAAAACTAATTTTTAAATTCAGAGTAAATATAAAATATGTTATGTCAGCTTCAAAGAGGGACTATTCTGTTAAAGCCTTACTTCCCTCAACCAAATCCAATAGCCCACCAAATAAAAATTAAAGAATACAGAATTGCAAGAACCTGGCAGAAATGTAAATAACACTTTAATCAGTTTATCACATGGACCAGGCTGGTGGCACACCATTAAACAGGCTCGTCTTGGAACTGGATCTATGTATAGCTATTAATTACACAAATTCCCCAGTTCCTCAATGCCATAATTCCAAACCAGCTGCCGAGTACAGCTGTTTTTTTGTTTTGTTTTGTTTTAAACAAAGGCAATTTTTTAAAGTGGGAGTGAGAGAGAAACGAAGTAAATGATTTCAAAAGGAAAATATAACCGAACTTCCATTCTATGATGAATCATTTAGGAGTGTTGAAAATGTGTAAATGGTTTTCCTAGGATATTACACTTCCCACAGAGCATACTCATTGGCTAGGATAGTCCTAAGTGGCTGTGGGTAAATAATTGAATGATAAAAAGGATGCCCCTAATATAATTTGGTTACCCTGAGATTATGAGAAATAGCTCTCATAATCTCCATGTCCCACATCATACAAATGCATAATCTGTATTTTTCAAGTGAACGTATTTTGTATTATAATTCTTTTTTTTTATCACCACCTAGCATTTGAATAAAAAATGTGAATCTATAAAAGGCTTACACATTTGCACGCACACACCAGAGACAGGCAGACATAGAGATAAAAATGGTCTTTGAGGACGGTATTCATTTTAGTTCCCCCTGGAGCATATGGTACAGTATCGTCAATAACTGCTTAAGGAGGAAGGAAAGCAGGTTCACTTATGACTGGGCTCTGCCACATTTCCCCAACTCTGTCCATTAAATGGTAATGGAATCTGTTCAAGAAAGATGTTTTGTACCAAGAGCTGTCACACTGTTGACATTTTCTCTGAAGGGAAAACCTGCAAATTCACTGGGCCTGTCACATCTCTGCCTGGAAATCCCTAGAACGCTGCAAGCCTCTGGTTTTTCGATCTGTAAAATTGAAATAATACCTCTTTTAAAAGGTGTTACAAAGTCAAACGAGCTCATTCATCCATACAGAAAACTATTTACAGAGTAAGTAATACGTACTAGATAAGAAGTGAGCAACAACTACTTAGTCTCTGCCCAGATGGACCCCATAGCCACAAGGGGAGAGAGGCAAGAGTTAAAGACACCTATCAACACCACAGTTTCCAGTTCTTGTGCACACAGGAATCAACAAGATCGTTTGGTAAGCATGCTTTCCTGGGCCTCATCTACCTCCAGAGACTCTGGCTTAATGGCCTAGGGTGGGGTAGGAGAATTTGCATTCCTAACATGTTGCTGTTGATGGAGGAAATCTCATTTGGAAGCCATTGCACTGATATCAGTTGCCATGGAAAGGTACATGGAAATAATCAAACCATGGGTATGATTCAGCTAGTTGCAGAAGCTGGATGTAGCTTTCCGAGATAACTAATCTTTCCACTGAGATGAAAGCTTCAAGACACAGAGGCATTGGGGTAAGTACAAAACTCTACAACAGGAAGAAACGGAGAAACACCTTGAAACTGAAAGAAAGCCTGAGTAACCAGAGAAGATGTGGGGTTGGCAGTACCCAAAAGAGCAGTAGAGTAGAAATCTACTGGGTGAGGCTTTGTGAGTCCGTCTTCATATTAAAATGTCTTGAGGTCCTACCTAAGCAAAGTAAAACCTCATTCAGAGTGAATGCACCTAGCACAGGGAAACAAAAGTTAAGCTTTATTAATTCGAAAACCACCAACTAACCTCTAATTCTCTACTTTTCACTTCAACCAATCCAATAATTTCTTTATCTTACTTTTACAAACACATTAAAAAAGTTTTCCTGAACCAACTGCACCCCTGTTACTGTTTGATTTCTGAAGTGTTGAATACACAAGTAGACGCATTACTTTATTTAAATATTTTATTTATTGTTTTTATTTTATGTGTATAGAGTATTGCCTACATGCATGGAAGTGCAACACTTGTTGGCAGTGCCCACTGAGGTCAGAAGAGGGTGGCAGATTCCCTGGAACTAGAGTTATGAAGGATTGTTTGCCACTATGTGGGTGTTGGGAATCAAACCTGGGTCCTCTGCAAGAATAGTCAGGGCTCTTAACTGCTGAGCCATCTCGCCAGTCCCCATAAACTCATTATTTTTAATATGGCCCAGCTTATCTTTTAAAACTTTCTGCACCACATTTTTTAAATCTTGGACAAAGAGGGCAACAAGTAGTAGAAAGGTCTGCCTGCCTGCCTGCCTGCTTGCCTGCCTGCCTATCTGTCCATCCATCCATCCATCTATTTTTGGAGTACCAAGGATTGATTTAGTATCTGGTACATGGTAGACAAGCACGATACCACTTACACCCACCCTCCGTTCCTAGCTTCTCAGGACCAGCCTGAAAGCAGCTTTCTAGGGTTACACAACTCAGGGGCCGAACTCTTCTCACTTGGTCCTCAGCTGTGCCACTTACAGCTTAGGTAACTTTGTTATTACTTGAAGCTTCTACTTCCTTTTTTATAAGTTTTTTCTTGTGAAGATTGATGGAACTAATCACTTATGATAGACTCCTGTCTGGCACAGAATAAGCATTCAAACTTAGCAGTCATTATCATCATTACTGAGAGCAGCCAAGAAGAATGATATTGGGCAATGGTAAATTCTCCTCTACGTCCACAGGGACAGGAGAATATAGATCGGATTTTCTTAAAAGCCTTTTCAAGTAACGTATCTTATGGTAAAGGTGACAACAGCTTCGACCACAAAGGAAGAAGGCAGACTGTTCTAAATAGTCAAAACAATGAGCAGTGTTCATGCGCATGGAGGAAAGGAGATAATGGTGGAAATTACTGTGAGTCCCCAACCCCCAACCCCTAGATAAGCTCTAGAAATACAGTATTTTTTTTTCCTGTGTTGTGCATTATTTTGACCCAGTGCCCACAGTGTGCCTGGAACTCATGACTGCCTTTTGAGTGGGGATGAATACCTGTCCATGTCCTTATGGTCAACTGAACTTGAGACAATTCACTTCACCACTGTCACCCAAACTCCATTCTCTTCTTTCCAGTAAGAACTAGTCTAAAGCATGGGGGTTTTTAGGACTCTGGCCTGGCCTAGTGTGCCCTTCTCAGCTATATACTTCATATTTCAAGTGTCAGCTTGACAGCTCTTCTTCCAAAAGGAGACTCTCATATTTTAAAATCCCCAAAGAGCACTGAAGAACAATGTCCACTCAGTATATTCTTCCTTATGAATTACTTTGCATGATATCCCTGATGCTTGACAATAAAGTTCCAAATAAATGTCCAGTGACATTTTCTTTCTTTAATATTTAAAATTTATATTTTAATTTTTGTTTTATGTGTATGAGTGTTTTGCCTGCATATATGTAAGTACACCACATGCATGCAATGGCCACAGAGGATAAAAGAGGGTGTCAGAACCCTTGAAAGTGAAGTTGAGGACAGATGATAGTTGCCATGTGGGTGCTGGGAACCATGCCTTGGTCTTCTGCAAGGATTTCAAGTGCTCTTAACTGCTGAGCCATCTTCCCAGTCCCTATTTTTTTGGTTTCCACTCATTAAACACATTCTTTAAAAGGTGAAAAGAGGCTCATGAGCACACAAACACAATTTTTTAGTTACAAATACTCCTCATTTTCCAGAAGGTGACTCTGGCTTTTTGCAGAGATGAGTTCTGTGGAATAGAAACGTGGGGGTCACTGTCTATAAAAACTTAGAGTAAAGGGAAGGAGGCACCAGGGGGTTAAAAATAAAAGGAAAGAAATCGCTGCTGGACTCCTCCCTCGAGCTAGCCAATCCCTGCGTGTGCATCATCACACTGGGGCAACATCATAGTTAGTTATGCATAACAGAATTATATTTCCACATAAAAAAGAAATAGAGCTCTCTTCGTTCTTTCCGTTCTTTCCTTGGAATGCAGGGATGCTGTGCAAAAGGCAGCTGAATTCCCGTTTCGACTTTAGCTTCTGCAGATTAACTCAAGCAGTCTCTGAATACTTGTTTGTAGCTTTTTCAAGGCCACTGAAACCATAGTATAGACATTAAATGTGAAATCATAAAGAATAGAGAACAAAACATGAGAAGAGAAGAAGCCTTGAGCAGAACTGGAATTACAGCCAAAGCCTGGGATTTCTGCTTTCTAAGAGGCTTCCGAGAGCCAGACAGCTCTTACTGTCTCTCCTTGAGCTAAGCCACATGACAGAACTCACCCCTCCTGTAGGAATATGCCTGCCAGTCTTTTTGTAAGCTTAATATATTAAGAATTGCAGAATTGTCATGGCAGGATTCTGAGAAACTTCCCCTAAGGTCTTTGAGTAAGGAGCTATCGAAGACAAGCTAAAAGAAGGTCCTGTGCTAGTTAACAGAGCCCTGGGAACACAGCCCTCAAAGTGCCTAAGAACTCATATTCCCCAGTATGAAGAGACACGGAAACAGTAAGTGAAAATGCTGCTTTAGGGCTTTCTGTATAAGGACCCAAATGATTATGGCCAGTGTGCCTAGTTCCTCCAGTATCTATAAGTCTGGGGTCTGAAGGTCCATGATGTTTGTTGTTAGGGACTTGGGGAAGGGCAATTGAGCATGTGGTCCTTGATATAATTTCTTTGAATAGCTCAAGGCCTTGCTTTCAGACCATTTCTTCAACTTTCTTAACATCGTTATATCAGCTCAGTCTATTTCTCCTTAAAAATATGAAAAAGGCCCATCCCACCTCACTTCAGCCACTTCGAGTACCATTTTTTGTAACACTACACCCTACGCTAAATGCAGTGAGATCACCTATAACCCCCCTTTGAGACTGTTCCATACTTGAGGTTCCTGCAACTGACCCTTCTCAGGCTGAAGAAAGGCTTCATTAGTGGACAAGGAAATAGCAGCTGTGTCTGCTTTGCAAATGCTTGGAGATGAAGGTCTCATTCTTTAAGAAAAAAAAAAAAAAACATCGTGGGCGACCTCAAAGGTCAAACACGTTACAACACAAAAATCCTGGCAGAGAAATGATAAACACACATAAACCCACCTCATGCTGCCCTCTGCTCTGAGGGTATGCAGAGAGGTAAGTTTAGAACAATATGGGATGAATCCCACTTCCATCAGCGACCCAGTTCTTCAGGCCAACTGATGGGCGTGGGGTAAGTAGAGAGAGCAGTATCAACAGGCAGCCTTCCCCAACGTTCCCAAAAGGGATCCCCCGGATCATGCAGAAAGGGGCTGTTATCACCAAAGGTTGAAAGCCAGGAAGGTATGGGGCAAAAGTAACTCAATTATGTAGTCTAGTCTTCATTCAGATATTTCTTGAGGGTCTCACACCTATGGAGAATTTTCTAGATGGGACAGGAGAATCCCAGAGATATCCAACTTCTCATTACCTAGAAAATGAACATTACTGGAGCTATCTATATGCCATGAAGTTATGGTTTGGTCCATTTTTTTACATCAACTTCTGGGCCGAAAAGGACAGAAATTAGGAAACGAGAAACCCCAAAGGCATGGAATATGTCTGTTTCTGCCTCCTTGTGAAGCCAGCCTCTGCTAGGCCAAGTCTGCATTCCTGGAGGACTACAGTGGCACAATGGGACTGTAAACAATTAAGTAAATAAAATAGTGGCACCGATTTTCCTACAGGATTAGGTTTAGATTTCAAAAAATTGTGTCTAAAATATTTCCTTTTCTTTGTATTTCTAGAAGGACTTACACTGCACCTCAGACACACAGTTGGAACTAACATGTATCTAAACAGTCTAGGGGATCAATTAGCTTTAATAAATTAAGACTCAACTAAAAATGAAATCAGGAGGGATCTTAGGCTTGGGTGAAGGGCAAGGAAGGTGAAAGGGGAAGAAAAGCTTCATGTAGTATTACTGAGCAATCAATGGGCATTATCTGAGGCAAAGTGAGGAGCTCTGATTGGCTGGTTAGATTGGATTGGTTCATCATTTGTCAACCAGGAATCAATAGCTTCTGCACATTTCTAGAGCCATCTCTTTACCACAGAGACTATGTCCATCCATCAGGAGGCCCACACAGAGCCAGAAAGAAGTCACTGATCAGCCCATTGAGCCATTATTTGGTTCACTTCCTCAGTAAATGACTGGTCTCTCCCTCTCTATGTTTCTAAAAGAGATCAACAGAATGTGATCAGACTCTCACTCGGTGTTTTGTGTGAAAAGAGGAAAGAAAGGGCATTTCTGAGCTGGGTTTACCCACCTCACACACTTCATTTTAAGCCAGCAAAGTCCAAAGCTGAGCATTACAGGAGCCACGCCCCCCCTGCATCATGAGCGTGGCTCTGCTGTGCTGTCTGATACTCCTAGCATGGTTATTGCTTTGGATGAAGTTGTTCAGGATATTACTAATAATTCACTAAGGCTGCTCTAGTCACAGCTTTGCATTTTAGATTACCTCTCAGAGAACAGTACATAGGTGGGAGGTGGGTACTGGGTTCTCTCTCTCTCTCTCTCTCTCTCTCTCTATATATATATATATATATATATATATATATATATGTGTGTGTGTGTGTGTGTGTGTGTGTGTGTGTGTGTGTGTGTATTGCCAGCAGATCATCTCATTTCTAAGTCCAAATATATAATTACTCTGTTCACTTGCTTCTATTTCTGGCAGTACCATCTAGGTCTAAGTGGGCTCTTTAACTGTTTTTCTCTACTTCACTACCTGCCACATTTCCTATTAAGACCCTTCAGTCAGGGTGACCATTTCAAAAGAAATGTCATATCATACTGGTGACTCATTTAGTCTCCAATAAGTCCTCGTACTCTTTAGGATATACTCCTTAACTTGTTCAGCATACCCCTGCCCAATCTTCTTAAAAGTTCTGCAGCACATTCCCTCCTTTAATCTCCTCACTCTGGCCATACTATTTTCCATAAGTGGCATGCCCTGTCTTTGCATATAGAAATGCATTATCTCTTTGCAATGGCTAACTCCTAGCCAGCTTGTGTTTCTTTATGCCGAGGCTGAAATTCTGTAGTCTCCTTGGGGTGCCATCCTCATACTTACATGCCCTGTAAAGCAAAGAGCCCTACCTTAATACAATTGCATATCTCCTGAAACTGGCACCAATATTCAGCACAGAGTAGGAACTCATAAATATTTATTAGATAGAACTTGGTCGGAAAAAGTGAATGAGACTGGAAGACAAGGTGCATGATGCCCCTTCCCCTACTGCTTACCTGGAATGTGTGCTTTACCTAATCATACCAACACAGGATTAGGTCTCAATGTGATGTCATATTCCACAGAACTCATCAGAATAAAAAATCCCCAAGATTTTGGATGGAATAGGGAGAAAGAGAAGGTACCAAGTTCTCCGTTCAGATACAGAAGTATTAGGAAAAAGAAAATCAGCTTCAGTCAGGTGTGTGTTTCAGTTCTGGGAGTGTGTTTCAGATCAGGTCAGTGTGGACTACACAGTGACACCCTGTGGAGAGCAGGAGGAGGAGGAGAAGGAGGAGGAGGAGGAGGAGAAGGAGGAGGAGGAGGAGGAGAGAGAGAGAGATTCTTTTCTTTAAGAAAAAGTAGAATTCCTGCTACGGACTCTGTAAATAGCACTCAAATATATGAAATTGAGAATAACAAAAATATGGCTGAATCTTTGCCCTTTTCTCTTACTACATACCAATACTATAGTCTTCATTGATCACTGGTTTCCTTACTAAGAAAATGGGAAGGAAAAAGAAAGAAGCTAACAGTTATTTACCACCATATATATATATATATATATATATATATATATATATATATATATATATATATAATATCTCATCCACAAAAGAAACACTATTTTGGTTTATGAACTTCATATAACAGATAAGGGAACTAAAGGTTAGTCACACAAAGTCATAAGACTCCCCTTTGGTCTGACACCCTCACCAGAAAGCCAATGTGGTAGAGGGCAGACCAGCAGATTCTTAACCCATATCCTGGTCCCGGCTTTGTTGTTTAGAAACGGAGATAAAAAACAACTGGCTTATATGGAAATCCAGCTTTCTTCTTCTCTAAACTGTGCTGTGATGAAGAAAAATCATATTTTAACCTCCAGGGATCATGATGCAGGCAAGCACCAGGCATTTGCCTAGCATTCCTAGCATTTCATATGTGTCAAGGCCTGGCTTTCATGGCCCATTCTCAATTTTCATCAGTCTTGGCAGCAATCTGATCAATACTTTCCTTGAGAAACATGTTAAAAAGGCACTACTCTTAGAGAATATAAACATACTCTTCCACCAGTTCTTTCTAGCTAAACAGCTGAATACGAAGAAGGCTTATGGAGTAGATGAATTGGTACTGCCCATGTACCACACAAGTTCAGATGACAGTACCCACGGGTATGTGGGCATCTGTACCTTGCCAAGAGACATCTCTTTTTAGATAAGGCCATCGGGTAAAATTGCTTAAGAGTGTTGTGAAATCTCCTGTGTTGAGGGACTCTCGTTTGGACATATCAAGACATAGATAGAGGGCCTGTAAAGTCAACAACTTGCTATCATTCTAAGATTAACACAGTGCTGAGGTTTTGTCCCCAGAGCTCCTCCACTGTATGAACTATTTTACTGAAGGTCAACATATAGCTACTTGTTCCACACAAAGAACACGCCTTTGTGAAATGCTTAAAGTTCTCCGTATGTACTTACTTAGAGCAATCCAACATGATATGACTATATCTCCTGAGAATAATGAGGCTCTGCAATGATGCCACCAATCTATGTAATTTCTGACCTCATTAGAAAACAATCTTCCTCAAAGTGAACAGAAATTTGCTAATGGCTTAGATGACATTAGCAGCATTTGAATCCACTGAGCCTTGGGCATCCTTTCATTTTCTCTAACACACCATGACCTATGGTTTTAGCTGTCAGAATCAGAGCATGTAAATGCCAGTCCTTTCCAGAATGTACTTAATCTCTCCTTCATATACCAGGATCCTAGTTTAAGTAGGAATAAGCTAACATTTATTGAGTTCTTACTATGCATGTTAAACAAATCAGTGCATTTAATCTCGCTTAAGCTCTGTAATCTCTGTAAGTAGTTCTGACAATCCTGAATTCACAGGGAGAACTAAGGGTCAGGGAGGTTAAGGAAATATTGGAACTATGATTTGATTCAGTCCTGACTGATTCAGAAACTCCTATTACTTTCACGGCTATACACACTTTCTTAGAAAACATTTAAACAAAAGTGGATTGACTGTTGAGGTGCAAAAAGGAGTTAGCGAGTATGCCTCACATTCTTGAGGTCAGACATCTGTAAATAATGGTAGGAAACCTGATCTTTTTAGCATATATGGAAAACAGATACATTGTAACTGACACTGTATTCTAGGATGGAGCCTGGAATAGGAAGCAAAACCAAAGACTTCTGAAAAGCACTGGTGTGATAAAGTGAAGCCATTTCATGAGAAATTAACAGTTAACTAGGCACAAAGACTCCCCTAGAAAGACAATGGAGCTCAAAGAAATGGAATGGCTCCCAGTCTGTTAACTGTGATAATTTTACACAGAGTTTTAAGGTAGCTCAAGAATGGTCAGAAAGGGAAGTGGTTAGCCACAAAAGATAGGAGTAAAGAGACAGTCAACAAAGACAGCTTTGGTAGGCTGTCTCTCTCTGTAGGAGCCAGCATCTTGGCCAGAACACTTAGTATTCTGGTGCCATCCAACAAGGCGGCATAGAGAGCAGACAGCAGCAACAAGCTATCACAGCTGAGGAGCGCTGCCCAAGATGACCTACCCTCCTCTTTTTTCTAATTCCAATCTCTCCAGCACAACTTTCTGATTATAATTTAGCTTCTCTGCAAGAAAAGAAAGGTGTTAAGTAAAGTGCAAATCATGCTGACAGAAGAGATCAGGTCTCCCAAGATTTCATCTCTTATTGTGCATTAGGAAACGAACATTTTGATCTTATACATTTGTATCTTGGAGCTTGTCTCGTATTGCATCTAGGTCTGGAGACTGAAACTGTTCTTGATATGAGGGCATAGACTATCAATCAGAAGCAGGGCTCTAACCCTGCAAGGTTGCTGGTTAGGCTGAAGGCATGGACAGGCCGCCATGGTAAGGATCGCATGGACATCCTGCATCCCCCAGTTGTCCTTTCCTATTTGATGATTCAAAACTTCTACGCGCCTTCGTGTAAAATGTAGACTCTTTGCAGTTGTGGCAGCATACAGCCCAGAAGTTTCTAGAGAACAGACTCATCCCAGAGGGGTGTCATAGAACATGTGTGCAAGTTGACATTCAGAGAATGAGGTCAGTTTGCCACTAATTAACTATGACTTTAGAAAAGTGACAGTCTTTACAAGTCAGTAACCCACATCTACAAAGCACAGAGAGAGATTTTTGCCAAATAAAGCCCTTCAAGATTCATTTCCTTTCAACAAAACTGCCACATTAAAATGCATGAAACACGGACAATTGAAATTATCCTTCTCTTGAAGGCAAACTCACTGTCTCAGGACTGTAGGACACCAATGAGAGATTTGCCATCTGCCAGCTGAGTGATCCTAAACGAGCTGGGAAACATGCAAGTGTCTGCTGCTTTCTGTAAAGGGAAATTTTACCAACTTGTATACAGGCTTCCTCTCTGAAGTTTCAGCTTAAAGTGACTAAGATTTCTCTGTCCAGAATGAGGTGTTCTTACATAATGCTAGGATTTCTGCAATAGCGCTCTCTTCACTTTGGTTGAGTTCAATCAATCAAGTTCTCTTCAGTCCATCCACTTACAAGTAACCTATCTGGTTACATTACACACTTGCTAAAAGACATTGCATTGAAGGATCCTGCCATCGATCTTCAAAGGGAAGATTTGCATTTCCAAATTGGCATTCAAGATCTTCAGTATCTCGTGCATGTTTGCCTTCTTCACTTCTGTTTATCTCCTTCACACAAATATACTGTGCTTGAGCTTTGTTGTTGATTTGAGATTTGTGTTTTGTTTGAAACAGGATCTCATGCATCCCTGGCCAGCCCATTAAACATACTACCTAGTAGAATAAAGCCTTGAACTTCAGATCCTCCTGCTTCCACCCTTGTGTGCTAGAATCACAAGGCTACCTCACTGGTTTCATGATTCGTATTACCAAATTTGATTACGTAAGGAGGTCTCCATATGCCTTATTTTCATTCCTTACTATATGCTGAAAATTCTCTCTTAGGCTATGGCTTTTGACTTAACCATGAAATATCTAATTTAAAATGCCAAGGAAACCGTTGTTATGCTTGCTTGAGGTTCATGGGAAATTGTGATCTAACCAGACAGAATTTTGAACCACTCAGAGAGACAAAAGTAGACTCCATGCAAGGGAGATAGACCACTCAGGGAGACAGTATGGATAGGAAAGTAGTTACTATGACTATTTAAACCAACCCTTTTTTAAATAAATCTGAAATTTGAGGATTAGATACAGGAAAATGTTGTGGGAAGATGCTCTTCCCCCCTCAGTGATAACTTCTGGAAACAGAACAGACAAATTTTCAGCTAATATATTTTCCAAAAAGAGAAACTGAGGCTTAGAGGGTCTATATTCTGTTGTAAAAGCTGAACACAAGTTAAACAAGGAATCTGGGATTCATCTGCAAATACTTTTGATGAATGCCATAGTCTTAAAATCACTGTCCTGCATAAAGCAAACAACATGAGATTTCTGCTGCTCTGTGAGACAGTGACAGAAGCAATAAACTAAAGTTCAACTCAAAGAAGTAGTTGGGACTGATAAAAAGGGATATTAGTGTTTAAATAATGAATTGGTTAATGGCACTGCTTGGAATTTAACTAAGCTATTTATTTGCAAGAAGTGGAAAATTATGGAGTTATAACTAAAAGAGGATCATTCTTATCCTCTGAGTCTATTTGTAGGCAGTTAACTGTGACAAATTATTATGAAGAAGAACTTAAACTTTCATTTGCCCATAAACATTCATTACCTGAAAACTAGAGTAAAAATAGTACTGTATAGTCAGGATGGTTTTCCATTATGGTCATAAGTTTGCTTTTGGAGGACATAAGGAATTTGTTATAAAAAGGTCAGCCACACCATGGACCAGACTCCAGAGTGAAAATCTGGTCAAAGTTACAATGATCACTTTATATGATAAAGTAATAGAAGCACTCTTGAAATTTAATGTTGCTTAACTAATGTTTAGACAAAACGAGTTAGTTATACACATGTTCAGCAGGTGATACAGCTTATTCTTTCCTATTTAGAGTAATTACTTTCCATAGCTCTGGAATACTTCTTAAGTGAATTTCTTCATTACTGTTATTTAGAGCCTAATGTAAGCAGTTTGGGGCAAATATTGGTACTGCCAGAACCTGGCATGAAAACCATTTATTGGCTTGTGGTGTGACTGCCATGTGGCTGTCCACAGAGCCACGGCCAGAGGAGGTGGAGACTGATGGGTTCATGTGTGTGCTTTCCTGTTGCATCTTTGTTTTCTTCTTGAAACAGAGTCTCCCTGTAGCCCCATTTGGCTTTGAACTTGCTGGGTAGACCAGTTTGGCCTCGATTTCACAAGATCTGCCTGCCTCTGCTTGCCAAGTGCTACCATGCCCAGGTTTCCCATGGCATCTTGGGCCATTCAGAACTGTTGTGTGTTCAGACACTTTTGTGCCATTACAGATGAAGACTTGAAAATGCACCGTCACCAGATGTCATTGGTGCCTCCAGGATGTCAGCTGGATGGGAGAATTCTCAAAGGAAACAACATGAGACAAAACTTAGCCTCAATGACAACTTGATTTGTGGACATAAGGCATCAACACAGGCTGGGGTGATCTGTGTGAGTGTAGAATTTAAAGAAAGAGAATTCCAAGACACAAACATGGAAGGGCTTTTCCTATTTAAACCAATTTGCAAAATCAAGACTCTACAATTGGAACACTATAGACAAGGCAGCAGCCTACAGGAGGGTCAACTTAACATAGAATAGAAAGAATTTAGATGAATTCACATCTAAACTGTTTTTCAGGAAATATAGCTAAGTCAAAAGGTATACATTTTCAGTTATATAAATGACAAAGTTATAGAAATGTACTATGAAGTATTTGTTCATAACATTATATTGTTATGATGTTATAACGTCATATTGTATGCTTGAAATTTTGCTAAAAGGGTAGAAACCATGTTATATGTTCTTATTATACACAAAAATAATATTAAAATATTAATAATATTAAGATGAATAGCCAAAGCAACCTTGAACACTATACCAGATTACAAACTACACCACAGAGTTACAATCATAAAAACAGCATGAAACTGGCACAAAATTAGACTCACAGACCAATGGAACATAACTGAAGACTCAAACATGAGTACATGCAATTTCAGCCTCCTGATATTTCATAAGAGGCCAAGAACACTCACTGGAGGAAAGACAGCATCTTCAGCCAATGGTGCTGGAAAAATTGGATCTCCACCTGTAGAAGAATAAAACTAGACCCTTATCTTTCACCTTGAACAAAACTCAACTCCAAATGGATCAAAGACCTCAATGTGAAACCTGAAACTTGGAAACTGTCAGAAGAAAATATTGGCAGTAACCTACAAGGTATAGGTACAGGAAAGGACCTTCTAAATCAGATATCTGTTGCTTAGGAATTAAGGCAAATAATCAACAAGTGGGACCTCATTAAACTAATAAGCTCCTGTACAGCAAAAGAAAAAATCAAGAAAGTGAAGAGAAAACCCATACAGTGGGAGAAAATCTTTACCAGAGACACATCTATCTTACAGAGGTTTAACATCCAGAATTTGCAAAGAACTCAAAAAACAAAGAATCAAGAAAACAAGTGACCCAATTAAAAGATGGGCTAAGGATTTGAGCAAGAGTTCTCAAAAGAAGAAGTAAAGATGGCTGAGAAACATTATAGAAAGTGTTCAACATCAGTAATAATTAGGGAAATTAAAACAACTTTGATATCTAATATTTAATCTTACCACAGTGAGACTGGCTAAGGTCGAGAGAAAAAATGGCATGAAATGTTGAAGAGGATGTGGAGAAAGAGGAACACTCATTCACTGCTGGTGGGATTGTAAATTCATGCAAACCCTATGAAAAGCAGTGTGGAGAACTCTTAACAAACTAAAAATAAACCTACCATTTGACCCTGTTATACCACTCCTTGGCATATACCCAAAGGAGTCACCTTATGGTAGAGATACTTATCCATCCATGTTTGTTGCTGCTCTTTTCACAACAGCTAAAGGATGAAAGCAGCCTAAGTGTCTCTCAGCTGGCGAGTGGATGATGAAAATGTGTTACATTTACACAATGGCGTTCTATTCAGCAGTAAAGACAAAATCATGAAATTTGCAGTTAAGTGGATGGAACTAGAAACTGTATGCCAAGTAACAAAGACTCGGAAAATCAAATGACATGTGTTGTCCCTAGCACCAAACCCTTATATGTGAGTATGTATCCTGATGTAACTGCAGGAACCAGGAAAATGGAAAGAGACCAGGGAGGTAAACGGAAGAAGGAAAGAAAGAAGAGAGAAGAATAGTAGGAAACAGGTGTTACTAAGGGAGAGATGAATAAAATGGGGTATTTAAATGGGAGAGGAAGGGAGGGTTATACAAGGAACTGTGGGGATAAAGGAAAAGGAGTTCAAGAGAGGTGGAGCCTCAGGAGACTGGTATTACCAAGGGAGAAATCAGGAAAACAGGGACACTTTAAATGGGAAAGCCATGGAGAGAAAGCTAGACAGGGAGGGAGGGAGGGAGGGAGGGAGGATAAATAATGCCTAACTATTGTAAGACATCAGAGATAATCATATTAGTCTAAGAACCTAATGACAAATTCCACATAACAGTATCTATATGTGTCCATGTGCACAGCTGAAGGCTACATAAAAGAAAACAGGGCCAGAAAGAAGAAACCTGCCTTTGAGTTGTTAGCCAGGTGGTCCAAGAGACTCCCAGAATTATAGGGGCTATTTCCATAGCCCTAGATTGCCTTTGAGAACTTCAAGGTAAGACTTTATTGCTAAAAACAATACTCTCAATCGCATTAATGAAGCTCCCTTATGCAACAGAGGGCCAGTAACACAAAAGGACATAAGTGGCCAACGAATGGAGATTCCAGGTCTACAGAGTGTGAATCCCTGAACAGGACTCCTATATTAAGTTTCACTCACTCAGGGTTCAGGGACCATTACGGAAGTGGGGACATAAAGATTGTAAGAGCCAGTGAGGAGGTGTGTGACCAGATAGAAATGGAGTCCTACAAGCTCTTGGGACCCTGCTCATATGAACTTACAGCAATGATGCTGGCGTGCACAAGACCCAGGTAAACCCAAGCAGACAGAAATCTAGCAAATCTAGCATAGAACTGGGGAAATGGGTAGCAGATTCCAATCTTTGCTGAAGGAATATTGGCAATCGATTATTGTTGGGTGAGGATGAGCTAATCTTCCTAAAGCGAGGGACACTAGGTAGGCTGACTATACCTTACTGGATGAGCCTGCACTGAGGAACATTTGGGGACACTAACTTGACACAGTAGACCTTAACACATATGAAATAATACATAAATTCCAGTTTGGAGCCTATAAGGGGGTTCTGATGGAGAAGGGGATATAAAGGTGATTAAGACTGATCGCAACATTCTATGTAAAATACACAATGATTCAATAAAAAAAAAAGATGAGGGGGACTTTTGGAGGTGGAAGATTCGTTTATAGCATAGTCATGGTACTGTTTTGACAAAGTATATTTATTTTAAGCACAGCAAGATGGATGCATTCAGCATCTACATACACACACACACACACACACACACACACACACACACACATTAAACAAAAAAGAAGGCATGAAGAAATGAACCAAGTCTTGAGAAGCTGCAATAATTTCTGGGTTGTGTATTTGCATACTTCCCTGCAATGGCGGCAAGCTTTGCACTCTTCTTCTTTGACTTATAAGGTGAAACGCATTGCTGATGCCTTTCTATTGAGCTGAGGAGTTCGCTCCTTTCCTCACTCCCATTCTAGCTTCCCATGTGCTTCTGAGCAGAGCGGAACAGAACAGTGAAGAGACGGAGGTGTCCTGTCCTGAAACTGCTCCATGTGAGCGGATCTCTGCAGGCCCAAGGGGAAGCTGAACCCGCAGAGGCTGCTGCACTCCCCTTCTCTTGTCAGTTGCTAATTGACATCTGAAGAATCGATCCAGGCAAAGGGTAAAAGCTTCTCCACATAGACTCCTTCCATGATTTGAATGAACTTTGTAGCCCAATGGTGGTACTGTCAGGAGCCAGCAGAAGTTTCAGACAGTGGGACCTCCAGGTAAGTCCACAGACTGGTAAGCACTGGGCAGTTCATGGATAACCCATTATTAGTTCTTGTATGATCCCTGCAATTCTTTTTCTATTCATTGTTTTCTTTTATCTTTTTTAAGATTGGGTCTTGGTTTTGAACTCTTGTGTGTCGAGTAGAGTAGAGGCCTCTTTCGTAATACTTCGTTTATGTAATGCTTAGGAAGGAAACCTAAGGCCTGTACATGGTACGTAAGTACTCTACAAACTGAGCTATATCCCTGACCACACCCCTTCAATTCTTAAAAGAGTGTAATAAAAATAGTATGCCTGGCCCCTCGTATCCTTACTGGTCCTGGCTGTGGTGGCTTGTTCTGACACATGTTCCCACAATTTCCATCTGACATTTGCCATGAGGGCCTCAGCAGGATTGATCCAATGCAAGCACCATGCCCTTTAACCTCTAGAACTGGGATATAAATGAGCCATTTCTCTTTATAAACCTATCTGCCTCAGATATTTCATTAATGATAAAAGGCTGAACATACTCCAAACTTAAACTTGCCACTCGACCACAGTAGTCACCAGAAAGAGAGCACTTCTGTCACCTCAATCTCAACCTCAGTCTATTTAGACATAAAGACAACAGAGACTACTGAATAGAGTTCATTTCATTTAAATTCATAATCTCATGCAACAAAAGGTTTTACATATTTATTTTAAAATGTATCAACCTAAATGTGAAATCTGGGTTTAGAGATGTAGTTCGGTGGTAGAATGATTATTTTATTTGTATAAGGCCCTGGATTCAATCACGATACATATATATATATAAAATGAGTGGTAATCAAAAATATCATAATCAGGAAATATACACATTAAAACCCAAGAAAGGAAATTATAACAAAAAATTAAAATATAAAAGCTAATATTGGGGCTGGATAGATGGCTCAGTGGTTAAGAGCAAGGTTGCTCTTACAGAGGGATTCCCAGTACCCTCATGGTGGCTAATAACTGTCCATAACTCCAGTTCAGGGACTCCAATGCCCTCTTCTGACCTCCTCTGGACATTGAATGACACAGGTGCACTTACACACATGTAGGGAATGCACTCATACAGATAAACAAGAATAAATATTTTAGAAATAACTAATATGCCTAAGCACTGACATGTATATGCTTGGATGCTGCTGCGTATCTCCCATGCTGACATTGAAAGGGAAGCTGGGTTATTCTTAGACCCTCATTGTTCATAAAGTGGACACGCCATGTAGGCAGAAACTTGTCTCAGGGATTTCATGCAAAATACATTGTGAGTTCTGGTGGGGAAATAATGATTAATATGTGTAAAAATTCCTTGAAAATATAGCAGTGCTATCATAGGTTGCAAGTATGGATGTCGGTCCTCCGTGGCTCTATCATAGGTTGAAAGTATGGATGTTGGTCCTCCGTGGACAAACCCAGGTATCTTTTAAAAGAATTTAGAATTTTGCCATCAGAAATGGAGGAGGGCAGATTTTTAATGCACCTGTGAAAAGAGAGGAGTTATCTTAAGCCCCTAAACATAATGAAGTGACACTCACTGAGGCATATGGAGTGGGTTTAACCAGCGACAATGCTATATTTAAATAATCACAAAACCAAACGTTTCTCCTACAATGCAAATCCTCCCTAAATTAGAGTTCTAAGTCAGAGACAGGCCAAGTTGTGAGAATTTGAAAGTGGAATGGATTATCAGAAACTACAAAATGGTTTGGCTGGACATCTCGAGACATGAACGGCTGCTCAGGGGAGCAGAATCAGTCTTCTATAAGGACTAGCTCCCTGAGAGGTTATCTAATTCCAAGTGTGCTTCAGGGGATTAGATAAAAAGACCACCAAACGGACTCAGTGCAATATATATTTATATATGTATTATAGATACATAATTGTATGTATGTATATGTAACAATAATATTCAAAGAAGAAGACAAAAAATTGTGAGAAAGGGGGGACATACGAGGTGTTGGAGAGCAAACTGGGAGGGGTGGAAATAATGCAAATGCATACAATACTCATGTATGAAATTTTAAAAATAAATTAATTAATTTCAAATATTTGCATAAGGAGATACCTAATCCCATGCTTACCTCCCAATTAAGAGTCTCTAAGATAACAAAGATAGACCAAAAAAGATTGGAAAATGGCAGCCATCGTTCAGCACTTATGTGAAGCCTCTGCTTCTCCACCTTCCTTCACAACAATAGCCTGGAGTTTGTCAGGCTACTTTGATCACAGAGACCTTATCTCAGAAAAATTGGACACCTACCCTACCCACAAAAGTCCTGGTAACATCCTGTCTTGGAATGACTGGTCTTAGAATGGACATATGGGCTCGTAATATTCAAGGGTTCCATGGAGGATTATCAGAGCTTCAATGGATGATCAAAATTTTTTCTTCTTTCTTCTTTCTTCAGCTTGAATGAGTGTGTGATGCCTGGATGTGGAAAAACCATATTGCAAACATGTCACAACAGACTTAGGAAGAAGCCAATGATTTATGTGTGGGAGAATGGAAACAGAATGTATTCTTAATGGTATTTCTAGGCTTTAATTTAATAGTCTGGATCACCTATCAGAACTCCTTGATATGAAAAGAAAACCTCCCTATTGGTCTAAATTATTATTTTCTTATTCTACTATTTCCAGTGGTAGAATTCTTAATTGACACAGGAAAAAAAAAACAGGAACAGAAAAAGAATCCTGATAGAGGGGAAAACAATAAGAAAAAAAAAAAAAAGACCATGTGTGTTAATGCAGACCTGAAAGGAAGTGGAAAGAATATGTGATGGCTGAGTTATGGCTTAGGTTGAGGTCTAGGGAGGAGAACGGAGTCATGGTGCTCTTGGGCTTGCCTTGGCAATGTGAAGAAGGCCGTAATAAGCCCATCATGGTACTGCTGCTGACACTGTACATCTCTTCGTTCTAAGCTGCAATCACAACCCACAGGGTTGTCTGCAATGCTCTCACTTCTTCCTTGGGCCCATCAGCCCTCCAAGCACCACACAGCAAATGCCAATTTGACTCCCATTTTGCTTTACTCACTCCCAGTTCCTTCCTCAGTCTTCCTTCTCATGGTTCTCCTGACATGATACATTTGCTCTGTCTTTGCTTGAAAAACCAATAATGTTGAAATGAAAAATAAAACCAGGTAGATGAAACAAAAGACAAAGGAGGAGGAAATCATAAGGGAGAAGAAAAAAATGAGGCAGAGACTACATCTCAGCCTGAGTCTTTTCATCCTCCTTCCAAGGTTAGGGCTTATCCTTGAGATAGGCCAGGGCTACGAACAGAAGATGGTCTTGAGGCTGTTGCCATACAGTTACTGGGAGGTGTTCCTCGTCCCCCTGCAGTACTGAATAGTGACTTCCAACAGGAAGCCAACATAGTTGTCAAGTCCTGAGGGTCGAATCTGTGAGGTGAATGAAAGGAAGAAGGGTGGAGATTTCACAGCAACTTTTGCACACCTCCATCCTGGTTGGGAATGAAGGAAGAATAAAAGTCTATTTTTCAGCCTGGCGACCAGATTTGGGTTCACAAGACACACTATTTCATTTTTTCCACTTGTCTGGAAGCTCCCTCTGAGAAAGGGCTATGCTGCCTGTCACCCATGCTTTATTCTCAGTGCTTAGCAGGATGCAAAACACAGACTACATGATCAACAGAGAGTAAAGAGATGCAAGATTAGGCATGCAGGTCAGTGCGGGGTCAGCATTAGCTGTGGTGGTTGTTGGAGCATCTCAAGTCTTCAGTTGCTGCCATTGCTGTCCCTGTGGTGATGTTGGTGCGGACAGATGGAAAAGAACAACCACCAAATCCACACCCCTTGATAAACAATAAGTCTATTACGTTCTCAGGCCTTATCTTCCCTTGTGTAGGACTGTCCCTCTGACACCCTCAGAGACTGACAGACTTACCGGAGTAATTCTCACTGACTATGAGGAGGGGCTGGGACAGAAGCAGGCAGGGGTGCCTACCACACTTAGGACACTACCACAAACTTCCTCATACCCTGCAGTCCACTTACCAGCCCCTACACAGCTTTACCGACTTAACTGCTTGATAATGTCCCCTTCCTCAGGGAACACATGCTGCTGCTGAATAGAAAGAGAGTTTCAGTGATTAAACCCACAGCTGTCGTTTATAGCTAAGACTGGATTTCTGAAATTAATTTGCAAATGTTCCCATCCCTACCCCCTTCTTCTGTTTCTTTCTGGTAAATGTATTCCCTCCCCTGCTTGAGGGTGGTTAATGAGAGCTGGACAGCAAAACTGTCCCTAGGCACAGCTGAAGACCCACACCTCCAGGGCCTGCCTACCATGCACAGTCTGAAGCAGGCCTCCCCCATCTCTGCTCTGCAAGGAGAACAGGCTAGGGCAGTCCTGCTTGAAGCCCCTTCCTGGGCTCAGCAGATCTTTATGGATCATTCCAGGGGTGGAAGCTAATGAAGATTTCCTACAGTACACTTGGGACCTGTGCTTTGGTCCCTTCCAAATCTCAAACCCACCCTCAAAGATCTGCATAATCTGAACAGAGGTATACAAAGACAGGACCTCTTCAATGTGTCTTAATCCTCTGTGGAACAAACTGGGAATTGAGTATGTAGAAGGATAGGTGGAAAAGTAGATAAACGAAATACCTTTACATCCTAGAAAATAGCATATCAAGATGCTGAGGGCCCACGGTCTACCACACACTCTGTCCTAAATGACAAAACATGTGTCCCATCGATAGATATACTGATAACCTCCCTCTCTACTACACAAAACAGCAGAGCAACTGCTCCATCTCCTTACTCCAGAGCATTTCTCAGATATTTCTCTCCACTAGACTACAAACTCTATAGAGGCAGAAGTCTTGTCTTCTTCCTCTGCATACCTATAAGAAAGACAAGAGCACAGTAGGTGCTTGATCATAATGAGTGATTGAAAAATATACAAGTAAATGTATGTATGCTTGACTCCAGGTATTTTTAACATTAGAGCTGGGAATTCTCATGCATTTTAAAGGTGGTGACATTAACATTACTGCCCACCTTGCTGGGCTATGACATTAGGATTACATGAGATGATGACAGCAAAGTGCTTTGCACAGTGTCTAGCACATAACGTATGCTTGATGAAATGCTGGCTGGTATTACCAAATTCCAATCTAATACAGCGAGAATTAATTCAAACAATTATAACCATGTAACTATAGAAATGAAGAAACTTCAGCTTAGAGAAAAGACATGCTATGACAAAATGGCACAGCTGATGAATGGAAGGCTGGGACTTCCAGCCCAGTTCTACCTGCCTCCAACCCCTGGAACCTATCCACCATACTGCAGAGCTTTCATCTACATCCTGAGCCCTAGGATGGCCTAGTTAAGCAAGATGATTGAACCAACTCCAGGAAGCAATTAGCTTAAGTTTCAAATTGGTATCTGGCTGTCTTTAGCATGATGGTTTTGTGCATACAGCAACTCTATACATAGCTACACAAGTATAGTGAGACCCAGGCTAGCCTGGGCTACAGAATGAGAACCTATGTATCCAGAAGAAAAACACTAACAATAAACAAATTTGTCATATCATTCCCCTGCTTATAGCTATTCAATGGTTTGCCATTGCCCTTGGGATAAGTTCTACATCAGCACTGTACTCTACTAATGGACTTTGTGACCAGGCCCTGCCTTGTCTTCCCCTCCTTTGTCATTCCACACTTCCACTCTGTAATCCAGTCTCACTGACCCACCCCTGGACTCCAACTACCCACACTCCTTTCATTCCTTGGATTCAGCAGCAATTTCTACCTACACTTGAATTCACTATTACCTACATACAAGGCCAGATCGAGTACCATGCCTTCACGTGTGTTTTCTTTACTCTATCCCTAGGGTTAACACTCTGTACAGCTCAAGTTTAGCAGAGTTTAAAGACACACAATGAATTAGTTGACATATGTATCCTGCCACTAAACTGTAAAGTTCATGACGTAAAGGTAGGTCAATCTTGGCCCACCATTGAACCCACCAAGACTTAGCAGATTATCTGACATAGAATTAGGATGAAGAATGGAAGGAATAGAGTTTTAAATAAGAATGTAAAGAATAGTATTATACACAAGCGCTTTAACTGTCTATAAACTTGGAAAAGTTGCACAATGGATAAAATGACTTTATTTTCATCTTAAGTTTGAAGCTATAATTATTTTGTATGTGAAGGCACAGAGACTAGTAACCTGGAAATGTTGTGTATGTACATTGTACACATGTGTATGCACATATGTGTGTATCTATTTTCAGACATCTTTGCAAATGCAGCTATATATATATATATATATATATATATATATATATTAGTTACTTTTCTGTTGCTATGATAAAACACCATGACTAAGGCAAACCACAGGAGGAAGTATTTATTTGGCTTATGTTTTCAGTGGGGTAAGGAGTCTATAAGGGCAGGGGAGGCATAATAGCAGGAACTGGCCAGAGCAGAAAACCAAAGCATCACATCTTCAAACAAGCACAGGAAGCAGAGAGAGAGAACTGGAAATCTGGAAAGTCTTAAGAATTCTCAAAGCCCTCCTTGAGTGACATGCTTCTTCTGCTGTGGCCACATCTCCGAAAGCATCCATGTCCAAATACTTGAAGCCTATGGATAACACTCATTCAAACCAACACTATATATATATATATATATATATATATATATATATATATATATATATAGTTCTTTTATGAAATGACCCTTCCAAAATCTACCATGTTGAAGCCTTGGTTTTCAGCTGGTAGCTATAATCATTGAAAGGTGACTGGACCATGAGTTCTCTGATCTAATCAATAGATTAATCCTCTGATAGATTTATAGGCTGACAGTATTACTGAGGGGTGGTAGAACCTAGGTCACTGGAGGCATGTCCTCAGTAGGTGTGTTTTGAATGTATACCTTGGCTTCCTGGACTCCATGAAGTAAGCTCCATCATGCTCTACCATGATGTTCCAAACTAATTCAGGCTCAAAACAATGAACCCAGCCAGCAAGGATAAAACCTTTGAAATTATAAGCCAGTATTAATCTTGCCTGCCTTGTGCTAATTTTCTCAGATACTGGTCACAGAGGCAGAAAACACCAGGATGAATCTGAGCCGAAATTTCACTGCCTCTTTGAAGAAAAGCCTTACTATGTCCATTGTTAGGGAAAATTGAGATTCTATTCTGACTGAAGCCTGGCCTTTTCCTTTCCTCTTCTTCCACATATCCATCAACCTTGCATCTTAAACAAGGTCTCCCACGAACCAGTGAGAAAGGGATATTGGTTGAATGGACTTCATGATCAGTTTATCACTGCAATCCCTTAGGGTGATTTATGAGCTCTGAGGACTGAAGGTTTACCCTTTGCATTATTTACTTCCATCACATCAGCTCGTTTATGGTAGGATATCAGGAGTGTTTGCTGATGGTTGTGATGATGCATGGCTTACTACTAACTTGCTGTGTTACCATTTTTGCACAACATCCTTCCAATCAAAAAAGCTCCCTGAATCAATTTCTCCTTTTCTGCACACTCATTCAGCAAGTCCTTCACAGCGTTGGTTGACTTAGGGAAAGAAGCTCTGGGAGGTATTCTATCTGGCAAAATATTCTCTGCAGAAGGAAATCTAACTGTGAACCTTATAAATTTAAGTAGTCTCTTTTTTTCTTCTTAACACTCTAAACACTCTGGCTGGCTTTTTGAGCACTGATTTTAGCCTTGACATTGGCAAACTACTTAGGTGGCTATACTCCTTCCTTAGAAAATGATATTTTAAATGAAGAAAGAAACCAAGCTTCCTGTAGAAAGTATTTGCTGAAGGAATGAAATTAAGTAAAAAAGTAAAGAGATGTACATCAAATGGAGAATATAACTGTTAAAGGACATAGAAATTCATTTGATGGAATGATCAAGCAATCCTGTGTCCAGAATCTATCACCACCAACAGAGCTGAGTTAGACACATTTTGTAAGCTGGCACTAGACAGAAGATAGAGTAGCCATGGCTCTAACTTTCTAAGACTGTGTTATCTTGTCTGGAAAATATAGCATGTTATTTTAAAAATACCAACTATAAGCAGACATACAGACACAAAAGAAACAAAATTAAGGTCAATCATCAGAGAACCAGAAGTCTGAGTGTAAGAAAAGAACAGAACCAGTGATAATTAAGCCTGAACTCAGAATAGGACGCAAAGCACATTCTTCAAAGTCCTGACAAAATCCCATGTAGGAAAAGGATTCCAAATCTGAAGAAGAAATCCGTGCCCATATAAGAGTGGATTTCAGAGATCCTGGATTCCACCATTCTCTGTTGCTCTTACAGAATCCATGAGTCTGGGTACTTTATCTTACTGGCTTCTCTTGGCCTTCCTCCTTTGGTATTCATGCTAACAACCCTCAAACCCAGCATCAAATCTTTATCTCATTTCTAGATCCAAGATCTGGTCATCTTCTGGAATTCTGTTAAGACGAAGACTTCATCTCTTTGAGACTTTCTACAATGACAGTCATAACAATTCTCTGCATTAAAATCACAGCTGGTTTCTTCACTAGACTAGAAGAAATCTCTGACACAAGAAACCAAACTCCTAGAAATATGATGAGCTAAAGGATCAATAGGAAAGACATGCTAGCACGACAAAGTACAAAATGGGGCAGAGAGGTGATTTGGCAAACTTATGTTGTTGGACAGTCTCTTGGATATCTATCAATAAGGATAGATATAGGTGGGGTCAGAATAAAGGATTCATAACCAATCTTCTGTGATCAATCTATGGTCATTTGTGTTAACAAAACATCGAGTAGTCTACTTCAGTAGGCCAAATCCTCATAATTCTTCACATTTACCATGTTTGGGGTTCTGTAACCATGTCTTTTATGTGCAGCTTTTCGGAACCTTCCACCATAGCAAGATGGTGTATTGGCCTACCCCATCTGGACTTGGTAACTTACACCATAATAGATATAATCTATTATATCACCCATCTCGGATTGGTACCTTCAGCTACAGTGGATATTAGCTGATCTTATCTTGGCTTAGCCACATGATTTTGCTTCACCAAGACAGTGTGGAGAGAAGTAGCAATGTGTGAATTATGGACTACAGTCTCAAAGGACTTAAATACGTCTGTGTTTTCTCCTGCTTTCCTACTTTTGGCCAAGAGGAGACAGTTCCCCGAGTACATTTCAATTCAAGGAGACTATGAAAGTCCTGAATCAGACCTGATTCTAACTGGAAGCTTTGAGCCATGTCCAGCCATTTCCCAGCTTGGAACAGAGCCACTCCAACCCATCCACAGACCTATGAATATAAAATTTAAATGCTGTTTGTTATAAGCCACTAAGTTCTGGGATGGCTTATTGACAACATTACTGAGGCAACAGCTGGCAAATATAGCTACTGTGAAGTCATTAAAACTCATATACTTGAAGATTTCTTCATGGCTTGAGACAAAGCTCGCATAGTGCTCAGTTGAAAATTATGCTACGATTATGCAATTATAAGGCAATTTCTGAAAAAATTTATTAATTCAACCAAAATTAACCAACCACCTATGTAATGACACACAAAAATAAAAAAATAAATACAATGTAATTATACTAGCCATAAATTGTCATTATTACTATATTGGTATGCCTTTCCCTGGGGGAAATATATATGTATATAAAATATAACAGTATCGTTTTTTTCTGTTTTTTTTTGGTTTGTTTGTTTGTTTGAGACAGGGTCTTCCTGGCCAATGATTCTGAATAAACACAGGTCAGTTTCAAAAAAACAATTAAAGATAGGCATTGTTGCTATATCAAGGCTAGAAAATGAATAGAGACGAAAGCTGTGTGGAGGGTAATCATGGAGAAACAATAAAGAAGGAACAGGACAAGTGGGAAGAGAAAGGGAAAAATGGAGGAGACTGGGGAGGGTGCGAGGAACAGGAAGCAGATAGGAACAGGAAGCAGGTAGGAACAGGAAGTGGATAGGAACAAAGGGTGCTACTGGCTCCTTTCACCGTGCTACAAGGACACCCCCTATCAGAAGTGGTGGAGGTTCCTGCTTTAGACTTTGATTGCTTCTCCTATCTCCTTTCTGGCCTGCCTGCCCATGGGTTCCCTGTAAGCAACACAAAGTCTTAAGTCTGCTGCTAAGGCCAGGGTACAGGAATAGTCTCCACAATACCAACAGGATAGGCCCTAGCCTAAGGCATCTGCTTTAGGATTCTACTCTAGAATCTCTGTCCAGCAGAAAATCCCAAATCTGTTATTGGACGAAGAGGGTTAGGCATTCAGCAGGCATCAAGTGTCTCTGTAGACTTCAAATAATAAACCAGAATGTGAACTTGAATAAATGCTAGAATTATTCCCATTAATTTAGGTCTTCATTAATCCTTCTATTAATTTCCTCTGCAAATACAGACTGAGTTCCTTTCCTCCTTGGGCACTTTGGGCACATGCTTAATAGTTCACAGTCCAGAGAAAGAGACAGAAAGATATTATATACATCTAAGCCCTTAGATGAGGAATTGTATGTGTGTACACAGTGTATGAATATAGATATGAGATATTAACTGGACTATTTTGAAGCCCTGGAGAAATTATGACAGGGAAAGTTTTGTCTCTCAGTACTAAATTATACACAGTTTATGTTTTTCCACCCAAATACCATACAACCTTAAACTTCCTCCTATATAGACAAGATTATATGCAAAAGCCTGATTGCCTTAGCTAAATCTTGAATTCCCTCCAAACAGATAATTTCCGTCTCTGCTTATACTTCATGCTTTCTTCCTGAAAACTTTGTAACAAAGAACAAATTGGGTTGGAAGATGAATGGAAACAACTGTCTGCATTTTGTGTACATCTTTCTCTTTCCCCAAAATGCCTAATCAAAGCAACGCAAAAGCACTGGAAGACTGGGTTAAAAACGCCCTACCTCTATCATCTGCTAACTCTGTAAACAGGGCAGGTTATTTCATCTTTCCAATCCTTGGTTTAATTTATCCGAACATATAGATGATGTTATGGGATTTATAAGTTTTTTCTAAAAATGGAACAAAAGAATATTCCTCATGCATTAAAAAATTAAATTACAGGCATAGTGTTAAGGTTTTTCTGTAATCATCTTAGTTCTATAGCCTAACTAGTCCCAGACCCACCTAGGAAAGACTTCTTTAAGAGAATAGAAAAATGTTTAGAGAGGTTAAAAATACACTCAAGACCGTTAACAATCAAACCCAGTTAGCGGTCTGCCTCTAGGATCAAAGTATACCAAATCCACTGTACATGTCTAATCAGTATGTTGTCTGAATTCCCTTCACTGTGAATCTCAGTTGCTTTGATGCCCTCAGTACAACTTTATACTCCCCACCTCCAGGTCAGTCTTTCAAGAGTTCTCTTTTCTGTGGAGATGATCAGGAATCTGCATGTTCAAACTGTGTCTTTAAGGTTTGGATAATGAGATTTTTCCAGGCCATAAGTTATTAAATATGAATTAATTGCCTAGTATATGTGCAATAAATAAAAGGCCTGTTACATGTAAAAATTTACATGAACTCACTGAGTTTGCACACAGAGATTCTGACTGATCCCACTGACCAACTATCAACTCCAGGAAGACAAGTTTAAAGGCATGACATACTTTCTGACATTGAGGTAGGATAGAAAGATCTGGTATAGGATTCAAAATGGTGACTTAGAAGTCCCACCTTGTCTATTTGGTACCTAAGTGACTTTGGGCAAGTTGCATCATCTGATCTCTGTTCTTTCTATGTAAATTGTCACTGTGCTCGATAAGCTTCAATTGCCAACTTGATACACCTGGGAAGAGGGAGCCTCAACTGGGAAATTTCTTATATAGGATTAGTCTGTGAGCTTGTCTATAAGGCATTTTCCTGATTGTTGAGTGATATGGGAGGACACCTGGACTGGGTTGCATAAGAAAGCAGGCTGAGCACAGGCCAGAGCAGCAAGCCAGTAAGCAGTGTTCCACTATGGTTTGTGCTTCAGCTGCTACCTCCAGGTTCCTGCCTTGTGTCCATGCCTGACTTCCCTCAGTGACGAACTGCGCCCTGGATATGTAAGATGAACTAAGCCTTTTCCTCTTCAAGTTGGTACTGGTCAGAGTGTTTTATCTCAGCAATAGAAAGCAAACTAGAACAATCACTGAAACATGATTTTTAAGCCCCCTCACCAGCTCCAGAATATCAGTATGCTACATTTACTGATGCTTGGCCAGACTATGATTTCCTTTTTCTAGACTATGATATCCTGAGATGTTCCAGTGGTCAAATATAAATCCATCTTTACTTCATAAATATGTGATTTAACCACTCACTCTAGGGCTACGTTGAGAATTAAGACGAGGTAGTAAGCATGATGCTAACTATTATGGGCCCAAGGCATATATTCAGTTGATAAGCATTGGCTGGCACTGGCATGGTGGCACACATCTTCAAACATCTAGCACGCAGGAGGCAGAGGTAGGAGAATCAGGGCAAGAAATTAACAAAAGTGGATCCTACAGAAAACAGAAACTCATCATCCATACGTGCTGCAATATCTGATAACTGCCCACATTACTGCTCTAATAATGCAAGCTGTGGCTTGGCTTGCTTCACAAAGGTCCCTGAACAGGAAGCCATCATTCACCTCAGTGACTGAACACATGGCCTCCTGCTGTCTTTCCCCACTCCCCTCAGTGACTACTGGATTATTAAGGAACTCCAAATCACAACATGTAAGGACTGGTTAAAGAAATTAGTTATGTTTATCCTGAGAATGACTGACCACATTCCAGTGAAAAAAAATGATAGTTTTCTTTACGTATATGAAGGTCTACTGCAGACAAGGATTTAAGCTCAATTGTTCATGTCACAGGAAGTACTAGATTATGGTGTGTTTCTTTCTTATGAGTTGTTTTTCTTTTGTTGTTGTTTTGACATTGAGTATTGCTATACAGATAAGCTGATCTGGAACTTACTGCATTGGCCTTGAACTCCTGATTCTCCTACCTAAGTGCTATGTTTGAAGATGTGTGCCGTCATGCTAGTGCTAGCCAATGCTTATTGACTGAATATATCCTTGTGTGAGTTTCAAAGCCTGAATCAAGACTAAAAGGAAGGCGTCAAAAATAAAAGATATTTCAGTTCATGGTAAAAGGAATGTTTTTAACTGAAAATGGAACTAGTGATTTATGAAGGGGTAAAATCCCTTGTTGTTGAGACTACATGAGAATATTGTTCACAAAAAAGCAGGCTCAGGACTGAGAGATCTATAACTCTGATAAAAGAGTTGCTCCCTCTCAATCCCGACGACTAGTGTTATCACTTGTATAGCTATCTGACTGTTATGTAATTTCTCCTTTAATTCCTACTTCCAACATAGTTTTGACTTTCTGGGTTCCCAAAGGCAAGGTCTCTGTCTTACAGTGACTAAGATGCTGTGTTGCTTGTGAAAAATGCTTTATTGCAGGCTTAACAATGTGACAAGGAGAGCAAAAGCAGGTAGATGATGAGGTTATAAGGAGAAGCCTGCCCTCAAAGGCATAGAGATAGTCTCTATACCCTGAAAGGATGTCTTCAGGGATGGAAAGAATTCAGCTAAACAAATATCAGAGCAGTGATTTTTCCTTTACAACATCGTTGATGGAGATAAAGAATATGCCAGCCTTAGCTGGTGTCAGTGTGTGGCCATGGGCAACTATAAGAAATTATATTCAAATACCAGCAGGCCACAGCAGGAAGTTTCAGACAAGGGGCCTGTGGAGGCGATTAAAATCTGAAAGGCACAGGACTTTCTTCCCCTAGGGGAACAAAAAAGGGGAGCAGACTAATCCCACAGATTTCATAAGGTTTCTGATTTACTGGCCTCTCAGGAAGCTCGGTTGGGGATTGTCATTTTGATGGGAAGGCTTTGCTGGAAAGGTTAAACATGCTAAGAAGCATGAAATGATCTTCTCCAAGAAAGATTGCATCTGCTTGCAAGGGAAATAGCTGTCCAAAAGCCCACAGAAGGAGGTCTTTCAAGAGTCATCCATACCCAGGGTTTTCAGCCCTGACTCCAAGACACACTCATTGCTCCAAAATCGTCTTTGCTGCACTGAGTTTATTTCTCAATTTGGGCCTGAAATGGAATGAGTAAGAAAGAGAAAAAGAACAAATGCATACATGTCTCTTCCCTTCTTGTCTTCCCTCTAGATCAACTACCAAGATTTCAAAGAAAATTACCAAGAGAATGAAATATTGGAGATTGATCAAACATCCTTGTTATAAAGCCAGGATTCGACTGCTTACTAGATCATGGGCATTCAAACATACATCTTCACAAAACAGATATCGCCCTCGCTTTATAAACACAAACTCTGGGACAATCAAATTGTATATCTAAAAAACATTCTATTCTATCTTATCCGTGGAGATAAGTTTCTCATTTAAACTGGGAACAGAAGTGGTTTTGCTAGATAATATCTGCACTGTTGTCCTACTGACAAGGTAAATAGTTTGGTGATACTTTATACCTTGCAGGGTTTCCTTTGGGTCAAGTCAGTTATAAGTGTTAGGTTTGGGGTTCCTATTCATGGAGATTGGTGTCTACTATCTCTTCCCCTTAACAATGTCAGATTTGGTTAAAAAGAACCTATGATAACATAAAGTAGAGAAATGTCTCTGACACTGAAGAGAAAACTATATTCACATGCCTTATGCACACAGGCTTCCACAGCCTTCGGAATGACCATCAGTGCTGTAAAGAACAAAGGAGAGATGAAGTGGGGAGCAATTAAAAATACAATTTCCCACCTTTAAGGGACTGATCTTTTTGTTCATCTGAAATCTGGATACTTCAAGGGAACGAGGAGGAAAAGTACAATGAATTTTTACAACTATATGCCAGAACTTGCTTGAATCTGTCACAGTGGTTACATATTCTTTCAGCAGAGGTCTGGAGGCCACATTCAGACTCTTTGGAACATGAAGAAAAACACACCATGGTGTGCGGTCATGGTTCCATTGACCCACTTTTAAGCTCTGGTCTGTGCCATATACTGGAACACAGAAATCATCTAGATCATTGTTGAAAGAGGAGAAAACTGGAAAAAACCTCACTAGGTCCAGAATTACTTCTCACATCTTTAAATTACTAAATTTCTAGTTCGGAAAGGGCTGCACTGGCTTAATGTCTATACGGGGACACTATACTCTTTAACAACTTCCTAACAATAGAGTTCAACAGCCACTGCCTATATTCTCAGTGTAAGTGATAGGATGAACAAGTTCAGACTGAGGGATGTCTGACTACACAAACTTGACTCCATTGGCCTTAACATGTATTACAGAATTCATGAAGTTTGTTGGGTAGTTTATGGGCAGCATGCAGATGGGAGGGAGGTGGACTAAATACGATTAAGTTATATGAAAGGTATAAAAATATATTGCAAAACACAGTCCCCATGTAAGTATGTAAATTGAGGCACAGAAGAAAGGTCACTTGTTCAGATGGCACCAAAATAGATTTAAGTGTGATTCCTTGCTACATTCCCTTAATGTGACCTTGTTCCTCCGCAGTCCCCCAGTAATCGCCTCTGTTCAAGATAGCTCAGTGAACAATAGTTTTCATGACCTTACCCTTGTTCTCATCCAGTGCTGGCCACATTCAGCTCTCGGTGCAATCTGAGGCTAAGTCCTATTGTCATAGTCCCTCTACATTCATTAGGTGTTCTCCAGCTCAATCTCCATTCTCCCTACCTCACTTAGCTCTCTCATCTCTCCTGATATAATGACAATGCAGCCTGCGCCACGATGCACCAGCTTGCTAGCCTTCTGTGTATCTTTGCCTACTACTTGCAATATCTTTTTTCCTACTTACAAGATAGATTTCCCTTCTATACAGAGCCTCAGCTTTAGTGTGATCCAGTTTCTGATGGTTTCCATAGAATTTCTCCCTGCATGGATACAGCACCTTGTACATCAGACCATAGTGATCTGTTCAGGAAGAGAATAATAATCCCCCTAGCACTGAGCATACTACCCCACATATAGCACATGCTTAGTACTTTGGAATGAATTAGGCCTTAATTTCTTCAGTTAGAAAGTGATGACAATAATGTGCAGTCTATAGAGAAAATGTGAGTGTTAAATGGCCCAGTGTATACTAAGAATTTAACATAGAGCACTCACAAAATTTCTTTCAATAAAAAGCATATATATACATATGTATTTATATGTTTCCTAACTTTCCTTTTAATCTAAACTGGAGCAAAGAAGGATTTGTCTATCTGTGAAAGGAAACATGCAACCAGCTATGTTAAAAAGCCTACAATAGTCCCCTTGTGTTGTGTTTCAAAGCACTTGTTCCTCATAATTTAGCAGCATTTCAATATATTGTATTATAATAGGCAGATGTCTGCTGGCAGTTAAGCCACGTTTAGCAAACACAGTAATAAAGGCACTAAACAGTGATATAAATGGTTGCCCTGTTCCTGTATTTGAGGACACTGCAGCCACAGCAGGTGCACCCTGGGTAAGCAGCTGCCATGCACTACACTCAGCTACTGGCCCTTATATTCTTAGGCTGGAGGCAAGTACAGGTTAGATTTTATTTAAAGGTCTCCAGTGTCTCAACCCTGTTCTTCTAAGACCCAAGACTCCAGAATAACAAAAATCTGCTTCCCTGGGCCTCCTCTTTGGAACAAGAGAAGGACCGTGGTGATCAGAACATCTCAAACCCCAACCATGTGACTCCATTGTCCTTAACATGTATGACAGAATTCATGAAATCTGTTGAGTGCTTTATGGGCAGCATGCAGGTAGGAGGGGGCAGTCTAAATATGATTTTATGGACTATTACATATCTTTATGGCATCTCAGATCCCAACCAAGTGGAATACCTCTAGGTCAGGTACACGAACATCCTCAAGAGATCACAGTATTGTTCATGGAGAAGGGAAACTAGAAGAACTGGAGGTGAAAAAAAGAGGACACATCTGAGGACTGTGCTGCTTGTTAGCAGAGACCCATTTCTATGACAAGAAATAACGCACAAAAAATGGAATATTTATTGATGTTGATAAATTGCATACTTCTTCGTGAAACCCTTCTTAGATATTGGTCATTATCCACCAAAAGATAATAAACAATGGGCCAAAAGGGAGATGCCTTCTATGCTCTGAGGAAGTTAAAGACTGTATTTCTAAATCAATTAAATCTCATATATCATGGGCTTGATATGAACTCAGTATATGAAAGTATTTGTTTTCTTAGGCAAATACATCAGAGGGGTAAAAGCCTCATTATAGTATTGATATGGCTAAAGCCTATTTCCCAACCCAGAGAGTTGAGCAGATTGCAAGAAACCAAGACTCACATTCCATTGCTGCCCTTCAGTCACCTTTATCCTTCTATTTGGGAACAGAGAAGACATCGCCAAGCTGATGACATTTAAGAATCACAGAATTTTAGAGTTGAAGGGCCCTGAGAGAGCATGAAACCCAATTGCCTCATTTTATTCTTATAGAACAGAGAGGCCAGGGGACCCAAATAGCTATCTCAAGGTTAGACACCTAAATAAAGGATATGGCTATCCCTGGGGGATGGGAACACAGTCTTACTGCAGAGCCTATCTTCAGTGGCATGGAGACCAGTAAAAACAGCCAACATGATTTGTATTTGACCTTGCAGTCTGGAGTTGCTGCTGTTTCCACAGAAGCTGGTTATTCTGAGCAGAATGAGGGATAAACTGTGGTAAGCCATTTGGGTCACATCTTGCTTTCTAATTGCTAAATCTTTCTAATTCATAGGATTAGTTCCTGAACCATCATGTTCTGTGGATGACATTAAAGTTTAAGGATTACTTCTGTTACTGTGGAGAATAGAAAACACACCCTTTACTAGGCTGTTTCTTCAGGACCCAGCTCACCAAGTTTGAAGTAGAAAGTATCTGAAAACATATTTATTGAATCTTTATGCTAATGTTGGAGTTCCCAACAAGCATCGTGGATTCATTTCCTACAGTTTTAAGGATCCAATGACACTGACTCTAAAATTACTTAAAGTAAGAATGTGTTGAGTATTCAGAGATTTTAATAATATAACTTTAATTATATTTAATTAATACTTTAATACTCTATAGATGGAACAAAGCAAATTTGAGCTCTTCATGATCATGTACTGCATGATATCTAGTTGTCCAAAGAGAAGAGTGTGTGGTTTAACTTATCATAGCAGCCTTGTGGAAGAAGAGAAGTAGACTCATGCAGGATATTTCCATAAAAGGACTTATCAGGAATTGGTTCAGGGAACAAAATTAAGAAAGTACCCAAGGATAGTGGTGATACTGTTTACTAAGATGGGAGAAACTACAAATAAAAGAGTCTTGATATAGAAAGGAAAGACCCTACATTTCTGTTTTTCAGTAATACGATTAAACCATCCATCAGATATCTAAACAGATGCCAAGTAGGAAAATGAGATCCTAGAATTCTGGGATTCCAGGGAGTGTTCTAGGCTAGACTTGTCAATCTTGGAATCACTAGCACATACAGATGACCTTTGATGTTGTGGCAAAGAATAAGGGCACCCAGGGGAGCGTGTAGACAGAGAAAAGACCAAGAATAGATACCTGAAGTAGTCTAACAATTCAAACCTCAAAGCATAAGTACATGTGTTGTACATTGCTAGGCACTGAGGGAAAAATAAACATATTTCATGCGCTGTTTTCTTCAGTGGTATTAGAATCTGCACTTTGCACATATGGAGGAAGAGAAATGGGATAGGAATGAGGAACCGTGGATTTTAGCTACTCTAAGCTCCCAGTTGAACTGATACCAACTTCTCAGGACTTCTGTTTCTTCCCCTACCAAAATGAAGATAAAACACAGGTCACTTCATGAAACTTACTAACCTAACTGTTTTCTGACGTCCTGATTCCCATGTGTGACATTCACATGGCAGAATTCAGCCTTACTGAGACTAGTGTCTCTGTCCTCCCAGGCAGAATCTGCTGCTCCTATTGCTGCTACCCAAAAGCACATGGCCAACCAGACAAGTTTACTCAAAGGGAGTTCCTGAGTGAAGATGGTGAACAGATGTTGCTTGCCTGTCTCTGCTGTTGGAATAGTTATTTGAGAGACCTCATGTCTTTATTCTGGGCTTTCAGCAGGTATATATGACAGATGACCAGAATCCTGGAGACCCAGGAGAGGTCTACTCTCTCTTGCACATCTTCATGATTTTGTAAATTGGTGTTCTCAAAAGCATGTGATTTCTAAGACCACAGATAATATTTCCTTTTAAGAGTCATCATGAATTGCTAAAATAAGGCAGGAGAACAAATGTAAAGTAATTCCATGTGGTTGGATGTCTGTGGCAGGATATGGCTTCATGCATCAGTTTTCTGTACCCTAATCAGTAAAAGCACTAAGGAAATGGTTTGGCAAGATTTTGTTCACATCTATGTGATATGCATATATGTTGCTTATATGTGTGGATAGTATATAACACCTATGAAGAGAAATTATAGACTGCAATATGGTTTTGGTGATTTTTCTTTTTCAAACTGCAAGTATTCTAAAATCCTGAGGTCAGAGAATCTCTTCCTACTTCCTCCCCTTATTCTTTTGTGTTGGGATGTTTGGGGGTGATGTAGGTTGTCCATTGGACAAATCGTACTTGGATCCTTGGCAACTTTCATTTATTGTCAGACCTGAGCCATGCCCAATTCTGAATTCAAGGTTTCACCATCACATCTACACTGTCTCCATTTTGTACACCTTGCCTCTTTCTAACAGCACCATTTCTATTATAATATAATTGATACTAAGGGAGCCAGGGCACAGTTTGAGCTAAGTAGGACACACAGTCTTAGGAATTGTCTTAGGCTTAACACATTTAGACAACTGATTAACTTTAGGCTAAAGATTAAAACTTCCAGGGGGTGGGGAAAAGCAGGCAAATGAAGTGATCAGGTTGATTTTATAGTAGGTGGGGAAATATTCCTTAATAAAAGGGGCTCATATTCCTGTAGGAAGAGGACGCCAAACTCTTCACTACTCTTCAGAAATGCCTATAGTTGATTCTGAAGATCAGGAGAGGGAAATGACATAGTTTTGCTAGAAACAGGAACCAAAAAAAAAAAAAAAAGAAAAAAATTCTAAGACACTTTGTCCCTCCATCTTCTCACCACCAGTTCCATCATGTAACAGTGGCCACCCCACCTATTTGCCCTTCAGTTTTCTACAGACCTTGATCATAATATCAACCACATTAAATATTCCAACAGCACCCTTCTTATTTCTCGGTGAATCCCATATCATTGCCTTAATACAGAGTATGGACTTTGCAAGGTATATGTTTTGTTTTTCATTAACCATGGTGCCTAGAACATTCTAGGCCTGTAATAAATGCATGAAAAGTGGAGAGAAGTTTGCTCATCAGGGTCTCTCCTGGGGAATTGGTTTCAGTGAGGGAAAAACAATGTCACCGGGACACTCTGGTTTATTCCCAAAGAAAGTGCATCCGTATCATTTTTCTACTCCAATGATTCATTCTGAATATGGTGTCAGGACTAACACAGGGGCAAAAACAGTTAGTGGGGGAACAAAACAATCAGTCGAACCGTCTGGGTTTGAGCGATGTACAGATCAAATGTCTTAAATTCGCTAAGCTGCTTCTCATTTGGCCAGAATGGATGGCTCTTGGCTGCACTGTACCAAGAGTAATTGTCCCTCATATATCCCCAATCAGCTGCCTTTTAATGACTAGTCAAAAGTGACAATGGAAAAAGGTGCAGTGACTTTCACTGTACTTGGCCAATTTTGGACCAACTCCCATTGATTTGCCCTTGGAATAGGTGATCTCATGGCCACATTGCACAGCTGGCTATAGTCCCTACTTCCTGCCCCTAATACCACAAGGCCTGAGCGTTAAAAGAGAAAGATGTGTGAGGTGACCTGTTCTTGGGCTGACTTTACAGACAGCAGACTATCTATAAAACCTTGGTTTACATCAAATCAGTCTCTTACACGTCAGAGGTTAAATGACCTTTCTGTCTCTTCAAACCAGCACCAGAGTAGGCTATCCTTACAAAGACATTTGGAAAGTGTTCAGGCACTTGACAGACTTAGAAACCCCACGTGGCCTATTTCTATTCCAGATGACTGCCTCTTCATCTTAGCTCGTGTTATGGTTGTTGCTGCTTTGAAAATTCAGTCATTTCAAATTTAAATTTAAATTCCAAAGTTACAAGAACCTTCACCTTAGTGTCTCGTGTCTTGTTTTTTGGAATAACCATGAGGAAGGCGTGCAGTTCTCTTGAAATACACCTCAAATTGTAATAGAGTTGACCTCAAAATCACTCCTTGGAAACAGTTGCTCAGTGGTTACACAGCACCATTCCAGTCTTTGCTAGCCTCATTCTCATCTTCAGACCTCCAGTACTTGGAGTATCTGACTACTGGTGGTCTTTAACCATCAAGCCTTCTCTTTTTCTGGGTCTCCAAGTCTTCTTCCTCTGCTCCCCTAGCAGAGCGTATGCTGCTGTCTTATGCCATTGTATTACTGCTTCCAATGTGAAAGTCTGAGCTCCTTTGTCAAATAAATGATAGAGTATTTCAGAGCAGGAAATCCACCTATTAGAGATTCAGTATCCTCAAGTTGTATCCTCAGAAAAACTTGGTAATTATATGAAATATCATTTTATATAAAGTAGAAGGTGATAACTCACGGAAAGCCAGCTTGATTTTGTGTGTAAAACAATAGAGCAGGCTGCTGGCTGAACTTGGCTTACAAAAAGGACTCTGCTTATCTTGATGCTGTCCTTCATCTCTGTTTTTTTGATCAAACTGTAAGTTCTTTGCAAACGTAAGATGATTAAGTTATACATGCAGAGGGGCTCCCTCAGCATTCTGGCTTGTTCTCAAAGGTCAGCTTAACCTCTACAACAACATTTCGTACCCACATCCCACTATGACTTTGTTCAGAGAGAAACAAAGCTTCTGTCCTATTCTGGACTATGTCCAGATTCTCACTCTGTTCTGGTTTCACATCTGCCTCTTGGCACACACTGCCTTTCTGGTTTAGCTCCCACTCCTTCCTCCCACTCCTTTCCCCAGCTAATGCCCACTATTTTATATCTCTTCTTTGCAGAAACACTGTCTAAACCCCTACAGTATTCTGGGTCCCTTGGCAAAGGCCTCACATACTTCTCTGAACCTTACCTTTGATGTTGTTGATAATAATGAACTATAGAGCAATCACTAATGTGTATTAAATGCTAGTCATATTTCAGGAACCAATTAACCCAATCATCATTAGCATCTGCTGAGATAGGCTCCTGGTTGCTTCTCTTTTACAAATAAGTAAATCAAGTCTTAGAGAGATTGTCTTGATGAAACTCATACGACTCTGTGAGGCCCAAATTCTCACCTTGTCTGGCCCCAGAGATCATTTTTATCACCAATCCATCACACTGCCTCTAAAATTTACAGTGTTTGTAAATATGTATTTAATATCAGTAAGCAGTCAGCTCTATCAGGTCATTTTGCTCGATATCCTATTTCTGGAGACTAGGACCAAGGAATTAGGCTTCAGAAACCATTAAGGAAGAATGAGTTGAAGGAAGAAAGGAAACAACCAGCTAGCTAATTCCTCTAGAATCTCAAAAGAGAACCCTGACCATCCAAAGATACTCAAACTTTTGGACCAAGGTGATGGTTATTTGACACTCCCCTTCCTACCACCTAATCATAGCCAAACGAACTGAACTATTCACAGATAGAAAGGTGGGGATCTGGAGCTCAGAGAACCCATCGCTGTTCTTTGGAAGAAGAAAAGTACAGGGTGAGTAATGTCCCTAACACACGTCACTCCATTCAGACCCAGGAAGGCGACTCACCTCTTTCACAGGTTCTTCCCCAGTAGCCTGTACCAGTACAGTCGCAGATGAAGCGGTTCCAGCCGTCCTTGCACACAGCATTGTTTTTGCAGGGGTAGCTGTCACACTGCTTGGCGCTCATGCGTGAACAGGAGGACTTGACGCCCGCTGCATTCTGCATCTCCGCCAGCTGCCGGATGTTCTTGCTGCGACCGTCGATGAACAGATCACGGATGCAGCCCACATAGCCGTAGTTGAGCATGGCGGTCCAGAGTTCCGTGGGGAGAATGAGGCCAGCTCGGTTCTCAGGCAGCCCGCCCAGGTACATGTCCCCCTCCAGGTCTAAGATCTCACTCTCCCCACTGGCTGTGAATGGCGTGCGCCTGCTGTTCACTGAAATGGTACCTGGCAGGGAAGAGAGACACACAGTGAATTATTGGCTCTCCTGCATCTCAGCTAAGGCCCCTCAGCTGATCAAGCAAATGAAGGAAGTCCTGGAACAGATGGATTCAGAGATCAGCATTGCCTGGTCAGGAAAGAACATTGCAAGCAGGAAATGAATCACTGAAAGTTGGTAAAAGGCCTATTAGCCTCCACTCCCTGCCAGCTAAGATAGCCTGGACAGTATGAGAACCCAGAAAAACCCCTAATATGTTTCTACTCTATGATGCAGGGCAAGGTGAGTAAAGATCCCATATCTCCCATACCCCAGCTTTATAACTGTGGAGAAGACACTTCACCTTTTCATTTGTAAAGTGGGAAAAGAAGTATCTTCATCTCGTAAGCTGCTGTGATAATTCAATGAGTTCGTATCATGTGACTTGCAATAAGACTTGGGACAGTATAAGGCCTCTGACCGGCTGAGTCCCCTTCAGAGTTTCACTATCCCCCTAAAGATGCAACTTCCTCTTCTGCCTCTCTTTCTGCCAACACTCTGTAGACTGGGCATTGCCAGCTCTGCCAACCAAAATTTTAGGCATCATCTTCAACTGGTTTTACAGTTGTATTATTATTTTCAGACATAGTGACACTATGTAACCCTGACTGGACTAGTACTTTCTATTATAACTAAGATGGCCTTAGGGTCATCCTTCTGCCTCTGCTTCCCAGTCACTGGAATTATAGGTATGAGCCATAACACTTGGATAGAATATGTTTCTTTATGTATTTAATAAATACATAGTGAACACTGTTCTATTTCTGGTATAATTCTAGGCACCGTGATGGGCTTGCTAAGGATAGACCTTCTTTTAGGCTGATATCACAGGGTAGAGAGGCATAAAATCAACAAATACTCCAATAAAATTAGCCAATAGCAGGTGCTATGAAGACAGTCTCGTAGGTACCATGATAGCAGCCCATGAGATCTACTTCAACATATGTACTCGGTGAAGGCCTCTCCATCTGGAGGACAATTAAACCAAAAGGTTGAGATAGGTTGCAAAGTCCAGTGGAAAGAGCATGTCAAGCTGAGAGAATGGCATCTACAAAGGGGGCTGTGAGATGGCTTGTTAGATAAAGATGCTTGTAGCTCAAGCCTGATAACCTGAGTTCAAGCCTCAGATCTCATGTAAACATAGAGAGTAATAACAGACCCACAAATTTTTCCTCTAACCTCTGTGTTCACACCATGGCATACATATACATAGATACCCATAATACTTAATTAAATCTCCTGAGGGCAGGAGATAGTTTGTCCAGAATCAGAGGCAAGAAACAGCCAAGAAGAAATGAGTCCACACACTCACAGATCTTGGTTGTGGCTGGATAATGGGCTTTGTCAAATGAGTTTCTACAAGAGGCTACCTGGGAAACTGAGAAGTATCTCTGTCCTTCATGGCTTTTCCATCCTAGACTAGTCACTCAATTACTTCACAGCTCCATTTCCTATACTGCTGAATCAAAGAGAAGAACTAGATGATACCCAAGCATCCTGTGGGGATTGTTATTTTTAAGTATTGTTCTTGAAGTACTTCCTTGTACTAAGATCACTGGGTTCTGTCATCTATAAGTCAACCTCAGCTCTTTCTCGTGTCTGCATCTCAATTCTCAGCCGGCAAGGGTATAATCTAATGACTAAACAGATCAGAGATCAAAAACATGGTGTGTGCTCCAAATCAGAACATGCAAATGAAACAGAAAGCACATGAGGGACCACAGTATGTGAGCTGAGGGAAGAATGAGCTGTCAGTCCTCCATAACACTTCTAGAGCTTTCTCCTACAGAAAACATGCCTTAGCTGCTTCATTCTTAATCTTTCAAAAACATACCACAAAAATAATGTCCTAGCTATCATTTTAAGCATGCTACATATTTTTTAAAGAGATTGATTGATTGATTGATTGATTGATTGATTGAAGGATTGGGGCTCCAATCCAGAGCCTCACACATATGGAGCCTATAGCATTGAGCCAACACTCATTTGTATGATTTTTTTTTAGACTTCACCCTCAAAACAATCTTCTGAGGTAAGAGTCCTTAAAATTCCAGGCTTCCTGGGGGAGGGGCTCCCAAGGCCGCATCCCTAGTTGAGGAGCTGTTGGCAGTTGATGGCTGCTGAGGGAGAATCCTTTTTCTTTATGGGCGTGGCCACTGGTAGATTTTCCATGCTCCTGTGGGTGGGCCTACTCCCATGTACATAAAGTCAGTACTAAATTGGACTCAGGAGGCTATTAATAATCATCGGACTCGAAGTTAGGGGGAATAGGGTGGTGGGTCCCAGGCGGAGCTGGAGAAGGTAGTGGAGGGTGAATTCAATCAAAATGCATTGTATACATGGATGAAAAATACTAAAAGAATGAAAAAATGAAGATGTTGAGATTTGTGTCTCTTAATGTGTTCTCTTGAGCAGCTTTCCTTCCTTTCCCTTCAAATGTCCTCAGGGTTGATGTGATCAGCAACCAATTGGGAGATGCTATAATAGTCTGAATATGAAATATCCCTCATAGGCTCATGTGTTTGAACACTTGGTCCCCAGCTGATGGTGCTGTTCAGAAAGCTGTGGAATCTTTAGGAAGTGAATCCTCCCTGGAAGAAGAAGGCCACTGGAGGCAGGCCTTGAGACTTCATATCCCTGTTCACCTTCTTGTTCGCTGTCTGCTTTCTGAGTGTGGATGCAGTGTGAAGGGCTAGCCTCTTGTTCCTGCCATAAAGCCTACCCCACCTGCTGCTGATCTTCCCTGCCATGATGGACTGCATCACTCTGGAATTGTGAGCCAAAATAAGCCTTTTCTCCCTTAAGTTTTTATGGATCATTTTTTGGGTCTTTTATTCTTCTGGATGCTCAGGGAAAAGGCACATTCAGAAATACTTGTTTTATAAATATCCACTTTAGAATAGGTTGATAACCGAAAAAAAAATCAGAAAAATATCCTCATGAAGAAATAAAGCTCAACAGATCATATTAAAATGTAATGTCACACTGCTTTGCTACAACAGTTATTGTTTACTCAGTAAATTGTTATAGATTTTGGTCAAATTCATTGGCATTTCAAAGCATCAGTCAATGCCATGGCTTCCAGGTCTGAATTTAAGGCTTCTGAAATCCAAATGAATTTCTGGAAGATGGGTCCCAGGGGTAGTTCTAACAAAGCAAAACAAAGTTACTACCATACTAGAAAAGCAATTAGTGATGGGAATAGCCAGAAATAAATATGTGGTGCTTTACCCTCATTGGGACTTCTAAGATCACTTCTAAGCCATGTCAAGGCCGAAGTTAATCATACACAAAACTCTTCAACCATTATCTACTTCTGCACAAAGTCTTAACCAACAGTAGTGTTTTATAGACAATTCTGAGGCAGCTTTCTAACTCTGACCCAGCTGGAATTTTATTAATAAATTTGAGGCACAGACAGAAATCAATCTGCTAGAGAAATTAATTTGTGTGTGTTTTTCTCTTTAAAAAAAAAATCACAAAGTGTTCATTCTCGCTCAACAAGCACATTTAATGTGAAGTCTTTTGGTTAGGATCAAATTTCAAGCAATCAATATCAATTCCTATTGGCAGTAAAACGTCCAGGGCTACATCTGTCGCCATTCAGCCTCTGCACAGACACATCTAGGTCTTCCTGAGGGCAAAGCTGGGCATCCCTGCCACACCCCTGTAGCTGGGAATTTTACACAGTTGTCATCCCTACTGAAACTCAGTCGTTTTTGGCTTCAGCCTTTTTGGAGGAACTCCTTGCTTTCTCCTACTGGACAAGGGCAGTAGACATAAACATGTCCAAATACAGACTGTTTTATGTTCACAGAGAAGTAAATCCATATAAATACATCAAATGAAGCAGACCTCAGTCTTGTATATATACTGTCCAAATGGGCAATCAGGAAATGAGTCTGAAATTTAGATGCTGAACTTACTGGTCTTAGGGAAACACCCTCACTAATAACACAGAATATGGCCTTCATTGCTAGAGGGTTTTGTAGAAAGCTAGGCAGGCTGTTGAAGCATTCAAAAGCCCAGATTCTCTATTGCTGTCTTTTTATTCACCCTCTTTGTGTTACTCCTCCAGAGTGGCTATGTACTGCCTGGGGCTAGCTTGTTTGATGTGCGGCTGCAGAAACAAACAAAGCCATTTAAACCAAATGTAAAAGGCTATGAAGAGGACGGGAGAGTTTGTGAGGTTTGAGCAGAACAGTGAAATAGGGGCTTTCACACCAAAGGAACATGACTTAAATTGAACATGACTTCAGGAAAAATCAATTTGCTCTTTCCTTTCTTGTCATAATTCCTCCCTGCAACATGACTCTTGCCAATTATTGAAAGGTTTGTTGCTGCATAAACTCTAACAGGGAAGCTTATCCTACAGAGTAATCACATAATGTAACAGCTGTGATGTCACAATCGGTTTCCATGGTGATAAGAGAGAAGGGAAGAAAGGGAGTGGAGGAATATCCCACCACAGGCATGACAGCCTCTTTGATAGGAATGGAAATACTACTTGTAAAACTATTTTTGGCACCAGAGTCTTAGATCTCTCACTGAGACTGTGGTGCAGGAATGAGAGGAAGATGCGTAGAAGAATGGGAACCATCCAGGAGACAGGTACCTAATCTGCAAATATCTTCCAAGAGTCATTAACAAGAATAGCCAAGAGAGGTGTGAGCATGTAATTGCAAAAAATAAATACAGAAAACTTGGGGGCGAGGGCTCCAGTTTCACATTCTCAGTCCCCATATCCTTCCTCCTCTTACCTGATCTGCCATCTCGCTGAATGTCCACATGGTACCATTCCCCATCATTGGCTTTCTTCTGAGTGGCTTTCACTTTGATGGTGCCAGAGCCCATGTCAAGCAGCAAATACAGGTTACCATCGAGAAGTTCCACAGCAAAGAAGTCAACTTTTGTGTTCTTTTGACTCCGAGCATCTTTCCTCTCCTGGGGCTTCCCATGAGTGAAGAGAATCAGGCCATTGGGCTCAGTGGTGCGAAAGTCAAAGGAGATGGAGCCCATACGTTTGGTGTTCCACTTGGGCAAGCTGATGTAAGCCTCTGGGGTCTCGAAGTTGATGGGATCCAGCGTAGCCACATTCTCACATTTGAACACAACCTCACCATAGATTTTCATCTTGGTGTCGCCAATGCGGGCCAGGCGGGACAGTTCCAGACGGATGTCATTATTCTTATAAACAACCTGTCAAAAACCAAACCAAAGTGCCACATGAATCAATCTTGCAAACAGTATCCATCCATCACTCACTGGGCATCTAGAAAAAAGTCCAAGAGGAGACTTCAGGACATAATGGTCTGAAACAACATGAGAAACATGAAACACTGAATTTTCAAAAAGCATCCCAAGAGCTATCTGGAGCACACAGACAGGCTCAAAGTAAGCCTCCACATTTCCATCACTTTCTTCTTGCCGTTCACTTGTAGTATCTTTTTATCCGAAAGTTAACATTATGAGTTTGCAAGTAAAATTCAAGATAGATTGAGTTACATGGGTACAAATACTCTCTCCTACAAAGACATTTACTAATGTATCCTCGATGAAAGAGCACAAATGATCTTATAACCACGAATAACGGATGAAACACCTTTATAATGGAATAGTGTTCTGCCTTTGAAAATAAGGTATTACTTTTGGTTTTGATATGGAATCCTTCCAAGTTATTTTGTTAAGTGAAGTTAGGAACAGGAAAGAATAAGAATTATGCTAGTATTGTATGAAAATGCAGGATCTTATGAATATATAGATTCAAATTAGCTTAGAAAAAAGGAAAGAAATAAGAACTATAAAATTGTCATTGGAAAGAAAATTTGTGGAATTTATAATCAGGATTGGGAGACTTACATTTTCACAGCATCCTCTTGATTTCATTGATTACTTAAAGATGTGTGACTATATTTCTCTTAAAAATGGTTGACTAGGATAGGGAAATGACTCACTTGATAAAAGCACTTAGCACAACTAGAACACAAGTAAAGCTAGATATGACAGTGTGTGCCTGTAATTGCTGTGATTCTATGGTGTGGTGGGATGCAGAGACTGGAGTCCCCCAGAAGCTCCTGGACCAGCTAGATAGCCTAGCATACACAGCAGCTAAAAAGGGGCCCTGTCCCAAACAAAGCAGAAGATGAGGATGAACACCTGAGGTGTTCTTTCACCTCCACACACACCTCAGCCTAAGTATGCCTTATTCACACATTAACACACACCTACCAGAAACACACAAAAGATGGTTTTTAGTGGCAAAGTGTTATAAGTGTTGGTAAGGAAGAATTTATGAGATTTTGTTTTGCTTTGTTCATTTTTTATCTACACTGAGTGTGCCCTAAGTATGTGGCAATGTGTGATCATCTGAAGCCCTAGTTTAGTCATTTGGGAACTTTTATTTATTTGAGAATTGAAATTTATAGAAATGGCTATACCAGGGACTATTTTGTCATGCAAGGGGCCCATATCTACTTCCACATCCTCCCCAAGCCACCATCCACTCCATATGACCATGGCCACCATACCATACAGTGTGGAGACAAAGGTGAGAAAGATAAGGATACCAACTATGGTGGTGTGAGTGAGAAGTGTCCCCCATAGGCTCAAGCATTTGAGCACTTGGTCTCCAGATGGTGGTGCTGTTTGGGGAGGTTATGGAACCGTTAGGAGGTGCAGCCTTGTAGAAAGAGGTATATCATTGTGGGTGGGCTTTGAGAGTTCATAGCCTTGCCCCACTTTCAGTTTGCTCTCTCTGCTTTGTGTTTATGATTGAATATGTTATCACTGAGCTTCCTGCTCTAGCTGCCATGCCTGTTTGTTGCCCTAGACTCTTCTCTTCTGGAACTATAGCCAAAATAAAGTCTTTCTTCCATAAGTCACTTTTGGATATGGTGTTTTATCCCAGCAACAGAAAAGTAACGAATTTACCAACTAAAGAAAAGTTCATCTATTATGACTTGCCGAATCTGGGGTAATTCATATTAACTCAGGGATTAATCTAGTTCTCCCAAATTGGAACCTCATAAATATTTTACTCTTATTAATTCTCATCTCTTTATCTTATATCCTCTGTGTGTGTGTGTGTGTGTGTGTGTGTGTGTGTGTGTGTTATGCACACAGGCATGCACATGCCACAGTGTATATGTGGAGGTCAAAGGACAACCTTGGGTATCCATCCTCATTTACCACCTTTTTCGAAACAGGATCTGTTTGGTGCTGTGCCTCTGGCCTACATGCTTCTGAAGATTCTTCTATCTCCACCTTCCATCTCATCATAGAAGCAGTGGGATAACAGACTGCTGCTTCCAGCTTTAAGTGAGTGCTGAGGATCAGCACTCAGGTGTTCCCACTTGCACAGCAAGCATTTCACCAACTGATCCACCTCTTCAGCCCTAGTATTAAATTTTAATGTAGTAAACCAGACGATTTTAACTGGGCTATTTTTGAGTGACATCACACCCATACAATTTTTTAAAAATAGAAAAATGGGGGCCTAGAGAGATGGCTTAGCAGTTAAGAACACTGGCTGTTCTTGAAGAGGACCTGGGTTTGGTTCCCAGCACCTACATAGTGGCTAACAACTGTCCATAACTCCAATTATAGGGAAACCCAATACTCTCTTCTGACCTCTGCAGGCATTGCACAACACAGGCACATATATGCAGGCAATATACTCATACACATAAAATACTTAAAAACAATAGAAATGAAAGCAAAAGGGACAAAAATTCATGGAGCCCATGAAACAGTGTTGTTTCCTTTTCTTATTCAGAGTTGAGGTCTGGACCCAGTTTTAGGTTCAAATCTGTATACACTATTTTCAAGCTAGGCAACTTTAGCAAAGCAACCTCTCTTTCTCCTTCTGAAAATGGAAATGGAAGAGTAGACTAATTTTTAAGGAAGAAATGACTTAAAACATGGAAATCACTTAGAGAAGGCATAAAGGAAAGGTAGAAAAGCCTCAACTGTTTGGGGGCAATTGCTAGGGTTATTGTTAATCTTGTTTCATCCCTTTCACAGCCTTGAGAAGGCTATATAATCATTTACATTTTCAGCCAAGCAACAAGCCCGTGGAGCTAAAGTCAACCTTCACCATCCATTTCTGTGAGAGAATGTTAATTGGATTGGACATTTCCATACACAGCATTTAATTCATAACATCCTGCTATATACCACTTTCCCTTCTCTAGCGTGTCAGCAGGAGATAGTCAAGCAGAGCTGTTGCACTACAAGAACGACCCGCAGCTAAGACAAAGCATTGGAAATGCCTCAGCTATTGTGTAACCTTGACTATGAATGTGACTATAGTCAATACCATTGAGAACAGTCATGATTCCAACACAAGAAACTAATACCAGGCTCTTTAGTTAAGGTTTGTCATTCACCATCCATCCTATCCTGAAAGCATCAGTTTGGAAAACCTAGATTCATTCCTTCATTTGATATACGGAGAGTAACTAAGTAACCAAGTCACAGGCACAGCATTACTAAATGCAAAAGTAGGACTCAAGCCAAGCAATCAGGTCCCACAGCTCATGTCCAACACTGCCCATACTTTGTACTAGTCTCTTCCATCAGCACCCAGGAACTCATGTCTGCTGACTTTCCATTCAAAAGCTAAGTTTCTTGCTTCAGTTACACCAGGGTAACCAAGAGCAAAGAGAAACATGGTAGAATCCTCAGGCAACCACTAGGGTGATGAAATCATAAAAGACACACAGTTTGACTGGACATCTGTTATGATATCCCAAAATGTATAATCTCCCTGTCTGAACCAAACTTTGCCTTTCTCTACATTTGGATGAAATGCTTCCTGACTTTGCTCCTTATGACGTTTAGCAGACAGCAATTGCTCATCCTAGAGAGACAGAAGAAACTAGGCCCCACTGAAGGATGCATGGAGGGAGACCTCAATCATGTCCCCTCACAGGAAGTCAGGACAGAAAGTAGACAGACAAAGGCCTTTTCAATTGATATAAAGACTAAGTCCTACAAGAAGGGCACATTGCTGGACCTGGGACAGACAGTGATATGGAGAATGTAGATTTCTGGAGAGATGAGCAGGAAGATCAAGGGCAGAAATTATTTAGAGAACACTAGAATTATCTAAAGCCCCTTGGAAGGTGAGCTCTCTGTCGTGGCGCTAAAATTATCTGTCAATGTATATGGAGTTTCTACTGTGGTGAAAAAAAAGAGTCAACATCTTCCTTTCACTGACAGTTAAGTAACCTTTCTGAATATCATTTTCTTCATTTCAAAAGTTAGAGCCTCAATACCACTCCTAAAAACTTCTCCCTTTGTTCTCCCAGACAACTGTCAGGATGAAATTGAATGTCATAGACAGTAGAACATGGAAAATTCTCAACCAGCATAAAGATCTGGGGAACAGTAGTGGTACAACCTCATCTTTATCAGTGTTGGATATCTCCTATCAAGAAGAAAGGGACAGGAAGACAAGATCTGTGTCACTGGCGATGCCCAACGTGGCAGCAGCATCGCTGTTAGCCTTCCCCTCTCCTCTCACCCACATCCTAAGCCAGGCAGAAGGGCACTGGCGTATTGGGTATACATTCAGTACATGAAGGTAAGAAGCCCTGCCAGACCCTCTCCCAAAGTGAATTAGTCCTGGTACATGGGGAAAATCTAGATCTCACTTAAATGAGTGCCCCTAACTGACAAACTGAACTAGAAAGGTAAGTGGCATCCAGTGACAGAAAGCAGCCTCGGTTGACAAGTTTCCTCAACAAGGATCAATTACAGTCAATAGGAAGTATTTACCATCTATGGAAGGTCTACTGTGTGTTAGGCTCTTTAAAAGCATTGCTCTATATCATCCACAATAAGCAAGTGGAATAGATAGCATTTGCCCCATCTCACAGACAGGTGCAGGGGAGACAGGTGAGCACACAATCTAAATCACACAGCCCACAGGGTCAGAGCAGGACTGGAGCCTCCTCCTCTCTCACTGCACTGGAGTAAGGACATATTCCAGGAGTGGCCACTTCCGGACCCCCACTGGGCAGCCAAGAATTCCTTAGCTATGTACAAAATGCCATCTTGACATGCAAGGTCATTCATGCTTGCCAGGATCCTTCTCAAGTACTTTCTTATATCTGCCTGTCAGGGGTCACTTTGGAGTCCTCTTACAAATCAGGTGTGAATGTTTCTGTGTCTTTACTCATTTGGTCTCCTAGGCTGCAGTGTCCTCCTCTCCCCAATGTTTAAATGGTACCTCTCTCCGAGGACCTACCTCCAAACCCATCCCATACCCTCCTGGTGACTCTAGAACTCGTTAACCCTCCTTATCATTTTCTGAAACAAATTATGTTGCCTGTAAATAATGTGCTTGCCCCAACACCTGATTTTTTTTTTTTACCTCGATTAGGAAAAGAGCCTAGTCTACACATAATATATTTAAGATATTAACTCTTCCATGATGATCAAACTGTAAGGCCACACCTAAAGTTGAAATAGTTTCCTTTCATAGAAGCATCTTCCTCTCTCCCTCCTCTCCCTTACCCTTGGTCATAGTCCCTAACTTCCTCTGAACAAATTTCCACAAGTGCTGTTGTGAATGCCACATCCTCAACACTGCAGAAAGGGCACTGGAAGGATTGATGGAATGTGGGCATGCACTCTGCATGCTCAGACAGCACCTGGCACTATTTCTTCTATCAAGCAATAGGAAGTTCACCACCTGGCCTTTCTTTACTCTGTTTTTCAAGCATTTTTAATCATCTATGGGTCCTCATATAGGACAATTTCACCTGACCACCTGGTCAGCTTTTAAGAGCAAATTATTTGCAGGTATGTGATTTGGACACTGAGTTACACTGTATATTTGATCCATGTCAGTGGATGGGGGCGCATTTGAAGGCGAGGTCACTGATGACATTCTCTGTGTCATGGAATTGGACAAACCACAGTGCTGGACAAACCAGTGTCAGGTACCTTCAGCAGAGCAGTGCTGATTTCAAATCCTAATAAGGCACTTCTGCTTTCTACCTATATCTGGAGCCATTTAATTCACAGCAAGACAAAGACATATTTATCCCTCTACCCCAATTTAATCCTTTGACAATAGATAATAATGAAATGAGCTTTTCTTCTTTAGCTTACAGGACAGCAACAGCTTTTAGATAAAACTTTCTGGCTAATCTCATTATTGTGTGACATTCCTTCTTAGATTAATAAAAGAGACTAAGAAGCACTGTGAAAGAGTCTCCACAGAATCACACAGCCAACTATCTCTGCTCCTCTTCTCTTTCTGTGCCTCAGGAAATCGATGATTGTGGTCAGCTGTGACTTCTCCTTCCTCTAAACTGCCTGCTCCACTCATCTGTCACTTAAGACACTCATCTTTGTTACTGAGGAATAAGTACAGTCTGGTCTTCTTAATATATCTCACCTCAAACACCATACAAGAAAAAAAAAAACATACCTTCAGTATTTGTAATATCTCTTAACTGTGTACAAGCATAATGAATGCTCATGCCTTCATTCAACTAGATACCCGACTCAAGTAGCAGTAAAGAATAGTGGTTAAGGTCAGGGGCTGAGTTGTCCCCCTTGCTGTAGTTTAAGCTTGATCTATCTTTATCAGCTAATGTGACATTAGGCCAAATATTTAACTTGACTCAGCCTTGGAGAATGGAGAATGTACAGGATTGTAAGAAATACAAGACAGAATACTGCCCCCTACAAATGACTCGACACAGGTCCTGCTTCTTAGTAAGTAGTCAGTAAATGTTATTTTCTGTGAAAAGCCAAGCTAAATCAACAGACAGTATACCTTGACATGGAGTCATTAGGAATAGAAAGCTGTCCCAGGAAAAGTTTTCAATGGATTATCAGTGCAAGAGACAGGGCTATAGCTAATGATAGACTCCAGATTTAACAAGCCCCTCAATTAACTACATATATATATATATATATAAAGTAAATCACGTGTATTTAATCAAATAATGTAGCATTGATTTCATATATATGATATGTAGCTGGTGAAATAGATAGATAGATAGATAGATAGATATTTCTCTCTCTCTTCTCTCTCTTACCTCCATACACTTACACAGATTGAAGACTGATTATCATTGATTTCATTTTATGTCACAGTGTACCAGCTGACTGAGCTCCAACAGTGAAGTCCAAGCACAAACGTGGCAGCAGATGGGTCTCTTAGTTTCCAAAGTCAGAAGAATCTAATATTTGGCATGAACAGGGCCACATCTGCATCCATGGTCTTGCTAACAGGGGTCAATAAACTCATTCTGCCTGCTGAGGAGCAGCTGACATACAACCTGGAGATCAAAATCCCAACAGCTGCGTCCCATGGCCCTCACCATCCCACAGCCCTCACCATTTGCATGCTTTATATTTTGTTAACAGTGGTCACGATCTGCCAAAGATTAAAAACTTAAAAACCGAGAACCAGGAGTGGGAAGTGAAAACAGAGTTTCAGACTTTCAAGGTAGGAGCCAGCAAATGTCTCAGGTCTTGAGCTCAAAGCAAAGTTTAAAAAAAGAAACCTCTAGCTAAACTTGAAACCAGCAGAAGAATGCTGACAGGTAATTAGTTTATTTGTTTGTTTGTTTTAATGCTGTGTGATCTAAATCTTTATGGGTCAAATGAAACGTATCTGCCCCTTAAGTTGCAGCAGGGCCCACCAGTTCATGCCCTCTGTCTGTGGTCTTGTTTGTAAGGGTTTGGCTAGACACAGAGCAAACTTTAGTAACAGGCAAGCTGACACTAAACTAGAAAAATGCTCAGTATCTAACACATTTTGAACTAAGCTGTTGAGTCATATGGGCACAAGAGAGAAACTCTAGGTCAGGCCTCATGATCTTCACCACATACTTTCTTGATAGTTCGTGAGAAGTAAATGGCCATATGGGTTTATTACTAATTACATACATGGCAAAAAGAAGTCAAGGAAGAATTCCAATCCTCAGCATAGTTGGCATGAAGGTCTTGGATTTAAGAAGGTGAATTATTTGGGATACAGAGGCCAGTCAGGGACAGGCTACCATAGCTCCATGTATAGCATTAAAAAACATAGCATCCAATCAAATGCTTGCATTTCACATCCTGTAAAAGTTCAGCTTATTACATGTATAAGACTTACTTACCCAGGCTTTATGACCTCGTAGAGTTTCCTAAACCTCTAGATAATTATGGAAGCAAGGAAGATCCACACAGACACCTAAAACATGAAGCAGTAGCTGAGAGTCATCATTTTCCTAGACTTTTGCCTGGCCATTGTTCCCCAAGAAAGGACTTATGAAGGAGTAGTGGAAAAAAGTAATCAAGTTGCCAGTTGATTTTGTCAGTCACAGCAATGAAGCAAATAACCCAATCTCTTAGAGATTTCTTGGCAAATATGTTCCTCCACCCTCATTCCTGGAGGATGATATTCCTCATTAATTGATGTCATTCTCTTCTACTTTACCTTTCCCGTTCAACCCAGATGAAGCTTCAAAATCTTTTCAAAAAGGTACTCTGTGAAATTAACCACCTGGTGACGCTGGAAGGAGCCTATTCCCCACCTTTGTTATCTTCTAACACAAAAGGCACTTTCAGATAAATTAGCTACCCATTCTAAGCACTACAAACAAAACAATCCATTTAAGAGTATAAGCAGCCCTTAGCTCTGGACCATGGAGGATAGAAGCGGGCCACGAGCAATACTCATGACCAATATGCCAAGATAATGCTAGGGGTGCTTAATATGGAAATATTTTTAATAACATAATTACAGTGAGATTTCTCTGTCACTTTGATTAATGTTCAAGGACGTATGATCAGAAATTTGACGCAGGGATCTTTTCTCCCTCCGCTTTCCAGGAATGGCACTATTAAGATTCTCCATCCCATGAGATGTATAAACAGAGGCTGCACATTTCTGATGTGGCCACGAGTGTGTCTCCAGGAATCAGCAAAGTGCCTGGCAAATAGAAGACACTCAATACACATCATTTCCTGTGCACTAAGAAGATCTACCAGAGGAACAACTATATTTCCTCCTGTCTTTGAAAATATGATAAAAGCACAGGCTTGACTAGAGTGGAAATTTCATATCAAAAAGGAGAAAACAGTCCAGAGGAGTAGGTGGTGCCTGAGTATGGAAGGTTCTAAAAACCCTTAATTATACAACTGATGATAAAAGGGGATCTATCAGAGTAGAAAGGAAGTCTTTAGCAGTTTGATTAGAAAGGTGACAAAATTGAAAAGGTGGCTTCCTGAGTCACTAGGAACCTACTATGTTATCTTTATTCTGAAGTCTAAAAGTGACTCTGATCACCACATATGTTTCTTAAAAAACACTTTTCAATAGTTCTTCATCCATTTTAGAATAAAATGAAGATTCTGAGCATTCCATAGAAGAACCTTCCTGATCTAGTTCCTACTTCATTGCATTCAGTTTTGTGAAAACGATGTATTTCTAGTTCATCATCCAAGATTAAATCCTTCCTCATTTTTCTGGATAGCTGCTCCAGTGATACCTCCCTGGGAGTGTCTCCAGTATTCCTGCTCCCTGTATGTCCAGCGGGAGCAGCCGAGCTCCACTCTCAGCTCAGCCTCAGCCCATGTGGCACCATGTTCTAAATATCATCACTGTGTTCATCACACTGTGCTGCAAGTGTCTGTCTCCTCCTAAGCTGGCATCTCCTCAAACAGAGTCAACTACACCTTACCTGCCCATGTTTCTAAGTACCTGAGATAAAGTCCATGCTCATATGACAGAGCAGAGAAGTATGTGGAGGAAAAAGAGCAGGTAAGTTCATAGAGACTAACTGGTAATGCCACTTAGTCAGAGCACACCATAATCTAGGAAGAGATGTCCAGGTTTATTCTGAAAATAAATGATGGTAGGGGAAGGAAGGCACTAAAGCACAGCAGACAGTTCAAAAGTATTGATGGAGCCACTTGATATTTAGTTGAATTTTCCCAGTGGGCATGCTTAGGAAATGTGCTTGAATTTGGAAAGCTATCTATGTGGAAAGTTCTGCACGTAAGAAAGGCCGCTGTCATTAGTGTGTGCTTTGGCAAAACAGTATGGGAAGAAGTACAAGATCTTCTAACAGATTAACTGACAAAGTTCAGCATCAACTCTGCCCTCCATGTTGGTACATTCTAAAGGGTCCCTGTTAGCTTCTTATATAACAGTGCAGCTTGGAATTGTCATTCAAGGTACATTGATGTCCTGAAATGTTGTTGCAGAGCTATTAGTCTGTACAGCCAGAGTCAAAGAGCAAGAATGAATCCTCATCAATGAAGTTGTTTTGCTTGTTTGTTTTTTGTTTTGTTTTGTTTTTTGACCAAAACTAGAAACTTCTGACTGCCATCAGCTTCACTGAGAGAGATGAAGAGACATGCCTTTGGAGACAGCATTTGTATGAAAGGCCTAAATGCAGAAGTGTAAGATAAAATTCTATTAATAGGTTTAATGAGGGGCTAGAGAGGTGGCTCAGTGGTTAAGAGCACTGGTTTCTCTTACAGATGACCCAGGTTTGATTCCCAGCACCCATGTGCCCACATGGCGGCTCACAGCTGTCTGCAATTCCAGTTCCAGGGCCATCTTTTGACCTCAGCAGGCATTTCATGACATGGGTGCACCTACCTACATGCAGGCAATACACTCATACACATAAATTTTTAAAGAAAAGAGAGAAAGAAAATTCATATAGGTTCATCCCCTCATGATGTGAAACTTACTTCTTTACACAAAATACTCATTGACCAGAGCCTCTGGACTTCCTCATGGCTGAGCAACTTCCAAAGGAGGCCTGACAGTCAGCAGTGATTCCATACTGTTTCTTAACTTGCCAGCTAAGCAGCTCTGCTTCTAGCCTAATGAAGATTCTAATCACATGACTTTTCAAAGTGGTCCAAAGAGCCCCCTGTACAATCAGTAGATGAGGTGAGAAAGGTGATGGGAAAAAATGAGCCACACTGGCAGGTAGCTGATAACAGAATCACTGCAAATAAGAATGGGAGTCCAATTGACAACACAGGCAGAGACATCAAGGTCCTAGCTTTTTCTGAGAGCATGTATTTACTCTTCATTAACTTTATAGTAAAGAGTTATCTGACAACACTTCCCACCTTTAGTAGGGTTTCCTATCAAGGTGATGATCTTCGCCCCTGCACTTACTTTACAATATCTTTATTTACTAAATCTGCAGAGACCTTGGTAGCCACTAGATGTCCCCTATACCATGTAAAACCTACATAAAATGAATTTCACTACCAGTTACAGAAATCACATCCAAATACAGCTTTTCTAAGCTTTGCATCTTAGGTGCCAACTATAATTCCTGCGGTGATGCACGCCTCTGCCTTGCTTATTGTACCCATTTCTATACTGTGTTAATTCCAATTTTAGGCAGGGTATAGGAATCTGGGGGCTTAAATTCTTAATAATTATATAAAATGGGTAGCAATACTGGATAAACAGTTGAATAGGAATATTTGAGGAAAGTGACCTAGAGTACCTAAAGAGGTTCAAAATTTATTATCACTTTTAGAAATCCAAAAGGGGTTTTAAAATAAAGGGAGAACCCAAAAGCTCAGTCTACATTCAGATTTTGCATGCCCTGGTATCTTGAAATCTTAGAGTCAATGAAACTAAGTATGGCAAAGATTAATTTCACATGTCAAATCTGAGTAATTAAGAGTGGCTGCCTAGGAAATGAAGTAGGAAAGACTGGTACTGAGATCAATAAGCAATGTCTGTCATGGAAGTAGAAACAAGCGCTCACAGAAGCTGAATCAAATCACTAGCTCTAAGAATCCTGGATATGGGATGGCTGTAGTGGCTGTTAGTAGAAACAGCAATAGCTAACCCTAATGGAGGGCTTTCTGTGGATCGGCCATTGTTGTTAGTGTTTCATATACAATAGATTATTTAATCCAGCTTAGAAAAAGATATTTTTTAAAAAGACAGCAGAATACTCTTGACAGTAAATGAGGGCACTATTAAAACTCACTGAAGAGTAGTATAACTCAGCATTTTCCAAAATGACTTGGGATGAAGGGTCATCATATTTGACCCTCCCAATAGCCCAAGGCCATATAAAATATGCTTAATAGCAATTGTTCTGAAATCAAATTGTCTAGGCTCAAATCCTGGTTCACCTGGACCAGGGTAATGAAACATTTGCATCTACATTTTACCATCTTGAAATGGGATAACAAGAACATTCTCACATAATCAGGTTGTTTTTAAGGGTTAGAAGATTCTATACATACAATACACTTAGATTAATGCCTGGCACATTGTAAGAGTGAGTGTGTACTCACTTCATTTTACAAAAGAAGGACATGGGGATCTGAAATGCAACAGACAAGTCTGAGATAAAACAAGCTCATAGAGTGACAATGAAGATGAAAAGTAAGTCCGACTTCACACCCTGTGTTACTAAGTAGTTACTAGCATCCTACAACAGAAAAGAAATGGAGGTTTCTTTAAGACTCTTCATAGATAGCTAACATAAAAGAAGCCACTAGAAAAAGTAATCTCTCCTTCCCACACCAACACTAGCATATTGCAGTCAAATGGCCATGAATAAAGCATGCTCAGAAGCACCTGTCAAGGCATTGAAGAGGGTATCTCCTGGGCTATGTCCTTTGTAGGTTGTAAAGAAGCTGAAGAAGTGATGGAGGAGCCAGGAAGTATCTGTATCCCAATTTCAACTATGAAAGTAATTCAAACACTGATGAAGTCCCTGCTCTGACCTTGCACGGTGACCCACTGGAGAATGCAGGACTCTCCTGGTATCCTCTCAATTCCTCTGCCAGGGATCACCTAGACCTGTTGTGACTCCCCTGGTAGAACAGATGGCAAGGGCTACTAATGGTTACTGAAGAATGAGTACCAGGCCAGCTGAGCACACCTGTTTCTCCAGACCTGGACCACTGTCCACTCACATCAGCCAGATGGTAGGAAATGCCTGCCACTGATGCCTTGCCCAGACTCAGACTGACCCTTCAAGTTACTTATCAGCTCCTCAGTAAGTATAATTAATGGCTTGTTTTCATAATGAGAGCTGGGAATATTGCCATACACATCTGCTCAGGGGCACTAAACTGACCTAAATCAGACCCTTCCTGACAGCAGCCTCTGGCTTCTTTCAAATGGACCATCAATTTGGAGGTTGTTTACTTATGAGGTATGTCTCTAAGAAAGCTATGTTCCCAGAAGATCAACTATTTTGAGTCTTCAAAGAGGAAAAATGCCCGACTTTGTAAGAGGCTAAATAATGTTCCCCAGAGATGTCAGCCTCTAATCACTGAAACCTGTAAATGTTCCTTTATTTGAAGTCTGTAGATGTGATTAAGTTAAAGATCTAGAGACAAGAGCCTCCTGTCTTCTCTGTGTAAGCTCTAATTGTATCACATACATCCCTATAAGACGGAAGGAAAAGGAGATTGCACACACAGAGAAAAGATGGTCTGGTGATGACGTATACATTAAAGGGGTGCAGCTGCAAGCCAAGGAATGCTCGTAGGTACCAGAAACAGAAGGATGCAAAGCATCTTAATTTATCCACCTAAAACTGATTTTGAACTTCTGAACTGTGAAAGAAAACATTTCTGTTATTTAGACCAATGGCATCTGTAGTCATTTGTCATAGCAGCCACAGGAAATTAATACATTCTGACTCTGACTTGTAAAACCCTCAGAACATGACCTGCTTCCACTGATCCTTGTTAACCATGGAATGCTCAGATTGTGGAGGAAGAACCAAGCTAGAATTGGAAATTTTCTAAACCTATCTATGTTAGTAATTCATTCCTTGCTTGAAATTAGTCTTTGAAATTTAAATTGCTGGAAAAACTTAGTTACCTGGTTATGGTACCGTAACTTTACTAAGTATAATCTCCCATAGTATGCAGAAGCTGCCCAACTTTCATAACACACCATAACTAGAGTTCAGTACAAAGCAATAATTAATCACAAACATTACACAAGGTGTTAATTACATAAATTTCATCATACTGGATGTTGTCTAATAGGTATGGCATAATCTCTCCTACGAAGAACTTAGACTATTTTGTAGAAGACAGACATGGGTATCACTATTCGCTCACTAGCCATTTATTGAGCAACTAGCATACAGAAAGCACCAATGTAGGAAATGTATAATGTGTAAAGAATAGTGACTGGATTTTACTTCAAAGGAAAAAAACTTATTCTATTAAGAGAGATAGACATAGTTGTATTTATTCAGATAGTTATCCATTCATTATCTATTTATTTGGTGTCATGCTCTTGGAAATGGGATAATGAAAAATAAAACAAGGAAGCTCAGTTAGAAGGGAAGATGTCAGAAAAATTGAAATGAGAAATTTGCACAATGAATGTTTATTAAAGGATACGTTCATATTACCATCAAAGCAGAGATAAGCTCCAGTTCAGGCCACAGGTAGGGACAAGGAGCAATCTCAAAGTGCTTCCCAAAATGTGAAAGACTAAAGTGAGACCTGATAAGCAACATTAACAAGGCAGAAGAAGAGAACAAGAGAAATAGCAGGTGTGAAGGAGATAAGAACAAGAGGTCTTTGACTGGAGAGTAGAGGGAATTGTGGACAGAAAGCTGGATGAGACCTCAAAATGTCTCTGAGACCCAGCTGAGAAATACTAAATTGATTCTAAAGGCACTAGGGATCGAGTCAGCTGCGACAGAGAAGAGATTGGCGGGGGGAGGCTGGCATAATATGAAAGATCGGTTAGTGATTATTCTGGAAGTGGAGTAAGAGAAAGCAAGTAGAAAAGAAGGCAGTAACAATAACTTGAAAAGCAACATCAATGTGTGTTTGTGTGCATGCGCACATGTGTGTCATACATAGAACCAAACTATAAAGCATGCTATGGAGAAATCACTGCTTACTTGGGGATGATACAAATGTCAGGAGTAAAAATACATGAAGAAAATTAAAACCAGATGATAAACTCTCAAAACAGGCTCAAGCAGGCCATGGCCTTAAACACAGAGTTGAGCACTGTGGACAAAGAGCAGGTGTTTGAGCAGAAAAATATGAGATGCTTAATGGAGGACTGTACAGAAACTGCATGCAAGACCTTGCAAAACAAAAACTATCCAAGTAAGAGAAAGCAATGCACAGATCTATACCAGTTGTGGTGGGAATGGAGAACAAAGAGAAAGTTCTAGAAAAATTTCAGAGGTAACACTAGCACGGCTTGTTGGTTTGTTGAAGGCCCCAAGAACACTGTACTATCCTGGTGCATTAAAGCACCCAGTTCTGCATCTGATGCTGAAAAGGATGGTTGATCATGGTCAAGAACTATGCTGCTGTGTGGTTTATGTCTACCATTTCCTAAAATCATCACAACAACCCACTACAGCACCATCACCATCTCCTTTTACAGGAGAGAAAACAAGCTGACTAGTACAAACTCATGAAGTTTTAAGTGACAGAGCCAAGATCTGAATTCAAGTCCAGCTGACCCCAAAGTGCACTGTGAAGATCCTTAGGTTATGTGGTTGGCTCATGTATTCCAATTACTCTGGACAAAAGTTTGAAAACAGTCTTTTCTCAACCATTTGATTTTATGGTTTCTGAGGGAACATTTCCTACCTGGGACTCCTAAGAGCTCAAACAAAACCTCATGGTGTTAATGAAACTTGATTCAGCACTGTTCACTTTACATATATCTTTAGAATCCACAAAATCACTACAAAGCCTGAGATAATCTAATTATGGCAAAAACAAAGTCAAAGGAACCAGAGACCAAGAAAGAAGCCTAAGGGTTAAATGTCCTAAGAGGAACCGAAGACCATAAAAACCTATCCTTGCTTTGGCTGCTGGTCTTTAGATTTTATGTTTGATTATCATGGAAGTTGACACTATTGAGTAGTTCATTAATGCCTTCTAAGGAGATGTGTGCACCTAAAATAAATAAGTTGTGTAAACATAATTAAATTCAGGGTTCCAGGATTTTCCAAGGATCTTCCACAGGGTTGAACCTACAGGGTCGCTGTAATCTTCTTTTCTAACAGGACATTTACTTGTCAGAAGCTCCAATCTGAATTTTCTCTTATCAAGAGGGAAGAAAACATCTTCAAGTACCTGCCTGATATGATGATTCAACTCTCTCCTGACCATTAAGCACCATCTGTATTTGCCAGTCTGAGAATTAGGAATAGAAATAAAATACACTGTCCTCTGCCCCTGCCTTCTTGTGAATATTCTATAAGAAAAACATACTACTAGCTAGGCCTGTTGCACCTCAAAGATTGTTGGGACTTAGCAGGTCTCTCTTTTTCCTTGTCTTCAACCTTAGAGACGTGCATAAAAATGAAAAAAAATTCAAGACAGAATTGGGTGGGAGTATTCCTGGAACTCAGGTAAAAGAAAGGTATTAACTCAAATTCTATTTTTAAAAAATCTACAGTTTGTTTTGATAGCAAGTAATGAAAACAGAGATTTGACTATGACAATAGATACCTCAAAACACTTATTTTTATCTCTTTGGTTTCTACCTCTGGATTCCACTTGACTGTGTGGCTAAAGGATGCACTTCCAAAACAACCCAATAAAAGGAATTTTATTTCAACAAAGAAGATGAGGAATGAGTTTCTATCACCTTGCTCTGCCATACTCTAAAGATATCACCTTAGTTATTCCCCAGGAAAAACATAGTTAACTCATGAGCAAACAATTCTGAAATAATATAATGATTGCTCTAAAATTTAAAAACTCAGTGGCCCTCAGAGTCCTCAGTGCATGGGCAACCCTGAAACTTTCTCTAGCACTCCTTCCTAGAAACCCTCGCTGTTTGGTTTTAATGAGTGCACACTTTCCAAGTAAGTGGATGACTCATTCTCCAACTCAATCATCAGCTCCTTTTCCAAGTTCCTTAAAAAGACTTTCTCCAAGCTCTGGGTGAGCTCTGTCTTTCCACTTTACCACCTTTGATTCACTCCCACTCTTTTACCTGGCTACTAACCATCTTCCAAAACCTCAGGCCCCAAATCTGAACTGTCTGCTGAAATCATTCAGCTGCATACATTTAAAATTATCTCTCTTTTCCTTCCTCATTTCCCCCAGACTCAGTCTGTTAGCATGTTCATTTGATCCCATATCCAGCATCTTTCTCATTCATTTTACCTATTGTCTTCCTGCTGATAAAAATCTATTTAGAACTAATTTTTACTTACTCACCTAGTTAACTACTAGAGAAAACCTTCTTAAATGCTAGGGTCAGTGATTATGACATAGTTTCTGACTTCAGGGAGTTTATATTTTAATGGAGGTGTTATACGGGCAAGTGCATATGGTCAGTGGAGCTAGAATACATGATACATGGGATGTAGTGAGTACTCTACATAGAAGTGGTAGATTGGTGGATGCTACCCTTCAGAGAAGGAAGCTGAATTAAGTCTCACACTCTCGCACTGACTAGTCAAGTACAGCTGCATAACTGTACCATAAGTCAAACTTGAGTGTCTTTTTCCTTCAATACATATGCCATTTGGTTACATCTCATAAAATTTCATTAATATAAGAGAAAGAGAGGGGAGAAGAAAGGAACAGGTTCACGGCAGTAAAGTTAAACAGAAGAGGCAGTACACAAATTAAGATGATATGGTTTGGCCTGAAAACAACAATGAACAAAGATAGTGGCAAGAGGGAAGATAGGCATAAGTTGTCAACATTCCTTGGGGACAAAGGAGTATTGGAGGATGCGGCAGGAAAGAAGGAAAACAATATGAATTCCAGGTCTCTTGAGTTAGCTAGATGTCAATCCACTGACAGAAGGAAGTCATTAGGTATAAGAGATAATGGAGAGAAGAGACAGAAAAAGAGAAAAGGAAGAAGTGAAGAAGGGAAGGGAAGAGAGAGGCGAAACAGAAACAGACCCACCAACAGATCAGTAGCACTAAAAAATGAGCTGAATTACACTCTGTAGAAGGGATGCCATGAGAATGCGGAGACCACATGATTCCAGCCCACAAGGGGAACATAGCCCATTTTATTCCATGTGAAAGGGAGTCACCACTGTTCTCTATATGCACATTCTTAGGCCATTCATGTATATGTGGTTTTAACATTTTTGTTTTTATTTTATGTGTTTTGCTTACAGGCCTGTAAGTATATCATGTACATGCAATGCCCATGGAGGCCAGAAGAGGGGATTGGACTCCCTGGAACTGGAGTTACAGATGACTGATAGCTGTCATACAGGTGCTGGGAACTCAGCCTGGGTCCTTTGGAAGAGCAGCAAGCACTCTTAAGTATTGAACCATCTCTTTATCTCCTTCTTATATATGTGCTTTTAAAAGCTAGTTAATCTAAACAGAAAGAAATTTCTGCACAATAACATTACCATATATTTGTGGTCTTAGTATCTTCTGTTTTCTGAACATTCCTTTTTGCACTGATATTTTTCCTAAGAAACTGAACTACTGAAGAACTTAGAACAAGAATCCTGGCCATCTTGGACGTTAACACTGAAAGGTTACTTAGGGGCCTGAGAAATGGCTCAGTAGATCAAGGCACTTGTCACCAAGCTGGATGATCTGAGTTTGATCTCCAGTTCTGATGCAGTGGAGGGAAAGAAATAACAAATGGAAGTGGGCCTCTCCTCTCTACATGAGCACTGTGACATGCACTGCCTCCCCACACACAGCAAATAAATAAATGAATGTAGTAAACAGATAAGCATAAGGCACTTAGCATATAACAGAAAGTAATATAAACCATAAATTGAAATGCAAATTCCCGAGTGAAAATTAGCCCTAAATAAATTATTAAAATACCAATATGATTTATTCATTCATTCATTCATTTTCTGAATTTATTGGCAGAGTCTTGATATGCATCCCAGGCAGGCTTTGATCTCTCCAGACTATTGCCTCAGCCTCCTGAAAGCTGGAATTACAGGTGTGTGCCATCATATCCAGACTAAAGTAATCACTTTAATGAACTTTAATGGCAAGGATTATTTTGACCATGATGATGACAGTTGATTGTGATAATGGAAGAGGAAGAAAAAAGGATGATAGAAAACAAATGAGAAGTATAATACTCACAGTATCTTAGATTTGGAAATATTTCAAAACATTGAGGAAAAACAGCAACAAGAAAATCAAACAAGGAAGAACATCAGTCCCATTGATTTGGAATTTTAAAAAATGATTATTCTAAGTGCCCCATCATTCTTGGACTGCATATTTAAAAAAAAAAAACACAGTAATATTCACTGCAAATTCAGGCTGAGACCACAGGACATATGCCCTGTAGACATATGAGGGCACAGAATGGAGAAAAGCCTTTTGCAAAGGTTTTGGCATTCTCCTTGATTTCAGTAACACAGTCTACTCAGACTGCTTTCTCTTTTTATCCCAAATACGTTTCCGTCTCATGATGTTACAGGGTTTGTTGCTAAGGGCTCAACCTAAACGTCTTCAGTCTTCCCTCTATGCACGTCTATGAGACTTCATCTACACTCCTACCTCTAGCTCTCTCTGCTCATGCAGAAGACTCCTCAATATTTATGGCAGCTCTATCTTTTTCTCTGTGTCCATATTCATATCTTCAACTAATATTTGAGTATTTTTTCATTTCAAGGACTTTCTACTAAGCTAAACTATTTCAAAGGACAAAATCTTATGATCTTCTTTTCTACCCTTGGACCTTTTATCTTCCTGAAGCCATGTTCCTTCTTATCAGAGATCCCACTGCACTGCTATGACTACAAAAATCTCTTCCTCAAATTGCCTATACCTTCCTTCACCACTGCCTATGTATTGTCTGCTGGTTTGGTGATGCACACCTATAATCCAGCACTCAAAAGGCTGAGATAGGTGGACTGTGAGTTCCAGGCAAGCCTGGGTTATAAGACAGAGACTCTGTGTGAAACAAACACTCAAACGAATACCTCCCCACCATCCTGCTAAATTATTCTCTTCTCAGTGCCACACTTCTGAAGTTATTGATGGCTTCCCTGGGCCAATGATTAAGCCTCACTTCCCTGAACCTCTCAGCACTCTTTTTAGTACAAGATTTACTTCTCAGTGACTTTCAAAACATTCTCTTGTACCTTTGTCAACCATCATTACAACTTCTCTCTTTCAGTTTCTTCTGCTGGTTTCTCTGTAAGAGCTCTCTTTATTGCGAGCTCCATCCAGAGTTCTATGTTAGCCTTCATTTTTATCCCAACCACACTTCATGATTCCTATCACTCTCTGTTAATAGATGTTACTAATGCTCAAATTTACCTCTCTAGCCATACATCTCTTCTGATGGTCAGGCTCCATCTCCAGACAGTCTCTTGATATCTCCACTCAGCATGAAAATTTACCAAAGTAAACAGGGCTAAAGTAGTAATATGCATTTAGCTCCCTGAACCCAGCCTTCTCAAGCATGCTTACTTAGAACATCAGACAGTAATCTAAACATGCAAGCTATTGTGGAGCTATTGGTGCTGCTGTTTTAGTAAGTTCTGATCCTTTTTCTCTGGACCACGAGAGAGGATTGCATCTCTTGGCTAACCTGTGGTAAGTGAAGCCTAATTTCATTCTAATTCGTTTAGAGCACAGATAACATTATCTCATCCCCAGGCCAAACACACATTTGTTTCCAAGAAGAAGACCTCCGAAGTATCTTTTTACTTTGAAATCCAACCAGCCATGTTGCAGTTATTGATTATCCTATCATCCCATATCTGAAAGTGAGGACAATAATAAACAAAACAAAGTCACCAAACAACACACAGGAACACAGAATGTTTATGAGAAATAACTGTCTTAAACTTCCTACATTTTACTTTCTTATTATAATTCTGTCTAGCCTATTTGGTAATAAAGATATCCACATTGCTTTACCTTTCATACCCAACATTCAATTCTTCAATAAATCCTACAGACTCTGTCTCCAAAATATATTACACACACATTCACCTTCTGTACCTCCATTGCCGCCATCAGATCCACACTGTTCTATTCTCTTGCCTGGAATGTAGAAGCAGACCTATACCTATCTTTTGTCTCTGGAGACTATGTGGTGATGCAGGTTCCACAGACCAGACACAGGAATTGTTCTACATTTGAATTATCCTCATATATGTGAAAAGGAATTCAATGTAAATTTTTTTTGCAGCCAATATAAAAATCTAACCTTCTAACATGCTTCAGCGTCTCTAACTAACTTGTCTTCCTTATTTTTTCCCATATCTATTGAATTAAACAATCAACAACTTCTGAAGTTTCTACATTTTCTGGTCCTTTAAATTTTTTATCAAACAAGTCTCAACTCCCTGCAACTAAACTCTCTAAAAACCTGTATTCCCTTATCTCGTATTCCCTTATCGTAACTAATTTTACTTCCTTCCCCTGTAGCAGTTACATCACTGTCTATGACTTCCTTTTTTTGGTCTTTGTTTCCACCTAATAACATGAAGCAGTGATTTTTATTGTTGCTGTTATTAGTTACTGCTCTATGTTCAGGCTCAGCAAGAAGTAATCAGATTAGAAGAGAATAAGAATCCTGCAAACCTTCTCAGAATTCCACTCCTCAAGAATCAAGAGCTCTACTTAGATGACAGAGTCCAAGGAGGGTGTTTTATCATTTGAATAGATCTTTGATTTCTTTGGTTTGGAATATTTTGGTCACATACATTTATACCTATATAGGTAAATGCATTATACCCATAATACTCTCTCTCTCTCTCTTTCTCTCTCACACACACACATACTCACACACACACACACACACACACACACACACACACACACAGAGTACTAATCTAACAGCTAAATGGGTTTATTATTTAGGTTTATCATTCTCTGCATGAAGGACCAGCTCTCTCACACACCCTCTCCATGCCCCACACCACTCTTTTCCGGAGCCACCATCCTCTCCAATGTTGAATGCTTCCATTAGTACAGATGATTAATGGCCTTTTCCATCTGTGAGTGAGATGCTGTCTTGGCAAAACACTAGAATTCCTGAGAAGTCCTGATGAAGTCTTTTATTCCCAAGAACTATGAAGTCTTCCCAGAAAAGTGAAACCCTGAAAAATAGAGCTTGCATGGGTACCAAGCCAAGATAGTCATCATATAATAATCCACCCACTCGTTTGGTAAATTTATGTGCAAATCATGACAGGGAAGAAAAATAAATTATTTATTCAATAAACATTTACTGAGTGGATATTACGTGCCAGGAATTGCATTAGACACAACAAAGTATATTTCCCATGTTTTTTGATGTGTAAGTGGATAAAGTATATGAAGAAAGGAATTTATCATTAAGTCAGATGATGATACACAAATAAATGGGCAGAAAATGTTGAGATAGGGAAGAGGCTTGCTTCCATTTTTTTAGGGCGGCATAGTAAGGCCTACAAGCCACAGTGGCATCTATAAAAAGCATAGTAAACAGGAAGGAACGAGCTATGCATATATCTGGGGATAGCTAATCTCAGGCAGATGGATGACAAGAACAAAGTCTAAGTAGTTAAGTGAACTGAATAATCAAAGAACACCAAGAGATCAGGAAAGGCTGGTTAAGTGTGAAGGGAGGAGAACAACGCAGGAGATAGGGGCACGCATTATCAGCTTCAAGGGCTTATAGACATCTAGGCATCTGAGCTCTGACTCTAAGCAAAATAGAAATCCATTAGATGATTTTAGTCAAGAAACATGTACATTCGTTTTATATTTTGTGAAGATTAACACCCTACTGTTTGGGAGTTATAGGTAGAAGAGGAGAACCAGCAAAAAGCAGGAACAGAGGAAGTGTTCTGAAGGTGGTTGTAGCCATCTACTGAGAACTAATGGAAGCTTGGGCTTGCGAGGTCGCACCTCACAGCCTTTCCTCTTGACCTGATGGCTTTAGGAGCTCCTCCTCTGTGATCCTAAAGCATCTCTCAAATTGCATTATAATCATTTACTAGTCTATTTCCTTGACCACTGGTAACAAAAGTAAGGTACAGGAACCCTTTCATCTGTTTCACAAATTAGATGCAGGAGAGAAAAATAACAAAAGAATTTATAAACCTTATTTAAGCCTAAGTTTGATGACTTCTTAGCAGAATATGCATACAGTGACGTTGTGTTAACCTTACATGGAACTTAGACAAATTCAGAATTCTACTTCTTAGGGAGGCAAGGAAAGGGAGGGAAATTTCTATTTAATTTATATTTACTACTAAATCCTTTTCCTCATTCCAAGAGGATCTGTTTTTGTGTAGAACTTCTAGAAGGCTGTACATCGGGAGAGGTGTGAAAGCCAACAACACAAACTTTTAACTTTGAGGCTTTCAGGAGTGCTAGAATTTGGAAATGATGCTATATAAAAAGCCTTCTCATAGGTAAATTTGACTGTAAGGACTTTTTTTATACTTCAGGTACCAATTTTAGAAAATGATCTCCACATGCTTGTAGCTCTATTGTGTCTCCTCCCTAAAGACCTACATTCTCCATACCTAGGGCTTGCCTAGACACTTGCTCAAAATGCATGGACTCTGTTAGATCCTGGCTTCTTTTCAAGGTTTTCAAACTCTAAGATTAGCACAGTTAACACAGAGTGAAGACATGGTCTGAAATGAGATGCTTGCTTTCACCAGAGTCAAAAAGATAAAGATTAAGGAAGAGAACAAGAGACTCAGGAGGTCAGCCCAAACCTACCATCAATATTCATTTAGTTTTATTTGGTGTAGTCATCCATGTAGAAAAATGAGAATTTTTATTCAGTTGACACTACAGTTCCTTTGAGAACTGTCCAATGAATAAACTACCTTTAAAATTGTTCATATATATAAATATATAATATATATATGCTGGTGTGATGATATGGTTTCAAACTCATAAGAGAATCATTAAGATATCATTAATGTAAAATAAGTAGCAGTTTCAGAACTTAAGTGTACCATTAACTATAAGCTAAATCATTACAAAATATTCTAAGAAAAGAAGTGCAAGAGGAAGATGCTTGGAAAGTAAAGTTTTGTGGTTTCAAAAACAGTCCTTTTCTTGACCCACAATTATTGACCGTTTAGTCTCAAACTACCTTAACTACATATATACTCTCTGTTCTCCTAGAACACACCCATTGTCACTAACATGATGCCATCTATAGACTCTCTCCACCTATTTCAATTCTAACCACTAGTTGATACCTATTTATTTTAATTTATTTATCACTTAGAACATAAACAAATTTTGTTTTGTGAAGCTGGGGCCCTGAATTGTGGGATAAAGATGGTTTAATGTGTTTTTACAAACACTGCATGAAATACTGCTAAAATTGGCCAAGTGCCACTCCACGTGATTCCTTAACTCAAATGGACTTAAACTGACAACAAAGTAATCCACATGAGTCACTAACTTTCATAGGTATAAGCAAAGGTTATTTTGGATTACCCATATGATTTCTATTTTGAAAGATTCAGCACAAACAGAATAAGTTATCTATTCAGACTTATATTTTTTAGTATCTATGCTTTGAAAAGTAAAAAAGAAATGGGTAAAATGTATTTTATTCATATATTTTATTTAACATAGTATGCCTAGGATGTATTACTTCAGTATAAAATCGATGCAATAAGTTATTTGCAAGGTTTTCTGTTAAATTTTCCAGATTCAGTGCATTCATAGTCTGCCTCATTTCGGAACAGGCACATTTCAAGAGCCAAGTAGCCAGATGGGGCTTGCGGATACTCTGTTGTTCAACAAATGACCTGTACTGTTAGCTATTTTCCTCTACAGTAACTCGATATGCTGGTGTTCTAATACATTGCTGAAGCGCAGCTGACACTTTGGTAGTGTGCTGAGCAGTTTCTTATGTCTGGTAATCGTTGATGGGCCCCGGTTCCAGGGAGGAAGTGAAGCGTAAGGGCTATGAGCACCGGGGCTGAAAGTGGCCTCTGGATTCAGCTCCAGCTGCACCCAGCAAGCTACTTGTGCTTTGGTTTCCTTTCCCTCTACTGACAGCAACATATCTATCATCTTGAATTTTTCTGAAGACTTAGTGAGTTCCTTCAAATTAGTACTTAGGATGCTGCTTAGCGCACCATAGTGTTCAATAGCTGTCACTCAAGCATTAGATAGAATTAAGGTTCTGAGGTTGAAAGAATGAGGATGAGACTGTACTGGAGGATACTCTAGAAGGCTTCAGGAAGCTACCATCTTTTAGATGACCTTAACTCAAAGACTCCAATTGACTGTTGAGCTGTCAAACTTGGTTCTTCAAGGGTTCTGGTCTGCTTCCATGAGTGTCAACACAGGCTTGCTGTCCTGCTCCTGTACTGACCATGCCCACTGCTGGTACTTTGGTGTGCTGACTGACTCACCCCTTCCACAGGTCTATAGGAGAACTGGACAGAGTAATAATGAACAGAAAACTGACCCAGAATGAATGTACAGAGAATATAAAACCAGTTCCAGATTGGCTATGATAAATCCCAACCGACTCCCAACATTAGAATGGATCAGAAATGCGTTCCAATAGTATACTGAGAAGTGAAATATGTATGGATTGCCTGCATATCTTTTACATATTATGACTTCTCAGCTGTATCACTCATAACAGAGCACAGAGAGATTGAACTGAGAAATCAAGCAGCAATCTGTTTGGGGAGGTCTCAGCACTTTCTCTTAGCTCAGTTAGTACAAATCCAAGCCCAGTCTTCATTAAAAATTGAATACCTGTTAAGGAATTAGATTCTAAGGAAGAAAAACCACTGTGTCCCTCCACTGCCATTGTCAAAGATACTGGGAACTCCAAAGAAGAACTTATGAACCTAAAGTATCTGATTTTGAAGACTGGGTAGGATATCTTGCTATAAAGATTCAAATACATGTCAATTCCAACTCTTACTTATTTCCATTCCTTGTCTTCTGGTAGTTGTGCTTGTATGAAAAATAATTTTCTGGAACACTGCAAATCCAGAAATAAAGTAATCTATCCAAAACATCTGCACAATGGATGCTGATTCCCCATCCAGTTGAGAATGTGGCCTTGTTATGCTACACGCAGATCAATAGACAACAGATACCACTGTTCAGAAACATTCTTTAAATCTACATGCATTCACTATGAGTGTGAATTATGGAATAAGCCCTTCTCACAAAGCCAGCACCACAATAAAATATGAGCTTTCCAGAGTGATTTTGAAGGCCCTGATCCCCTAATGGATAGAGTCTCTATCAGCTGCTAATCGCTATGTCCAAGCTGAAGGAGATACTACATCTGTCCCTCCCCTCTGTAGCTATGTTTTTGATAATATTTTTATCCTTGGATAATTAACTCAGAAATTAAATGAAGTGTGTGTTTATGGTTTCTTTCTGCCAATCCATAGCCTATTTAAAATACCAAGTATCAATTATAGGCTTATCTCCTAAGACAGTGGACAAGCTGGTTCAGGGGATAGACCAGCCATCTCAAGCTGAAACAAGGGTGATGAGGTCCTCAAGGTAAGGCTTTATACCTGGGAAAATTATGTAATACTATTTGTAAAGAAGAGGAAAATCTAGGCAAAGCCTATAGAAGAAAAGGTTTTACAAGTTGATTTTCCTACATTGTTTTCTGTAGTTGCTCTGATAAAAGTACCCTGACAAAAAGAAGAGAGAGAGAGAGAGAGAGAGAGAGAGAAGGAAGAAGGAAGGGAGGAAAGGAGGGAGGAAGGGAGGAGGGAAGGACAGAGGGAGGGAGGAAGGGAGAATTTATTTTACTCATAGTTGCAGGTCACAGTCCATCAGTGCAGAGAAGTCAAGGCAGCAGGAACTTGAATGGGCTGGTTACATTCCCAGTCAAGAGCAGACAGGGAATAAGTGCGTGCACAGCTCACCTTCTCCTGTTTCATACGTTCAGTACTTGAACTCAGAGAACAGTGCCGCCCACACTGGGTGGATCTTCACACCTCGATTCATATAATCAAAACAGTCCCCCACAGACCTGTCCACTAACCAATCCGAGCTAGGGAATCTCTCACCGAGACTCTTCCCAGATGATTCTACATTGTGTCATGTTGACAACAAAACTAACCATCACAGGAGATGGCTCAGCAGTTAAGAATAAGTACTGTGCTTACAGAGACCAAGTTCAGTTCTGAGCCCCCACATGGAGCAGCATACAAACACCTGTAACTGCAGCTACAGAGAGATCTGAAGCCTCTGGCCTCAGGAAGCACCTGCACTCACGTCTCATATGCTCCTCCACTACACACATACACAATTAAAATAATAAAAATAAACCTTTAAAAACCAAACCATCAAAACCACACCCTTTATCAAACCAACAATACCATAAAACAAACCAACAAACATCAAACCATAGCCTTCTGCTTCTTGCCTCAAGTCTTTCATATTTATCTCATAATAGTTCAACTTCAAAAGTTACCATATTCTTTAAAGAAAAATGCACAAGGGTGCTAGAGAGATGTCTCAGTGGTTAAGAGCACTGCCTGCTCTTCCAGAGGACCTGGATTCAGTTCCCAGCACTCACACAGAGGCTTACACCATCCACAATTCCAGTTTCAGCGGATCTTGTACCATCTTCTGGCCTCTTCAGGCATTGCATGCATGGGTGGACTTACGTGCTTACGGACAAAACACTCATACACATAACATTTAAAAAATTTTTTAATAAAAGAAAATGCATATATTGAAAGGATCGAGCACTTTTCAAAGTGAATCATTCTTATGTACTGAAGAGCTCTAGCAAGAGATACAACAGCCCTGGCATCCTAGAAGCCTCTTCCTTGTTCTTATTCACTGCCTTATTCATATAAAATTGACTCAAACAAATACATTTAGCCTGTTTGAAACTTTATGTGTAATGGAAATTTATCACATGTATCTCTGTTATTTTGCTTGTGAAATTTATCTCTGTTGTTGGACTCAGTTCATTCATTTTTATTCTCTTGTGTCACTCCATTTTGTGACTATAACACCATCTATTTATTTATATTGCTCATGGCCATTTGGGTTGCTTCCAGTTTGGGACTATATTAAGCAATGAGTTTATGAACATATTTGTATACATAGAATGATGTGCATATGTGTGCGTTTCTCTTGGCATATTCCTTGGAGTAGAACCACAGGATACACTAGCTGTCATCTCTTCTAGTTGTCAGGATATTTTCTAAAATACTTGTATTGATTTTCACACAATTCATATGCTAGTCCCAAGTGTATGCAAGTTTCTCTTATTTGTCATTCTCTCTGACACTTGATTTCTGTCAGTCTTTTTGACATAGCCATTGTGGTGACTATGAAGTAGGATTACATTATGTTTTAATTTACTTTTACCTCATGATTGATTTAGCTGAACATTGTTTCATACATTCATTGGCATTTCAGATGCCAATGTGAACTTCCTGCTTAACCTGTTTAAATTTCTTGTTCAAAATTTATTGAAATTTTCAAATGGATTAATGAGTTCTCTATAAATTCTGGAGCACAAGCTCAAGCTGTCGTGGTTTTTATCTTTTGCAAATGTTTTCTTCATATTGCAGTTTCCTTCTTACTCTGTTGAGGATGCTCTTTAACATGTTTAACTGTGATGTAGTTTTAAGCTTTTAGAATTTTTGTCTGCCCAAATGAGAATTTTTTTTTGTCTTTTTGAGACAGGGTCTCCCTGTTGCTCCAGCTGAACTGGAACACACTATGTAGACCAGCCTGGCCTGAATTTTACAGAGATCCACTTGCTTCTGTCTCGTGAGTACTGGGATTAAAGGCATACACCACCATTTTTTCTTCCTCTTGGTGCTTAAGTTTTTTTAAAAAAAATATTGAAATTTTGTGTATTTCATACAGACTACCTCAAACAGTCTTAATCATTTTATACCCCCTTCCTCACTGGCACCCTCCAGTAGACTCCACATACACTGGAATTCATACATTGTGTCATTTGTGACAGTAGTTACTTGTATTTTCATATTCCATGGTTCATGCTTTTTATACGTTTTCTTTGGTCTCAACAATTTTCTTTAATATTAGTTTGAGAAGATACAAGCCAACAAATTATTTCTTTTTTCCCATTTTGTTTGTCTGACATCTTTTCTGTGCGTGCATGCGTGCATAGGTGTGTTAATGGAGATTGAATCTAAGGCTTCACATGCTAGGCAAGTGCTATAACATTGAGCTCTATCCCCAGCCTCTTTTTACTTTTTATTCTGGGATACAGTCTCAAAAAAATTTCCCAGGCTGGCCTTAAACTTAAATCTTTCTGCCTTAGCTTCCCAAGGAGCTGGGTGTGTAAGCCTGAAACACCAGGCCCAGCTACACTTTTCACTTTAAAAATGGTATCTTTTTCGGATTATAAAATTCTAAGAGAGGAAGTAAATGCTTTATTTTACTATTTTGAAGATGCTGTTGCTGCCTTCCGTCATTTCTCTTTGGAACTCAGCTTGAAGCCCCATGGCTGGTCCTCTGAAGGAAATTCATCTTGTCTTGTTCTACTTTTCTCTTCAGGCCGTATACTAAGTCCTTCTGGATTCACCCTAGCTTACTCTTTCCTGGCAAATCTCAAGCCGTGACTTGATGTCTTTTTTGCATTTTGGAAATTTCTCAATGAAGCGCCCTCCACCTGTTGTTTCTGTTCAGTCCGCTGACTCCACTCTAATGTCTGTTCATCCTTCCTCTGTGTTGTCTGTCTCCTCTCTCCTGACGTCTTCATCTTTATTTTCTCCCTGTAGTATATATTTTTTATTGGATCCATCTTCCAGATCATTCTCCCTCCAGCTGTATCTGACATTCTTAAGCCATTTAAGCTTTAAATTTTACATATGGTGCTTTCCACTCTAGAATTTCCATCCAATGCTTTTATCTAAATCCAGTGTTTTAGCCTAAACATTCTATTCTGTTCTCTATTTTCTGCAGAATGTTTACTGCAGTGGTTTTAAAGTCTGTGTCTGGTAACTCCAATCTATGACTCTCCAATAGGCTTTATTTCTAGTGTCAGTTTTCTCTCCTAGCTTTTGGCACTTGGTCTTATTTACTGTACCTGTTTGGTTAATTAAGTGCTAGAACTTCTATATAAAAACAATAACAGCAAAACGACTTGAGCTCTGAATAATCTTATCTTAACCATGAAGGGCTTTGCTTCTGGCTTGAAGCAGAACTGGTGGTAGATTACCTCAATGCGTTCTGACACTCAACTAATTCAAAGCTCTGTTTCATTCTTTGTGGGTATTTGTTTATGTTAGCTCTTCTTATTCCTGGATTGTATCTTTCTGGGGAGATCACAAATCAAGATGTGGGTGGTTTTTAGAACTCTACTCCTTAGATAGGCCTGTACTCAATTTTTACCTCCCCAGTTTTATGAGAATCCATTTGTTTGGTTCAGTTTTCAGCCTCTTTGACTCCTGTCTGCTTAGCTTCCTGGAATACTTTTGCAAGGAAAACATGCATTGTCTTGGTCTCATTTTGTTTCTGTCCTCTTTTTCAGGATCATGGCTTTCCATTCTCTATGCCTTGGTGTATCTTTGACAACTTTGGGTTGGTCATTTTTATGCTTGACTTGACTTTCAAGTTGTTACTAATGGCAGAATCATTTTGATACAGGTTTATCTATCCTAAATAAAAACCTCTCATAGTATATTAAACATCGCTCCAATAGAGCACTGTGCTCACATGTATTGCATATTTAATATACGTTTACTAAACTGAATTCAATTAAGATGGAGAAAAACATGAGAGTATTATTAGTGGAAAAATGTCTTTTCAGCTTCCCTAGCAAATGAAATAAACTTTCTCATAAAAACTATAACATAAATAATTTTCTGTCTTTGCTTCAACCTCTCTAAACATACTTGCATATTTTTAAAATACTTTATTTATTTTAATTTTAGGTGTGTGGGTGTTTGGCCTGCATGAATGTAAGCACACCTGTGATGTGCAATGCCTGAAGAGGTCAGAAGAGGGTGTGGGAGCCTGGAACTGGAGTTAAATATAGCTGTTAGTCACCATATGATTGCTGAGAACTGAACCCAGGTCCTTTAGAAGAGTGGCTGGTACTCTTAACTGCTGAGCCATCTCTCCAGTCCCTGTACTTGCATTTTTAAAGATGCCCCTTTGATGCTATAATTACTTGCTGCCTATTTCTGTGCCTTTATCTTAAATTTTCTTTTCTCAATCATTTAATACAAGACACATCTACAATAAAAATTCTTGTTTCAGTCTAAATATTTAAAATTTAAAAGACAAGATATGGTTTTAAATGTTCAGTCTGAGACTAAAGATTAGATATTCTAATGATCCTTTTCAAGTTAAATGTGAAAATCTTACTGAAATAGGGATTCTCCCATTTGGCAATGCAATCTCGTGTCCTTAAACATTACATTAGGGCAAACAAGCTAAACCTGAGGGAAACAAGCCCTCAGGTTTGAATCAGGAGGAGGATAACTTCTAACGAATCTTATTTAAAAAATTAATCAATGAATGCCAAGTGTATTCAGGCCCAATAACAAGAAGATATCAAAAGTTTCCATCCTTGCCAAGAGACTTTTTCATATTGTCTACAAGATCTTTGTAGCATCAAAGTTTGATTCACACTCACAAACAAAAAAGCAAAACTTTCCCAATCTTGGTAGAAAATGTCTCAATGTACAAATCCTGAAAATATTAGTTTTCTGTATAGCTACATGTTGCTACAGCCATCAAATTAAAATTCAGGACAATCTGTTACACTACTGGACTTTCAGGCTAAGCTGTACAATGCAGTATGCTTTATCATATCATATTTTTATCAACCTAAAGAAAATTTTTGCTTATTACGGTATGTGTAAGTAAAAATATTAAATGCAAAAGTGTTCACACAGTTATACCATTTCTTGGCATGTACACAAAGGACTCATTCTACTGCAAGATACTTGTACATCCACGTTTGTTGCTGCTCTTTTCACAATAGCTAAGAAGGAAGCAACCTAAGTGTCCCTCAACTGACTGGTGGATAATGAAAATGCATTACATTTACACAATGGAGTTCTATTCAGCTGTAAGGAAAGACAAAATCAGAAATTTTTCAGGTAAATGAATAGAATTAGAAACTGCTATACCAAGTGAAGTAACACAGACAGAAAAAACTAACCAACAACATATGTTCTACCTCATTTGTGTATCCTAGCACCAAATCCTTATATGTGAGTATGTGTCCTGACGTAGCTGCAGGAGGAGTCAGGAAAATGGGAAGGAACCAGTGAGGTAAAGGGAAAGAAGGAGCCTGAGAGAGAACAGTAGAAAACAAGTGTTACCAAGGGGGAAATGAACATGGGAATATTTAGGTGGGAGGAGGTGGGAGGGTTATACGAGGAACTGTGGGGGGAAAGGGGAAGAAGGAGCTCAAGAGGGAGGACCATAGGAGACAGGTATTATCAAGGGTAAAACTGGGGAAATAGAGGTACTTCAGCTAGGGAGGGTGGAGGTAAGTTTAGACAGAGAAAGAGAAAGGAGAGATAAATAATTTCTAGCTAGTATAAAAATACAGAGGGAAACATGCTAGGTCAAAAACCTACTGACAAATTACACATACAATATCTGTACATGAGTCCAGGCTATTCAACAATAAACAGCGCCAGACAGGAGAAACTTCCCTTTGAGTTGTTAACCAGGTAGTCCAAGAGACTCTCCAAATTACACAGGTTACTGCTACAGCCCTTGATTATCTCCCAGAACTTGAAGGTATGACCTTTTGCTGAGGACAGGACATACTTTGGACACAGGACTTTGAGCAATGGAGCTGGCACTGAACTGGAAGCCACCTCCTGGAAGGTTAGCTCACATGGTTTTGAAGGACATTATGTGAGCTGCTCAGGGAGAACATCAATCAATAGTATGAGCCCGTCTTTACAGCCATTAAAACCACAACAATGACCAACACAGCAAACCAGAGTGGTGCAGTAATGGCACTTTTATTATGGGGTGTAATCAATAGCTACTTAATTGGACTTAAAGCCCAACTCAATGGGAGGGAACTCATGTGTGCTACTGTAAACATAGTCAAATACACATGACTGGAGAGGTCATAGATCTTATAGAAAACCCCAAAGATGTCACATCCCTAGTCAAATATAATTTCTTACTATGTGCTAAATATAAAAAGACAAGAATTCCAGTTACCACTCATCAAAGAAGTTTCTTTTGCAACAGACAGAAACTACTACAGAGTTCCACAACTAGTTATACACAGAGACTAAGTGTTTGTGAAATGCCAAACCCTAAGTAACATATCTGCAATGGAATCTCTACACCTAATGCAGTAGAACAAGGGATAGAGAGACTACTAATGAATCCATCAGATCTCATCAACAAATCTCTCTCATGCAGCAGAGGGCAATGAACACAAAGGACCACAAATGTCCAAAGCACAGAGAATAAGAGGCTGGAGAGTATGGCTCTTTGGGCTGGATTCCTATATTAAATTTCAACCACCCAGGGCTCAGGGACCATGACAGAAGGGGCAGAAAGATTTTAGAGCCAGGAAAGGAGGTGCATGAACATATGGAAATATAGTCTTACAGACTCCTGGGACCCTGCTACATGAATTTATAGCAATGGTGACAGCATGCACAAGATCCACCAAACTCAAGCAGAAAAAAAAAAAAACAACAAAAAAAAAAACAGCATAGAAATGTAGAAATTGACAGCAGGCCCCAATCTTAGCCAAAGAACTATTGGGCAGTTGATTACTGCTGGGTAAGGGAGAGTTGATCTACTTTAAGAGAGGGACTCTAGATAGACCACAGTGGATGAACTTAAACTGAGGGATCCCTGAAGACACCGACTTGACTCTAGAGGCCTGAACATGACAGAATGCATGAAATCCAGTAGGGGAGTTATTGGAGGATGCTGATGGGAAAGGGAGTCTAAAGATGATTACAATGTTGTGTATGAAATACACAGAAATGCAATAGACATACAGAAAAATAGAAACAAAAAAGAAGCCCTAGTTTATATTTATCTCAAACTTTCATTTACCTATTTAGCAAAATATGATGCAATAATAAATATATGTACATTTAATAATCATTATCAATTTTAGATTGAAGAGCTATAAATTTTGTTGTGGAAAGATTAATAATTATTCATATAAGCAAGTTGCTTATTACTGTGAGAGTGTTACACATTCCATATCATCTGCTAGTGTGTATACATTACCAATGGAAAAATAAAGCAAAAAGAAAAGTGTCTACACTAGCATAATGAAAGAGTAAATGAGCCATAAGGCCACAAAGACTTTAAGACAATACTGTGTGACTTTTCCATAACAGGAACTCCTGGTCTGATAGATTCACACTTGGTCACACATTTTAAACCTGAGAGAGAACACAAGGACTGCCTGACTTTCCATCAGTTTCTTAGAAAGAGAAAACCTAAAATGAGGGAAGAATGAATATATTTGGGAGAGAGTTTTCCCTTTGAAAACAGCCTCTGTTAAGAGCTTTGGTGTCTTCGTTTTTAATGGCTGCAGTCACCTTGTCAGCTTAATTCAGTTGTGTTTTGCATTATTTTCTTAGTGAGGAGAGACCTGTGCCCTCCATATATCCTGAAAAATTTTGAAAGGTACTATATTTGAGATATTGGAGCTGAGATAATACAATTCTGTAAGGACTCAAAGAACTACGACTGTATTAAGTAAAAAGACTGTAAGTTGCTGCTGATAAAGAAGGCACTGGCTTTAAAATGACACTTGGATGGGAAGCTTCTCACCAGGGATTAGGAGAGTAAGAACTGAAGTTGGAAATATGTCATTTATATATCCTTCAGGTCTCTTCCCTCTCAGTGGAAGCAAGGAACTTGATTGGGAAGGATTTTAGGCATATGAATTTCATTTATACTTAATTGAGTTGGTTTACACTAAATTATCTAGTTTAGTGGCAATACAAAAAATTGTCAAGGTGCAAGGAAATAGGATATATACAACTGCTTAAAGTGTAAATTTGTGCACAGCTTTGGAGGGCAATTTAACAATATCTGGTAAATCTAAAGCGGCACTGAGCTTGCAACTCATCAGGCTGATTCATTTCTAGGTATATGTGCTAGATTAAGTCTGACACAAATATGAATGAAAACCACACAGGAGTGTTTACTATGGCTTTAGCTGTAATACTGAACACTGAAAACAACATAAATAGCCATTCTAGAGGGAGTAATAAAAAAATAAAATAAGGAACACTAAACAGCAGTCAATAGGAATAAATGAAATCTACTTGAATCAGTATAGATAAATCTTAAAAATATTATGTTAAGCAATAACTGTGCAGCATAACACCATTCATTGAAATTTCAAATAATTGGAGTATAGCATGCTCACTGTTCATGGGCATCCTCACATAGACTAGACTAGACAGTTCTGGGACAACATTAGTATTGCTGTTTTCTGAGACACCAGAAATCAATCTGAATACTACTAGTCCATCTGATCTGACTTAATAATAAGTTTCTTGTTCTTACCATTTTCCTAAGGGCATCTCTTTTCAAAGCCTTTCTTTTTAGTGAGTCCTTAAGCTGGGAAGTTGGGCTATGACAAAATGAACCTATCAAGGATCCAAGGATGCTGCACTGGACGTACTGAAAGCTTTTGAAGGGCTGGAGACATGGTTCAAGAAAATGAACTGGGCTAACATCACTGCTGGCTGTCCTTTGGTACTTACCTCTCTTCCTAGATCTCTGTTCATCCTTATCTTTATATTCATATTAACTCTCTGATCTTTATGTTTCAAGAAGTTTAGTTTCCTCTCCTTTTTTGAGATATGGTCTCCCTGTAGCCCTGACTGTTCTGGAACTAGCTGTGTAGACCAGGCTAGCCTGTATCTCACAGAGATCTCTGCCTCCCAAGTGCTGGGGTTAAAGGCATGTACCCAACTTCTCTCACTTCATCTTCATTATTGTTTCTCTCTCTGAGTTTGGTGGCCATAAGATCATTCTGGACTGATTTCTATGTAGGAGATTCTCTCCTACATCCCAGTGCTCAGGAGGCCACATAGTAGAGAGGATGAGATGCAAAGACAAGAAGCCTAATCAGTCAGTTCACAAGACAAGGAGACCAGAAGGACCTTCAAAGCCACATGTACTCCCACATATCTTGAATAATGAATAAGAGCCTTTCCTGGGTTAGGTGCCACCTTCTCGTCCACTACTTCAATCACTTATCGTCTTACATCGAATATCTGTTGTGTTGAAAACACATCACTACCTTCATGTTCCTCTGACTCAATAATTTTTAGACCACATATGATATATAAATCACTCTCTACTCAAATGTAGAAAGCTTTGTCCTTATTTGTAATGGAACATTATGATGACTGGAAGATGTTTTCTGTGGATACCTACAAGGAAGACACAAAATTTAGAGTGAGGCAGAGAAGATTTTTATCTTGAAAATATTCTAAGTTGATCTGGAAGATGTCAAAGTCACTGGTATAGGACCGACAAGTCACCTGCCTCTCTGGCCCCTTCCTCCTAAAAGCCTATAAATATTGGTCTGTTTATACCATATGGACCAATTAAGGAACTTTTACCCACCACACTCACTGCTAATGGATCAATAATGGAGCCACAGCTTATTTTGTTCCAGCCACATAAATAATCACAGTGTGGTAAGAAATGTTGATCACCAAAATTACCTGGACATATGCCCTAGGCACAAAGGACTCTATTTTCCCTCATTAGTATTGGAGATCATTTCAAGAGACAATTTTTGAAGTAATGATTTTCCTGTCCTTTAGAAACTAAGGCTCTGTTATAGATTTCAGTGTGCTTGGTGTAGGGTGCATTAGCTATGGTGGTTCTATAAATTCAAAACGGAAAAATCAATGGTACCTACAAAAGGATTAAAAGCCCTTAAAAATCAAATACCAATCTTCCAATATAATCAAACAGATTTGAAAGAGGTTTTTCACTACATCAAGCCATCTCCTAACTTATTTCAACTACGTCAGTCAGTCTACACAGCTTGACTTAGGGGGCCACCAGCTCTCAACTCCCTCATGCTTCTGTCAGTGTTGACAGGGACCTGAAGCCCAGCAGTTACCTCTGCCCCAAAGCAGGTTTGCACTCAGAGGATGCTTATGAAATGCATGACCACTGGGTGGCAGCAACTTCTGTTCGGTCTGCTAGGCTTACTGCAGTCCTGAGCTTTCATATATGATCACCTTGGGTATGTTGCCTTATGCCTCGTTTCCTTGAAAAGACCCAAGGCGATTATGAATTCAAGTGTGCTTAGATGAAGCCATGACAAACGTTCCATAGTGCCACTGACTAAATTGTGTTTGTGTGTGGTGTGTGTGTACATACATGTGTGTGTGTGTGTGTGTGTGTGTGTGCATATGTGTGTGTGGAAAAAAGAGGTCAGTGCTGAGTGTCTTCCTCAACTGCCTCTCCACCTTATTTTGTAAGCCATTTCTCAGTGAACCTGAAGCTCAATATTTAGTTAGACTAGCTGGCCACATGCTCCAGGAAGCCTCCTCTCTCTGTTTCCCCTGTGCTGGGAATATAGACCCACGTCACCACTCCTGGCTTTTCACCTAGGTACTGAAAACCTGAACTCAGGTCCTTATGCTTGCAGTATTCACTGTACCAATAGAAGCATCTCCTAGATGATCCCCCTAGATGCTGAATGTTTATTCCCCCCCCTCCAGTTCATGCATAGAAATGTAATCTTCAATGGAATGGTTTGTGAAGGTGGGATTGGGGGAAGTAATTAGGTCATGAGGGTGGAGCTCTCATGAATGGAAACACACATGAGAAATGATTCCTTTTTCTGCTGTGGGAGGATGCCAGAAAGCCATCTGCTAGTACGGTCATCCTGCACTTCCAGAAGCATGAGAAGTTCATGTTCACTGTTGAAGTGCCAAGTTTATGGTATTCTTTGAGAAAAGTCTGACTTCACTAAGTCATGTGGGGATCTGGGTGTTGATTTTAATTGCCCCACCCTTAAGTGGAAGTTTCTTGGAACCACACCTAGCTCCGTTCAACTCCTGTATCTTCCAAATGCCCCAGCCACAGGTGACAGGCTTCACAGTGACTTGGCTGACTGGACTGCCTGACTGCCTGCAAAGTGCAATAAAATCAAAACAAAACAAAAACGTCAAACATCCCTAGTAGCTGGATCAGCTCTGCAGACTTTGGTGAGCCCTTCTAAAACGTGAACCTCTCCCTCCCAGGATTTATCCATCCCTCTCCCTACCCTTCTCTTGTGGGTTTCTTTGTCAATGCTAATCCCAGCAGGACTAGTACATACCTGGGTCTATTAATTTATGACAGGTGACTTAGATTTCAGGTCACAGGATTTAACCTACAATAAATCCAAATTTGCATAAGGATAATGGGTATTTTACTACACTTTATGCCAATAAGCCCTAATGTGGTAATTAACCACTGAGCACATTTACTGATAAGCTGTTCAGCAGAGAAAAACCTGACAACCAGCAGTGTTATCAGAGTCCACAATTTTCAAATCTCTTTCAGAAATGTTTATGCCTACAGGGATTAAAAGGTAGCAAAATCACCGAGTAGTCACCCTCGATGGAATTTTCATGAATCCTCTGGTGTTAAAAACCCTTAGAAGTGAGAAGTTCGTGATTCACTTTTTTTCCTCCATGCTTTCTCCTATCTTCAAATTTCTTTCATAGGAAATTGCTGTGGTGAAAATCTTTGGCCGCTGCTTTGTCCATGATGAGGAAGAACTGGCTCCTTCATTTGCAGAGGAAGCATGTTTGTATAGATCAATACTCCTATGATGGAGGGGTCCAGCAGGTGTGGCCAGATAGCACCAATAACAATGCACTGAACACTCAGCCTTCTCCTCTTTTGTGGGAATCTTTCCGCTCACATCCTAGCTAGATGCCGTTCTTACAAATTATTCCTTTACACCTTGACTTTCTTTCCCAGTAGCTCCATTAGGAACCAAGTGGCACACAGTCCAACCAGCTTCAATTGTGCTAAACCAATGGCCCAAAATAGTCAATGAAGCATTAACTGTATACCTAATGAACAGTAGCCATGGTGGTCAGCCATGAGGATACAAAAGTGGATGAACTGCAGTCTAGCGTCAGCGAGCAAACAGCACTTCAACCCCCTTGATCGCCTTCTGCTTCTTCCTCACGTTCATTTGTCCTGTTAAGAGTCAGTAGGCTGTTCTGGAGGTGAACATTCAGGCAGAACTACACATGGACATGCTCACAGTATTCTCGTTCATGTTGATTTCCCCATTCTTTAAAGTCTTCAGTAAAAATTGTTCTCTAACACTGATTCCATCATGTGATAATAGCATTTTGCTATTTTTCTGTATGATTAGATTGTTCGACTGCTTTGTATATATAAATATTTTCTCACCAACTACATCTTTACCTGCTGTAAATTTCTTGTGCAATAAACATACAAAACAGATGTGATGGCAAGCTGTTTTGAAAGGAAAATATCCTGTCCTATCACTGTTAAAAGTCTATGTCATTCAATGAATACCTTCAATTGAACTGAACTCAACTGAATTGACATTGTCTTTTGAATTTTCATTGTTATCTTATAGTTACAAATCTAAGAGCTTTATGTTTTGTTTGCTAAATGTATCTCTAAAGTTTTACTGTTTTGCAACTGTGACTTTTCAATTGTATTTTGATAACTAGATGCTAAGCCCTCAAATTCCCAGTGGCAATAAAATTTAATGATATAGCTAATTACATAGAGAAAAGGAAAATATAAATGCAAAAGTTGAGATATCAACATAATGCATAAAGAACTATGCTTTTAAAATTTTAGAGTAATTCAAAGACTAAATATTTCTTGTGAAGGTTTTTAGTAAGTATTTTTGCATATTTTTATTGAATTTTTGTGTATTTCATATATAACATCTTAAATATCTTTATATCTCCTTTCCCCATCAGCACCTTTCCAAAGCCCCCCACTGGCTTTCATGCATTCTGTTATTTATGCTAAGGCCTATCAAGTCAAGTTAGTGTTCCTCGATGTCTGTCAGTGGAAGTTTACCCATTGGAGTCTAGTCAGCCTATCTAGAGTCATTCATTTAAAGAATATCAGTTCTATCTCACACAGCAGTAATCAGCTACCCAATAGCTCTTCAGCCAGGATTGGGGCCTGCTGCCTATTTCCACAGTTCTGTGCTGGGTTTTTGTCTGCTTGAGTTTGCTTTGGTCTTATGCATGCTGACACCATTGCTGTAAGTTCATATGAGGAAGGTCCCAGAAGCCTGTAAGACTGCATTTACATACAGTCCTACACCTCTTTTCCTGACTCTTACAATCTTTCCATACCTTTTTCCACAATGGTCCCTGAGCCCTGGGTGGGTGAAGTTTACAGGACTCCTATATTAATATTCAATTTTTAAAAATGTTTTATTCATTGAGAATTTCATATATTTATACAATGTATTTTGAGCACATCCACCTTCACTTCCTCTCCAACTTCTCCCAGACCTGTCCCCTGTCAGGCCCCACTTCCAACATCATATCTTTTTGTCATAACTCACTGAATCCAGTCAGTGCTGTCTGTAAGTGCATGGGCGTAGGGTCATTCTTTGGAACATAGGTACCAATTCACTAAAGAAAACTGATCCCCCCTACACCAGCAGCCATCAAGCGCCAAAGCTTCTCAGCTGGGGATGGAGTTTCATAACATATGCTGGAATTTTTGGCTGGCTTGATCTTCTGCAGGTCTTGTACAGGCAACCATAACCAATGTGAGCTCATGAGTGCAATGGCTCTATTGTGTCTAGAAGACAGTGTTTCTCAGCAGTACTCCACAACTTCTGGCTCTTTTTTTAGAGAAGTTTGGAATGATTCCATGGGATTTGTTTCAACATTTATATTTCTTGCAACTTTAGGTTCTCCACATTGACTTATCCTTTGAACTTCAGACCGATTAAGTGTTCCCACTCAAGAGCACAGCAAAATGGTGACCATGACCTCTGTGTCCCCATCTGCAACACTGCCTTCAGTTCTCCACTTACTTGTCCTCTTCTAATACTGCTGACTATAACACCCAACTGGAAACTTCCTACTTTCTTGGCTTCCATAATCCCACTTTCTATTGTCGATTTTTCTTAATTTTTCTAGGCCTACTTATCCTTAGATTTTGGTTACTCTGAAGACTTTTTAGATTTTTATTTTATTTTAGATCTGAGTGTATTGCATACAGGTATGTTAGTGCATTAAGAAGGTGTAAGATCCCCTGCAACTGGAGATAAGGATGGTCATTAGCAACCATGTGAGTGCTGGGAAATGAATCCAGGTCTTCTGCAGGAGCAGCCAGTGTTCTTAACCTCTGCGTCATCTCTCCAGCCCCATATTTTATTTTTTTAAGATATTGTTCTTCCCGTTTTCCCCTCATTCTGGTTGAAGTTCCAATTCCAATTACCTAAGCTTAACCCTAATCTCAAGGAAAACAAGTACCTACAACTCAGTGCATTAAAAAGAGCAAAAGCTACACTTTCTTCCCTCACCTCTGCATTTCATTAATGTCACCAAGCGAGAAACTTGGGGAATCTCCTTGCCCTTATTTCAAACATCCAATCAGTAGAAACTTACTAATTACTTCTTCATTAGTCTTCCCCTCCCCAGTGTTTAGTAACTTACTAAATAAAAACCTAGCTCTGAAGCATGCACACATCCCAAGCCTTATCCTACATTACCCCAGCAACACTTAGCAATATTTTTCTGAAACGTGTTAGCATTCTTAGCATATGGTAAGAACACAACACTGTAACTACCACCATTGCTTCTTTGTCCTTTACTTTTATTAGTAGTTGCCCACATATAATGCTATTTCACACTTTTTATGTTTTTGCTAATGCTATTCCTTCTCCCTGAGTATGCTATTCTTACCTAACTCCAAACTCATATGAAATCAGTAAATAATTTTGCTCACGTTCTTTCACCTTCAGAAAAGCATCATAATATCTCATAGTATTCCTAGTACCCAGATTTGAGTACTCAGTATATACCTATAAAAATATTGACTTATAACTGAAGCCTTAATATATTGCACTGCAATTATCAGGTTTCGTCTCCCATTTCAACTTAAGCCAAGAGTTAGCAAACTTGGCCCCCTTGGGGTTTCGTTACAAAACAGATACCTATTGGTTTGCATGTTATCTATGGTTGACAATATACTATAAAGGCAGAATTTAGTCATTGTGCCAGAAATCATAAGACCTACAGATCAAAACTTTATACCTTCTGGTTCACAGTTTCTCAGCCTCAACTCTATGATAATTTGAGGCTGGCTATTTCCTTGTCATCTTAGAGGGACTGTTCTGCATGCTGTAATATACACAGTACAGCAACATTCTTGGCTTCTACCTGTCAGATTAAGCAGTGCTTCCTCTTTCTTCCCATCTTTATCCTTTTCTTCCTCTCCCATCATTTCTTAACCTCAGTTTAAGGAATGATTGCATAATGTTTCCTGGGCTCAAAATTGCTTCCAGATGAGAACTACTAACCTAACCCTACAGAAAAAATTTCCAGGTCAAATCAGAACTGTACAGTTTTCCAGAGAAGAAACTATATCTAGTATATATTTCATTCAAAATATCACATCTAGAACATAAGAGAAGTGCACGAATTAGTCACTTAAAGGCATTAGGATGATTGTAAGACACTGCAAAGTAACTTGAACTTCATAAGAATTTTAGACTTGAATGGAGCATGGGAGACTATCAAGTCAATACCCATTTTTACAGATGAACTGTTCTCTTTAGAATTTTAAACTTCATCATTCAGGCCTGTTATACCAGCATCTATGAAAAAACTCATGCTAAGAAAAATATTCTTCATCACAGACCATTTGATTGTGAAGAATTTTTAAAACGTGAAATTACTGCATTCATATTTCACATATGCATATACATTTAATTTATCCATGAACGAGATTTCTATTATGAGGATAATTTATTATTCTCAGAGAATAACTTATTCTAATTTTGGCAGAAGGGATCAATTTAATTGTGGTAAAAATGTAATTTGGAGAAATACAACCTTCTCATAGCTATTCGAGAAATTCAATTGAAGGTTAGAAATTATTTTCTGTTCTTTTAAAACCTATGGTAGGTACAGTATTGTTAGAACCACAAAAATTCGATCTTTCAGAGGAATTATATGCCTGCTACAAAAGCTAACAAATGAGTCTAGGGTAATAGCAATGTCTATAGAGAACTCAGTAGAGACCAAACACAGCTAAAAGTTTTATTATATCATCTCATCTGAACACCGTGAAAACTCTGCATGGTAGGTACTACTAAGATACCTATTTTATAAATGAAGTGAGTTTCCAAGATGTTAACTCCCTCCTCGAAAGCATTAAAAAAAAAAAGTCAAAAGCATAGGATGCAACAAACCTAAAATTTGAGCCTGGCCATCTACCTTCAAAATTTGAGCTCGGCCACACTATATCACATAAGTGTGCTTAGGGTTTATAAGTAAGAAAAAAATCATTGTTAATGTGATATTATGTCAGGCAGGGGCCTCAAGACACAGCCTAGAATAAGGGCTAGCAGTGAGAAGGCCAGAAGTGCTTTACTGGAAGAACCAAAGAAACAGGTAATAAAAATGAGAACTTATCATTAAAATAATCTAAAACAGCAATTCCGGTTCAATATGGAGGATCTGTGAGGAAGTAGTAAAGAGGTAGAAGTAATGTCAAAGCTCGCAGAGGTTTCTCTCCCTCCCGGGTGAGTGGGCAGTGATGACGAGCTCCGCTGCTCTTAACAACCTAGATTACAATAACCCCATACCACTGTCACAGTGGGCAGGAGCTCCCACTACGCTTCTAGAAAGGACGGACCAGCCAGTGCTTTCCTCATATTTACTTTCTCAGATCTTACTACCATTTTGTATTGCCCTCTTCTAGATCATCTCCTAGGAAAAACTCCCGAGTTTTAGAATCTGTAGGTCAAGAGGGGCATTTGATGCAAGGATAGATGGAGGAATGCATGTCTGTAGAAGCCATACCTACTGCAAAAGAAATTTTCTAGAGATCTATTGTGTAACAAAATGCACATAGTTACCAACACCTGTACACTTTTAGTGCCTTCAGTATGGTGATTAATCATCCTTGTCAACTTGATGGGTTTTGGAATCACCCTAGAAACAAATCTCTGGGCATGTCTATGATGGATTATCTAGATTGGGTTAATCTAGATTAGGAAAGTTCCATGCTAAAGGTGGGTACTTCCATTCCATAGGCTGGGGCCCTGGACTAAAAATCAAGCTGAGTGTAATCATCTATTGCTCTCTACTTCCTGAAGGTAGATACATTGTGAGCAGCTGCCTCTTGAGCCCACTGTCATCTATTTTCCGCCACAATGGACTACAATCCCTGGAACTATAAGCCAAAATTAACCCCTCCATAAATTGCTTTTGCATTTTACCATGGCAGTGAAATAACTAACACAGATATATATTGTTAAGAAGTAGATTCCATGCTATGTGTTTTCAAACCATCATTTCAAGTATTGTATACATCTCTAACTTTATTTGCTTTATTAAAAGAAGTTGAGGATTACAAAAGAGTGAGGTTCGGATGATGGCAGGTTGAGGTTGCCAGCACAAGCACAGGTGAGCGGGTGACCCAGTTCCTAAGTTCACATGCTACACTGCGTAAGTGCACTTAGACTTCAGAGCAATGCCTTGTTCTTTATAATAAAAGGAGAAAGGAAATCATCACAGATCCTAGCTAAACAGGGTGAAGACTCTGAGGTAAGGACAAGCTTAGTAGATTGATACTGTCTGACTGGAATCTTCTCAGAAAGAAGCAGTATATCCAGTCACAGACCTTTCCTTCTGTACATCTCTCCCCCCGTCATAGCTCCATGATCTGCTTGGCCTCTTTTGAACATACTAAGCTTTCCTTTGCTTTAAATATTTGTTGTTCTTTCAGATTCCTCTGATTGGAATGGTCTCTCCCTAGATCTGTGTGTGGCTGTCTCCTTTCTTCTCGACCTAATTAACACCACTCAAGAGTCAGTCTTTCCCAAGCCATTCAGTTCAATGAAGACCCCACACACTCTCCATTATCCTCTTTATTTCCCGCATATCAATTTTCATTATCTGGAACTGTCTTAACGAGGTGTTTTCACATTTGCTATTAGTTTCTCTTAGCCACTATTCCAGTTCCCTTGGCTCAGGGGCCTTCAATAAAGTGTCATTCAGCATGTACTCCAACACTAGAGTTGGAGCAGATCTTATTACACAGTAGCCATTCTGTGAATACCTACTGCACTTGGAAAAGTGACGATGATATGCTGATGAGAAAGTGAGCAGAAGCAGAAACGGAACTCTCGAGCAATCACTCAGTTATAAGTGCTCACCAACAGCTATTCATTTATTAGACAGTTTTATGAGCGCCAACCCTTCTCGGCTAGTGTAAACAAGGTATGTCCACTTTTTTCTTGGACATGTAAACTTTTTAGGCATATGTTGATTATCAAATGTGATAGTTTTGTGATGACATTTTCATTAGCCAAAGCAACCTAAGGCAGTATACTACAGAGATACCTTCACATTCATGTACACTGGGGCACTATAAACAGCAGTGAAGTTAAAGGACCTGTTCAATATACTCAGGTACCAGGTCACATGTTTAATTCTAAAGGGATATTTCAATCCATATATATATATATATATATATATATATATATATATATATGTCTGTATTCCTGCCTTCAAGAAACTCAAGATATTGGGGAATCATGAACCACTAAAACATTATGTATTGAGCACTATTGTAACAATTAAATGTGATAACGGTATGAACTAAGAACCTCTAATACAGTGTTTCTGACAAATGAAAGAAAACAAGCCTTGAAAAGCACTAAAGGCACTGAAGTTCAGATTTTGGCATGCAGATGTGAAGGGAAGGTTAATGGATAAGAGTGAAGTAAATATAGGATCCCTAGCTCTCCCAAGTAATAAGGTGTAACAAATTGAAGTATAAATTGAACAGGAAGAAGGATCAAGGAAGTGCTTCAGATCAAGACTTTGGTAGAACAGGCACAGCAGAGATGAAGAGAAGACCAAAGACATTTAAAGACGTAAGCTCAAACTCCAAAAGAGTAAAACAAGGCCGTGTTTAGGCTGGAAGCAGAGGAAGAATTCATCCTACAAACCAGGAGGAAAGAGGGTATCGGGCTAAATTTAGAGAGGGGGAAGGAGTGGAGTTAGGAAGGATAAGGTGGACATTTTCTGTTTCCTGTGTGAAGTCTTAGGCCATATTCTGATCGAGGCAAGTGAAGGTGAGAGTGAGGAACAGGAAAAGAAAATGTTACTGGTTGATAATTGCTGTGCTGTGCTGCTGCCTTGTGAGGCATCTTCACTGATATGTGAAATCAAAGATTTGCTTTTATATGGCTTTTACACAGAAACTAGCTATGAAGCACAGTCTACTTGGAGGGTGGAGCACATGGTTATGGAAGCTCCAGAATAGTGGGATAATCATTTTCACATTTGTGAAACAATTTTAAAAACATTAGCTAATTAATTAGCTCCACGATTGCTCTATTCCTGTAGGTGTATGTGTGTAAGGACTAAGCTTTGAAAAATCTCCTTTGAGGCATTTGAAGACACAAGAGATTTTTTGTCTCAGTGGGAACGTCGTGGTAGATTACATTTTCTGTAAATAAGTGACATTTTTAGAAAGCAATGAGTTCCACTGAATTTATCCCGAAGAAGAAAAACAAATGAAAATCTAAATAAGAAAATCCCCAAATCAGACTGAACATTCCTAAGTCTAGGACATGAGAAACAAGCATTCAACTTCACAGAAAATATTGAGCCAAAACAAAAGGAAAAATGCACCACGTAGCTCAAGACAAAAGCCTTTTACTGCTTGGCATCTATACCAAGAGCAGCTCTTTACCTTTCTGGTCTCATAATGAACATCATTCCTCTGTTAACAGGTTAGACAATATCAATTTGCCATGTCAAAGTGGGAAATCAAGCAAAAACTGCCTTCCTTTCAGAAGAATCAATGGCAAAGTGAAAGAAATGGGTAATTGTAGCTGGTCTCCCAGCAGGACATTCTTGCCTGATTAAATGACCTTTCCTATGAAGTATGCCCTCTCAATTACAGACAGTGGCCACTCCCCAGAGTGGGTTTAACCCCATAATCACCAGCCTGCTCCTGAGTAGCTTGACTCCTTTTCCTTGTCAGTGGGTCTGGTGATTGAGTTGGTAAGAGATGGTGGCAGGAACCACAATGGCAGAATATTTATCCCTCATCCCCCTGCAATAACAGTAGCAGTGGGCATGAACTCTTTCCCCAGGAATTTAAATTAGTAATGATAACAGAGTCATGATGTGAAAATTAAGGCATATTCATAAAGTGTAGACACACTTCATACACATTCACTTATCTTGTGTGCTCAGTAATCACTGTTATGAATATAATTGCTGTGGTTGTGATGGCTTTGGAGGTGATACTTATACAAGGCAGAAGAATGGGAAATAGTTATAAATGACTAATAGGTAACAGAAGTGGCTGGGACCTCAACTCTGACCACAAGGGCAACCTAGTGACCTTCATGGGCCATGTGTAGTCAATCGTCTTGCAGGTCGATGAGCAGGGTCTTCAGCACAATGAACCTGGCTAAATCAATCAGCGTCAGTTTTTTTCTTATCAGGAAGCTCATTCACTGCAAAACTACAGATCTTCCTGAAAGATATTTATAAAATCAAGACCATCTGTTCATTTGATGCTAGAGTTTCTACTTAGACACACAGTCTCTGTTTGGAGGCCCAGAGTGTCCAAAAACTCATTGCTTTAAACATGAGTCAAGATTTCTTCATGTTAGAGTCCCAGGTCTAGTAGCCTTGTTCTTATTCTTAAGACTATATGAGCCAAGTTTTACTTCCATAAAGCAGCTCTTTAGGTATGAAGACAATGTTTAACTTGTGAGCACAAGCATCTTTTGTATCTCAACTTAGAGGAACTCAGCCCTGTCATTTAACCCTTTTAAGGCTAGGATGCTGAATGTCTTCTTTTTCAGAACTCAGTCCTAAGAGTATTCTAATATGTCAATTAGTTAACACTGTAAAAGTTTATCCTTCCCAGTAACCGTATTAGCATGTGGTGGTATTAGCATGTGGTGGTGATAATCTGTTGAGCATTTGCTGCTTTCATCAGTCTATTATTGGCCAAAAGTCTATCTTCCTGTCAGAGAAAAAAAGGATAAATGGGAGCACGAGGAATTCTGTTACATTACAGAAGCTCTGTTGTAAACAGAGTTCTGACAGAAAACAGAGTATAAGTTGGTTTAGTTCAAGAAGTCGATGAATTTAATCATGGCTAAAATTCAGTGATAGTCTAATTTAAACAATATTTGATCTAGGATCTTCAAAATGTAAACAAAAACTAGATTTTCTGCCAGCTTTGTCCCATGGCTTTCAACACCTTGGGCTTCAGTTTGAGATCTTGTCTTAAAACACCAAAAGGCAGAGGGAGGGAGGGAGGGAAGGAGGGAAGGAGAGAGGGACCTAATTTTAGCATTAACTGAAGAATCTCTATCTCTTTGTCATGGTACTCTAACACTAAATATCTTTGAGGCCACTCTAGAATTGATACTAATCCTTGGTTCCACATGTACCAGTCTTTAACATCCATCCTGGGATGAGTGCCCACACCCACACATCTCTTGAAATATATGTGAAGCTTTTTACAAAGCCCCGATAGAAGATGGCTTCATTCCCTCTTCCAGTGTGCTACTGTAGGATGAATTTGGCTGGTAATGATTGCTCTCCTAATTAACAGGTCACAAGGATATCACAATGGCTGTATACTTTTCTAATAAACATTAGTTGGCTCTAGTATCTTGGTTCCCAGTCAGTAGTTCTCTTTACCAAACTGTTCCTTCTTTATCTCTTGCACTGACATTGAATCTTTCCCTTGGTCTTTGTTGACTCTGGGTTGCAGAATGTTCTTAATACTAGGGAAAGCGGGGTTATAGACCCATGCTATGATCTCAAGTCACCTGCTATCTGATGAGTATTTGTCCCTACTAAGGAATCAGGAAGGATACCAACACAAGGTATTAGGAAGCAACAAATTAACAGAAAAAAAAAGAATAGGGAGAAAATAAAAAGACATCCAGTGGAAAAACTGAGGGGGCAACAGGAGAGAAATTAGGGAGAGCATAGGAGGCAGTGCAAAAGACAGTGAGACAAAGTACCATAAAATGGGTGTATTAAAAAAACAACAACAAACACATTATCCCAACCCTGCAGGTGCCAGCAATTCGAATAAGCATATAGCAATTAGCAGAATTAACACAGCCTTAAATAGCTTGGCTCACCAGATGTGGACTCCTATCAGGGTTCTATAAAATGTAAAGTTATTACAGATTAAACCATTAATCATCTGTTCAGTGACTATCTCTGACTGCAAAACCCCATTTGGTTTTAAATGGCTAGTAATCACAGAGGGATGTGGAATGTAATGTGCACGATGGTGTTCCCCTCAATCCTTTTTCCTTTAAACATGTGCCCCATTCTCCTGATTCTCCTGGTTTTCCTTCCTTCCTATTAGAAATGCCATGAGAGAGGGAGGGTAAGAGATTCCCGTCTGTTTCAGAGGACGCAGCAGCATATGGGTTTCCCCATGGGCAAAGAGAGACTCTTAACACACTGGAGGCAGAGGAGAAATAACAGATGGAGGAGAAAGGGAGATGGGGTAGAAAGAACCAAACTGAACACCACAGAAGGTCCGCCACATAGGAGGGCAGTGTGATGGGCTTCAGGGAACTCTCTCTTCCTGACAGAAGCACTGGAGAACTCATCAGTGACTTGGATTTCTGTTTTATGCTTTGTGCTTCATGCAACAATAGCTTAGTTATGCCAGGGACAGAAAATGGGGAAAATGTATGTCCTGCAAGAGGGGCCTTCTGGAAACTTAAAGAGCCGTCAAGAGGAAATGCTTTTCTTTGGAAACGGGTTCAGAGTAGTACTCCACCTGCCCAGTTCTAAAACTAATGTATTACTCTTTCTTTGCTTGCTTTCAAGTTCTTGGAAAGAAAATTAAGTACCCTGAAGCAAATAGTACATGGAATAACTTGGATCAAAGAATTAAGGTCTGATGAGCAATATGCCGATATGACAGTGCCATTCCCTAGTTAAGATCCTTCAACAACTCCTTATTAACACAGTATAAAGTCCAAGAGTACAGTTCAGCTCCATCTCCACAACTTCTGATCTTATACTTTGTTCTCTGAAATTGGCAAACTGTTTATCAGCTCCTCGCCACCTACTAAGTGACCTATCTGCTTCGCCTTTGTTCAGTGCTCTGTCATTAACCCCATCTGTCCTGTCCTCTCCATTCATCTTTAGGCCTCATCTTGGGTATTATTTCATCTAGGCAGTCGTTCCTAAACTCCAGGATATGTTAAGTCTTTCACAACAGCTCCATAAAGCTATAGGTGGGGCTGGAGGGGCAGCTCAGCAGTTAAGAGCACTGACTGTTCTGCAGAAGACCCAGGTTTGAATGCCAGCACCCACACGGCAGCTAACAAGTGTCCACAAAACTTCAGTTCCAGGGGAGTCCAATGCCCTCTTCTGTTCTCTGCTGGCACTGCATGACACAGGTGCACTAACACATAAAATACAATCATATGTATAAAATAAAAATAAATCAATTTCTTAAAAGTCAGGAATATCTTGTTTTGACTATCAATTACCTTTCAGGAAACCTACGCATGTATATCTGTTTCCTCCTATGAAATGTGAGCCTTCTTATGAAAGAACCCTAACTGCACCCTGCCTATGTTTTAGCACAGTCTTTGACATGCTCTGTGTTTTCAGTACTTATCTATGTCTATAGACTGAATGTTCATTGTCCCTCAAAATTCAACATTGAAATGCTTTTTAAATTTTTGTTTATTTTTCTATGTATAAGTGTTGTGCCTGCTTGTATTTAAATGCACTTTTATATGGGATACCCATGGAGGTCAGAAGAGGACATCAAATTCCCTGCAACTTGAGTTATGAGTGAAGATCAGCTGCCATGTGAGCACAAGGAACCAAACCAGTGTCTTCTGAAGAACAATCAGTACACTTAATGGCTGAGCCATCTCTCTATCCCCAAAATTTTTTTACATAATATTTTATTAATTCTTTGAGAATTTCATACAAAGGATTTTAATCATGTCCACCTCCCACCTCCTCCAGTCATCCCCACAACTCCTCCCCAGATGTGCTCCCCATGTCCACCTCCCACCCCTCCCAGTTTGTTTTGTTTTGTTTTAGTTTTGGTCTTTTTGAGACAGGGTCTCCCCTGTAGCTCCAGCTGGCCTCGAACTCACTGTGTAGACCAGACTGGCCTTCATTTCACAAAGATGCACTTGCCTCTGCCTCCTGAATGCTGGGATTAGAGGCCTATGCCACCATGCCAAGCTCAGGTACCTTTTTACAAATGATCCATTAAGTCCAATTTGTATTGCCCATATACTCATGAATATTCAGTGATCCACTGGGGCATGGTCACCAGTGATCACCCTTAAAGAAAACTGACTCTTCCTCCCGCAGAAGCCTTTAATTGTCACTGCCTTCTCGATGAGGGGAGGAGATTTATGAGCCTCTCTCCATGCTGGACTGGCCACAGTTTGAAATTTTAGCCTCAATCTGATGTGAGGGGGATACTTTCAAGCCTTCATGGGGTTAGTACTCTCTTTATAAGACAGATCCCAGAAATCTCTCCAGTCTTTTTTCCAAGTGCAGAGACAAGGAGAAGATGACAGCCTGCACATGAGGAGATAGTTTCAGTAGAACCTGAGCATGCCAGTGTCCTAACTTGAACTTCCAGCCTCCAGAGCTGTAAGCAGCATATTTCTGTTTTCTATAAGCCAACCAGTCTATGTGCTTTATTAAAGCAGCCTGAATATTGACAGTACTGATCTAAACCACACAAGATTTTAGAGATACAAGCAACTAACTCATTCATTCATTTATTTTAGACATACTTATTGAGTAAAAAATTTTTTCAGAAGAAGAAACATTTAAGAGAGCACAGACTTTCCAGGGCTAAGGACTTAGCTCAATTGGTGGAATGCTTGCTAGTGTACGTAAAGCCGTGGGTTGGATCCCCAGAATCATATACATAGGCATCATGACATGCATCCATAATCCCAACACTTGGAGGATGGAGGGAGAAGACCCAAAATTGCATCCTTAGCTTTATAGTGAGTGCGAAATAAGTCTGAGATACATGAGCCCTTGCCTGATGAATGAAAGAAAGAAAGAGAAAGAAAGAGGGTGAGGAAGAAGAGGGTGACAGAGGGGACTAAAGATCACTTCCCATTGAGTACAATGATTAATGCCAGGAACAGTTCTAGGTACTGGCAAATGCTGACTAGTAGGTCTTGTTCTCATGAAGCTCATGCTTTAACAAAGAGTCAAACAAATGACTGATAGCACATCTAAAGGAAATATTGAGACTGGGAGGGCTAGATTATTCCTATTTCAAAAACCAAGAGAATTTTAATAATACACATCCAGATAAAAGGTTTTCCCTGATAATGACTTGCTACTATGGGAAAGACAGACGTGCATGAATATATGCAAATCCACTTAGAGTTATGTTCACAAACTGTTTTATAAGCTATATTGGATTTTTCTTAGTAATCAGTATAGTAAGATAATATGATGATGCAACGTAGATGTCAAGATATCCATATTATAGGTTTGTAAGGTGATACTCATTAAAAATCAGTGTCTTATACTAGGCCATATATTATGATAAAGCTCATGTTTCTAAGCAGGTTTATCAATTTTCAATTTAGTTATTCCTTTCATTACATCTAGATGCCTTCTTGTCTTTTTTGTCTTGATCTTCTTAACAGAAGTTCCAATACATCTTTCTCAGCTTTGTTGAAGCCCTTTATCCCATATTTGCCTCATATTGAATATCTGGGAGTGAGTCCTGAAAGATTCACCTCTTGCCATCACAAGGTATTCTTCAGTTATACCAAGAAAACCAGGTGGTCAACAGTGTCTTGAGATCATTTATCAAAGAAAAACTATTTATCCATGTTAAAGCATGTTATTTCACTCAGAAATAATTTTTGAGTTTCCCTTTAGACACCAAGAACCACAATAAGAAGAAAAATAAAGCAGAACAGGAAAAGACAAAGAGGAACAAGATACAAACTTCAGGATATTTAAGTAGATATGAATATCGTGTTGGTAGTAAGGGTATACAGACAAGCATGATCGCTAGATAGCAACTTGCACACACTTTATTATGATTTTTACAGCAGTATCAAGTTTGGAGATGGGTACATGGATAAAATTCAGAGTAACTTCATCTCAATAGCAGAGCCAGAACTTAGCTTTCAGGAGTAAAGGAGGTACGGTTCCAAATGTAAAACCTGTTTCTGCCACAAGCAAAGAAGTGCCCATGATTCCGGAACAGAACTCTATCATTCCTTTGCTATGTCCCCAGTTTGATGAAAATGCCACTTAAAAGCAACCAGGTTTTAGCCTCGGGCAACTTAGAGCCACAGAGGACAAGCTCTAACAGAAGAAAGACAGGAAAAGGAAGGTGGCATTCTATAGTAACTGGAGAAACTGTCATGAGGTTTAACAGAGTGGGCTCTGTCTGCCAAAGAGCTAAATCCCATCAGAGCAGGAATCTCTTCCTGTTTGCTAAGTTGTCAAAGGCAACTATTAAAAACAAGAAAAGAATTTCCCAGACTTGCTCGCCAACAAGTAAAATGTAATGATTAAGCAGAAAAAAAGAACTGCATGCCAGAACTTCATTAGACTCACAGTTACAAACATGTTCAAACCCTCAGGAGAACTGGAAGGTCTCCAGACCCTTCAGAGATCCTTATGCTACCAATGCATGAACAGAGATGAGGCGATGCCTGATAACGTCATATTTTGCCTATCTCTTCCCTCAGTGTTTAGACATTCCCTTTTCTAATAGTCTGGATTTAAATACAGATTTATGATGCTTGCTAATACAGGAAATTTAATCATTGATTATAGTTACTTCAAATATAGACACTCTTTTTTAAGAACTATTTTTATGTGTATGTGTGAGTTCGTGTTTGTGTGTATGTATGTGATTGCAGATGCATAAGCTATGTGTGCGCATGTATGGAGGCCAGAGATTATCAGTGTCATCCTCAGTAACTTGCTACCTTGGTGTGTGGGGGGTGTATGTGTGTGTACAGGCCAGAAGTTGATGTTGGATGTTTTCCTCAGTCACTCTTCAACTTAATTTTTGGTCCAGGGGTCTCTCAACGAACCTGAAACTCACAGATTTGGCTTGATTAGATAGTCAGTGCATTCCAGGAAGACTTCTATCTTTGCCTCCCCAGCTCTGGAATTGTAGGCCTGCATTGCCATATCAAGTTTTAACACTCCACATGGATTCTGAGGGAGTAAATCAGGTCCTCATGCTTGCCCTGAAAGTACTATACTGACTGAGTCATCTCCCAGCCCTAAGTTCTGAGCTATCAAGTGACATTTCTGGCAGACTTCTGAATAGTTTTCTGTCTTTTACTTGGTCTATCTGTCTATCTCTGTCTCTATGTTTCTGTTTTTGTCTCTCTCTCTGTCATTGTCCCTCTGTTTCTCTCCCTCTCTCTGTATTTTGTTTTAATCTGGGTTCAATATAGATAAAGCAATCAGAGAGATCTTGATATATTTCTAGATGTTTCAAAATGATCAGAAGTATCCTTAATAGATTAAAATATTTGTAACAGGGAATCAGACCCTTTGTCTCAAAATATATATTTGAGAGCCAATCTAATATAATTGTTTATAGGGAAAAAGTCATCCCTAATCCCTCTCCAGGAAATTCCATGCTTAGGGCTATTGCCCCACAAAAAATGGAGGACTATTCCACTGTCAAGCAATGGTTCATGGATTCATGAGCCAAGTCCTTAGTTGCAGTCATTTTCTGATGACAGTGCAATTCTAATGCAGCATGATTTAACAGGGGTTTGGAACCATTCAGAGTTCATTACATACTGAGTAATTTATACCTTTGTTCTACCCAAATGGGAGTGAATCCCAGGTCAGAAGTGTTCTATGGCCACCGTAACTTCAGAAGCAGTAGTGGCACCCCTGAAGCTGGCAGAAGCTGGAGTAACAGCCACCAAAGAGAGGAAAAGAGGCTTTGGAACCTCCTCTTAATTTTTCTTTCTAACAAAAGAACAATGCAAAGCTATGATCAATTCTCCCTCCTTCACCACATCTCTCCTTTCCACCCCTTCCTTTCAAGTCGCACGTTTTATTCCAGTAAGGCTTAGCCTCTGTCACTTGTTCTCTCTAAAACTGAGTCCCACCTAAAATATCTATTTCCTCTGATCAATCAGAGCATTTAGCTTATGGCACTGAACATATGGTTTCCTATGCTATGACTATTACCTTCCTGATCTCATCTCCCTTCTTAGAGTATAAAGTCTTCTGAGCACAGGGACCATGCTTATAAAGAGACACCAAGTTTGGTTCCAGCACCGTAAACAGTACCTGATGGTTTTCTGATTAATCGGCTCATTCAATAAACCTTTACTGTACACTTACCACACACCAGGCATAGTGAAGCCAATCACTGTTCACAGGGCAGTGCTATAGATGAATACATGTATACTATCATCCACTATGCGTCTGTTGTTCAGTAAACTTCAAATAACCATAAGAATAAACCCTATACCCCAAGAGGAGGCTCAAAGATGTCACAAGAGATTTTTATCTATAAGAAAGAATGCTGTTCGCTTCTCAAAGAAATTCCCTGGGGAAATGGTATAGATATCTCAGGCAATCAAGCTTAGCTTAGATTAAACAAAACATACAGTGCACTGTTTCAGTGACACAGTGTTGCAAAAGAACTCTTCCAAATCGAGTCTGATTCTTTTTGTCTCAACAATTGACCTTAGAGATTGAACCCATACTTTGCTGAAGTCCTCTGCTCTCAGACAGAGATCTTAACACATCAGCTAAAATGGCAATGAATAAATGGCATTGCTTTTCTTAGCTACAGTGACTGGATTTCAAGGAGGGAAACAGGGAGAGAAAGACAAGCCTTTTCTGAGACTTAATGGTATACACCAAGAATTTGACTTTATCTCAAAATATGAGACTTGGGAAGACCACACTTGACAAAGATAAAACAATGCATATGCTATATTTTAGACAAGACACACAAGTACAAATTTTGACACTTCTAACATTTCCATACTTGCTAAACGTAAAGCACAAAAGCAAATCTCATACATGCCTAGTGGTGAGTTCCTTTGCATTGCAGCATTTTATTTATAAAGCATGGCTACTTAAGGGTTAAGAGTCTCCATTAGTTTGATGAGGAAATAGAGCCATAGAATATTGAAGCAGCAAACTCAAGGTTACCCAGTAAACTTAATCTGGGACCAGAGGTTAGGGCATGAACTTTCAAGTTCAAAGTCTTGAAATCTCTCATGTCATTGCATAGATGGAAGCCAGGGACAGTCATTGGTCTAGAACTCCCTGTTGCCCTTAAGTAGTCACAGCACGCTTTCAGTGGAAGACTGCAAATTTTACCTCTTTAAGGCAGCCCATGAAGTTGTTGCTCACAGGTGAGCCCGGCAAATCTGCGGTGCTTGGGCTTCCTCCAACATAGAAGAAGTCATCTGAGCCCAGCATAGTGTAGTCCTCTTGAGTGTAGCCTGTTGTGGTAAGGATGCCATCCACAGAGATTGTCACCTGGTGGTGGGACATAGGGACAAAAAAAAAAAAAATCCCAGTAATGACCTACAGTCCTGTCAAAACCCAATGGCTTCCCCTACTTGTGGTATCACTTTCATTAAGATTTTTTGGTGAGGTGTTCTTTCTAATTTGGCTTGATTTTGGTATATGCAGTCAAGTTCCATTTTCTGGTCTGCCTTCCTAGGTCCCAAGCCTTCAGTCTTCCCTGGTGGCTGATGGGACTGTTTATTAGAATTGACAAGAGGAGTGTCCTCTTATGTACATTGCATACTTTATTCAGTCAGGCTAGAAAATGGAACCGTCCTTAGACGACATCACTTGTCTCAGGTCATTGCTAAAAATGATTGTTAACTTCTTATGATGGTTATTTATGGTGATAATGAGGAACAGCAAAGGAGACATTTGACAATGAGGGATGGTAGGAGTTGGTCTTTGGTTATTAGCGTTTTTTCCCCCTTTTTTTCTTTTCTTTTTTTATTTGTTTCTTTTTTGCCTCACACCACACTAACAAACATGCATTTGGGGTAGGGAAGGGTCTGTACTCTGATATGTTAAGGATGATACATGCTGTGAACCACTCCAGGTACCAACCCCTGCCCTCCCTCAACTACCATCACCACCAACAGAAGAAATGACCCAAACTCAAAAAAGCAACTTTAACAAAAAGAAAGGGATGATGAGGCAGTGATAACTAAAATAAGAATAATGCCCATGGACAGGAAAAGGGCATCCACACACCCACCATCCATGACAGAGCAGAGGCGGAGAGAAAAGATGGCATCTCAAAGCGCACACACCATACGCTGACACACCCATGCAGAAATTATCTGGAGCCAAGAGAGAAGGCAGGAAAGAGCAGAATCAAAATTGACATCACACTTACATGCATTGAACAAACCGAAGAATGAGATGGAAGGGGTTGGGGAACCACTTAAGACTAAAGGATAGCCCTTCCCCTGACTGCCACCTCCCTCACTTAAAAAAAAAGAGAGAGAGAGAAAAAAAGAAAAGAAAAAATCCAAACCCAACCCCCAAATATATGAAGGATGAGAGGAAAAAAGGCTGGGTAGGGGGAGACAGAGAGTGGATGGAGGATGGCTCACAGTTGTTAGTCATGGAGAGGGACGTGAAGGACAGAGTCTGATGTTGATGGTGTTCCACGAGACAGGACCATGCCATGCAGTGTGTATGGAGAACAGAACTGGTGGGGATCCCTTTGGCCACGGTGGGGAGTGAGGTCAGAGAAGGGAGAGGAAGAATCTAGAAAGCAGAGTCCTTTCCTCCCCAGATCACCTGTGTCAGCCATGGCCACACAAAAGGGAGAAAGAAAGGAAATAAGGAAGGAGTGGGAAGAAAGAAAGCAAACAGGACAAGAGACGGGGCAGATAAGAAAGTCCTCGCTAGAAATCTGTTGTCCCTAGAACTGTGACTTGGAAACTGCAAAATAGGAAAATGAGACAGAAAAAAAAAAATTGCTAAATGGAGAAAATTTCTTAAAAAATAACTTTTACACCCCTCCCCCCCCCCAAAAAAAAAGAAAACAGGAGAAAATGAAACCGTTCCCAACAAACTTGCTCAAAATCATTTCCAGGGTAGGTGCATCTCCTTATATATATTTTATTAAAGAAAAGGACCTGCATTAATTGAACAAAATAAATGAAAAGGAAGAAGGAATGAGTCTAGAGAGGACAAAAGAGGGGCTAGGGGAAGAAAGGGGGCAACACACGGCAAACCCAAAAAAAGAGACAATAAGAATGATATCTACCAGACAATGTAGTTTGTTTACCATAGCGTGTCCGATGCCTGAGTGCTTTGCGGAGAAGGGGGGAAGAAAGGAAATTAAAAATTGTGAACAGAACGATTGTTAATTAAAAAAACTAAAAACAAAGATGAGTCGTTAGGGTGTTAGTACATTAGTCGGTTAGTAAAATGACACATCGCATGAATGATCTTGTGTTAGTTTTCCAAAAAAAAGGCCCAACACAGAAAGAGAGAGTGGGGAAGACAATGAGACCAGGACTCTATGGAAAACCTTACTTGGAGACTTGCCAGTCCATTGGCCGCTCCTTCTAGATACCACTTAGACCACACCTCACCCCAGTTAGAATTTGCATCATACTTACTTCCCATTGGTCTTCTGAAAGAATACTGTCCATGTTCCCTCCCCGCCCACTAACATATACACATTCTCCTGTGTTCTGAAAGAAAATACCCCCAAATATGCCATAGCATATTATGTAGACAAACAGACAACTGAATGCTAACAATGTATTGATTTTCGTTTCCACTTCTGAATCTGACTTCCTGGATGGACCTTCATGACATTCTCGTAGAAAGATCTTAAACATTTATACATCTAGCTGAGCATAGCAAGTCCACGTTATACAACATATTCTAGATCTCCACAGGCAACTCAAAGATTTGTGCTCTCCTTGTTTCTGTGTATTTGTGCAGCCACAGAAGAACACTCTCCTAGTTCTTTTACTTACAGTTTAGAATAGCTGAGTCATTAGAATACATCAAAAATTATTCTTCTTTTTTACCCAATAAGGCTATTCATTTGTTTATTTCACCAGAATGGGGGAGATGGAGCTCTGTCTTCCTGTACTCCTCTGGAACATTTCTTTTAGAGCTTTTAAACAATTTCTTGAATGGACAGCAGGGAGAATAGCAAGTTCAACATGATTAGAAAAGCCCTCCCTGCAATTCCTCTTCTCCTTGTTGCTGATTTTCAAATGCTAAATTGAAACATCCTCTGAGCTGGGAGTTTGGAAGGTTGGAAGACCTTCAACCAATGTCTGTGCTTGAACAAAAGTGGCAACCACAGATAAAGTAATTAATATGACAGATTTGACCTTGGATTATGGCAAGATAGTGGGCAATCATTCCCTCTGTGCAAACACACACACACCTCACTATCTTGATCCCTAATCCCAGATTCTATAGTCTGGAACAAATATGGACAGTCCACATTCCTTCTTTCATTCTGAAGCCTCAATAAAGTTTCTGGGTTAACTCTGAGTTGCATAAGGACAGAACTTCATATTGATGGTCATGAAAGAAGTGAAAGAAGTTTGTTCCACCTGGTAAGGAATACTCCAAGAAGCTCCAGGTCAGTTTTTCTCAGATAATTTTTTTTTCCACAGAAGCTACTGGTTTTTGTCCCAAAATGTAGATGGGCAACCATCATCTTATTATCAAATAGTCATGAAACATTTACAGTTTATTTGGAATAAACAGGGGCTTCCCACTCTTTCAAACGTATTCTAGGGGAATTTGAAAAAGATGCCATAAATATTTTTATTTTTAAAATAATAGTCTTAGAGTATTCAATAGCGAAAGGATTTTATTCTGAAACTCAACTCTGTTTTTCAGAAATTTCTCTTTTTTTTTCATAAATTGCATTTGGATACCAAATCCACTGAGAATTTCATGTGCTCCAATTGTTGGTGTATTTTTCACATGAGATCAATACACTCTGTAAAGAAGGACCCCAAATTCCAAGAACACTATGGCTTTGACTAGAACTGAGAAATGTAATTTGCTACATCCTTGGCAGCAGGCAGAAACAGTCACCTCTGGGACTGAATGCTCATCCTGTAAATCATTTGCACGTCACAACAAGTCTAGCACCCAGACCATGGATGGGCTCATAATCCTTCTGGAACAGAAGGTGCTTTACATATTTAGCAACCACACATGGCTGGAGAACATTGTAATCAGTGTTTCACAAACACAAACCATGACAGAGTAAGGTTAAGTGGCTTGTCCAAGGGCACATAGAGGAGTTGGAGCTTAGATTTTGGAACATTAGAAACTCTCCAGGGTGGTTTTCCTCAAAATGTTCCTGACTGAAACATCATAACAAATATTTGAATTACAGTTTAATTTACACTCTCTAGTTTAAAGGGCTTAATTCGGCCCAGATACTATTTTAGAAAGTGTTTTAAGTAGAACCAAAAGTGAGTTTTTCAGAGGCAACTTTGAGTCATTCCTGAAAGGTAGGAAGTGTGTGAAGTGGGGCAAGGAAAGCAAACCAGTGAAACTTGTGACCTGACATTGTTACCCTAGAACATCAAGTTCCCCTCTGCTGACTAAGACCCAAGGGGTATTATCTGGTTACATCAATCAAAGCTGGCAAAAGGTCATATTTCACTTTCTGGTCTATAGTCCACAGATCAGATGAATTAAGTTCTACTACAACAGCAAATGGACGTTTGATTTGGGGGTCTCTTGATTGCTGAGAAGTTCCTCAGGGTAATCATGAAAGGAAGGGACGAATGCAAGCTCTGGCATTAGAGTTCTTCAACCTTGAAGGGAAACCATAGAACAGTGACTTGAAATAGTCAAATTCCTGTGTGTTAGATATAATGGGGACTCCAACTCTTCTATTCCTTAACAACTTCACTACAGATACAGTAGGATCTTCCAACCAGGTGGCTTCTTTGATCCACTTAAGTCTGGAAATGGCTCTTTTGACTATAGTGCATTTCCAATGTGTGCCAGCCCAGCCACTTGTTTAGCCTGACTTTGAAGTCATACTTTTATCAAACAGAAAACATATGCAAACACCTGTCATGTCTTCTGTGTCCATATTTACAGGAGAAGGCATTAAATCAATCATACTGCGGAAGAAAATTTGATAAGCACCTTCTAGAAATTTGCATACTGTTTTCTGATTAATAAAGGATGAATGCTGTCCAACTAGGTTGCATGACAAATTTGCCAGTAGAGAAAAAAATACCGATTGAAAATAGCAACATGAAAAAGGTCATCTCAGCCCAGACCTGGGAGGTGGAAATGCTTTTCTTTCATTGATGTGTCCTGATAAGCTTGATCATTATCATTATTCATTATAAAATGGAAAACAACTTCGTTTGGCTTAGGTTTTCTGAATGTGGTGTCACCTGACAGAGTTGTCTGCTTAGAATCCACAAGCGATGGGAGTTCTCATGCACACAGAGAGTCAGGAAAGCTGCTCCAAAGTTGACATTTTTATTGGGTCCTTCCATTTGTCAGGCCTCCTAGTCAACTGAAGAGTGTCAGAGGTAGAGACAAGGGCAGTGAGGAAGGACCACAGTGTCAGGGAACAGAGAAACAGGAATTTAGAAATATCCTGGCTAATTAATTTCAAGGCTAGAAGTTTACACAATAACAGGAAAAAGAAAAAAAAAAGTTGGGAAGGGATGGTAAATTCATAGGAGGAGAAAAAGGGAGATTCTTTTTTTTCTAGAGAGAATTAAAATTATGACATCATGGCAATGGCTAACTTAATTAAAAAGGAAAACATACTCAAAGAATGAGAAAAATCCATCAAGCTGCAGAAACAAAATGCTGTCCCTAATTGAATTTAACAACAATACGATAAGATTCAAATGTAATTAAGAAAATTATAAAAGGGAGGCAGAATAAAAGGGAGGGAAGTACTTATCACTTTTATTATCTATACAGATGATTTTTTTTCTTAAATAAAAAGCACAAATGAGGAATTGAAGTATGAGGAGAAACACAGTTAATCATTTTCCTTATGAAATTTTATAGACTTGGAGAAAATTAGAGGCTGACATTTCCACACCGCCATCCCTAAGCCCCGTCCCCTCTCCAGCCACCTGCTTCACAAAGTGTCACCCTAAGGTGGGTCTTCCCGGTTCACTGTCCCCTCAGCCATTACCTGCCGGAGGTTGCGTGTCACTTTGACATCATGCCAGGCATTGTCGTTGAATTTCCCATTCACTGGCTCCACGATGGCCTCGAAGGCCCCGGAGCCCAGGTTAATGACCAAGGAGACTGCACCGTCCTTCAGAGCCAGGTTGACATAGTCAGCTGACTTGCCAGTGTGTAGGATGAGTCCATTGCGCTGCCAGGTCTTAAAAGAGAGGGTGATTTCATCACTGCTGCTCTGGATCGGGTTCTGAGACAGGTCATAGCACAGGTATTCCGAGCCCCGGAAAGTAGCCACATTCTCCTCCCGAGCTGTAGGTGAAAAAGAAGAAAAAAGGTGTTAAGCCTTGACTTGCAAGAGTCAAATCTACGCAAATCCTTCTAAAGTACTAGGGTAAACAGTCAGAACAACACAAGAAACTATGTGTTCACACAAGGGTAGAAGACAAAGAAAACAGTTCAAGACAGTTGTGACTTTCCTTCAAATGTTCAGGAAGAAAAACCTGAGAGAAATATTAAAAATGGTCAAATAGGGTCCACATTGCCTTTGGTTCGGGGAAGACATTTAAATGTGTTCATATCTAGTTCAGAATGCATAAATCGACGGTTCTTTCTAAGGATCCCTTAGTTCTTAGTACCTTTTATTAATACGTATCTAAAAACCAACTACCCTGAAAGATGTGGCTTTGATTTCCATCCACTAGCAACCCAGCTGATCCAGGTTTCTATGATAAAGTCAGGGGCCCCATGGAATACAGCTAGATCAAAGGAGACTAAACTTGGGAAAATGATAAATCAGGTGAGGGAAAGGAGGCAGGATGAATATAGTAATAAGCTTTGGCCAGACAACACCACCACGCTTAGACTCAAGCAAAAGGGCCTTTTGCTCTGAGATGGTGGCAGATGACATTTCAGAATGTTCCTTCCTGATTGGGACTCTATCCCCAAAATAGAGATTCACAAGGCTAAGACAGGATTGCAACCTAGATGCTCTTTTAAGACCATATTTCAGAGAGAGACCCTGCAATTCTCTACCCTAAGATCCCGTGCCTGTTTGCGTAGTCATCTTCTCCAGACCCAATTTTCTGAAGGAAAATCATTGTATCAGTGTCTGTACCTCAACGTATGAGGGGAGCTGTAAAGAAAGATTTATGAGTATGGACAGAACTTGCCACGTGGGTTTGGGCATCCATATGCATTTATCCTCAAAGCTTTTGTGATATAGGACAAAGCCAGAGGTGAGGAGAGAATCAGGGAAAGCTGTAGACTGAGGATGGGGGAGGGGGATTGGTCTGCTTTTACATCACTATTTCCCAGGGACTTCAAAGCTTCTAAACTTGAACTTGTATTTCTAGGTAGTTACAAGGTATGTTTGCCAACTTAAGAGAACAGGACATAGTTCCTTGGATCATTTGTTTGTGGATTTGATTGAAAATTTGGGCTCACAGCACATGAACTTATGTTTGTCTACTTATCAGGCAACTTTAGAGTACACACTTCATTTCAGACTTGGTCAAGAGCTAGCTGAAAGGACCTCATTAGTGAAAGTGAATTGGCGATAACAGAAGTCCAGATATGCAAGTTTCCCTTTAAAGACTGTATGCTACATATTGAGTTTGGAGAATTCTATTTTCCTGGATAAACTACATTTCAGCCTTAGGATCTGAAGCCAAGCTTACCTTAGTCCAGATCCCTGACAACCACCTCAGCCTTCATATATTATGTAAGCAAAATGAAATACAATTTCTGTCTAATCCTAACGTGAGAACATGAAGCAATGTCACTAGTTATACAGAGAGAAAATCACCCAGTATAGACATCTAAATAAATCATGGCTTCGTGACACCATTAAAACAAGAATGAAAACTACAAAAGATGGAGGGCTAAAGTTGAGATGAAGTTTATTCTGACTGTTTCAGAGAGACTCAATGGTATGGGTCTATCTATATTTCTTTGTACACACAGTCATAATCAAAGGGACCTGCTTATCTCTATATTTTTAAAGTGCACATTTTTAAGGACTAACTACAACTTGGAAAATAATTCACACCTGGTGCATTTTCTCAAAAATAGTCCCCAAAAGTTATAAAACAGAAATTTGACACTGTCTGTATGGTTAAATATACTCACTCCATCCTCTAGTTCCCTGCATACTATCTCTTCATTTCTAAAGAAATACCCTTGCTAAAATGCAATTGGACAACACACTGGGAGTTGACCATGGTCTAGAATAGAAGATAAGATACACAGTTCTCACAACTAAGTTCTTTTACTACTGACAGGCACATGTACTACAAGAGATCTGATTCCTGATCTTTTGTACCACACATGGTAAACTAATGTGCATCTTCTGTGAGCATCTAAATTATGCCTTATGTCCACTGAACAGGGATAAATGAGTAAGGAGAAGAACACAGAGTTTACATTAATCATGGAGGACCCTTCAAAGGGGATAGCCTTGACCTAAAACAGTAAGGTGCCAGGATGTTAGTTAATGTGCCAGGCTATACTTAATATTTTCATATAATTAAAGAAAGGGGATCTGTCAAAATAACATAATTTCAAATTACAAGATACTTCAGGGACTTTTACTTTATTAAGGAAGAAACTAATGACTAGGGATAAGTGAGAGCCCAGGATGACCCAGCACGTGGTAATCAGGATTTGAAGTTACCTCTGGACTTCACCTTTCCCTATGACCATCTCTCAGAATGTTCCACATGCCCTCAACCCACTTCTCCCGAGGCTATGAATGATTTCATGGAGCTGTGATCTTACAAACCATCCCAAAGCTTGTCTAAATGAAGCCAGAAACTTACTCCTCTCCCCAAGCTAAATTGTATGCAATTGCCAAAAGAAATGTTTCTCTTTCCCTATGGACTCAGAGTATATTTAAAATAAGAGAATTTGTTTTGTATAGAAGGCCATAGAAGGAGAAACAAATGGTGGCATTAGCACAGAGAATACCACAATAAATAAATAAGATATAAAACCAATATGAGATGGAAAATGTCTATGCAAATCACATGCATATTTATGCTAATCTCTATGCAAATATACCAAGGAAGATTTTATGTAGCTAAGTGTCTTCCTTTGCAAGTAATGAAAACTGCTGCAACAGTTCACAACCTTTCTGATCTCTCCAATCAATGGTGCATTGCCCATTTTACTTCTCCCCTGGGCCAGAGATGGTCACCAAGAGCAGCATCAACCCAACTGCCTAGATATCTCATCCCTGCAGGTGTCCATTAACAACAATAGACAGCCCAGAGGTCTTCTCAGTCTATCATAGTCTAGATAAGCAAACTTATTTCATTTTTAATTCATGGAGTACTTTTCTCCTGATGGTTGGGAGAAGAGCCTGGCAATGCATGTCCCAATCTCTCAGAGCGAATAAAGAAAGGCTAGGAAGGAGACAGAGAAGGACTTTTAGAAAATTATTCTTTTGTACACCTTCACAGCTGAGATTATTTTTCTCCCAAGACCAAGACCTATCTTAATTTCTTTGCAGTAGCTGAGACCCAAGAACTTTCTTATCACCTTGAAAACCATACTAGGTTGACAGCCAACATAACCAAGGGGGGAAAACCAGATAGTGACAAAATATATTTCTGAGCTGATTCAATTCTCCAAATTCTCCACCAGAAAAAGGCAACTGTGTCCCAAATTCATTGTCTCTACATGATGATTACAGTGAGAAGGAGTTGGAAGAGACAATGCAGTCACCTTGTATGTATTCAAGCTGAACAGGTAGAGAAAATGAATGCAGAGGATTATGTAACACAGTACACAACAGCTGAGCACACAGCCAGGGCTTAGTGAGGGAGAAGGCGCTAATGGACTGTTGATATCCACTTAAGTTATATCACCTCAAAGTTTACAATCCTTTGCATACATATTAAAATAAAAATATTATTGTCACTGCATGAAAAGCAGAACTTAATTCTGTATAACAGCAAATAATTTACCCATTATTTGTAAGTGTCCAATTGATTAAACACTAGAGGCAATCTAGATCTGTGTAACTGGATATTTTAAATCAGTGCCTGTAAGATATATAAAGTACTGATTTTTCTAAGGGTTTGCTAATCAAAGAATGAAAATATATAAAAATACATATATATAATCATTACAGACATTTATTCAAGTCTGTTCACAATTCCAAAATAAAAGCATCCAACTAGTACATTCATTTAATAGTAACTCTTTCTTAGAGAAATTCCAAACCAGCTTAAAATATCCAGTGTAATGTTTTCTTACTGAGCAATACAAGAAATAGGGGCTGTGATTCCTGATGGCTTGGTGTCTTAAGAATCCAAACTATGTCTGGAGATCAAGAAACGTGGGCATTATTTTGAAAGGCGTGGAGAACTGCTGAACTGCTGCTGTTGTTTGTGTATTTGGTTAGGTTGATTGGGTTTGGTTTGGTTTTGAATCATGGGCTCAAGTAGCCCTAGATGATCTCCAATTCACTATGTAGCTAAAGATAGCCTTGAACTCAAGTCTGGTCCTTTTGCCCCTACCTCAACAGGGCTGGGGTTATAAGCATGTGCCACCAAGCCCAATCCACTGTATACTAAAAGAAATGAAAGAATCCCAATTTGTAATTTTAAAGATTGCATAAAGGTCTAAAGCACATCTGAATTCCTCCCAAGAGATTGCCTAGGAGTGGTTCAGCCTGTACCTCTATAGAATTCGTGGAGTAAAGTTTGTATTTCACTGGGCAGGAATGTAAGGAGGCAAAATGTTCCCAGCAGAAACAGCTTAGGAAAATGAGAGACAGAGAGGCAATTCCTAAGCCAGAAACCCCCAGAGGAAGCTAAACTTTGGACTCATAAGACCCAAGTGCAACCCAAGAAAGCCAAGAAGCAGGCAAAAATCTAAGGAAAAGGACACAGCATTGGAGGAGTGGGGCTCAAATGAGAATGTCAAGAATGGACCAAGCCAGACTTCCAGGCCTTTGGCTGGTGAGACCAGTTTGCTGTGTTGATACCAGCGTAGTGAAGTAGAGGCACATGGAGATCAGGTAAGTTATCTGAGGGAGTAGGAAGTACCCTGTTCTCAGCCAGGCCAGTCGCCTTCACTATTCTGCCACATCCTCCCTTTGCAGACAAAGGCAGAGCACTCACTAGATGAGCTGTTATAGCTGCACGAATTTCAATCCACCCAAGGAAAAAAACAGTGACAGGTAAAGAACCTCCCAGGAAGGAGGGATCCAAAGGCAGAAGTGGTGAGAAAAGTTTCCTCTGCGTCCTCTGGTGAAAAAAGTCAGACCCTTGGAAGAGCTTATTAAAATGCAAACCCCTCTGGAGTGGCTAAAACCAGTGGCCCTGAGCAGAACACCTGCTGTGGTCCAGACAGGGAGAAGAGCCAGCCTCCTGATAATGAGCTTCAGAGATGAAACTGAGCTCATCTTGCCATCCTTTGTCCTTCAAATTGGCCTCATGCAGCCTTGCAGTACTTCAGCCTGCATTGATGCACAGATAACCCTGGCTCCCCATCCTGGCCCGGCCCACCCAGAACTAATGAGGCACAAAAACACATGGGCTGCTGCTGCCCACCCCACCAGACAAAGGCTGGCCTGGGGCCTCAGGCTGGTCTGCAGACTCTTTTCCTACCTCTGCAACAACAGCAGAGGCCCTATCAGGCGTCCTCCACACGGAAGCAAGGGCTCCCCTGCACTGTGAATTCACAGATTACCTAGCTCTTCTGACCACTGTTCCCTAAGGCAAAAAAAAGAAAAAGTTTAAGGATGTCAAGAGTCCAAACTGGGGCTAGAAACACAGCTGTGGGGACAGAACAAGTCTACAAATTCACAAGTGTTCTCCCTGCTCCCACGGAAAGAAGCCAGGGAAGAAAGGGGGCAGGACCTCAGCTCATATCTACTCAGTGTTAAGGTGCCTTGACCTCGCGGTGAAGGGGGCAAATCAGCAGGCAGTAAGCATGAATCCTGTTTTGCACAATTCTGTTCCCTGTCTGTGTAACCTGCTAAAAACCCAGCATGAAAAATCAGAACCCGTAGTTCTGAAAACACTCAGATTGTCTTCCAGGCTGTGTATGGATCGTATTCGCAGAAGTGAGGAGAAAGTAAAAACCCATTACTAGGTTGATTTCTATTACATATCACATTATTTATTGCACATGCCTCTGAAATTTGGGGAAGAGCATACACAAAGGTAAGTAAGACAAAAAACTACCCAAGTGACTGCGCTTTTGACTTCCCTGTCCCATTTTCCTTACAGGGCAATTTAAAGCCAAATAAAGAATAAGGAAGAATCCAGTGACAGAGCCATCCTCCAAGAACAAACAACAGAATACTTTACCTGCCACATCCCATTGCATAGGTATTTTAAAAGCAAAGGGTACCAGCCGACAAGATTTGTGTCACCATGAGCAAGCCATACTATAAAGGAAAGCACATAGGAAATCTAACCTCCTCAGGCCATTTCCAACCCTTATCCTCAGTGTCTTTGTAGGGAAGACACAGCAGAGAAATAAATTGACTTTTGCACACTGCCTGGGTCAGTCACTAGCCTACAGAGACTTCTTGAAAGTGATGAGAAGGAAAATAGTAAATCAAATTGTCACTTGGAAAATAAACAGCTAGGATCCTGGTGAGGAAAGCTGCCTCGGTCCATGAAAGAATGGCCTCAAAACCACGCTTCACTGCAATCACCAGAAAACTAACAGCTTCCCGAAACCTGCATTGCTGTCAAATGCATTACAATACATTTAAGTTTTTGTTCATTCTTTCAAGAAATAAAAGATCCACAGGTAATGTACCCAGTGTCAAGTGTGTGTGTGTGTGTGTGTGTGTGTGTGTGTATGTGTGTGACTGGAGGTGGGAATAATTAGATGATGTTTTACAAAAGGGGAAAAATCATAAAGCTAAATTATCTTGAGCATCTGTTAAGTGCTATATTCTTATGTACTCGTGTTAATGGGGTATCTAGTATAGTTGTACTATGAATGTGATACATGAATTGTTTTAAAATACTTTATTACTTTTATTTTATGTGTATGAGTGTATTGCATGCACGTGTGTAAGTGTATCAATTTCACAATGCCCACAGAAGTCAGAAGGAAGCTTTAGATCCCTTCAAACTGGAATTATAGATGGTTGTTAGCCACTAGGTATGGGGAACTGAACCCTGGTCCTCTGCAAAAGCAGTCAGTGCTCTTAACCTCTGAGCCATTTCTCCAGCCCCATAATACAAGATTTGTATGACTCGGCTCTGACCACCAGCCTGAGAATTTACTGAACTCTGGGACAATTTAGTTTTTTTCTTAACTTTCCAATGTTTTCTAATCTACCTAAAGAGAATAACCAGTGTACATGATTTACAGAGTTACTGTTGAGGTATGTGTCATAGTTTGACTCTGAATTGTCACCCACAAGCTCATGTTTTGAATTCTCCAGGTGATAGCTGTAAGGTGTGAATGAAACCCCCAACAGTTTCAGACTCTGGAAGAAACCTGGAGCCAGAGCTTATCTAAGCCTTGCAAACCGCTCCAGATCCCAAATTCCTTGGCAGATAAGCAAGGAATTCGCGAACAGCTCTGGAAAAGGACTACTTCCTGGCCAGAAGCTTGCCTTAAACATCAATCCGATGTCATGGCAACCCCCCTCCCCTAAAAGCCAGGAGGGGACTGAAGGTTTTTAAGGCTTTTGGGGACTTGGACAACGGGCTGTGCTGGTGCTGGCTGGTGCTGCTGCTGCTGACGCTGCTGCTGCTGCTGCTGCTGGCACTGCACTGGGCTTTGAGACTCAGACTTGGGCTGATCACACCAGCCTGGTCCCCCGGAGCCCCAGCCCCAAGATGAGGGTGAGGGGGCTAGCATTTCTCCACTCGTGGGTGCGGAGGAGCTAGTCTCATCTGGTCTTCTCTCAATAAAGCCGGGTCCTGTTAGCTGCCAGTGGAGTCTGGTCCTTTCTGTCTGCTGCATCTCTCGAACCCAAAACCTGACAATAGCCTTTAGGCTTAGCTGGCAAAAGTGGGTCCTTGGGAGTGGGCCTTACTCCTGGCTCACTCCACACTCACTGCTTCCTGATCTGCCATGATATGAACAGCCTTTGTTACACACTCCAGCTGCCATGAGCCAAAAGAACTATTTCCTCCCTTAAACCATCTATGTCAAGTATACTGGTCCCAGCCACTCAAAAGTAACTAATATAGCATGAATGCCATCAAGGTCATCAAAGTCTTGGCTTATTTCCTAGTCATAAAATTACTATCACTGTTGAGAATGCAGGCACAAACAAATACATAAAACTCAGTGTTAACACATTCTGTAGGTGATATGGGCACATGGAAGAGAGTATAATGAGCCATGAGTCCACAGAGGAGATCATATTGTTAGAGTAGCAGAAAGACTGGCCAAGATAATAAAACCTCTAGTCTCTACACCTACCTTTCCAGTATTACTGGTCAGTCACTTGGTCATAGGACTACCCCTAGGAAGGTAGGTTCACTGTAACTCATGCTGAATAGATGGGTGGAATACCTCTTGAAAGCGAACTTTTCTTGCCTGGAATCTCATCTCCTCATTTAGTGCCTCTGGACTGGCCACAGACCTATAACTCTCTGTAAGTCTGCCTGCTTTTCTGAATTCTCTCTCTTCTTCTTCTCCATATTCCTTTACTAAGCATGCTTTCTTTGACACTTTGAGTAGAGACCTAACATTCTAGTTAGGGTGGGATCAATCATCTGGCCAAAGAACCATCCCTAGGAAGGCTGGTTGGCCTTAAGCCATGCTAAAGAGATATGTGGAATAATTAATCTTTTATGACATAGTGTAATTTTCCTTCCCAGAATCCCCACCCCCCAGAACAGTAACTTACTGGGCTACAGTCCAGTAGCTTCCAAAGTCTACCCCCTTTTCTAAATTATTCAGAGAATAATAACTTCTTTCATACACATGCTTTCCCTAACATGTTACAATTCCTGAGCATTTTAGACTTCCTTAGCCTTTCTCTAAAGCTCCCCTCCATCCCACTATGTGGCTGTTTGACTGTCATGTGTCTGTTCTCAACGCCGGTTCAGAGGATATGGGTTTTTTTCCTTCTCTCCTCCCAGCAGCTGCTGAGATTTTCAGATTGCTTACCCTGGAGTTTTCTTTCCTGTTAAACTCAAATAAGATTGTCCTTGAGCATCTATTTGAGTCCATTCTTGAATTATTTTATTAGTCAGACCAAGAACCCTAAGAGAGGACACAGAATTCTCTGGCGTCACCTGATATCCATGAAGGGACTCCCCCAAATTTCAGTAACACCTATTATTAGTGCAACTGCATTTGTCTCAGAGACTCAGTGGGAGGAGAAATGGCTATAGAAGTGAAAAGGGCTCTAAGAGACACTAGGAAAGACAGATCTTGCTAAGAAACCACCTGTGGAGCCTGTGGTGTGACAGGAATGACGTCCGCCTGAGTAGAACACTTTGTGTAATAGACTGCACATTTTACTTTCCTTCAACCACTTGGGTCCATGTGAGTGAAACTATAATTAGGACCTTTTCACTACCCCCTTTTTATTTGAATTGTCAGTTAATCAAATAAGCAATAAGCACAAATACTACATATTATATTCTAGAGAGGAATCTATTTCCCTAGCCATGTGATGTCATGTGAACATGTCTTCCCCATTCCCCAGAGCAAAGTTTGAAAGTAACACTTCGACCTTCTCTCCTTTGCACATTCTCTTTTCCATTGACAGGAAAAGTGATTAATCTATTTGATAATACAAGAAGTGTTTCATACACGAAATCTTACATGTCTTAATCAAGACACTGTTCCTAGGTAGCCTCTCTCTGTCTCTCTCTCTGTCTCTCTCTCTCTCTCTCATTCAAATCTGCCTTTCCTTCAGACTTGTAAGTTCCCTTGAGTCCCCATGTAGTAAGTCTATCAGAGTTGCCTCTACCCTGCACAAAAAAGGCTGCAATTTTCTAGTTCCCCTGCCTACTGCTGAGCCAACGAGTCTAACTAACTCACAAGGGAAACTTACAAAGCCCAATCTGACTGTAAGTCCAACCACATTCTTTCCCTAAGTGGATATGATTGACAGCAATGCAGCTGAACTGATGCCTGAAGCCTTGGCCTGATCCAGGAACCATACTTGTGTCTATTGTATATTTGAGTCAGAAATAGCTGTCACCTCAGAGCCCAAACATTGAAAGAGGCACCAAAATAAGAGCTTCAGAGGAAATAAAGGCTGTGAAACTGGTTCCTTTGGTTGAACCAAAACCAACACTGACAAAAGTATGTGGAAATACCAAGTAAATACATCATTAATCTTAATTGTTGTTTGTTGTCTTGCTTTGTTTTTTGAGAGAGGATCTCACTGTAGCCACAAGTGCCCTGGAACTCATTATGTAGACCATGCTGGCCTCAATCTCACAGAGATCTGCTGCCTCTGTCATTGGAGTGATGGGATTAAAAGCATACACCTCCATGCTGGATCTGCATTACTAATTCTGAAGTTAGCTCTGTTTCACAGTATCTCTGAAGTTTATTTTTAAGATAATTCAAGTATATAAGTGATTTTTCACAAATTTAATGTGTATTTTATGTGTTTTGCCTGCATTTTTTAAGTGTAGCTGTGTGTGCAATGCCCTCAGATGCCAGAAGAGGGTGTTGAATTTCAGAAGAGGGTGTTGAATTCCCTAGAACTGGAGATCCTAATGGTTATCAGTCACCATGTGGGAGCTGGGAACCAGACCCAGGTCCTGTGCAAAAACTACCAGTGCACTTAAGTGCTAAGCCATCTCTCTAGCGCCCATATGAGTGATGTAAGTGGTGCAGCATTTAAGCAGAGTTACTTTCCTAAAGACAAGTTTTAGATGGGGTTTGGAAGTTTTTTTATTCAAAAAAGTTATATAGAATTCACATGCCCTCACGCATGTTTCCTTTACCTTTGCCCTAGATAAAAGGAAAGCAATACTGCATGTTTAAAGTTCTATCCAATCTGCTTCATTTTTTGTCTGTTGTTCGGGGTTTGTTTGTTTGTTTGTTTTAGACAGGGTCTGTTTATGTTGTGCTGGCTAATCTGAACTATGTACACTGGATAGACTCAGACACACAGAGATCTGGTTGCATCTGCCTCCCCAATGCTGGGATTAAAGGCATGTAAAACCCTGCCCAGCCAGTGTCTTCAACCTGCTTCTTTTATTAAACTTACAAACTAACTATGGCAATTGTATTGTCTCAAAGAAAAACCCACTGTGAGACCTTATTCTGTGATCTTCATAAAGACAAAAATATTTATCAGTGACATAGCTAGAAAGAAAATAAAGGACTTTAATTTCAATTAAAACAAAGAGTGCTGGGGGGAGGGAGAGAGGCCTCTCTTAGTAAAGTGATTGCCATACAGGCATGAAGACCAAAATTTCATGCCTCTGAAGCCATATGAAATGTCATGTGTCTGATGTGGATTTTCCCAGACCTGGAGAAACAGAGACTGGAGGATTCCAGGAGCAGGCTGGCCGGTTAGTCTAGCCAAAGCGATAAATTCCAGATTCAGTGAGAGGCCCTGTCACCAAACATTAAGTGGAGCATGATTGAAGAACACTCAATTATCAAGTGTTAGCTCCATATACATATCCATGCACTCACATGTATTGGCACAAATACAAATACAGCAAGTGAGGGAGAGAGGGAGACACAGACAGAGACAGACAGAGAGACAGAGAAAGTCAGTGGAACGGAAGGCATGGTATCCACACTGAACCTAGAGTGAACAAAGAAGAGCAAGTTGCAACACTGACCTTAATTAATGCAGAGTTAGATGCTCATCTCTACACATGCATGTTCAGAAAAGAACATAAGGTCTTAAAAGGTGGACAGAATTTTTTTAAGGCACACAGGGTCCTAGACACAGCAAATATGAATTTTAGCTTACATGAACTTGGAAAATATTTATTTTTATCAGATTTCCCTTTAGTGCCCGATGAAAACAAGTGAAGAACCCTCCAGACCAAGTCACCATAACACAGAGGAAATCTTGGAAGATTCTCTATCACACAGCTTCAGTATGTCTACAATTAAATGATCTCATCAACAAAACTTGCCACTTTTGAGTATCTGGAAAAAAGCAGGTGTTGAAAGAGACTTTGTATAGATATTTAAGAAAGAAGAAATTCTGGTTGTGAAAAGGGAAAGCAGGTTGGAAAAGTCCCCAAGGTTCATTTGAGTGAACAACAGAAAAGGACAAACCATTAACTATACTTAGCTCTCTATTTCCTCCACTTAGATCCAAATACATAGAGAATAATGAAAATAGACACTAGCAGGCTGAAAATGTAGCTTCTATATGTATATACAGAGATACATAGTGATCACTAATCATTATGCATTACTTCCATTTTGTATCTCTTAAAAAATAGAAAATATGTAGGAAATATGGTCATCAACTTCAGGTAGTGATTACTTGTAAGGAAGGAGGAAGAATGGGACTGGGGAGCACTCAAAGATGACTAAGTGATCTTTGTAAAATAGGGTCTTCCTATACAGCCCAGGCTGGCCCTCAGTCTTCCTCTCTCATCCTCATGAATGCTGGAATTACAGACTGCCATTCCCAGTAAGACTAAATCTTTAAGAGGCTATAATGCAAACAATGAATGAACATTAAAATTTGTTCAATTTGAGTAATGGCCAAACTAATGCTAGTAATAACCTCCACAGTAGAGTCATATATTTTTATGATTGGAATATTTTATATTTCTAAAAGTTAAAAATCTCTGCAAACAATTCTAATAAAATATGTAATCATCCCCTCCAAATCCTAGAGGATGACTTGGTTATTTTACACATGAATGTTAATACATCAGCCTTATACTGTGTGTATCAATTTTCTATACCTTTTTCAAAATCTCCTATGTACAGAATGGGCTAATTACCATGCTGAATTAAACAAAAATGTCATTGAGTTAATCTCAGTGATCATAAAGTAACCATTTCTCACATGTGTCCCTTCTTGTCCTCACACTCCTCCTTTGTTCAGGTCCTTGGCATCACAAAGTTCAGCCTGGCTTCCTGAAGGGCGAGAGGGAAGTCTCAGGATAGCTAAGACACCTGAATTGCTATGGCTTCCATAGCAAACACTGGGAGTCAGGAAAGCTGCCCTTTCAGATGTGTCATAAGGATGTCTACCACAAGCCTCTCAACCTTTTTATTTCCCCCACAGCAGAATAAAATCATAGCAGCCCTTTACGAAAAGCCCCACTGAGAAACCTGAATTGGTAACTACTGCCTCAGCCTTGCCCTGCAGAGGAGAGAGGACAGCCTATAAGCCCAGTTCCTCTTTTATTCTCTCTGTGGGCTCTAGCCTGCAAGTCTAGACACAGTGGTTTGTTAAAAAGCCCTGGAGTCAATGCCTGGACAAGATCAATAAGGCTTTTTATGACACAATGAAAACTTTCTATTTTGTTAAATGTGGCTAATCTACCATTTCTGCAGTACTCTTAAAGCTTTCAGCACCAAGCACTTGAGCCCAGGTGATTAAGCCCTGTTCAGAGACACAAACTGGGGAAACTTCCAATGGAGAGGCACAAATCCTGGAAACCTGACCAAGCCTTCTTTAGAACTAACTACGAATCTCCTTCTCACAAGGCAGGGAGAAGATGTGGTAACATTGGTAAAAACTCAAAGTACCTACTTCTATGTTTTCAAGAAGGGCAAGAGAATACCCAGGTAGACAACAAGTAAGAAAAGACTGAATGCAGATCAAGTACATCAGAGAAGGGTGGGGAGGACAGTTCTCAAAAAAAGAATGCAGAGTCAAAAATCACCAACCTGACTCAAAAACCCCCAAACAAAAGAAAAAACTCTTCAGTGGTTCCCAAATCAATTATGGTACTACTAGTATGTAAAGTAGAAGAAAGTATTTACCCCATTTTTACCATTTCTTTATCCCATACTAGCAATAGTCTTTTGTAGAGGTAGATGGAATTGCCATAGTATAAAAAAAGAGACAAGAAAATAAATGCTGAACCCATTGTGCTCCAGGATTTTATATATAGCAAAGGTCCCAATAAAACAAGCATTACATGTATAATATTTGACAGGAATTAACCAAGACCTCTTTTAATGAGTTAAAGGTTATAAGAATTTAAAATACCGTCTATGAGCACCAACATATTATTAATAGGAATAATGTATCTATGCTTTCGCATGTCATCTGAAGGTGAAGCTTTTTTAGTTTAGAATGCTTGATATGTTTCTAATTTATTCTCCAAAATTCCTTTGAAATATAATACTTTATTAGCTCCAGTTTATAGATGAATAAACTGTGGTTCAGATAGATTAAATTCTCTTACAACATCATAGCTAGTAAGAACTAAATTCAAAATATAAACCAAGGTCATCTTCCAAAGATCACATGCTTTCCATTGGGCCATGCCACCTACTTGATAGGGTTGAGTGTCTTGTGCAAAACTCTTACGAACAGCACTATCATAAGAGACTATTACATTTCATATACTATTCAGTAGATATTAATGTTTTATATTATATTCATAAAACCCCAACCCTCTCCAGAAATACTTAAAGGAACTCTAAATTCATCAGTAGTGTTTTTGTTTGTTTTGAGACAGGGTTTCTCTGTGTAGCCCAGCTGTCCTTATGTGAACCAGACTGGCCTCAAATTTAGGCCGATCCTCCTGCCCCTGTCTCCTGAGTGCTACGATTATGGGTATGAGCCAACACAGTAATCTTTTCTGTTTTGTTTTCATCTATGAGTTATAAGAACATAATCAATGCTATCATTATTTCCACCAGGGCATAATGATTCTGCACAAGAATCCAGGCAAGAGACGTTAGATTTGTACCTATCAGTAGTTGATTACAGTTTATGGGCAAATGAATCAGAACAAAGAAAAGCAAGGAGACTTGATTAAGATACAAAAAATTATGGTCTAAGACTTAAGAAAATGGGGACTGGAACTCATTCCTGATAGGTGTGTTGAAATCCTCATATAGATATTAGCAAAGAAGGTATAGATATAAGCTAAAATCTAAGAGAAGGTTGAAGAATCTGTTCTACTTCAAGGCCTAGAAACTAAGTCTTAGCTCTTTCTAGGACTAATCAGACCATGCTATCAGACCACACCAACTACAATGAACACTAAAATGAGACACAGACTGCTTTTATAATTGCCCAATGAAAATAAAACTTACAATCAAAAGATCTTAGAGTTCATAGATTTAGGTCCAAGATGATTGATTCCTGAATAAGTCTCAGAAAAAATTTCCACCAACCCATGATACAATTAGAAAAATAGAGGAAATACTTTACTCTCTTCAACAAAGGTAAATTTATATGGCAACCTTTAACAAATATTTATATAGGACCTACTCCATGCCAGACACCACGCTGGGTAGGAGGAACATAATGAGGAACACAGTGCTAAAGACCCGCAGGAATGTTCATTCTCATCCTTTATACTTTGATTGAACTTTTCTTTTTTCCTTCCTTCCTCCCCCAACCCCTCCGTCCCTCTTTTCATAGGTTTGTGTGTGTATGTGTGTATGTATTACTACACCTGGTGCGTATACATGGAGAGCCAGAGGCATTGTTTCTCAGGATGTCATTCACCTTGTGTTTTGAGACAGGGTCTCTCATTACCTACTAGTCAGTTTGCCTAAACTGGCTGGCCAGTGAGCCCCGGGATCCTCTTGTCTCTGCTTCCCCTGTTGCTGGGATTGCAAGCAAGTACTACCATGCCCAGGTTTTTTTTTTTTTTAATTTGGGTTCTAGGAAATGAACTAAGGTTCTCATGTTTACATAGGGAGCACTTTACCAACTGAGCTGTCTTCCCTAGCCCTTGTTTGAAGTTTCCATATTTAATGAAATGATGGGGCCTGACAGACAAAATTTGTTAATGTTATTATTTGGAAAACTAAAGTTCTATGTATATTGTCAGATGCTGGGGAGAAGATGGTGTTCTGTCAGTTCCCCTGATTCCCATACCCCTCAGCTACCCATCGCCTGTCCTGTCCCATACACACATAAGACTTCGCGTATCTGTAGAAAATCTAGGGGGAGAAAGAGAAAGGTGGGGTGAATGTGATCAAAGTATGTATGCATATATGAAATTGCCTTTCTGAAATCTATTACTACGGACAATGAATGTGTCCATAAAATTCAATTTAAAATCATAGTTGTCTATTGAAAAGAGGTTCATCAAATTCTTCAGTTAGAGTGATCAATCATCCCAGTATTCCTGAAACTTAGGAATGTCCCAGGACATAGAACTTAGATGATCAAACTAGGCCAGCTCTTGTGACAGCCAAGACGGGTGGCCCTTCTGTCCCTGTGCATCAGATGGAAACAAGATTGCAGGTGAAAGGAGAATTCTCAGTTACCTACAATTATTGACAAATAGGGATTCCGGTTCATAGGGTGCTCTTTTAGCTATGAATTCCTAATCATTTCTATCTTGTTGTTCTAGGATTCTGAAGATATACTAATGATATAAGTAATATATTCATTGCTACAGTATGTTAGTTTTAAGTAATTACTTTCCCTGAACATTAAAAAGCCTTCTTAAGAACAATCCCTTGAGGCATCAGAGAGCTCTTTGGAGATTTCATAGTATCTCCAAGTCATCTAGTTTGTCATCATTTATCATTGTACACTGCTAGGAATCAAGAGCATTTGTTTTCTGATTGTTTGAATTTGGGATCACAAGTGTCCTTTGTATTAGAAGTAGCTAATTATGCTGTATGGAATGATTTATGCAAACAAGTGTTCTCATAGGGATGACTGAGATTACTGCAAAAAGAGGCAGAACTACAAAAACCTTCAGAATGGAAGCCACTCGGCTGTGGGCTTCCATGCCGGAGAGTTGAGTCTTCCTCCTTTGTTCCCTCCATGTAACATCAGGACCTACTTTCAACCAGAGGCCACCCACCTCCTGAGGCATTTTGATTCTCTTTAATGATATAGGGCAACTTTACAAAAGAGTAATGATACCCTGCTGACCAACTGAAGTAGAAAAGAAAGATTGTTTCATAAAAGAATGAGGAAGGTGAGGAGCTAAGACTTCCTGGTGCTCTGTTAGGTACCTGGTGCAGCAAGAGAAACTTCACAAACACCATTTTCAATCCTAGAGTAACCTCGATGATTACGCATTGTTATTATTATTGTTTTGGGTGTAAGGAAATACCTATAGTCCCTGAGATGGGGATGACGGTGATGGTGATGTTGATAGTTACCATTTTTTAAAATATTTATTTAAAATTTTATTTAAAAAATATGATTTTATTTTATGTGTATGAGTATATTGCCTACATGTATGTGAGTGCATCTGTGTTGTGCAATGCCCACAGAGTCTAGAAGACAATGTGGGATTCCCTGGAACTGGAGTTATGGAGAGCTGTTAGCTGCCATGTGGGTGCTGGGAACTGAACCCAGATCCTCTGTAAGAGCCTCCAGTGCTCTTACCACTGAGCCATTTCTTCGGCCCAAGTAGCTACCATTTTTTAAGCTGACCATATTCCAGGGACTTCATCTTTGAGTCAGTATAATGCAAACAATATTTCTTAGAATGTTTACAATACACTTAGGTACTATCAGCTAGAGTTTATAAGGAAGAAAATTGTGATTTAGAGACTAAAGTCTATCCAGTTAGAATAATAACGGACAGGAGGGAATTTAAAATGCTTCTCCTACTGCAATAATGTTGGATTTGTGTGAAGGGGGCTGCTCTATGATCAGGAGATATGCACCCACTAGATTCTCTATGATTGCTACTCTGGACAGTAACCTTCTTCAATGGCTTTTTCAAGCTGAGACTTAGGATTTCCATGTCTATAACAAGGACAAGAACTTTCAATGTACCCAGATTATACACCCTACAGGCCCAGAATTACTATGAAAATATCTATGTCCAACTATCACTCTTCTTGACACCAATAAATACAGAGTCAATAAATATGGTTGTTTGTGGTAGTTAAAGATTTTAAGTTACTCATCTGAGCAAATATTCACTCATTCAGCAAGACTTACTGAGAGTACTTGTCACATATTAGGTCAGTGGTGAGCAGAAGAGTCTGAATACGGTGTTTTTAAGGTAGAGTATCCTTTAACCATGTCATTGTGTAGCATGAAAGGGTTTGTAAACCCATGCGTCCTGCAACTAGATAGCATTGTTACTCCTATCATATTCCTTTTGTCTCCACCCCAGGTGGTGCCCACCATTTTTAAAGCACCATAATATTCCACCAAGAAGTGTCTGACTAGTGGCTACAAGAACAAGCTCTAAGAGCTCAAACTCTGTGTTTGCCTCAAGGAATTTACAGAGGAAGGAATTAAGTAGTTTACAGAACCATGTCCAAAGAGAAATACCCTCTTCATTTTCCACTTCGCAAATGGAACTGGGAGGTGGAATCAAGATAACAGCAGCAAAAGTACTTTAGAAGCCACATTTCTTATTTGTTTTCATAAAACAAGCACAATTCAATATTTGCGACTAGCCAAAGTTACTGGAAATAAAGTGAAGCTCAGACCTAGGTTTCCTGACTTTTCCTTTAATGAATTAGTTATAAAATAACTATAAGGTGAGCACTCAATAGGGGCATCTAAAGAAGTTTGACCTATGAGGCACTCAGTGCCTATTTCCCAGTGTAGCTTCTTCTCCATGGCCTCATTTTCATGTGAACCTCCCGAGTATGCCCATTTATATCAGAATCCCCATGTCACTTGGGTCAGCACTGAACACTACTTGCTACTGGAATCCTTCTGAAGGCAGGTTACATGGTACTCAGTGCTCATAGCCAAGCTGTTCACTCTATTATGGGCTGCTTTTCCTAGTCACTGAGCTTCTTCTTTGGCTTTCCCCAGTAATGACAAAGAGTCTATGAATCCAAAGCAGGAAGCTGTTTAATGACTTCAGTCCAGTCTCCTGAAGGCCCTATCAGTGGTATACAGCCCATTACTGACAACTGACCTTTGCCATGAGCTCTAGTCCAGGGAAAAACAAAAAGCACTGAAACAGTTAAAAGCAATAAAAGAGATGGAAATAAAAGAAAAGTGACATTAACCTAACGCAAAACATTATAACATAGGAATGAGAGAGAAAGAGAGGAAGGGAGGAAGGAAGGAAGGAAAAAAGTAAAGGAAGACCAAATTCTCCTGATCTTCTTCATTCCTGTCCTTGACAGCTGCAGAAGACATGAAGACTGTTAATAAATCTGAGAACTGTGCTGGTAGAGGAAATAAAGCAGACAAGAAGAGAAGAGGCATGCAATAGCTTGTGCTACATAAAGTGCTCTCCACTCTCTCTGAGCCCTGACCACTGCTCAAAAATGATCGGATTGCTCTAAAGAGCTCTTCTCTTCAATAACACTAGGAACCAAGACTCTCACCTCACACCTAGGTCTATGTAGATAGAGATAGCCCATAAAGATCCAAGAAACACATTCTTCTATATTGTCACTACTTGGCCATCTGCAACCCTTTTCTTTCTCTTTGAACTTGACATTGACCCACATCGTTATGGAGAGATAGGTTCATTCATATGGAAGTGTGAGGACTCCCAATATTCTCAGTGTAGGTAATTGTGAACAAACACACATTCCAGAAAGCAAAAAGTAAAGGATTTTTTTATATATATGTAAGTTTTGATAAGCTTTTACAACTCTAGAAGCCTTAATCCAGGAAGGAGGTTTTCTATAGTTCTTTAAAAGGCACATCTCCTTTCCTCTGTCAAACATGACATAAACCAAACAGACAGAGCTTTCCTCATCTTTGGAGAGGTAAAAAAGCGACACTCCCTGTGGTCAAACCTTACTGTTCAATGAGCTGCGCAAAGGGAGGGAAAGCTGAGAACTTCAATAGTCGTCAAGGGTCAGGATTCTTCTCCTAGGCTCAAAGTGGTTTCCTCAATTCAATTACTCTAGTTTGTTTGCTCTCTCATAAGTTGCTTTTTACTTGTCCTGTGGTTGTGTTATTTAAGAATGCTGGCCACTGACTCTTGAAAACTAGCTACATATTGATCACCATACTCACATCCTCACCTGAACCATCTCCTTGATCCATCAAAACTCTGACAGATGATCACCTCGCTTCTATAGACACTGGGATTGAAGCTTTGTAGTTGCCTAAGGTAAGAGGCAAGAATCAAGGCTCAAAAACAGATTTGGTTGACCCTGAAGCTTTCATTCTGCCTTTACCATGGCCTATTATTGCTTCACCAAGTAAACCCAGGCTTCATCCACACACAGGTAGGACAGATGAATGGGTGTCTAATCTGAAATCTCATAGCTGATATATTTCAGACTCAAGAAATAGTCTTTCAGAAACTCAAGATTTGGATGTGCTAAGTTGCGACTGAATATTGAGCACCATTTCTCCTTCATGGCCAATGAAGGACTGGAGGAATCTGCGTCCTCCCAGTATAGAGGCAAGAAATATTCTGTTTCATCTCCTGTGGGTGAGGTATCTCCTTTGTCTACTTCCTTCCCAAATTCAAGAAACCCAAATAAAAGAGATATGCATGCTTCCTTGGAAGGAACAAAGGAGGTGACCATCTCCATGGCATTGGATAGTAGCATGCCTAGTTTTCTGTCGATCATAACTGAAACAGACAAATCAACAAATCAAAATCAAGAATACAACCTTAATGCCTCCTGACAAAGCATATTACCAAAGGTGGCAATCCCAAAAGCTGCTTGAGTTATGTTCCACCATCAATGGATCTTCAGAAAGAAAAAATAAACAGTCCCTCGTGTTTTTCATAAAATATTCACACAAGGTTTTTCTAGCTTATCCTTCATAACCAGAAAGAAATGCTGACATCTCCTTAGACAAATTGTCTTCATTTTTGCAGATAATGGGTTGGAAGACTTGACCTGGGTCACAGAGCTAGTGAGCTGCAAAGTCAGGGCTCCAATTATACCACAGATTTCTAGGTCAGGGCTCTCTGCCTGGCTTTTTACCACTCTGCAGTCTTACCACCCTAACTTCCAATTTTTGTTTGCACTGATGCCTAGTGCACTTCGCTCCAGCCCACAATTTTCTTCTTGAAAAGTTGCCTGAGCCTCCTTCTAGCAATAGATGGAAGCAGGGAGAATGTCCTCACTGTGTAGCACAAGGCCCACCAGGTCCTCCCTGCTTGGTAGGCAAATTGCTACCTTCTTGCCAGGTCAGCTCTCATTGAAATTGCTCACTGAAGAACCCTCTCCATCTCTTTGCTCATTTATTTTCTTTCCCTCAAGTATTTGAGAAGCATGGGTGAGGGATATAATACTTCTCTGTTCACAGGAATTTGCATTTTTTGAAGGAAGAGGCATTGATCAATCTTACGGTACAAAGCCATAACTGTGGAATTCCAAGCAGCAGTAGTACTTTTGTGGGGTGAGGCACCCTGGGCTTTACAGGGTCATTCACATTATAACTTTCAATAATTTCCCATTCTGACTTTATAAAACACTTACCCTGCTTTCATTTAAGGAGTATACAGTATTTGAACTATCTTGCTAAATAAAGAAAATGAATCTACAGGTGTCTGCTCTCAACTACAGTTCAGAATAAAATCCAACACTGGACTCGAGGTCAAAGAAAAGGCACCATCATCAAGGGCTCATTCTGAATCAACCAGGTGCCCCGTTCTGTGGCCACAAGCCTATTTTCTAATCATTGCCTTATTAATCCCTAGTGGGAGGGGCTGTGATGATGTCGAAAATAGTATTCAGTGTTGCATACCTATCCCTTGTAGTTTAAGCCCTGTGCTCTAACCAGTCCTCTGTGCTGTTTATACAGGGAGTGAAGAAAGTTAAACTTGTCTGCAAACAAGTCAACTGACAATTCGAGTTACCAGACTTCTTTAAGGCACAAGGTATTTTTCATACTTTAGAGACTGCCAAAGGCTTTTCTTAAGTAAACACTCACCCATTTTAAATCAGCTCTTCCTTGTTATTGGAAAGAGGGATGGATTAATACTTAAGGCCACTGAGGAATTCTGAAGAATAGAACCATAGATTATCATGAAATCTGAGTCCTACAGTCCAGGAGTAAGGCAAATGTTGAATTAGCACAGAGAAGGTTAGAAAGAAAGGGTCAAAGCGTGGCTCAGAATTTGATCTTTTTCTTTTCAAATTGTGTGATTTTAGTACAAACTGTTTCACAGTTTACTTTATCTACAAATTAGTAAAAAAAAAAAAAAAGTCCCCTCTCCCCTGGGAATTTGTAAGTCCTGGACTTGAAGAGACTAAGAGATGGAACATGCAGAAAGCACTGTGCTAGTGTCCTCAGCAAGTGATTAGTAAATGGTAGCTCTGTTAATAGCATACAGCGAGTGACACTTAAAATATCAAAAGAAAACCAGCCACACTAATTCCTTCAATGGCACTTAATGCAAAAGTACAATTACTAAGACAAAATTTCTTCTTTGCAAAATTTATAAAATGAGGATACAAAAAGGCCAAGAAATACTAGATTCAGATCTCTCCCACAAACTTCACACACATAGACTTTGTCAGGAGAGAAGCATTCACTCTCCCGAAATGCCTTCCCTTCCCTCCACCTCTTTGTCCTATCACTCCACCTTCTGTGTATCACTTTATGATGCTCTGTAAGAAGCAGCATTCCATGTGAGCCGTAAGACAGTGTGGCTGTTGGTCGGAAAACTGCTCCATTTTCTTGGGATTCCTCTCCATAGTTGGAGATTGCTTGTGGGATCCAAAGGAAGACAAATGGTAGAAGGATTCCTGGGATTCAAATCTATGTCCTATGAAAGATCTTCAGGACAAGGAGGCAACTAGTCTGAACTTTGCATAACACAGTTTCACATCCAGAAACATTACAGGACAAGGGTCTGTGAACAATGGTCAGAGCACCAGGAGGGCGGTTTTCAGAACTTCTGCACCTCCACTTTTGCAGCATGTTTGTTGACTGTTCCAAGTCATGCACATGTTTTACCTTCATTAAGAGCTGACAGCAAGCGGACAGTCTTTGGAAGCTTTCAAACCAGCACCTAGACTTCCAAAGGGTCCCCAAATTCTCCACGTTATTACTCCTTCAACAAGTATGGGTTGAACACATACAGCACTGACTCAGCTCTATTCCATCCTACCTTGACTGCAAATATAAAAGCAATTTCCAGTGTTGCCAACAGAAACATCTTGATTCCAGCACTCTCTTAGCACCAATGGGTTATACAAAAACCCTAAATCTTTCAGTCACCACCTATAGAGTACCAATGCTATCATCACAAATCCAAATGGCCCAATTCATTCAGAGACATCAATCCATCTTTCTGGAAAATGGTAGCAGTTTAAAAGCTGTACAAATCTGCAAATGTGAGTAAGCAAATTCATCAACCAACTGCAGAGGGCATCTAGGTGAAAGCTCATTATTCAAAGGACAACAGTGCCTGTATGTTGAGTATGTTCAGGAGAATAAACTCTAATTCTTTCTAGTTGGAAGAGAGACGGGTATGATTGAATTTTTAAAAATAACAAATGATTTTGACAGAAATGCTGATTTATCATCTCCAAAGACAAGGGAAGAAAACAAAAACTTGTCCTGGGGGAGCGGGGGGGGGGGCCTCTTCAAAGCCATTTGAAAAACGCATATTCTTTTGTAATTACTGTATTTGTTATGTGAATATAAATGATTGTTCTGCAGTAAAAGTAGTAATTTGCTGACCTGACCCCACAAAATGGACTGACCAATTTCTTTTTATTATAAAGCTTCTCTCAACCTATACCAAGCATAGGCAAATTCTTAGCCTCACCTGACTAAATTAGGAAAATGCATGATTAGGAAAGAAAAAATTAAAGAGATTTTACTGAAGTGATAAAAGTGCTGTCTTCAGCCTGCTCCTCAACTAGAAAACAGGAATAAATTTTTCTAGGTGCTTCAAACACTATTGGGCCACATGAGGCATTGTGGTTCTACTCAAGAGGGCTTCCTTGATGATGCTAACGCTCTGCCTTTCTGGGCTTAGAACTAGACCAAACTTAGTTCAGATTCTTTCTTGCCCATCTTCTTCCTAACTTCAACATCCTAGGTGACAAAGGTACCAAGTTCCTTAAAAATATTGGAAAATTCTTCTGAAGTTGGAAGAAAGACTAAAACCTCAGAATCATAATCTCTCCAAAAGCAAGGTAGACATAATTTGCCTCGAACCTCTGGAAATTTAAGAAAAGTTCTTATCCAAATTTGAATTCTTTGCATTTGTATCTTTGAACAAGTTATTTAAATTTTCTGAGCCTCCATTTCTCCATTTATCAAATGGACTTATTTTAAAAAATAACTGTAGCTCTAAGCTGGGGTCATAGAAAGGCTTCAATGAAATAATGTGTAGCAAGCATCTAAGTAGAGCCCGGTATTGTGAAAACACTGACACAGTACCATCAGCCTCATCCTCAGTTAACTTTGCCTTAAACATCATCTCTAGCACCATAAGTTAAGACAGTCCTTTCATCTTCTTCCCCATTGTCTGACTCCCTGATCCTAATATACATCATCTACTTTGGGAAAGGGTGAGTCTACTTCATCAGTAACTTCCCTTTGATCAGCTTTCTATTCTACAAGGTACCCATAAGCTATACCTCTAATAAAAAGATGTTTATTTGCTGGCTGCTCTGTATTGATGTGTTTACTGTGAACAAAGACCTGAGAAGGAGGGGGAATAAATCAGAAGCCACTGAAACAGGTTATTTTTCTAGCTGCCCAACATGTTATCTGCATGCAGCTAAGGACTGTGCTATCCAAATATTGTAATAAAGAGCCAAAGCAGAGCCTTGGTAAACATTCCATCTGCATTTGTCCTAAAATGATAAAAGAAAGTGTGAAAACTTGGAAGGCTTTCAAATGCAGTATGTGTCTTTCTCCTTTATGCAGACCCTACTGTTCTATGTCAAATTGCTAGCTGATTCCGAAAAGAGGAAGATCAGTAACCTTGTGCATAGAAAATAGCTTTTATTCCTATGTCACCTACAATGCAGAGCCTTAGTCAGCTTGGGCTGCATCAACATAGGTACAATAACATGTGTTGAGCAATTTAAACTGTAAATATTTATTTTGCACACTTCTGGAAGCTGAAGAGTGTAAGATCAAGAGGTACTTGAGAAGGCATGCAGACAACAGTCCTCTTGCTGTATTCTCACATGGCATAGATAGAGGGCTCTGATCTCTTCCTCTTCCTTTAAAGATACTGATCCCACCATCTGGGCACCACCCTCCTAAGCTCATCTGAGCTTAATTGCCTCCAAAAGGCCCCAAATCAAAGCAATACCATTTTGAGAATTATGGGTCTTAGTATATGAATTTGGGGACTAAGGCACAAACATTCAGTTTATCAAGAAAGAATAAATAGAAAACTCAAAATGAAAATATTAGAATCAGGATGGTCCCTGAAATGAAAGGGTGAACAGTGACAGCAGGCCACCTCAACATTTGCTGCTCCTCAATGGCTTCCCATTTCTCTCACACCCTGCCATATGAATAGACGAGCAGCTTTGCGAAGCAAGCAGTAAGTAAGCAAGGCCTGCTGGCTCTGGATCAAGCTCCTCACTTCTTGGTGGAATTCCTCAAGGAAATGACCTCAATTGGCTGGTAATAAGTTTGAAGGTCAATTGTGTAAGGTTCCAAATCAACAGATAGAACACAGCTGTTGCACTTGGGAGTCATACAAAGGTCACAGGACTAATCAGAAGGCAAGAGAGAGAAGCAAAATTCCTGAAGTTCTAATAATTCTTTTTTTTTCCTTGCTCAATTGCTGTAGAAGTCTTCTTCTACTCGGAGAAAGAAATTGCTTTTTCTTCTTTGACACCAAAGCAGTAAAAGAAAATTGTTATTACCAGTGCTCCCCAAATTACAGGGTAACCTTGGATAAAATCAGTTCATTTCCTTTCCTTGAGTCTCAGTTTCCCTTTCACATAAAGAAGACAGTGTTACTTCTTGGACTGAGTGATGATGAAATAAGAGCACATACACATGCAGAGAACCAGAGGAAACGCTGTAACATCAGTTCTGGGAGAGCCTTCTCCCCGCTTCCTGCTCTGTCCCAGTCCCCAGCGCTCAGCACGCGCACTTCCAGAGTCAGCATTCACAGAACACAGATTTCTAGAGTGTCAGTGACTTCTGTGTATTTAATCCCAAAACTGACATGTTGACCTTGTCCCTCAGTGAATTACCCAGCACATTCAGTTCTATAAATCAGCTTGCTGGGTGACTCTGGTCAGATGACCCTGAAGACCCAGAGAAAAGAGCTTCATCCTTGCATACCTCAGTCTGAGCTCTGTTTCTCACTTGTTTGGCATTCAGGTTGTTTTGCTTGTGCCTCTGCCAGAGCAAAAACATAGGCATAACTGATAGGGTAGCCTCAAGACACTATGTGCCATTTGGTGCAGTGCACATGAGGTTTCTCTTCTCCTGATTTATATGTTATGAATTCCTGAACAAGAACTGTGCACTACCAAAGGGAGATATGTAATAATGCTGTTAAAAAGCAAATAACGGTCAGAGTGACATCTATACCATAGTATACAGAGAAGGGAAGAAGAAGACAAATAATCATACATTACAGATGGATGGATAACCAACAGATAGATATGCAATAGATAAATATAATAGGTATATTATAGTATATTATAGTTATATACATTTTATATATATTTATAACACATACATACTTTATTTTTGCTCTAATACTAACTCTTAAAGCTCAGGGACCAGGGGTGTTCCTATCTATAGACTTAAGAAACTGAGCCTGAGGTCCCACAGCTATCTCAAAACAGGAACCCAGGTTTCCTCTTCCATTCTATTCTTCCCACCCCATTGGCTTTGGGCAGGTGAACAAGGAAAGAATGAAAGAAGAAATTTGTCAGATCAAGCTGCATCTTGTCTTATAAGGAGATTTAACTCGGAGTTTGGATGAATGCTCCCAGATCCACAGGGATTCTAAATGTTCTTCCTGCAAATTCCTCACTCCAAATTTGGAAAGCCCAGCCCTAAAAGCTGCCCTTTCATGCATGTGTAAGACAGAGCCCAAAGGAGCATCTCTGGCCCCAGACAGCCTCCACGTGACATGAGATGGCGATCTGTATCCTCTCCGGCTCCTGCTGGCCCCTCTCTTCTGGTAACCATTCAATAGGGAATGCCTGTCAGCAGTTTCCTTCCTCCAACAGCTGGGAGATGGTTTTCTGCAGTTAGCTGCCATTTGTTTCAATTATAGATATTAATCATTGCCTTCATCCTGATGGTATTCTTCAGAAAAATAATATCAGAGTTTCTGTTTTCTAACCAAGCTGCTTCCTCACTCAGAACGCAATTCAGTAGTGGCAAGAGAAGGAGTGAATGCTAGGTCGGAAGCTATTTGAGTTCAAGTGCAGTGGGGGGTGAGTATGGGGACATCTGTCCACAGAAAGCAGGGACGTCCCTAGCACTACTTGGGGAAGCCACATTCCAACATCGCAAATCCTCAGAGAACTCAGTTTCCTTTGCAGTGATGTACAAGGGTCACTCATTCTTTCATTGCTAATTAGTTAATTTTCAAGCATTGATTAAGCTTCTGCTATGTGCCAGTTGTTGTACTTATACAAGAACCCCAAGTTGTACTTTAAGTAAATGCAAATCCAAAAAGAATTATACATTATTAAAGAGGCAGAGTGGGAATGTCTCACACTATTCTCGCCCATATATGCCTTCCTCGGACTATTATCCTCTATTCTTCAAGTTTAACAAATATTTACAGTAGCCAGGTCTGAAGCAAGCAGGAGCTATATACTTGATATTCACTGGTAGGCAAAATTGCCATGAACTTTGACTTCATCAATCTTACAGTATAGTGAGGCAGATGGCCCTCAGATGAAGAGGCACACACACACACACACACACACACACACACACACACACACATAACCCTAAAACATGCAAGCTCTGTGGAGAGAAAACCAGAGTACTGTGAGAGATAAAAGAAGGTCAACGGGGCTAATTTAAACTGAAAGATTAGAGAAGACCACTAACAGAATTTCAACTTGAGTCTACAAATGGACAGGAGTTGGACTGGACATGGAGAAAGAGACTAGGAATGGTAGAAAAGTGCCTGGTGACTTGAAGAACAAAATTATTAATGGTAATATACAAGGGGCTAGAGAGATGGCTTAGAAGTTAAGAGCACTGATTGCTCTGGCAGAGGACTACTGGGTTGGATTCCCAGCACACACATGGTGGCTAACAACTATCTGTAGTCCCAGTTCCTGGGGATCCAATGCCCTCTTCTTACCTCCACAGGTATTGCATGAAATGGGTACATTTACACCCATGCAAGCAATATATTCATACATATCAAATAAAAATAAATAAAAGGTTTTTAAAGAGTAATATACAAGGATGTGGCAGAGATGGTCTAATATTAGATCATTCTGAGATTTGCACATCTGTCAAAGAGCTTAGACTTTATCCTGAGAAAAATGAGAACCATCAAAATATTTGAAGCTTAGAAGGACTGTGCATTCTTGTTTGAAAAGATCACTCTGGTTACTATGTAAATAACCAATCAGAGGGGTAGAGTGAAGCAGGGAGAACTCTTGGAAGCTTCCCCAATTGTCAAGTGATGGATGATGGCAACAGAGGCCATGATAGTGACAATGAAGATGAAGATATGTGGGTGGATTTGAGTCTTAATTTGGAGGCAAAATCAATGTCTGTTCATCAATGAGAGCCTTTCCTGCCCTCGTTAATTTCAAAGGAACTAGAATTAGTTGTGTGCTCACTCTGTAGGGATACAGTAAGAAACCAATGAGATAAAGGTGCAATTTTATACATTCAGGATACTGATATTTTTGTGGTGCTATGGCCACAAAGTCACTATTTCGGGTTGGTTCAAAATCTCATCCTAAAAGGGAAAGGTAGTCTGTCTAATCCAATGCAACCCGATACTTGTCAACTTGTATCTGGACAAGATTCTTAAGAAGTAGATGGAAGTTATTACAGTAAGTAACCAGGCTGGGCCCTACTGGGGCCCTACAACACTCCACAGTAGAAAACTGGGCAAGAAGGGCAGCTTAACTATGCTTTGCAGTCCCTAGAGCCCCACAAGCTGTTGATCCCCTAGCCAGTGTATTACCATTCTAGTGCACTAAATTTCATCATAAGGACCCACACGAGTGCTTTCATTACTGAATTTATGACTAGGAATGCCTTAGAAAAAACTGACCCAGAAAATTGTCATCTAGCATGGCCTTATATTCTTTAAGAATTTGTGGAAATAAAATAATATCTCAAGATATCACCAAACTTCATGTGTAAACTATGTTTTCTGTGAAGTGATACAATTGTGTGTATATAACAAAACCTCATTTGAGATGCTGAATTTATAGAGGCATGATTAATTATTTTAAGAGCCCAACATTTTCAAATACTTAATGCTTTTAAGAAAGTATTTTTTAAATGTGTTTTATGTTATCTCTATATTAGGAAACAAAGTAAGCCATACCTTGACAAATTAATGAAAATTTACTGATACTATATCATCCTGGCTCTTCCACTAAATTTCTAGACTTCTTTGGCTAAACCATCTAACTTCTCAAATGTAAAAGGAGGCTCTCTGACTAAATCATAACTTCCAAAATCTTTAGTAAATGGCTACTTTTGTTTTTATTTTAAATTTATTTTTATTTTATGTCTATGAGTGTTGCCTGCATATAAAGTGTGTCTGTCTATCTCTGTGTGTGTGTGTGTGTGTGTGTGTGCGCGCACACACACACACCTGTGCCTGCAGAGGCCAGAAAAGGGCACCAGATCCCCTGGGACTGGAGTCACAGTGTCACAGTTGATTGTGAGCCACTCCATGTGGATGCTGCAAATCAAACCTAGGTCATCTGCAAGTGTTCTTAGCAGTTGAACTATCTCTTCTCTTCATCCCTTCTTTGGTTTTAAATTACCAGTCCACACAGGTCAGTCCATGCCCTACTCTTTAGGACTAACAGTTCATACCTACGTTTGACTCACCAGGTAGGCATGAAAATATCAAACTTTTTGATGCTGTTTCACAAGACCCAAGCACTGATCACTCACTTTCATGTTCCTGCCTATACAACTGCTATGGAAATGTTTCAGGGGCTGCAGAGATAGTTCAGTTGGCAAAATGATTGCCATGCAAGCACGAGGACTTCTGCTCCATCCATAGAATCCATGCAATAAAAGCTGAATGTGATGGCATACACTTGTAATCCCATACTGGAGAGACAGAGGCAGGTGGATGACTGGGACTTAATGGTCAACCAGTCTGGCCCAATCAGTGAGTTCCAGGCCGATGAGAGAATGAAAATCAAAAAATAAGGTAGGTGGCATCCTGAAGAATGACACCTTACATTGACTTCTCTACATGTATATACACATATGTACATCCACTCACATATACACAGATATCCTCACACACATGAACATGTACACACAAAAGAAGAAACAGTAAGTGCTTCAGTGTTGACTCTCAGGTCCCTCTCAGTTCTTGAATTTATGCCCTCATGATCAGCGAGCCATACCAAATGGCACTGACGTGGAAGAAAAACTTGAGAACCATGAGAAAGATGCCCTCCACAATCTGTCAGAGCTTCAGGCAAGACCTTCGGATCTTCAGTGATCTTACTGCAGCTGTAACAGAGCTCTTGACAGGCATCAGTTCCTGAAAGTTTACTTCTTTAGTTCTCTGATTTCTGAATGTCAGATTTTTCTGGTTTAAGATTAGGTTTGGTTTTTCTTAGAAACACTGCCGGTACTTTAAAACAGTCTGACTTCCTAAACTATCCTCCTGGAATTTCCCCTATGGCCTCTCTGGGACACTTCTGGACTACTAGTTTGGATTGAACCCACATCCACATCCAACAGTGTCCATTATTTACATCTGCCCTCTTAAACCCAGCTCTGGCCCTTTCTATTCAAAGTAGGTTCTAAGTTCCTTCAGCTAACAGCCTTTTCCTAAGAAAGCACCAGGACTGGGAGACAATTTTGTCTGCGGATTTAAAAGCCATGTCTTCTTATCTCTGACTAGCTTTAGATTCACAGTTGCTTTGGAATTTCTAAACTTTTAGCAGCTAGATAAAGGGCTTATTGTTCCTTGAATAATGAATAAAAATCAGATAACAGGGCAATTTCTGAACAGTCTTCTAAATACTAAAACGTAATTTTTAAATTTATTAAAATGATAAAAACACTTTAAAATATGTCTCAGCCCTTAGAGGGCTCATTTCCTAAACCAGTCACTTTTGCTTTATAAGAATAAAATATCACTCCTAAAACAGTATAAATGCTAAAGGGACATTAATTTTCTGCCTTCATATTGTACCCAACCTAGATCTGGCTGGAGGGATAATAATAAAATCTCTAGAGAACTTAGGGAAATCAAGCAAAAACTCAAGGAAATCAAGCAAACCAGGAGAGGCAAGATGGCAAGAGAGGTTTTTGTTGTTATTCCGTTTAGAAAAGCTGGACTTTGGCTAAAGACTGTTCAGCGAGGATTTGAACCTAGGAAACTCTAGAAGTGGAATAATTTATGGTTCCTCCTTGTTCTAACATTACATAATTGCACAATAGACACTGGGTTTCCTTTTACTCCAGAGAACTACCAATGTGAAATAACTACACAGGGAACATAAAACTCAACAATAGAATCAGAGACATCCCACCATCTCAGCAGTCTGATTTTCTGGGCTTCCTTAACACCAGAGAACATCTGGCCAGCAGCCTGCTTGAGTTTCCACAGAGACATATGGCTATGACTGCAGGGAGATGGAGCAATGCACTGACAGAAGCATACAGATTTTAAGGCAGACTCCAGAATTAGTGAGATCCTATTGCTGAGGATACCACACACTTTGGTTGTGACAATCAAAGTGAGCTAGAATTAAACCAGAAACTTCCCTCCTGCTGGCTGGCTTTCTAGTGCTGGAAGGGCACTGGGGAAGAAAGCTCATCAATGGTCTCAGTGCGCTATGAACCCTTTCAGCTACAATACCAACTTGCCAGCCAAGATGTGCTCCCTGATACAATCATGATTTGATTGCACTGAAGGTGACCAACTCCTTTCTGACTGTAAATCTGGTCAAACGCTTCCGATTGGGGAGGTTATATACCCTAGGGGGAAACCTACTACTGTTACTTTATTAAATGGACACGATGTCAAATTGCCTTTTAACATTTATGTTTAAACTCACAGATTAGTGCTGCTCTGGTCAGATACATTTTTGTTTGCAGTGGACATCACAGAAGGCAGAAATGTTTAACAAGTCAAAGTTCTGAGAATAAGTGACTTTTGAGTATTCAGCCCTAAATGGGCCATCTAGATTATCCCTCCCAAACTCAGGGAACATCACAGAAGAGTGGGCAGAAAAAAAAAAATCTAACAGCTGGAGAACAGGGAGGAGTGTGTGCAATGATGCCTTCTGGACATTACAGAGCCATTTCCCTCAGGAACTCACAGTAGCTGGGGTTTCCTATACCTGTCTTGTACCAGCTGTGGTTATGCATACAAGACCTGTACAAGATTGGGCCCCACACTTCTCCGATGAGCTCTCACTCTTTCATGCTTGGAAGAGTGACTTATGAGGCCCCACACTTCCGGGATGAGCTCTCAGCAGTTAATGGCTATCAGGGAAAGGTAGTCATTTTCTACAGTGGTACAACCACTGGTAAGTTGCCTGAGTTCCAGTAAATAGCCCCCCAATCTATGATCATACAAATAACCTTAGTTAAACTCAGTGGGTCAGGAAACAACAACAACAACAATAACAAAATCCTTGAATATAAGAAGGAAACTTGTTGGAAGAAGAGGTTCATTAGGAATGGTAGAAAAGGGGGTCACAGGGTAAAAATGATCGAAATAAATTTTGTACACGTACAAAGTTGTCAAAGAATGAGAACAAATAGGAAATCAAATGAAACAAATTAAGAACAGGCTACATTCCTGTATAAGTTAAAAAATATAGGCAGAAGAAAAGTACAGAATACAAATTCTTATTTGAATCACAGACTTCAAAATCCCAACCCAAGAAAATGTAGGTAATTTTTCCAATCTACAAACCTGAAAATTGGCAGAGTAAGAATCCTGATTTTTATGTCCAACCCAGGTGGGTTGAGTTGTTATGCTGGGTTGCCTTGTCCATAAAAATTTTTACAGACATTTTTATGAGTCTCAGTGATTTCTAGGTTAAAACCCTTTGTTGTTAAATACAAATATTTATTTCTTTACCAGCATAAGTCATTCTCATGATTCAACAGCCACTGTATTTTTTAACTTTTAGAATGTAATTTTTTATATTTTATGTGTGAGTGTTTGTCTGCATATCTGTAAGTGCTCTCGTGTCTTGCAAGGCCCTTAGAAGCCAGATGAGAGTGTCATGTCATATCCCCTAGAATTGGAGTTATAGACAGTTGTTAGTCACCATGTGGGTGCTGAGAACTAAACCTGGGTCCTCTAGAAAAGCAGCCAGTGATCTTAACTGCTGAGTCATCCCTCCAGACCTATGATTCCATATTTCTTACTCATGCATACCCCCTACAGATGTTCATGTGCATTTTTTGTTATTCAGTTTTTTCCTCAAAATCCACAACCAGAAATGAAAGTAATTGGGATAACCCATCATGTTCTATTTGAAATCTTCTATCCAAGACTTAAAGAACTTGATCTCAGATTTCTCCAGACAGAGAGTCCATTTGTGATATTTCAAGGTAAGATGTAAATTCTATGAAGATCTGATCAAAAAGTTCTACAAAAGAAAGGTTACTCAAAGCAGTGGAGCAGATTATTCCTTGTTCAGTCTATCAAAGATACCCCCCATGTTTTCAATATACAATGGTCTGTTTGAAAAAGGAGGCGGGGAGGGAGAGAGGGGTGAAGAGAAGAAAAGTTCTCATCACTAAAATGCCCATTTTCAAATCAGACTATATACTATGTTCCTTCTGCATGTTAAGAGTTCATGATCTCATAATGATACCATGGGAGATATTGGGCAGATAGGTGCATAGGGTTTAAAACATAAAAATAATTCAATCTTATCAACAATTTAAAGTCATTTGGTTCAGAGAATATGTAAGAGACTAGAAATATAATATTGAAAGACTTTACCAAGACTCAATGCTTGGGAGATTTGTTCTTGTGCTAAAGATTAATGATAACTATTACTAATAAAACAAGATCCTACTAAGGTGAGTAGACACTGGTAGGTAGGACATTTTCCAGGTTGTTGAAAGACTCACTGTGGCTCATAATATTTGACTGGGAATGAAGGTCCTAACTTTTCTTGGTGTAAATTTGAGCAAATTGTTAACTTCTCTGAGTCCCCTTTCAAAAATCTATAGAACATTAAGAGCTGTCTCACCACCCAGACTAGAGAAAAGTGTGTTTGAAAGTGCTTGGCAACTTGTAACTGATTATGCAAATAATTGCTATTATTATGCGTCCATGTGTCTATGCATACCCGTAATTGGTTCGGGGGTGGTACAGAGAGAAAGGCAGAAAAAGAAAACACAGCAAAGAGTAGCAATAGAAAGAAGAGATGGAAGAGAAATAGGCGAGAGAGAAAGTCTGCCACAGGCAAGAAGGAATAAAAAGAAAGGAAGAGGTGTGGAGAGAAACTGGTGCTGGTACAGTAACAAATAAATCCCCCAGCATGACAGCCTTCTGCTGAAGCATTTCATTTTCCCACAACATAATGGTGTGTTATTGCCCATTATCTGTTCTGTCAGTGCCAGAGTCGATATTAAATGAGGGGCAGCTGCATTTAGCTGCCATTTTTCAGCTGTCTCCACGTTGCCATGGAGACCCAGTTGTTTCTTGGTGAACCTGCCAGGAAAGAGAAGGGGGTCGGTGAGAGGGGGAGCAAATGCTGCAAGAGGTTGGGGTGTCAGGGTATGGTGTGAAGGAAGGCCAGTGGCCAGGGCCACAGGACATGGCAGAGGAAAGAACAGCAGAGAGCAGGTTTTTCACGCTCTGCCTGCACCTGATAAATCAACCATTTCACAAACACCATCTATATTCCAGCAGCATTCTTCTCTGCAGTGTCTCTCAGCTCAGACTCTACAGGAGCTCAGTGCATGTGGGTTATGAGATCATTCCGTTTCTTTCCTTCCTCGCCAGCATGGCACCCTTCTCCCCATCTTCTACTGCCTTAGCCCCATCCTGATGCCACCCTCAGAGAACGGCACTGGATCTTCCATTATCCAACATGCAAGACAGAAAAACTCATTTCACTATAGACGGTGATAGCAAGTCTCTGAAGAGTCCACATGTTTGTTCATTTTATCAGTAATGTATTTGAGGGGTTTTGTTGTTTACTAATCATCAAATTTTTAGTTTACATAGGATTTAAGAAATCACTGTGCATCTCCACATCTCAGATTTTAACAGCAAACACAGCCAGTTGGATTCCTGAGAAGTGGGCCTGTAAGAAATCACTGTGCATCTCCACATCTCAGATTTTAACAGCAAACACAGCCAGTTGGATTCCTGAGAAGTGGGCCTGGAATGAGTGACCAGCTCAGAGCCTGGAGTGATAGGCCCTCCAGGGACCTTGAGAAGTGATATCACTCAGTGGAGGCAGCAACCTGTAGACCTGAAGCAACAGAGGCTGGTGGGCCTGATCTTCAGATTTCTCATCAGAATCCAGAAATTTATGTTTGAGTAAACTATAAATGCTGGTGCAATTTTTAAAAAGATATTTATAAATGCTAGGCACGTAGCCTGTGAGTTTGTAACTGGGCTTAATCCAACATATTTAAAAAGGAGGCTCAGAAAGACTGGAAACTTGACCAATATCTTTATTTCCCTAAATATAATTCCCAGCTTTATAACCTATCCCACTACTCTTTCTGCTTCTCTCTTCCTCCTCCTTACAGTCGTCCTTCCTCTCCCCACCTCTCCCATGCAGTTTGAGATTAGGAAGGTCATGACTTAGTTTTTCTGTGTCTTTATCCCAATTTCAATTCCCCTTTTCTGGGGAATCCTTGCTTCATTCCTCGTGTGTCTCATAAGCATGACTTTGTTTGTAAATAAATGCTTCCCCACAACTCTAAAAACTGTGAACCACCTGTCAGGAGACCATAGGTTGATTTTTCCAACACAACAAGCCCTCGGAGAAGCTATGCCAAGCCTTTTCCATGACAGTCACTCCCTTGGACTCTTAATTAAACAATTATGACAATAAAAATATCAGTCACTAACCAAAATCTCCCTAGGTGCCAAAACTTACTTAGTGCATATTTTCTGACTGAATTCTCATACGCCACAATCTGAGTCAGATGGATATTAATATCTCATTCAGCGGGTAAGAACACTCAAGATTACTAAAAATGCACAAGGTCAGACACAACCAAGCCTGATTAGTCAGATCCCAGATTTCAAGTGCTTCACTGCTACATTACACTATCTTCCCACAAAACACAGTTTCATGATATTTTACTAATTTCATTTTTTAACCCCAAACACTGGTGTAACTGCTGTCAGAGCCTGATTTATCGCATCACACTTTAAGCAACACATTTAATTAATACCATCTTTAATTAGAATCCTGACTTAGAGATTACTCTCATCATTATTTTCATCTCATTCTTCTCCTTGAGGTCATCTTGTGGTATCTGCCTACCTCTAGTTTACCCATAAGTATCTGTGCTTCAAAATTATAGCCAGAATGACCTTTCCATTTGCAAATGGAGTTAACATTGCTCTCAAGCCAATCAAGGTCAGCAGGATGAACCTCCATCCTACCCAACTCGCTTAAACACTCACTGTAAGATGTGACTTCTTTCATGATGTGGCCCATGCTGTTAACCTACAGTCTCATCCCCATGCATCCATCACACCAGTCACTGGACCTAGCTATGGCAGACTGCCATAGACCTATAGATTCAAAGTGCTTTCCCACCATGCCTCTCACCTGTGGTTCTTTTCTGAATGTCCTCTACTCCCAATGCACCAGTGTGGTAGTAATTATCATATCATCCTGAGATCTTTCTTGAGGAGAGACACCCAACCTGGACCACTCAATTTGGGTTCTGGCACACTGGGTGTAGTCATTAAATGATTACTGAAAAACTGATCCTTTGCAGTTGACAAAGATATAAGATTACTTCTAAATTTGAATAGACATCCCTCACAGACATTAAATATGTCAGATCAGAAAACAACAAACAGATCACTAAGAAGAGTCTCCTCCTCCTCTATATCATACAACAAGCCTCCAGTGTTTTCCTGTGACCATGCCCAACTAGTACAGCTGCGATACGTACATAAATGAGTACGTGCATAAAACATACCTACATAAGTAGGTGCATTTTTGTACATAAAACAGAATAGAGAAATGCTTTAAAATTCAGAGATTTCTGGGACAAGTCATTCTGCAGAGCTCTGGAAGATGACAGTAGGATGTCTGTGTTTTTGGTGAGGTGTTTTCTAGGTTAGGGTGTCCAGAACACAAGACACATCTATAGCTGTCCGTGTGCCATTAAGTAGATGGGAAGCTCTGACATTTCACACCCATATTAAAGATTCCATTGTTTCCTCTGGTATCTGTACATAGCAGATCACTGACCTCTACTGATCAAAAGTACTTCCATTTCCTAAGCACTTCCTCACTAAGACTCTTATAATCTCTCTAGAACTCATTCCTCTGCTTGTCTAGCCTAACTGGCAAATCCCAGGTCTTAGGGAAATATCTTTAAAAAATCAGGGTGAACAGCTTCTGAGGAATGACATTCATTGCTGACCTCTGGCCTCTACATGCTTGCTCATACATGTCCACCAACACCCACAGAATCCTAACACACACACACACACACACACACACACACACACACACACACAGGAATCAGCCAGCTCAAAAGAGATAGCCAAGATAATAAGGTTCTCTCTCCATGAAAGCTCAGAAGGAAAGGTGGCCATACTACAGGATTCAGCTCTGAATCCTCAAACTCTAACCTTTGTGTAATAAAATTATGCCACTAAAGTGAAAGCTTTTTACTACAGAGATATTCCTGGATATTCCAAGGGGTTCTCAGGTCAACAGAACTCTCACCTCACACCTCTGAAACTTACCAAAAACTTCTTGCTAAAGCTTGTAACAGCCTGAGATGCAATAGACAATGGATTCCTGTCATAAAAATTGTGGGCATTCCAACAAGAATCTCAGGGAACCATCTTTGGAATATGGGAAGCGGGGAATGATAGAAAGCTAAAAGTAATGGAATGGTAACCAACATGTTTCTCCTATAAATAAGCTATGCCATCTCTAGCACTTGGATACACATTCTTCTTGAAAATAGTCATTGTACCATTTAAGTCTCAAAAAAGGCTACTTCATTTCTGGGAAAAGGACACATGTTGGCTTTGCATTATATTATATTCAGTTTTTCTTAAAGACGTTCTGTCACACAGTAAATAGGAAATATCCACCATGTTGACTGAGCCCTCAGAAAAGAAGCCCTGTTTCCAATGGGATCAAGAACATTAAACTTACAGTAGTTTTATTTGAGAAGCTTCATTGAACACTTAGGGCACTGTGTCAGGATCAAAAACCATGGATTTGAATAAGATACGGCTGCCCTCTTAAGAAGTAGGCAGGCCAGTGGAAGAGATATTAAACGTTGATTTGAATATAATGTGGACTCAGAAAAAGAGCAAATAAAACAAGGCTAAGGAAGGAGACAAGGATGGGTAGGGAAAGGTGTTCTGGGGTATCAAACAGCTAGGGATGTCTAAGAGAATGAAGAATCAGCTATGCGGGAAACACTTAAGTGTTTCCAGGCAAAGCAAAGAGCATGACAGCTATTTCCTAGCTAAAAATGTCAAACTAGGGCATGGCCTTATCATGGACTAATAAAGGAATCATAGAGAAAAGTAATTTTAACAGATACACATAGAAGACAACTTTCGTTTATAACCCAAATCTCTTCTCTACACATTAGTTTTTAAAGCTCTAACAATATGTCATCATCAGCAGGATGGAAAACATATTCCTTTGATTTTATTCTAGTTTAAAGAAATTCATCTTATCTTCACTGCTTTTTCATTCTCTACCTGAGAATGAAATCACGTTTAGTGTAGATTAAGATAATTATCGTCTACATCATCCTCACACGTTTGCAAGGCTAATCCTAGGGATTACAAATACATACAAACCCAGGTACAGACTGACATTTATACACACATAACTTTGTATGTTGAACTCCATGACCATTTTACTATTAAAAAAGAAAAAACTAATTTTTGCCATCTTCATTTAAAAAAGCAGATCCAGTATTTACACAACGACATTTTGTATACCAATGAAAACTGAAGCTTTCCCCAACTTGTTAAATATGGTTTAGTAGTCTACCACAGACCACATAGGAAATGAGACACTTCTGTTTGTTTAATTTTTTAAAATAAGTTGGAACAGATACAGACATTCAAATATGGCACTTTTGACTTGTGTTTGGAAAGGGTATAAAATGGGTAAAGATTGGATAGAAAATACCCAGGGGCGATGTGGCATGACACTGTTTTCATGGCTGAATGTACTCAGTCTTTCCCAGTACCATTTTTATATGACATTAAATTTCAAGATTTCACAAGGTTAGTTTTGATCTGACCTGAATGTCAAATTAGGGGCCAGACACCAATACATTTTACTCACTTGAATATTTTCCCCTCTGAATTTCTTTTAACATTCCAGCAGCACTCAAATGGCATCTCCTTCAGCCTCTTTTACAGGACATAATCATTTACTGCCAGCAAAAGCTGCGTGTTAAAGTTCAGCATTTCCCTCTGAGCTCCAAAGAAGTGCTTTAACTTGTACAATTAGATGTCAAGATACTAATGATTCCTTGTTCTTGGAGAGTGAAGACTGTGACACCAAAGGTGAGTTGTCTCATCAAAATATAGCAAGCTTTCTCTGTGGAATGAGGGGAAAATATGACATAAAAAAATGATCTCTATACATAGAGTCAGGAATCCCAGTTACCACTCAGAGGACCACAACTGGTCACACACGCATATTGTCTGTAAATTGCCCATGCCTAAGTGGCATTTCTACAATGCAGCCTCTATACCCAAGGCTCATACAACATGGAACAATATGTAAAAAGAACCCTAAGGAATCTCTCAATTCTCATCAATGAAGCTCCCTCATGCAACCAAGGGCAGTAACACAAAAGCTCACAAATGGCCAAAGAAAGGAGATTAAGGATCTGCAGAGCAGGGTCTCTGGACAGGACTCTCATATTCAGTTTCACTCACCAAGGCCTCAGGGACCACTGAGGAAGAGGGGGCAGATAGACTGAAAGAGCCAGTGAGGAGAGGCATGATCATATGGAAATAGAATCCTACAAGCTCCTGGGACCTTGCTTATATGAACTTACAGCAATGGTTTCAGCATGCTCAAGACCCAGGCAAACTCAAGCAGACAAAAACCTGCATGGAACTGGAGAAATGAGTAGTAGATAGTAGATCCCAATCTGTGCTGAAGAAGTATTGGCAACTGATTACTATTGGGTGACGATGAGCTAATCTTCCTAAAGTGAGGGTCCTCAGTGGATGAACCTGCACTGAGGATTATTTGGGGACACTAACTTGACACAATAGCACAATAGACCTTAACACAGCTGAAAGAATGTATGGATCCCTGTTGCACTTTGGGAGTGCCAGTGGAGAAGAGGGTGTAAAGATGATTAAGATTGATTAAGACATTCTGTATGAAATATACAACTAAATTCAATTCAATAAAAAAATTAGAGACACTCAAGAACCAAAGGAAACCAGAATTCAATCTGTGTGGTGGGGGTGAGGAGGTACTGATAAAAACCAAAAATCCTTTGCTTTGTGCTACATATTACTAAACCTTTAGGAAAATAATCTGAGGTAAAAAAAAAAAAACCTGAATATAAATCCTGTAAGCTTCTGAACATGTGTTTTCTGAACATAATCTTGAACAGCCTTGAAGACTATGGTGAGAGTTAGAGCTTGATCTAAATCTCTGATCTGCCATTTACTCATTCTGTAAGAATCTGAGGCATAGTGCTTTCAGTTATTGTAGTGTGGATTTCTATTGTGATTCTCCAAAATTTTGCTACCAGTGGAACAGTAGGAACGTCTTGGACTGAACAGTCTAGAGGATGAAGGGATTTCTTTTAGCATTCCCATATAAAGACTTCCAATTGCAGGTCCTAATGTAATTGCCACACTCTTTGCCCCGTTGCTGCCTGAAATCCTCCAGACTCTGATAAAATAAACAGAATAAAGAGGATCTCCAAACCCCTTCTTGGGGCTCAACATGTATCTCTGTCAGAAGGAGACAGTTCTTGTTTTTGTTTTTTCATTTTTCGGCAGAAAGAAGACTGATCAGCAGACACTGAAAAGGGTTTTACTTTGACTTAACACTGGATTCCATCCTTCTGACAGGTACTCAGTGGTAACTCTGATTAGAGAGCCCATTTTACACTCTTCTTGGGGTTCTTCCTTGCTTTGATGACATCATAAGCAAGGACGGATATTCTCTTTGCTTTCTTGTCTCCTCTAAACAGGAATAAATGCATAACGTGCTTGGAAGTCCTTTTTATTTTTAAAAGACAGGAAAGATGAAACAAGGAATAAAAATTCTAGGTACCAATTCTGTGTCTGGCATTGTCAACGACTTCATTCCAATGACTATCTAGTCGAAGAAGGCCACACTTTTTAGCTCATGGAAACAGTCAAGGTACCCTTGATCCTTGAGGCTACCCATTCAAAGTCAAAAAGGTCCCCATGGGCATGGAGAGGTCTTGTCCTAATAATGTTGATTGGTATTAATCACAGCCCACATTTACAAAGAAACAAGCAATAAAATGAACATGTGTAAGGCAACAGCAGTTATTATCATAATTTCTAATTATGACTGTTTAGAGGTCTCTCAAGAAATATAATTAAGTTTAATATGCCAAGTGATAAAGAAAAAACATTAATCCATCTTCTGTCCTCCCCTACCACCCGCCAATAACTTCTCTCTCTTCCTGAATTATCTGTAAGATGCTTTCCTGTTGCTCTGCCTCTTTCTAAGTGGCACTGTCAAAAGGGATTTATTCCTCAGAGGACAAGGCAGTTGGCTGGAAACCGCACAGCTGCTGTAGAGGGCCCAGATTTCTGTTGAAGGGCTCATGAGTACAAATAGCAAGACTGAAAAGAAATTGAAATATGTCAGATTAAGAGACAAAAGACTCCATGAAGTAAGCATGCCATGGATGGGTACCATTGATGAGTACATTAATGGGTACCATTGATGGGTACCATTGGAGCAAACAGAGCAGAGGGAGAGCAACACAGGCCAGTGAAGTCTTTGAGCTTTCCTGAGAATTCATGTCTAGGCAGGAAACATGCAGCTTCTAAAAACTGTGCTTGAAAGGAAGTTGATTTGTGATTGTTGCTGTTGTTTTTCTTTTATTCAAACTGAACACCCTACTACTTCTAAAAATGAAAAAGACAAACAAACAAACAGAAAAGCCCTGCTGACAAATGGCCTGTGTGGAACTGGAAGATCCTAGATAAACAACTTGCAGCCTAATCACCCTCTGATGAGTACAAAATAGACCAGTAGGCTTCAAATGACCCCCAGTCCTAATTCTCTAACCAAAGGTTGATGGATCCAGGGAAGCCATTATTCCACCTCTTGCCCAGCTCAGGCCCTAGCAAAGTGAATTTATGAGCCATGATTTGTTACACATTATCTCTAATCAAGGACTCTGAAGATAGCAGACTCTTTTATAAAGTCAAACACTACTACTAGCCCTTATTGAGGAGTCAGGGTCATTAGAAATTTGAATAGGGTTTTGACTTTTTCTGAGTTGCAAACACCTGGAAAAAAGAGCATTGTATTCAAACTAGACTTGATACCCTGAATAAAAAAGTATCTTAGAGTTATTTGGAGATTCTATGTAGAGCAAATAAAGTCACAGATCTGCAGTACTATATCATATATGAAGAATTCAGATAATTATCCAAGCTACTCTCCTCAATCAGGAAATCAGTCCTTGCTGAGCAGAAGTAATGAAGAAGAAACTGAGGACTCTAGAAAGAAGACCAAGAACAAACAAGAATGTGTAATGAAATAATAATTCAGACCCTAAAACCCAGGACATCAGACCCTTGGGAGCAGGGCGCCATTCATAGCTGTGGAAATATATTTCCCTGGAATTAAAAATAATAGTTAATATCAAAAGTAAACCCAGTGAGATGCTCCTATACATATAGAATATGCATTTCAAAAGGAAAATGTTTTCTGAATGTGATAATACTTGAACAATTTCCATAGAATAAGTCACATGACCATTTGAAAGCAGAATGACCTAAAAGCTTCAGGGTCCTTATGAGTGATGGTCAGTGTCCATTTCAGATTACTTCATTCTGATGCATGCAGAAGAGAAATTCCCAAACCTGTGTCTATACTGGTATCCGAACCTAAGGCAGGTACAGGTAAGTTCAAAGTAGCTGTTAGTATTTTCCCAACCATATAAATGGCCATATTTTTTAATGCATGATCTTAACCTTTGAAGAAAACTCAAGGAGAGAGGAATTTAACTGAGCTTGTCATAAACCAAGCAGAAGAATGAACAGAACAGTTTTTACCAGTTACAGCTACACTTATTGACAGAACAGATCGAGACAGCCAAAGATGAAGACTCTATTTTCAAAGTATAAAGGCTTTGTAAGTTACAGAAAGGTAAGAATTTTACATGAAAGAAAACCCTCTCAAACTGGCCATCATGGGGCACTGTTGCTGTAAAGAAGCCAAATAGTTCACTAAAAACTGCCATATGTTCAAAAAGAATACTTGTAGGCAATGGTTGAAAATGTGCAGAAATGAGATTTCAGATGGATTTCTTTTTAACCTATGAACTTACCAAAGCATGCCTTTGGCCTTTACTGTATTCACCGGCACTGTTATAATAGCATGTCTGAAGGCTGTCCGTGTGACTACAGATTTTGTTACAGTAAAATTCAGCAGAAAGACTGACATCATTTACACAGCCCCCGGATGCATGGACACAAATGTCAAAGGCCAGATAAGGAATACTGAACAATGGAAACACAGGAGAGACTCAGTCTGGAAAGATAACTGTATAAACAAAATTCAAGAGGCAGTGCAGATCAGAGGCGAAGGGTAGAAGCCTAGGTAATCGCCAAGTAATGAAGTAAATGGAGGTCGCCCGTTCTCCATTCTCTCCATTTCTATTCTTCTTAGGAGAAACAGAAACATGTTGTAAGGAGCAGAGGATTCAGGGGGAGATTTGTAGGTTTTGAGGTGTTTATGCAACAGTTAAGTGGAAATGTCTAGCAGGAGGTTTTAAAGAGTCTAGAGTCCATGAAACTAACTTAGGCTAGCAATTTGGATTTGAGGCTCATTAGCATTAAGATAGTACTTGAGATTATTGAGAACACAATGTTAGAAGGGGAAACAAGAACGGAACCTCAGAGAACAAGCACCCATATAAAGAGTGTGGTTTAAAAAGAAGGCAGCAGGACTTTGGGCGTAGTAATAGAGGCTGTCATCTGTAATCTCAGCACTTGGAGGGTGGATTCAAGAAGATAAGAAGTTTAGAATCATCTTTAACTACTAACCAGTTTGAAGTTAGCCTGGATTATATGGAGAGAGAGAGAGAGAGAGAGAGAGAGAGAGATAGGAAGATCTATAATCAGGTAGAAACATTAAGGATTGTGTTGAATAAAGGGAGAAAGACCCAAGACCAAAGAAGACAAGGAACCTGAATGTCTGACTTCTATATCATGTCGTCAAACAGAAGACTATACGACTAAAATATAAACTGGGGCTTTTTTTGCATTTTGAGACAGAGTCTCCCTATAGCCCCAGCTGGCCTAGAACTTGCTGTGTAGACCAGACTGGCATCATCTCATAGAGATCCGACCGCCTATGCCTCCTAAATACTGGGATTAAAGGCATGCACAACTAGGTCCAGCAATTGGGGCTTTTTAACACCATCTGCCTGTTATCCCACAAACCTCAACCATCGTCCTCCATCCATAACACTGAGTAAAAATAATATTGGGAGTGAGACATCTAGGCCAAGATTAGCTATCGGATATTAGTGTCTCCATTGTTAGGCACCAAGGACCAATGTTGGTAATAAATGAATTTGTCCTTTGAGGCCACTCAGACCCCTGTCCTCACCATGTGATACTTCCTCCCTTATCCCTAATATACCCTTGACTGATCTGGTTTAAGGCCGTTACTTAGTCATCTGTGACAAAGGAAGAATGTCAAGACTTACGGTAAGGAAAGAATTTTCAGATGTTTGTGCATGCACATGTTCATGTGTATGTACATGTCTGTGTGAGTACACTTGTACATGTGGGAAGCACGGAGGCCAGAGATCAGTTGTCTCCCTCTATTACTCTCCACTGTATTTTTTTGAGAGGGTCTTTCACTGAACTGACCTTGCCAATTGGATTGGCTAGACTCACTGGTCAGCATGATCCAGGGATCCTCCTGTCTCTGCCTTCCCAGCACTGGATTTATAAGCACATATTGCTCTACCCAGCCTTTTGTATGGGTGCTGGCAATCCAAACACGAGTCCTCCTCCTTCTGCAACAGGTATATTGTCAACAGAACACCTCCCAGACCCTCAAAATGTCTTAAGTCCCTTCATGCCATGACCTGCCCTGTAGGTCTGCCACTGGCCCTGTCTTCCCCACCGTCACTCAGAAGGCATATTTATCATCACGAGGCCCATTCCCACCTTCTTATGATGCCTCTCTTTCCTGTCCATTGAACCACGTCCCAGTAAGTCACTTTTGACATCTCTAGCTTACAAGGATTTCTCAAGGCTAAATAGATTTCTGTTTAGAGGGAGGAAGTATGATTTGTCTAAAACCTGTCAGGTTACAGGGAGCCAATGTCAGCAGGATTGAGCAAAAGACTAAAACAGCAATTGGCAGCGTCAGAGGTGGAGATGGTGGCTGGCTAGGGACAAAATGAAAGAGGGAGCAATGGTGGTCCTGAAGCTTAGGAGGCAGGATATGTGCAAGGGGAGAAAGAGAGAGCGAGCATGAATTCAGGTTCTGTACAGATATCTATAAAGTGTTTGCTTTTAGACACACCGTCATGAGAAGGCACCAGATTGTTTTGTGTTAACTATACACTGAGAAATAAGACTAAATTTCTGTTACAAAGCACTAAAAGTAATTCAAGCTCCTCATTTTCAGGAGAAGATGTAGCATGCTATAAAAGGGAATCATTTAAACCCTCAGTCACTCTGCCAGCAGAAGGTGCATTGCAAATGTCCGTACACCAAAAGATGCTGTGTTTTCAAAGAAGAATCCTTCTCTGAAGCTGTGAAATGCCTCATTTCCTATTTTCTTTACACAAGTTAAACTGTTTAAAGGGGAAGAAAGAAGCCTTTCTAGGTGAGCTGAAGATGCTCAGTCCAAAGAGTAGGGGGCTGAAATGTTAAACTAAGCATTGTTTCTGCCTCCTAGACTTTTAGTATTTCTCCTAATACTACAGGCCATGCTGCCTATCTCCACTTCTCAATACATTCTTCAGCCTTTTGATAAATTAATCTCCTTCTACCATTGCCTATTGCAAATGGTACCATCTAGAGTAAACAAACCCTACTGGGAACTACCTTCTTGAACCTAAGATCAACAATACACACACGATTTCCAGCAAGCCAGTTCTTTCCTTGCATACAGCTCCTGTCCAGAGTCATAACCTTGGATCAATCTAGCTAGCTCCACCCTCCAGTTTGTCTAGAGAATCATTTAAATTATCCTACTGTAACGTTCTGCAAAGACCCTGTGTTCCAGAGATGGCAAGTTCCCCAGACTGCCTTGCTCCTCTGCAAACCTTAGCCAATTGTGAAGATGTTGGCTGCTTCTGTTACAACTGCATATAACCCTCTCTGAATTGAGAGCCAAATGTTAAAAAGCCTCATCCATATTAACCAGCTCCCCTTGAGAAGTGTTAATTGGAAAACCACATAATGATATCTGTTTGCTAAAGCCAACATCTAACTGAGGCGGAAGTGACACAGCTAATGTGTGTGAAAGCAGGTCCCAGATGCCTTACCTAGCCCGAAACACAGGTCCCCGACCTCAGAAGGAGTAAACACCTCTCAACTCTGCAGCTGAGTACTATGTGAGCAAAATGGGACCTCTCTGGGTGGTAGATCTGGTGGTAAATAGGAAGGGGCCTCCAGCATGACCACCACTGGAGGGTTGTGCTTGATGGCCTATACTCCAGAATGCTGTTTCAAGTACTAGGAAGCCAAGGGGGTAGAGGGAGGAGACTGCACACTGTGTTCCATTGGAGCCACTAGAGGGCAACAGAGTCACATGCCTGGAGTTCCTCTGTCTGGTTCCATTACCTGGAAGAAGTAAATTGTACACAAATACACTGCCATGGTCCTAAGGTTGAAGGCTATGGCAGTTATCCATGAAAATGAGAGATTCAGACTCTGCCACTTTGGAAGATTGAGAGACTCTGCTTTATCTTGTCAACATATCTATTCAAGATGGCCTGCAGCTATAAGACTTTTGAGTTCTACAACTTTAAGGGGGGAGTTTTAAGGCCTTCCCTTTTCTAATTCTGCTGAGGCCAAAACTTGCCACTCATGTTTTTCTGAGATGGCAACAATATGACAAAAGTCCATATCTGGTTGTCATTGAAATCCTTTACTTCCCTGACCCATAGGCTCTGTTGGAGGTCCCTGGACCCAAGGCCTTTGCAACCTCTTTGGAAGGATTCAAAGAATGAGAAAATTCAGAGTGGGCTGGAGGTTTGGTGATGAGTGGAAGCCATCCCCAACCCCAATCCTGTTAGAAAGGCCCTTGGACATGTCCAACCCAGCACCACAGAGGACCCAAGCCTAGAAAGCTTGGGTTACACCTCCAACATCCAGCAATGTAAAAGCAGAGCCAGATCTAGGTTGTTACACTGGGTCCTTGTTATATGATTTCCTTTCCAGGGGGCTCTGTGTGTGTGTGTGTGTGTGTGTGTGTGTGTGTGTGTGTGTGTGAGAGAGAGAGAGAGAGAGAGAATATGAATTCCCAGGTATATTACAGGCTTTTTTCTTATAAATGACCTAATTTAGAGCCCCATACTTACCCTCAGGGAATTGGGAAATGATTTTTTCAGGTTTTTTTATTATGTCATACAGTACTATATGAGAAACTTAATATTACTTCTTTCTCCTAGGAAAAAATAAGATCTTACCTTGAATTGCAGAAATAAAACTTTTCTTCTTAAGGGAGTTTCAGTGAACAGTTAAGAGGTTTACTTGGGAGGGGTCATCATCAAACTTCTGAAGTCAGACTATTAAGCTAATGATCTCCCCACAATCAGGCTGATGCTGTGTACACTAAAGCATCCCGGACAGCCTCACTCCCTTCAAAGTCTTCAGCAATGTACTAGTCTAGATCAGGTTAAGGTGTTGCCCTTGGGGTCTCTTCTAACCTTTTAGGGGGGGGGCAAGAAATGAGGTAGGGGGTAGAGGGAGGGAGGCAGAGGGGAGAGAATGAGAAAGAAAAAGGGAAGGGGAAGGCGGACAGGCGGGAAGGAGAGGGGGAAGAGGACAGGGAAGGGAGGAGGGAGGAAGAGGGGAGGAAGGGAAGATGTCTCCAAGATATTCTGTCTGTTGACCCAGAATGCCAGGTTTCCCCTGCTTCGCACTTCCCAGTGTTAAACTCTAGTCAAAAATTTAGCAACTTCCTCCTTGCTATTTGTTCCTTTGTAGCTGTCACTTGAACTATTTTCTCATGTCTGTCATTAATTAATTACTCTGTTTACACTGTGCCCTCAATGCCCTGGCAAGGGTGCCAGAAGGGTAGCACCTTTATTAATGAAGTTATGTTACTTCTAGAGGCGACGATGATGCAACCATGTGAGCAAAGGACATTCAAGGACGTGCCCGCACGTAACCCCTCACCTCACTTTCATAATTTCCAGGTATGCTGTTGGCTGTTTTCTTATAAGTGACTGCTCTAGGTCTCTGATTTTGTTTAAGACTATAATGTACAGAACTCTAATGGCTCAGCAAATTGGTGCTGTCAGAGGAAGAATAATGACGGTTTTGTTTTATTAGTGGAGGAAGGATTAGTAATAACATGTTTATATAGCACTTTGACAAAAAGCACTTGCAAATCTATTATCTCACAGAATTCTCCCAACAAACCAAAGAGGTGGCTAGAGGAGACACTGCCACCTTCACAGGTCAAGAAATCACAGCACAAGAGTTAACAAACACCTTCCCTAGGCCACAGGGATGGTTTAGTACTGCATGTGGATTCTCACCTGCCCCAAGATCAAACTCTACATCTCTCTTTACTAACAAAAGCAATGAGATGGAGCCTCAGATTTCCATTTTGTAGTTAGTTCTGTGCTTAAAGATACTGCAACCCCTGGGACCAAAATATAAGAGACAAGAAACCAAAAACTGTTAGCACCATAAAATTTTAACCCAGATCTCTTCAGGTCAGCACTATAAACACTTGGGGACAAAGAATGCATTGTACCGCTCTGTGCATCTCAGGGTGTTTGAAACCATCTCTGACCTTCACTTGCTAGACATCTGGCATATTCCCACCCATCCCCAATGTGACAAGCACAATTGCTTCCTATCGTCCTTTTATCCTTTTACATACACGAGGGGATTCAAATTATAACCCATCATATTTAGCCTGCTCCACGCTAACCACCTTACTGGAGACACATAATGAGTTATTTGTCCTCAACCAAGAAGGTCAAAGTCTATCTCTCCTATGAGTTTGAACCTCCATTTTATCTCTCCCCAGATGAGCTATCTTGGGAAAGTTATCTTGGAGTCTGAGTTCCCTAATTTTTCAAATGTGAAGCAAAGCAGCCTCATCTTTCTAAAGATGGGTCAAATCAGGTGGTATATGTCCAGAGATTGGGAAGAGGATTCAGCTACGGTAAGGATCCAGTGACACACAGCAGCGGTATTTGAAATAGGAAAGGCGTTGGGTTACCTAGCAGTAGATAATCAAAGATGATCCTGTCTTAGGATGAGTTTGAGCCAGTTTCCCTTCAGTCCACCTTTCTACAAGATACTGCCAGGGCCTCTGCACAGCACTCAGCAGATATGCCAGGGGAGGGGAGCAGCCTCATATTTGGGGTACACAGTACGGTACTAACCGATTACCAAACTCTATTCCTCTTCAGATGACAGGGCAGAAGTTGCTATTCATTGCTAGAATATTCATCCTTATTCACTGCTGGAATATTCATCCTTGGCTACTCTACTCTGTGACCTGCCCTAAGCATTCTGAGTGGTGTCTCAGTAGCCAAAGGAGGCTACTTCTACTTTCTTTTCTTCTTAGCCTTTTTGTTTTTTGTAAAAAAATATTTTGTTATTTTTATTTTGTGGGTATGATTGTATTGCCCGCATGTATGTAAATGCACCCATGTCATTCAGTGCCTGCAGAGATGAGAAGTGGGTGTCAAATTCCCTGGAACTGGAGTTAGGGATTGTTGTTAGCCATCATGTGGGCTCTAGGATTCAAACTTGGTATCTCTATAAGAGTAGCCAGTGCTCTTAACCACTGAGCGCCCCCAGCCCTTTTTTGTTTTTTTGAGATAGGGTCTCACGTAGTCCAGGTTGGCCTTGAACTTGCCACATAGCTGAGGATAGTCTTGAATTTCTGATCTTTCTGCTTTGCTTCTACCTTTATCATGTTCTAGGATTACAGATGTGCATCACCAAGTCCAGCTGTACTTTCTTTCAGTTTCTGGAACATCTAAACTCAACCTGACACATAGGTTTGTCCACATAATTGCCTCTGCCAGGAGCAATTTCTCCTAGACCGTGCCATGGCCATCACCTTTGTCACTGAGGGTTTGATTCACATGCTACCCCCTGCAGAGCTTATTTCTGACCACCAAATCAAAATAGCTTCAACCTTCACTCATTATTGCAATGTCTTTACATTTTCTGCTGGGTTCTCTTGCTCTTCCTCTTGTCTCCTTCTACAACACCAGTTGTAGGAAACCAGGAACTGGGTTGTGTTCATCACCTAGAAGCTCACCAAGTCTTCAGTAAACAGCAGAGAATATCTGTTGAGCACTGAATAAATGACACCTTCAAAAACACAGCCTTATTTCCATGGTCTCTGACACTGACAAACAATAGATATTCAATTATTATTGATTTAATTGACATGGCATCTTCATTCAGTACTATGACACTTAAAGCTGCTAGGCCTTAAAAGACATCCTGAGAGGCCAGCTCTGTCCATGAAAAGATATCTCATCATCGAGCAAAAAAAATAAATAAATAACCGACAGTGACTTTTTGATTCTTCAGATCTTCATGCTAAAACCACCAGACACTGTGGAATAGGACTGATGGGGAGAGTGAAAATAGACTTCTTGTCCAATCAAGAACCTAAAATTGGCCTGAAAGAAGTCCTGGAGAGATGTATGTCATTAAAGAAGGTATACATTGGTTACCCTGGAAACCATTCCGGCCCTCAACAACGGTATAAACTTACTCATCATGACATGGGCAGTGGTCCTAAAGCCCCATCTAGTATCTTCAAGATTCCCCTGGGAGAGTCTGCTTTAAGAGCAAGGGACAAAACTGTGGTGCATTTAGAAGGTAGGAAGGCAGGGACCAGTCATGACAGCACAGACTTTAGAACTGGTTACTACAAACCAAATCCTGTCCTATATACCAGACAGTCCCCACCAGGCCTCCAGAAACCCTCAGAGACCTTGTCCTTCACATGGCTTCAGGCAACTGAGGCTGGTGGGGAGGCACATCCTGGATGCTGGCTCTGCTGTAGCCACATTTAGACTGCAATGCATTACCTCACTGCCAGCCAATCAGTGCTTCCAGAGACTCAGCAGACACGCTCCTCTTTGCCACAGACATTGCCTCATGTCAGTCTCTGCCCCTGGAGCCTCTGATGATGTGACCAAGGACCCACTCTGAGCCAGAGGCAAAGGGGAGGGGAGAGCAGTGATCAAAGCCACAGCACCAGCAGGCTGCTCCTGCAGGCCCTTCTGCACCACACACAGGAGGGAATCTAGCATGTCAAGAGAGTGAACGGATATCCTACACATCTGGCCACCACAGTCACGATGTGGCGCAGCAAGAGGGCAGCGCAGGCCTGAGGAGAGATTTCAAAAGCCTTAGAAGAAACTGAGTCCCACATCACTGCTGGAACATTTGCTGCACCTGCTGGCAGCACCAATGGACTCTCACACCTCCTTACACCAGGCTTCTCCCTGCCAGCTCGGTGCTGAACAAAGACAACAGTTCCCTTTCTGCCTTGGTCCTTGCCACACCCTCCAAAGATTAAATTACAGCCTTGGTCTCTGTGCTGACAAACCAGGAGAGCAGAGACTCAACTCAGGGTGGGTGTCCCTTATGATCCAAACATCTCTAAGCTGGGTACAGCAAGGTACAAGTCACCTCTGGGTTCTCAGGAAAGAAACCAACAAGATGTCACAAGGACTACAAGTCTGCTCTGCCCATGCTTCAGAAAGAAGACTCATAATAGGGACAGAGACCAGGGGCTGCCCCTCCCCTGGGTTGCAGATAGCTAGCTCTCTTCTCTCACAGGCTTCTACGCTCAGGCTAGTGAGAGACTTTCAGAGAGAGCATTTTATCTTCACGCAGTCTCGGTTCAAAGAGTTTTTCCTGCAGGTAGAACCAGAGATGTTAATATATTTTTAAATGGAGGAGGGGGTGGCAGGGAACAGGGCAGAAAACTGTTATAAATCTTCACAAGGTGTTCAATATTTCATACAAACAGCAGTAATAATGGCTCCACTAATAGGCCACATGCATGGATTGTTAATGGCTTTCCATGTGCCAATGAGGAAAGCGTGGTCAGGGAACACAGAGGAAAAATACTAATAAGGAACAAAATCAGGTGACTCAAGAATCCCTCTAGTCAATGGACATGTGAACAAGCAGGATGTGCAGATTACTTTCTCTGACATTGTACCTCTGTCATCCAAGGCAGACTTCCTTTCCACTGTGAAAGCCTAGAGAACATCTTATCAGATCTCACAGGCCTGCTACAGATCACCTGTCACGCCTTAGATGGAGGGATTTCATGTTTACATGCTGTCCAGCTATCTAGTTCCAGTTGTCACACATCATGCCCAGTGAGGATGGTGTCATAAACACATTAATAAGAAAACCAGCTAATTTGAGATGTATGCCTCTGGTATATATGGAGCAGACTGTTCAACAGTTGAGTCAAAGTTGTATATTTAAAGTGTTAATGAAACTTTATGGAGAGAAAAAAACAAATGGGGCGTGTTAGTGATCTAAGAGCAGCCAAAGGAAATTGATCTTTGGATCTACCTTAGACAATTGAAAAAGCCTCTTACCTCTCAGCACGCAGTTAATATATCAGGGCTAGAAAGGCATACTGTCTGCTGAGTATAACCAAAATGTCCATTGTAAAGTGACCCTTTGAAGAGGAAACAGGGGAGCGTATGATGCTAAGAGAACAGAAGACATTGCCTTTATGTCAGAGGATACAGGATAGAATCTTCTTGATCCACTCCACTCCTGACCTAGGCTATGCTCACAGCAACTGTCTCCAGGCTTCTTCTTTATCAAACTAAAGTTTTAATAGCCACTTTGTATAAAATACACTGAGCTCTCAAAAAGGGTTAAACAGTAGCCACTTGTCATCAGCTCTTTCCAAAGCAACAAGAATTCTTTTTAATGGTGCAGTTAGTAGAAAAGCTTCAGCCTTACTTTGAAAAGCTGATTTATTTTCGGCCTGTTTTATTTCATTTATTACCTACAGGATAATGCACACATTTTCAAGACCTGGTTAAAAAAAGAAACCTATTACATAACTGTAATAAGTCTGGCAGTTATTGTTGCAATGAATAAACTGGACATCTTGTCTCTAGGAAATGGATTTGGAGGTCTGTGGCCTGGGCGTTCTTTTAGGGTAGTCAGGGAGCTAGCTTTCAAGACAGGAGGACAGAAAAACACTAGACGGTCAAAGGTATGAATTTATATGGTCCACAGAGGAAGAGGAGAAAGCTACTTTTAAGCCATTAGAGAAATGGGAATGGGCAGGGACCACTGAACTGCTTCTCTTCCTCCCTTCTGTTTCAAATTCCTTAGTAACAGAATCTAGCATCCAGTCTACAAGTTCTCTATGTGGAAGTTGGTCAAACCCCTGTGCCTAAGGAATGAACTGAGTCAATACCCAGGTTTCAAGATCATTGCACATACGTCTAAAGCCAGTAGGTAAACCAAAACAGACCCAAATATTCTCAGGAACTGCATTATAAAATTGGAAAAGGTCTGTGCTAGATAACTTTAGTGGCAGCTTGACACACCTGGGTTGAGGGAGCCTCAGCTGGGGAATTACTTCCATTGGACTGGGCTGTGGTCATGTCTGTGGGGTAGTTTCTTGATTGTTGAGTGATGCAGGAGGGCCCAGCCCACTGTGGGTGGTGCTATTCCTTGGCAGGTTGTTGTCTATTGTATAAGAAAGCAGGCTGAGCATGAACCTGCAGGAGCAGGGGAGCAAGGCAGTAAGCAGCACTCTTGCACGGTCTGTGCTTCAGCTCCTGCCTCCAGATTCCTGCTCTGTAATTCCTTGGGTTCCCTCAGTGATGAACTGTGTGACATGGGAGATATAAGCAAAATAAGACCTTTCCTCCCCAACTTGGTATTTGGTCAGAATGTTTGTCACAGCAATTAAAGGCACACTAGGACAGGGTCTTTCTAGTTCACTTCCTTTTCATTTACCATTGAGGAAACTGTGTCTCAGAAAGCCAGTCACTTGTCATGGGCACATACACAAGACTAAGCCAGAGCTGGAACACAGGTCTAAAACTTCCTTCCTTGGTGTCTACTACACCATAAGATTCAAAATACGACCCACAAAGCAGCAACATTGACAGCACCAAGAAGCACATTTGAAATCTAATCTACATCCCAGGGGTCTAGAGCTTTGGGATTAGGATGTAGAGTTCACTAAGATTCCCACACAGTGATACACACATTAACGTTTGAGATGCAAGAATGTATAAAGAATGTATAAGGTCTCTGAACATCAGAGGCAACTTTTCAGCAGAGAATTGCTGCTCACCATGGCAACTGGCAACTCTTCTTTCAGAGGCCTTCATGTTCTGAGCTGGCCTCTAGAATGCTCTTGGGATACAGATCACAATCTAGCTCCAAAAAAATACCCTTGCTACTAACAAGCAGATCTCTACATTACCAGCATCACTAAGGCTGATTAAAGCCAGGCATCAGTATCACTTTTTGTCTTCTGTTCCCCACATCAACTTCCGCCTCTGTCTTTCACCAGCACCTTTTCTTCCCCTGCTTCTTATCTACTGAAACCCACTCTTTTTAAAGGAAACAGGTTCATACCCTGTTATTAAAATCTACAAAGACTTTTCCTTCTGTTCTTTCATATGTGAGGTTCTCATCCTCAATGAAAAAAGTACTAAAGTTCTTAGAAATGGTCTAGCTTGGGTCTCCAGAATCCATTGTCTATGAGAAGAAAAAATTTATACCACCAAAATGCTTTACATCCATCTCAATTTCCAGAAATCTTTTATTGGAACTTTGGAGCAAGAAAATAATTGAGTACAAATTGTGAAGGGAGTAGGACTATCAATCTCTTTATGGACCTGGACCAAAAGAAAGGTTGATGATTCCACAAGTGTCACTCCTGGGAGCGCATCATGATAGAGATGCTCACCATAATAAATTCTTGAAGAGAAATGACCCATTCCACATCCTAAAGAGCACCATGAAACATCAGAGAGGCCTGCTGACACAGCAGGAACCCTTCACAGCCCCATCTCAGGCCACTTGTCTGACTCCTGGTCCTTTGAATCATTTCCCTAGTTTTGACCTCCCTGGCTCCCTTGAATGTGAAACTTGGTATCAAGTAACTTCCAGGCTTTAAGGTCACATAGCCATTCCTTTCCCTCCTGCCTCTGGCTTCTCCACAGCAACGTTCTAGAGTTCAGCACAGGCCTTGAGACACAGCTGATGACTGCCGCTACTCTAGGTATGTCCCAGCCCACAACAAAACCAGTACTTAGAAGACTCAATACGTCCCAAGACGCTGGAAGTTGAAGGGCAGAGGCAAGAAAAGACTAACTTAAACGTAACATGGTGGCAGGTAGTAAAAGTCAGGAGAATCATGGGTAACAGGTGCCAGAGGAGGCAAGAGGGAAGAGGGCTCGTGCAGCCTGAGGTTCTCCGTGGAATCGTAGTGAAGGTCAGACCTAACCTGGGTTTTACAAAGTGGAAGAATTCAGTTGGAGAGAAAGGAGGTGAAAGGATCTCTACTGGCCTTTCCAGAAGGACAGGAAGGCAACAATGTGTGGCAGGCTTCTCATTTGTTCTCAGCAGCAACTGTTGGCCCTCTCTTGAGGGAAAAGACAAACCTTAAAAGTCTCGGGAGCAACAGGCCGGGAGAATGGCTGTCTCTCTGGACCGTAGCAGTGGTGGGCTTCCCAGGGCCTCTTGGCTCTACTCCCTACTGATACCCACAATGACTTTCACAGTGGAATGCACACACCTGCCTAACTGAGGCTCCCAACTGGCAGCCTACATGGGAGACCCCAGTCCTTTCCAGGAACCTACAGTGCTGAGCTGACACATTTTCTAAATAACTTGGGATCCCTTGCCTCTCAAAACGCACCAGATTTCCTAGCAGCAGGAACAGCCAAACTATCACCTTATACAAACTATTGTGCCGTCCACAGTCACAGTAAGTGTTATTGTTAAGTTATGACTGAGTATCTTTGTCTTGCCCTCCAACATTTTCTATAGTGAACATCAGATTTTTTTGTGCGTGTTTTATTTTATATCTGTGTTGATTTGACATGCTCTAAAGCATAACAAAAAAATACCACCTGGACCCAAAGTATTGAAGCCAAGGCAACTGGACAGGCGATTACAAGGAATTGAGGAGGCCATCTTTAAGCTTCCATGAAGCCAGATGTCTCAGAGGTACCTTAGCAGTGATGCCTCACAGAGCATATTGTGTTGAGGTTCCACTTGAACTATTTATGTTTTTTTCTACGTTGCTTGAGGACAGAGAAGCAGGTATTTTCATCCCAGTTTCTAACATTGCAGTTTAAGACATAGAAAGTCAAGTAACTTCCCTAATTTTCTATAGCCACTTAATGGCAAAGATAAGCCTGGAATCTGTGGTCTTTACATCTCATCCCTTCATGAGAACCCAAGGACAGGGTACAACCACAGTGAGAAGGAACACATAAGATGGATATCCGAACACTTGATGCTGCATTTTATTCCAAGGAATAGTAATTTACATATGAATGGATAATAATAACTGGTACAATAGTGGCATGATCATGCCGGGAGTAACCAATTGCTTTCTGATTGGCCTCGAGGTCTGCTCCACAGGAGGAAACCCTTGCCTACTACTGTAAACCTGGTTAAGATGGCATAATATTAACCCTAGAGGGGAACCAGCTACTATCGTTTTTGTTAAGTGAACATTTTGTTAAACTGTATTCTAAATATTAGTGTTTAGACTAATAGGTTAGTGTTGTCCTCACCTTTTCTCAGAGAAGCTTCTTGTAGCTGTAAAAAGCAGTCAAAAGCAGTGAATGGTCAAAGTGCTAAGAGTGACTGTTAAGTGCTCTGCCCTAAATGGGACATCTATATTATCTTGTCCAAGGTTCAGGGTACATCACTGAAGAGAGGGCAGAAAGAACATAAGAGCTGTGAGATAAGGAAGCACGCCACAAAAGATATCTTCTGGATATGACATGGCTACTGCACTCATGCATTCACAATAGCTGTGGTTATCTGTACAGGATCTGTACAGGACAGAAGAGAGGCTCTGAGAGACTTCAGACTACTGTTGCTAGGGGGAGGGAGTGCCATTTTTCCAGTGGTGTAGAAGGATGGGGATCACACTAGAGGTCCTTGTGATAATAGTAACACAAACCAGAAAGTGAAGAACAACAAACAAACAAAAAAATTAGAGCTGGTAAAGAACATAAAAAAATTAGAAATAAGATGTCAAAACTCCTACATTCAACATAGTCATAATTATATTCGTGATTATACCACAAGCCTTTAAGAAAATGTTAAATTATGGCTGATGTCCTTTAAGACTTTAAAAACATTGGAAAGCATGAATTCACTTTGGGAAGATGATTGACAGCTTAGTTCTGATTAAAAATAGTTTGAGATATGTAAAATGATAAAATCTGAAAAAAATCCCTTAGCAGGAATTTCTAATTATCCAAAAATGGGGATCTTTTAGGAGGATCTTTGAAGGAGTTGTCAAATTTCAGCATGATCAGAATCACCTGGAAGACTTGTTGAACTAGTACGCTGTTCATTTCATTTAATCTTAGCAATAATCTTGTGCTATTATAATTCCCATATTTCATAGGAGGAAGCTAGTTTTCAGAGAGGTTAAGTAACTTGCTCAAGGTCACACATCAAAAGCTGCCGGAAATGTGGGCTAAGTCTGGTGGTATGAATTTGTATTTCTAACACATTTCCACATGATGTGAAGGTTGATGGGTTCACAATGGCATTTTAGGAACCATTATTTTAGAAGCTAAGAAGGGAAATCATCAATAAGAGGAAGAGGAAGAATCATTAATGTAAGAATAGATCCATGGAAAAGACCAGATTTTCTTTCATGACTTTCCAAAAGGTAAATACTTGTTTAGGTTCCTAGGATATTTTTTAAAATTAAATCTCAGGGGTGAAACTGATACCATGAACCTAGCCTGTGTATGCAAAGTCTTCCTTTTTCTACCCAGGCTTTGGAGTCAGAATCCACAGTTCAACAGAGCCCAACTACCATCTGAGCTTCTCAGCCATGACTCTGCCTAGGAGAAAACATCCCAGGCCACAATGATACCAAGATCCCTCTTCTGTACCAAGGGAATGTTGAATAATCCATCTAGTAAGCCCTGCCAACCAGTGTTGTCACAGGCATAGCTTGGCAGGAGCCTATAAAATCCTGACACACGAAATGTATTGACATTAGTAATCTCATAAAGATGGATTTGCAGTTTGCTCAAAAGCTTTCAGTAAAGGCTGTTTGTCAAAGACAGGATGTAAAAGCAGATGCTGGAGGGTCTGAGCTCTCCTTCAAGGTCTTCTTGGGGACAGGATGTGAAATAAGAGTCAGATAGAATGTGTGGCTCATTTTCCTCCTTCTCCCTCAGTGCCCTGAGAGTAAGTAGTGAGGTTTTCTTGATCAAGAGGCATGGAACAATCCTCATACATACACTCTGAATCTTGTCTCTAGTACCTGCATTAGGCTGAGGACTATGGGCTTAGCAGGTGTGAAAATGGACACAAGGGGAGCATTTCCTAAGTACTGAGTACCTACTGGGTGTCAGGCACACTTATGAGATATACAAAGCACACATACACATACACATGCATATTTATTTCTTGTTTGATAGTTAAATAGCATTGATCATAGCAATGTTGTTATTATTGTCTTCTTAGATGAAATAACTTAGTCAACATCACATGTTCTAACCTTGTTGATGGAAGCTCTCACCCACTTTACATTCAAGGCAGAGCTCTTTATTCTTCTCTAGCTAGTCCTTATTAGCCTCTTTGCCTGATACCTCTCATCTCCCTAATCTCTGAACCAGGGGTCAGTAAAGTTTATCAGTAAAAAGCAAGATGGTAGCATTGTTCACTTGAAAGTCCATAAGTCTGTGTCAGAGATACTCAGTTTTACTTGTAGAGATCAATAGCAACCACAGACAAAAAAGGAATGTAAATGGAAAGGTTCTAATAAAACTTTATTTCTCTAAGAGGCAAAAGTCTAACGTCTCTCTGACAACCCTTATTCCAAGCATAGTTTCTTCAACCCTGTCTGCTGGAGGGTCTGCCCTTTGCCATCTTGCCTTCTAGATTCAATTTCTCTGTGCTTGTCTTCAGCCTCTGGCTTCTAGGTTTCTGAAAAACATGTGTGCCAGTGACTTCTAAATCCATAGCTCTAGCCTAGACTTCCTTTTAAACACAAATGTCTCACATGCAACTGCTTACTTTATGCTTGCTCTTGGTGAGCTCACAGACATTGAAACCCCACATGTCCAAAGAGAGCCCTAATTTTAAACCCTTACCCCTCCAAACTTTCTTTTCTCTCAGTCTTTTTATCCCTGGAAATGACAACTCACTGTTCCAGATTGAAAGCCTTGGCAATGTACCTAGGGCCATCCTTGCCTCTCTCATTCATACTCCAAACCCAAGCATGAACTCTCCTATCACATTTGCTTCAAAATACACCCAGCATGAGACCTCTTTCATCACAAACAGCATGTTCCAAGCCAACTAGTTCATGACAGGTCTATTAACCAGCTCCTTCCTGCCTCCCTGACCCACTAAGTGTCTATAACAAGCACAGTCAGACTTTCATAGTAGCAATCAGAGCATATCACTTTGCTCAGATTTACTGATGACTCCATCTCAGACTCAGCACCTCTCTTCTCCGGTCCCTTTAAAACTCTGACATTATCTTTCTTCTTAGCCTTCCTCCCTCTGTCTCAACCATATAAGCTCCTTCTTGGGCCTCCCAACTTATCAAGTATGTTCCTTTCCCAGGATCTTTGCATCTGCTATAGCATCATCTCCCTGGAGATTCCCTTGGTTACGTCTCTGGTATCCCCAAGTGTGAGCACCAATGCAGTTTCAATATTGCATCCTTTTCTTGAGCTTCCACATAAATTAATCATCCCATTCATTACCCACCTTATTCTGTCTTTTCTCTGTAGTATTAAGCATCTGATAATGTATTGATTTATTTCCTTTTTGTGTGCCTCTCTAACAGGATGCCAGTACCGTGAGGATTGGGCTTTATCTGTTTGGCTCACTGTTAGCTAGAGCTCAGCCTATTATAGAGTAGGCATTCAGCATTCTTTAAAATAAATAAATGAATATACAAAAAATTCAAAAGGCAAAGAACTGTCGTGTCATGTAGTTCTGCATCTGCTCTACCAAACAGGCAAGGCAGCATGCTCACAGAGGAACTGAGACAGAGACTCGTTGAAAGTGGCACAGATTATAGATGCTATGATGCCAGAGCATTGTCTTTCTGATTGGAGATCTGATCTGCCACTCACACAGATTGCAAAATTCATAAGCTCCCTTCAGCAATTGTTTTGCAGGGAGCAGGAGGCTGTGTTCTAGCTATTTTTATAACTTAGCAGATGACTCCCAAAGCAGAGCTTATCAAGTTATTTCACCAGTGTCTGTCCACATTACAGAGAGAGAGAGAGAGTACCTGTCATTTGGTCCTGGTTGAGAACAAGAGAGATGAGCAGAGCTGGAGGGTAGTAGTCGACTAAGAAAGAAGTAGAGGCAGCATGTGTTGGGTTCCTACCTCCTGCATCAAAGAATGATTTGTAGCCTTTGGGAACATGGCCTTTTGAGAACATCAAAATATTTAGAGGATTCGTGCAGGAAAAGAGTAGAATTTTAGAGCCACTGATAGATAAAATATAGATGACAAAAGATGGTGTCTCTCTTACATGACTGTCTACTTGACCAGTGCCAGTAACATCAAAAATACCTATAAAACACAGCAAAGCCAAACAAAACTCTGACATCATGTGCACACACAGCTGTACTCATGAAACATCAGCCACTTCCAACAGGTGATCTGACACAGTGATTATGTTAATTCTACATCCAGGTAGCATGGATTCTAACCACAGCCTTGCTTCTAATTGTACTGAGCCCCTAAAACAGCTGCCTTCATCTCTGTCTTAGTTTTTCTCATCTAAATGGGAATTAATTAGCATGCTATCTGTAGTACTTAGTTAATGAATTGAGTAAGTACACAGTTCTTAGAACAGTGCCTGTCTCACAGCAGAAATCCCATAAATGGGGCATGCAGTGTGCTATTTTGGAAGTCGCTAGCCAATCTGCACTCATCTTCCATCTCCAGAGAGGCCAAAGCCTAAAGCACAGGAGACACTATCCCAGAGCAGTGATTTTAAATGGGATTTTTCTGGCTAGCCTATTCCACACCATATATCAGGGTCCAAGGAGGCTTTAGGACACTGCTAACTCACTACAGACACACCTAGACCCAGTTCTACCAGCTTGATCTTAATTTAGTTTCTGAAGGATGTGAGTTCTACCACCGTGCTTGTTAGAACTGGATTCCATCTCAACAAAAATTGGTAGCTAGCTCCCGGGTTTCCTACAGAGAGATTGTGTATATGTTTGTAACCAACAAAATATTTTGTTAATATATTAAATATTAAATTAAGAGTCCGCGTTAGTGGGAGCTGGTAGTTGTTTTTCAAGTGGGTTGGGTTGTTTTATAAACATGTAATCTTCATTAAAAGTTATAAAACTGTAAAAGGAATAGTCTCCATGGCCTTCTCATCCTAATTGCTAAGATTTTTGTGAGCTTCAGACTGAGTGGTCTTTCCTACATATTCTTTTTTGTCATCTTCCTAAGAATCTTGTGGCTCTAGACCTCTGTTGGAAAAACACTCTCAAACTTTGATGACTGTGTTCAGGGTCCCTGGCTGGGACCAAGTGGTGTTAAGAAGAGAAAAACTTTGGATGTTATTATATCAAAGGCCCCAGTCAGAGCCACAGGACACCTGAATAACTCACCAGGATCCCTGCTAGTTCCGTGTGTGAAGACAAAATAGAGTGGTACACAAACGTGTACATATGCCTGGGAACTTTCTAGAAAGAATTACCTGAAATATATGATGGCTGTTACTTCTTCAGACTAGGCCTGAGTATATGGGATAACTGAGACCACTGCATTAGATTTCTTTATTCAACAAACCTTTATTTAGAGTTTCCTGTATCGTGTATTATATCACGCTGATGGCTAATAATAATTTATAAGAAGACTTTGCCTAGGGGTAAAGAATAAGCATGGCTGCTTTTGCCCAAGGTAGTAACTGAAGCAGTAATGGAGGAAATGAACAGAAGTGGGAAAGGAGAACACAGGATGAAACTGCAAATGTGCTTTTACAAATGCAGTGCAAGCTGACTGACAGCGGTTTGGGATCTCTCTAAACTCAAGGTCTCCAAAGTCACAGAGTGTCTCTCTCAAGGCCAATGCAGGAAGCCATAGGCTCATTCATCTACAGATACTCTGAACTTCCTCCCACTTGTTGTGACACACTTGTTGTCTATATCCCATTCTGTAACAGCACCAAAGAGATAATGTGAAAATGAATAAGCACTGTATGAAGGACAAATATTGGATCAAAGCAAAGTTAAGAAGACACTAATGCTAAGATTCAAGCACTAGTAGGGTTAGTTCTAGAATGAACAGAGTGCTAGGATGTGTGCAGGTTCAAATGGGATTCCTACTCAAGTTCTTCTCCTACAGAGAAACCAAAATTCATGTATTGAAGCTTAATGGCCAATGTTATTCAGTATGAAGAAGTGGGACCTTTGGGCAGTGATTAAATCAAGAGAAAAGAACACTTTTCTGTTGAGTGAGGTCAACAACTCTATGCAAGACATGAAGGGATCTAACAGTGGCTCAATTCCTTCTTCTGTCCTGTGAAAACATAGTGTCTACACCCTGTGGAGGAAACTGCCACTGAGAAACTCTTTTGGAAAAAGGAGGGCAGCCCTCACAAGACAATGAGTCAGTGAGCACCAACAGTGACTTCTTAACCTTCAAAGCTCAGAGAAATAAATGCCCACCATTTATAAGTCACCTAGAACTATGATGGCTCCCAAGTTAAGCAGGTTTACACAAGACCACTTTATACCAAGTTACTGTTGCATCAATGATGAATGCCAGTTGGTAGATTTTTTTTTATCTTCATCAATTAGTTCCCTCAGTTTCAATTTATTTAACTTTGAAAATGGAGTGAACTGTACTTAACTCACAAGATCAATGCAAACAAGGCACCTTCTTTTATTGAACAACCAGAATATAGTAGGTGGGTTATGAATGTTGGTTTATAAATGCATTATTCTTGTCTTTGTAAAACAGAGTGTCATGATTGATAAGGACTGGAGGATAGGCAAAATTATCTCCTTTTCAGAGTACTAAGAATGAAAGAATTTCAATACAAGACAGCTGGTTACTTTAACCCAGAGGAAGCTAAAAGCCCCTTTGAGGCTACCAGGAGAAGGCTGGCCCCAAGCCATCACTACTGTTTCCTTCTAAACAGTGACCAGAGCGTAAACCATGAATACAGTGCGAGGAAGTCAAGGAAGAATTCAGGCTGAAAGGCACTGTTTAAGATGGATTTTTCACTAATGTTCACCATAGTCACACCTCCAATGGGTCAGTGCGGGGAACTAAGGAAGCCCAAAAGATGACTAGGAAGCAGGTTCCTGATGGAGAGAGAAAAGGAGAAGGGAAATATTAGCAAGGTATTAAAAGATAATATTGTATTGGAGATAGAAAAAAATACCCCCTGGACACTAACCAAAAATCATTCCAAAGCAAAAAAAAGTTGGCAATTACAAATAATTCTGGTTTCAACTGAAGACAAGTGTTGAGCTTCAGTGAGAAAGTGTAAGTTGAGGATAGTCATGAAAACTAGTGCTTACTGGGTTTGTAGTCCCTGACAGCAGTCAGGTTGGAAAGGCAGGCATCATCTGAGGAGTGGTTGTGGTATACCTACCTCACAACATTGTAAGAACAGTGGATTCCTTGGTGGCAGAAACAGCTTAGAAATGTCATATTAAAGACTCTCACATAAGATGCAGTTACAAATCCATCACGAGTATGGCAGTCAGCAAGGAAAACAGCAGCTAGTATCCGAGGACCACCGACCGCAAACCAGGCACGATCTTCAATGTGTTGATAGCATTTGCTCACTGAACTGTCCCAGTAAGCCTGTGAAATAAGTGCCATTATATCCCCCATCACCTTTTAGAGAAGAGGGCAGGCACTGAAAGGTTAACTGAGGAGCCAGGAGACTATGAAGAACTTTTTGACAAGCGCATGCTGCCATTACTCATTACTCCTTCTCATGTCTCCTGCTAGCTATTTTCCAACCATAGCTGTGGGTTAAAGTACAGACTATGACTGTGAAACTGAGCAAAATTGAATGGTTTAGTGAAATTTTATGTTCCTACCTTAGCTTCTTCTAGTTAGTTAGGCTAACAGAACACTGAGTCTGTGATTGACATTCCGGATTCTTCTGATTCACGCTGATGAGGGTAAAGTGCCCCAGAGCCAGATTTCCCAAAGACTCTCACATGTCTTCAGTTTTCTGCTTTGCCTTTGGCTTTATCTTTCCTTAGACAACTGCCCTTATGTGTTTCAGTCACACCTTGCAACTGCCATGTGGGTCTTACTTTGGTCTTTGACAACTGCTACCTGCTAAATGTAGATCTGGACACAGAGTAGACATGGGGCTGGTGATTCTCACAACCCTAGTGAAGTGGATAAAGCCAAGTATCAGCCTACGGGAGACAAGTAACTGGATCATCTTCAGTAAAATCTCCATTTATTCTTGTGAGAGATTGGCTTCAACTGCATCTACATGACTATTTTGCCATCAAGGAGGAGCCACCACTGATCTTAGCACACCTCCAAAATGCCCTTATGTAGGTAAATTGGAGCCTATATATATTTATGTGCACATCACGAGAATACTTAGCTTGATACGAGGAAATTGTGCCAGAGTCTGTTACATTGGGCTTGAGATCTCATCTGACCAGTCAGGTATCTCTAGAATCCATCTGGGAATAGGATGCTTCCTCTCTGATTGACTCAAAGTTTCCATCTAATTCTATAATAGGTTGGCATTTCTCCTGTACTTGCATAAACTCAGCCTTCAAAGCAGCCCTCCTCCGTAAGCCAAGAGCACCATGGAAGCTCTGTGGGAGGAGAGCCTAAGGTATTTCTTGGTGGCTGGTTTCATGCTCCTCTGGTTTGTTGAAGCAGTCTCAAGCCCCAGTCTCTGTTGCCCAGTGCCTGTTTTAGAGTACTGATTTTTTCCGTGATTCAGGAATGCTTACAGAAAGCTCTATGTAGGTAAATGGTGCTAATTTAGTCACTTGTTCCTGGCCCTTGAGCACCTTAATGTAACAACTGACTTTGACTCAGAATAATACACTAACGATACCAATATCTTTTTGGTGGACACCAGGTCATGGCTCTTCAAATCATGTTTCTTTCTTCTTTATCACCATGGTAACAATTGTGCCAAGCTCTATTTTTCAGAGGACTACCTAATATTTGCCTTTTATTTTTGATATCCTAGAAATAGTACCAAGTGAGAGGGAAATGAGATGCAGGAGGATCAAGAAGCATATCACAGATTCATGTCTAAGCAGACCAATGCATGGCTTCCGTAAGCAGATGCTGGTACCATGATTCCTAATCAATCCCCAGTTGTTCATAACAGCTGCACTAAAGGTTACCCTGATGAACACTCCATTACAGTGACCTACCTCAGAACAAGAAATGTAATCAGTCTAACCAATTTAAATGTCCATAAAATGTTTACCCAATTCTATTCTAAATCTGCAGAGCTTACCTTTGTGTATATTAAATAATTTATATAATTACATAGAAACCACAGGATGTCTATGATAAATTGTGTGCCAGAACTCAGAATGTGTTCACTTGAGAGCATTAATGTGATTTAACAGATAAATTCACTATTTACCTGAATCATTTGTCAAAGTTTGAAGCCAGGATAATTTATTCATGCAGACATCATGTGTTTGTACCACTTATTTACAAAGCTGATGTACATGACTCAATCATTTTTCAAAATACTCTTTATTTTCCTATGAACCCACAAAAAAGCAAGCACTTCTGCAAAAACAAAACAAACCAAACAAAATTACCAAAGTTTCTTGGATATAAGCAATCCAACAAAAGACATCTGGGCCCCAGAGATTGAGTGATGGAACTGTCTCAAAGGAGCATTAAAGCAGAAACCAGAACTGGGTTCTAGTCAGTTTTGCTACTATTTTTCTGTATAATATAAAGCAAATAATTTCACTTCTCTGGTCTCACACTCTATCTATAATCTTAAAGATGGGAAAAAACTATCCAAAATTTCTCTCTACAGAGATATACTAAAATGCATACAGTAGTAAATTCCTTCCAATTTTTTCTCTCAGAAAGTTCCCATCTAAATTCATATCTGTACTTACATATACATTCCCATATCATAGTTATGTCTTTGGAATATTTTATAAAAATGAGATTGATTCTAAACCTGTTTGTAATCCTAAAAAATTCCTAACATTCAGAGAATAACAAAGTTTACTAATTGCCCCATTTTTTTCCTTTGCATGTAATGGGGGGGTCTTATACGTATATGTGGGCAAGTAGGCGGTATACACACCCATGCACCTCCATGTAGAGGCCAGAGGAGTGCACTGTGTATCTTCCACTATTTCTCTCCAACTGGTCTCTTGTAGAACCAGAAGCTTACTAATTTGGCTAGGTTAGCTGGCCAGAAATGTCCTAGAATCTGTCTGTCTGCAGCTAATTGCTAGAGTTACAGATACACTCAGCCATACCTGGCTTTTTATATGGGTGATGGAGATTCAAACTCAGGTCCTCATATTTGCCCAGCAAATGTTCTTACCCATTAAGTCGTCTTCCCAGCCACTACCTCATTTTTTAAAGGCTTCCCAGCCACTACCTCATTTTTTAAAGGCCGTGGAGTTTAAAGACATGTAAGTGAGCTATTATTGACCAGAACATTCAAGGAATGGGATTTTTAGGGATCACTGAATGTTTCAGAAAGATGGAAGTTAGTCAGTACCAATGTAAGAGAAAGAAAACTGAAGGAAGTAGGATAAAGATGATAAGTAGGCCAGAGGCATGCTGCTTTGAGAGTTAGTATATATAAAGAATAACGATCAGAGAACCGTGAGCCAAGAGGGAAAGAGAAATGACAATCAAAAAAAGCAAGAGTAAAGAGAACTGGAAAACTGGAATGTCTTACATCATTACTAAGGTTGCCTCAGGTTTTCTAGAAAGCAATTTGGAAACATTTATCAAGTCTGAAAAGTAAAGATGCCTTTTGACCCACTACAGGGAATTGAAAATTTGGCCCCAATATGTCATCCTTTTCTGAATCCATGATCATTGCCATATAGCCTTGTAATACCCTCTACCTTGAGAGCAGAACATTCTGCCCATTTGCTTTGAGTTGTCATGTGACTTGCTCTGTGATAGTCATAAATGCAATAGACATACACTCTTCAAGAGTATGGCAAGGATGAGCTTGTCCATACCTCTGGCAATGATGTGAGATCATTCTAGGATCAGCTTGCTGGAACATGAGAAACAGAGGAGCAGAATGAAGTCTACTGAATTATTACAGCCCCAGCCAGCCTAGATCAGCCAATAGCCAGCCAGCGAATGTCCATGCTTAAAACCAGGCTCAGCTAGCTCAGCTCAGCAGAGCTACTCAGTAGATACTGGTCACCAGAACAACAGTGCTTATTGCTTATGTCACAGGGCTTTTGTTTGTTTGAGGAATTATTGTATTGTTGTTATTGTTAATTGTTTTTTTAATATTTTTATTTTTTGTGCAAGAGTATATTGCCTGCCTACATACATGTTAGTAGACCCATCTTGTGTAGTGCCCATAGAGGTCAGAAGAAGGTGTCAGATCCCCTGGAATGAAGTTATGGATGGTTCTAAGCCACCATGTAGGTGTTGGGAATCAAACCTGGATCCTCCGCAAGAGTAGCTAATACTTTTAACCACTTCACCATCTCTCCAGCCCCTTGAGGAATTCTTGTTGTAATGGGTAACTAATAGTCTCAACAGCTCTACACTTAGGAATTTGTGTAATATACATCATCATAAATATGTACAAAGATTTTGCTACAAGTATGCTTATCACAAAATTGTTTAAATTATAAAAACATAGACATAATCAACACAACAATAAGAATGGCTTAGTTAATTATAATTAACTATATGTTATATCTGTATCATTGAAATATCTCCCAACTATTAGAAAAGTATTTACTAAGATGGAAAAAATTAGTATGAGTGAACTGATTATTGAACTATATATAGAATGAATATGAATATGTATGATTATGAAAAGAGACCAAACATAAATACCAAAATGGTAATGGTAGTTCTCTCTGGGTGGTAAGCTTATAGGAAATTTTTTACAGTTTTAGTTTTGCTTGTAGCACCAATACAATAAACATGATTATCTTTAGAAATATATTTTAAAATGCTACTAAACAACAAGCCCCTCAGCAGACAAGCCCAGTGGTGTCACTCCTGGAAACATGAAAGAAGAATTGATATGGGTAAGTCTAGACTGACACCAATCAGGAGCCAATGCCATAGATATGGCAGGGCAAAGGCAGAAAAGAAATACTGGCAGAAAAGGTCCGATCAGGGCAAGAGCTACTCTTTCACCTGCCTCTCTGTATTTCCTCCTTTCTAACTCCGGATCAGGGGGGAAAGGACAGCTACATTATTAATGCATTAATTATGATAATATTCTATGTGCAGCTAATACATGTCAAACCTTCCTCATGCCAAATTGAAAACTGACATTTTTGCTTCATGAATATTGCTCCATCAGTGACATTTATTGTACGTTTCCAATCTTGCAACAGTGAATGTCAGGTCAACTATCAAACATTTGCTCTCCTTCCACTCTATTTCCTATTTTAAAGCAGTCCCTGTCACTGTTAATTGGGATGCAAAGTCAGATTGCACTTGGAGAATTTGAGCCTTCTGACATCTAGACCATCTTGCTTAGGTCCCTGGCATAGCTATGTGTCCCCAAGACTGTCCATCTTCCCATGTCTTCTTTAACCTATCTAAACTGAAAATCACCATCACGACCCCAGGTTCCTCATTCTAGGCTCTTTGTTTCCTTCAAAGAACTTATCCTATATACTTACATATTTTGTAGATTTTTTTTACCATTCCCCACTAGAATATAATCTCTATGATGTCGAGAATTTGTTTTAACTACTGCCTCCTACCCGGCACCTTGGATGATTCTTTTGCATATCAAGCAGTTATTAAATACCCACTGGACAAACCACTTTGCACAAGTAGGTTACTTGAGAACCTCAAAGATGAATTATTTCAGCTTAAGATTTTATCTCATAGATACCATGGAGTGATTCTTTTGAATCTCAGTTGGTGGGGGAGACACAAATGGACATTTTTAAAGCTGTGTCACTTAGATGCTCATTCCAGTTTAGTATTCACTCCTGAGTACCATCGGTGAAATTCCTTGCTCCTGCCACGTGACCATTATACAACCATTCTGCAACCACTTCCTGTCTGGTAAAGTCCCACCTGTTACACTGCCTGGAAATTTTCACTAACCACTGTCTACACAATTCCTTAAGCAACCAATAAACATCCATTCATATTCTACTGTGTGATCATTACTGCAACTGGAAAGAAATAAAGAAGTAAAAGCATAGCCTCTGACGGCAAAAATATAAAATATATCTGAGAGAGAAGAAAGTTCTTGGTTTGAGGTTATCTAGCCAACTGCATTTATATAGCCAACCATCTAAAATATATTAATAAAAATGAGTTGAGTCATTATTTAGCAAACAACATTTTATTGATGATCACATTGATTATCACCCTTGCAGTCATAAAAGATAAATTATGATGTTTCTACCAATAAAAAGAAATTAAGAGGAAAATGAAAGGTTGTGTACGTTATAACAGTAAATGTATGTGTGTGTGTGTGTGTGTGTGTGTGTAATGTTCAAGTCAACAAATTTGTGTTTGGTTCTTCAATGGCTAAACAAAAACAGTTGTGAAGCACTGAAGGTTGAAAGAATTTGGAAGCAAAGAGGAAGAAAGATGAAATCGACTCCTGAAAGCCTAGGCCTAGGCCGGAAGCTACGGAACACCCACAGAAAGAATATTCCCTGCTGCGCTCCTCATTCTTTGTGACAGCTGGCAAGTCATGTCACACCAGCTTCCACTTCAATAAATACCACTCCCCATCTCAGAAGACCCAAGATCTTAGAAATAAGCTTGTGTTCACTTAATGGAAAGAATTTTCCAAAAGCCTGGGGGAACAGTGGTAGAGTATGTACTTAACACACACCTAGCTCTGGGTTCAAACTCTTCCAGGAATCCAGGAGTGGGTGCGTAGTACAAAATTACTGTCTTTTATATTGAAAGAATGTCCTTCCTCCATTTTAAAGTTAAATTCACTCTTTTATGATATAGTGGCAATGATAGTTAATGAAACAGGAAAAAAAAATGATTCTGGGCTAGAGAGATGGCTCAGCAGTTAAGAACACTGACTGCTCTTACAGAGGATGGGGTTCAGTTCCCAGCATTCACTTGGTGACTCACAAATATCTGTAACTCTAGTTCCAGAGGACTCAATGCCCTCTTCTGGTCTCCGTGGGCACTGCATGCACATGGTACACTTATAAACATGCAGGCAAACGCTCATATGCATAAAATAAAAATAAAATACATTTTTTTAAAAAAAGAAAAATAATGTCCTTAGTAAATAACATCATGTTGGTCTCCAGGATTAACTTTATTCGTTTTGCAACCCTTGTATTAAACCCAGGGTGTCAACCATGCTAGGAAAGGGATCTACTGACTGAGTTATATTCACAGCTCATGGTTAACTTTAGAATATTAGTTTGAGGGACTGGAGAGATGGCTCAGTGGTTAAGAGCACTGTTACTCTTGCAGAGGACCCAAGTTCAGTTCCCAGCACCACACAGTAGTTAACAACCATTCATAACTCCAGTTCCTGGGAAATTTTACATCTTCTGACCTTGATGGGCATTGCATGACACAGATGCACTTACATGTAGGCAATACACTCAACACATAAAATAGAAAATAAAATAAAATATCTAAAAATAAAAAATATTATTTTGACGTATACAAATGAGGTCATTACCACTCTAGACAACCTCAGCCACAAACAATGCGATTATGATGTTAGGGAAGGCTGTCTACTGAAGGAAGAGCTTGGGAGAAAGGGGTAGATGTACCTGCAATTGTGTTTTGATGTATTGAATCACTAATTGTAAGGAGAGGAACTAGGATAACATCTAGGCCAGGCACACCAGAAGTCTCTGCCATCTGCTTTTTTGACATCCTGGCCTGGCCTAAGGGAAATTTGGATTTAGCGCTTCATGCAGAGGCCCCAGAGATTGAAAACACCAGGGATTTCCTGTAAAATTCAAGGCATTGGCATCTTGGCAAGTTAACCTTAGGCAGGCTCTCAGCTGGGGACAGAGAGACCACGGGAAAGTCAGCTAGCTTTCATATGTGCATATCGCTGACACATAGGACAAGCAGGAGAGGGAGAAGACAGAATGAGGCCTAGAGAAGAGGTGCAGTCAGGCAGTTCTGCAGCATGTCAGCAGAAACACCAGATGGGAACTGTAATTACTTTTCCACCCAACTCTGTTCATGTTTTACAAACCAGTACTGACACTTGAACAAAGAGCCTTGAAAATGCAGGCAGAACGAGGTATGTAAATAGCCGGCACTCTGGATCTATCTTTTTCAAAGAGAGCAGAAGAAGGTGGCAGCTTCCCAATATACACACCTCAAGGAGCAGGAACAGCTTCAGCAGAGTATAGCTTCATTCAGCATAAGAAACACTTCACAGTGAACCCCTCAAGTCACGGGGCTCAGGAGGTGATAAGCCAGTGGGATGAATGGCAGCTGAGTACCACAGCATATACTCAGTACTGCTGCAGTTTGAACACATGGGTTCCATTTGCTCCCTCAAGGAATTTTAGGACTAATGCATGATGAGTATATGTGTGCGTGTGCATGTGCGTGCGTGTGTGTACATATGCATGTGTGTAAGAACATGTGGTATTTTCCCCACTCTACCGCCCCACTTTTCCTGTGGCAAAATTAATTAAAATGGCATTTCTAAGTATCTATTAATATCTGACAGCTGGCAAATGCTTAGTGTTTGTTGAGTTAAATAGTAACAAACGGGTAAAGACTGTTGCCAAGAAACACTCAGACACACTTCTCTTCTCACTATGGCTCATTATGTTGGTTCCCTGTCCTCTTTAGGGGTATCCACCTCGACAAAAAAAGATCCTCCAAAGGCAATTCTAGAGATTCATCTTTGTCTTTTACATTTAGAGAGAAAACCAGGGTCCAATCATTAGGCTCAGGCAGATTTGCTTCCTACAGTTCCTTCTCCTTGATCCTTTCATTTCCATCTTCATCACCTCCTGATTTGTCAATCTAATGTGAATCATTCATTCTTCAACCCATGCTGCAGAGAGAGGTCAGTTAGCATGAAAATAATTTATCAACATCACTCACTGGGTGGAGAAGATCATGCAATGAAAGAGAGCTTGAGACCCTCGTAGAGATGAACAGAAAGTAGAATGTCAGCCTTGAGCTGAAGATGTAGCTTAATCATGTGCTTGCCTAGTGTGCACAAGGCCAAGGGTTCAATACCCAGTACCATATAAACTGGATACAGGTGACATATACATCTAATCTCAGAGATGATGAACAGAAAGTAGAATGTCAGCCTGGAGCTGAAGATGTAGCTTAGTAAAAATGTTTGCCTAGTGTGCACAAGGTTCAATCTCCAATACCACATCAACTAGATAGGGCAGCATCTAAGGCACCAGGCACAATCCTATCATCTCATCATCACATCACCCCTTACCTTGCCCCTGCCCACAGCATTATCACACTGGTGGGCAGATTTCACCATGTGAAATTTTAGGCAACACAAACCCTGGGGCAAGAGCCCTGAGGATGAAAACATGAATCCCACTCCTGAACTCCCTCCAGCCTCCACTATCCTTTTCCAAAATCCCACCTCATGCCCAGATTTAACCTCAGAATCTGGTCCATGATTTCCAAATCTAAATTAAATGAAAAGACAAGTTGGTCCTTCCAAAAGCTCTGATTGCAAGGGATACAGGAAGAGTAAACTATGCAAGGGATGCAGAAGGAGAAACTGGGAGAGAGATACCAGAGGAAGAAACTGTGAACATGGACTAACGCTTAGGACGGGGAAGCAGCAGGCCACAAAGACAGCCTGTGCCATCTTTGTGCAATCTTTCCCAACTACTGGTTCCAGCAACAGTCTTCATTCATCCCTGGGTCAAAGGACCTCCAAGCTGACAAGGTTAAAATGGGAAAGAGCAATCAAGATTGACATCATAATTTCTCTACTACTAATAGTAATAGTGCTAGCTCACCATTATTATTATTCATAATAAAGCCATGTAAACTCCACTCAATAAGAGGTTTAACAAGCCCATTAAGAACAGGAAACCTATTTCCTGCCTGGCACTGTTTACACACATCACTTGGAGACACTTGCTGGCTAGGAGAGTCCCATTAGCTCAAACCCAGAGTCTTGGCAGGAGCCAATGGGAGGAAAATAAATCCCTCAGGTATAATTACTGTGTGGTCAGTGAGGGCATAGTTCTTGTCTGTCTAGCTGCTCTCTAGGATGAACAGCCAAAGATGAGCCAGGGTCACCTTGTTGTCATATTAGAAACAAGTATCCTCTTGTCCCTCTCCCTCCTGGAGCCAGCTGGACATAGTCAACTGGCATGGGCGGCTCTGGGGAAAACTCTTATTCTTCTGCTTCCTCTTGGCAACTGAGAACCTCTACTGAAAAGACTGCCAGATCCACCGTCCCACTGCCCTCTGAACACTTAACTTCCTTCCTCCTCTTCCTTCAAGAAAAGATCATGCCTAGGTAGCCCTCTTATCAAAGAGAACAGAGTAATGTTTAAGGGTCATCTACAGAGGGTCTCAATATACAATATTCTACCCAGGTAAGGATGCTTCCTGGAAAGTTTGAAGCATCCAAACAATAAACTTGTAATGGCTGCATTCCAAAGACTTGTGCCAAGTTTTGGCCACTCAGGAAATACTTTAGTATAAGACGTCTGTGGAATCTTTCTGTCTGTCCCCTGATCAGAATCCTGCATTTGCAACACAAGATGGCTTGTACTCTGGTTTACTGATAGGTACAGACTTCAGAGTATCCCAAGCTAAGTAAAGCTTTCTTCCCAGCAGAGGGCAGCAGCTGTCAGAGGCTGGAGCACCAGTGTGTGTAGGTATCTCAGTGAGGACCGGAGGCAGAGGAAGAAAGGCGGGTGGGGGATGGGAGGCTAGCGGGCAGCTTGCCTCTTCATCACTGGCTGTCAGCTGTCACCTCTAGTAGGGTCTGGCTTCCCAGCAGCTGCCCCCATAACCTAGCCTTTTCTGGCTCGTCTGCCTCACCCTGAACTGCCAGTTTGGAAGGCTTTGGGTTATTAATCTGACCCAGGGAGCAAAAGCACCCTTAAATTTACTAGCTTTCCTTTATTCAGCTATTAATGCCACATGGAAAACTTGAAGCAAAAGAAAAGGAGGGCAAAGGTCCCATATTTGGACCAGAGGAAGCACTGCTGCCCCGGTGCCCATTCCCCTGAGCAGCGGCAGCATTTGCGTGTAAACAGGGCTGATGGTGGACAATTCCTTGAATATAAAACCATTACTTGCCCTTTCTGGGCTGTAGCCAAAGCCAGCAGCAGCAGACCAGTAAGGAGAATCTGGCTTTCAGAGCATCCTTTTGAGGGCAGCAGGCTTAGTAAGGGGTCCTATGATTGCTTTAGAAGGATGACGGTGGTCAATCGAGAAGCAGAAGGGCCTCCGCAGAGGCCGACTGTCAGTGAGTGGAAGAGGCAAATGCAGAGCCCTCTGAAATACTTAAGCCACAGAATCTGCTGAAATTCAAAGCGTTCAAAGGATACATGCCCAGGGTTAAATTTTTGTCATGCATTCTGCGCCCCGTCTTACTTGACATAATTATTGATGCTGAACTCATATGTGACTGCTGGGCTAGAATCCTGTTTTTCAGCTTTCCTCTATCTATAGGTCACAGTGCAGGCCATACCGAATCCAGAATTCCTTACCAAGTTTACTTTGATGCCCCCAGGGCTCTGCCTACACCTCATGCAAAGCTATATGCAAAGGAAACCCCTCACCAGGCTCACCCCACAATTACAAGTTGCTACAAACCTCCTTCCTGACATTTACATAGTGGTTCACAGTGTCTGAAGAACTGTCACATTTCTTATCACAGTGGTTCTTCATCGCAACTCCATAAGACAGTAAGATAGAGGGATGTCTAGGGACACTAACGTGACCTGATAAGCCTTAGCACAAATGACAGAATGCATGAAATCTAGTGGGGGGCTGTGGGAGGGGGCCAGTGAGGAAGGGGGTAAAATGATGATTAAGATTAAGATGTTCTATACTAAATACACAAAAATTCAATAAAAATCTACATAAAAAGATAGTAAGATAAATACTCATCATTAGGTCCATTTCATAGATAGACAAATGGAGGTACAGAGAGATTAGCTGGTAGCAGAAAAGTAGAATTTTTGAGGGATTCAACTCTAGTCTGCTATGAACTTGAACTTCGGAATGCAACCTGACAGTCTAATACCCTTCACTCCAATCATCAAGATGCTTTGATTATCAAAGCATTGGACATGGCAAACTTTAGATGCTTTTAAAACTCTCTCACACTAGGAAATACTCCTCTCCAAGCCATCAGTTTTAAGGACAAGCTAAGGAAAAAGTCTTCACTTGCAAGGAATTTGGGTGCTAGAGTCGTATCGTATTTATAGGGTGAAATAAATGAAAGGTAAGTTTAGTTTAGCTTATGATTTTCCAAACCGAGCAGAGGTGGAACACAAGGCAGCCTCTTTAGCACTCTGACTTGCCCATTGTACTTACTCAGTGAATGTTAACTGAGTGTCTGCTATGTTCAAGGAACCATGTGAGACTCAGAGAAGAGATGAAATGAGCACAAGAAACAGTTACCCTACCCATGAGATGCTTTTCATCTGTCTAGAAGACAACATACGGACATACAAATACCGTAAAACAGTCTATGCCAAACTCTAAACTAGTGTTACTGATAATAATTAGATATCTTGTCAAGGAACAACACTACCATTAAGCACTGAGTTGACTAGAGAAGGCTATGGAAGAACTGGGGCATGATTGGACCCATTAAGTATGGGCAGGAACCTGAACTATGTATGGAGAAGAGATCTAGTAGAAGGATTCTAATGTGGGGGAATTAACTGAGACGCGCACCCACCACCACCATCCCCAGGTGTCAAGTTCAGTGGGTAAAGCCACCCAGTATTTGGTCAGAGGAATGCACAAAACCTACTAGAAAAGAAATGAAGCGAGCTGCCCACTAACAAGTGCACACAAGGAGGACCAGGAGAAGCACAGAGCGGCTGAAGGACCCTGAACACCAGGCAAAGGAATGGGAACGTGACTGCAAAGAAGCAGCAGGCACTCTGCCAGCTATCTCCTTGCAGTGGGGTTAGTGGCCTCCATTGAGAACTAACAGTGCTCCAGTGGAGAAGAAGAGTGTGATACATTAAGCTATGATTAAAAACATACATTCCTTGAAGCAGAGGAAGGACCAGATAGTGAATGAACTAGAACAGGTGTCCTGAAACTGAAAAGTAGACTTTCTGGAAGGTATTTTGGAATCACCAATAAAGACACAGGAGGCTGTTCTTGACAAATGTTACAATCTTCACTGGGTAGGCAATAAGAGGGGGTACAAAGGTCAGCTCCTCAAGTCATCCAGTAACTGTCATCAAACCCAGAATTCACCTCCTTGATCTGTGATTATTATATCTTGTTATAGGAGAGAGTTGCTATTCACTGGGTCCTTTTTTTCCCTAAGTATTTAAAATGCTGCTGTAACAGTAAATATCACCTCTGGCGTATTTGTCCTGGAAGAAAAGAGTGCGATTTGGAATACCTAATTGAAATGTGCTACAGGAGATAAGGCAGCTGCAGAGACTGACATTTAAAGGTAGGAGACACCAAGGAAGACATGAAATATATTGCTGCCGCTGCCTCAAAGGCAAAAGCCACTTTCCTAGATGGAAATGTCCTGCATCTCTGCTTCCTCCCCAGCGCCCGACCCCCTGCCCACACACCCCAGACTCACTGCATCTCTGCTTCCTCCCTCAGTGCCCGACCCCCTGCCCACACACCCCAGACGCACAGCCTAGCACCTGAAGCCATCCCTGCTTTGCCATTAGAATCTGCCCCTGCTGTTACTGAGAACACCAAAGGGCAGGTACAAGACAAGTTCCCCATCACTTTATTCTCATGCATTTCAAAATCTGGGGGTCTTATTGCTGGACAAGGCATTATGCAAAGTCAAAGGAACCAGACAGAAAAGGAAAGGAAATGATCTGTCCATGCATCTTAGGAAGCCTTATAAAAACAAAAAAACAAACTGTTTTATACTAGTGTGGAAGAGACATGGTAAGAGCTCAAAGCACATTGCCTGTGCTTAACAGCCAACACACCCTGTTCATCGACAATGGGATGCAGTTACTTCTCGAGGGACGGGTCTAGACAATGGAGAAAACATCTTTTTGTGTATGTGGAAGGAGTTGTGCGCACACATGAGTGTGTGGTGTGTGTATGTCTGTGTGTGTGTATATGTGTGTAAGTGTATATGTGAATTTAAAGGCCAGAAATCAATCCCTCACATAATTCCTCACCAATTATGATAGACTGGCTGGAGGTCCAGGAAACCCAGGGATCTGATAATCTCTAATCCTCTCAATGCTGGGATTACAAGCATACACCATCTCATGGTCTTTTTACAGCATCATGCCTGTTTTTTTACAAGGATGCTGAGAATTGATCAGCAAGCACTTTACTAATACAACTTCAACCCTTTTGTCTCAAGCTCCAGAATAGAGATAACTCACCACCAAATAATCAGAACCAGTACAATTTAAATTAACTACATTTCATTAAGCCTATTTCTAGCCATATGGAGAGCAGGTCTAAAAAGATACCCTCCTGGAAATCATAATCCATAACATACATGCCTTTATGTGGTCACAGGTTACACTGTGACTTGCTTGTGATCTGCAGAATATAGTAGAAATAATACTGAGTGATTTCTGAAACTAGGTCGTATACAGCCCATAACTCCTGCATGGTTTTCTAAGAATGTTTTTTCTTGTGTTGACTCCTCCTGGGATCTAACCACCATGTAGTAAGTAACTTGGCCTTTATGAAGAGTCCATGTGGCGTTTCTCTCCAGCTGGGTTCTTTCATCAAGAGCCAATCATTGTCAGAGAATGGAGTACACTGGAAGGCCCAATTCATTCAGGCACCCAAAGACAGCAGTCCTAACACAGAGAATTAAAAATAAAAAAATCCTCCCTCAACTGTTCACATCAATCTACAGATTTATAAGACATAATAAAAAGCCCACTCTACCAGGCCACAAAATTTTGGGTCATATTTTACATTACAAAAGGTAATTATAACAGGAAATAATTTTAAGAGTAGAATACTGCCAAAGCAGAAACCTACAGTTTACTGTCTAGCCACGGGACCAGACAAGAAGTGACTGAGGGATCAGCAAAATGCTTTAGTGAAAGCTAGAAGGACAGTGATAGAATTACTTCTGAAGGGTGAATGGAAGATCACAAGTGCTAAGAAGTAGAAGGAATTTAACAAGACTGTCACCTGCAATGGCATGGAGCTTGAATTTTACCTTACACACTGATGGAACTGGCTAAGGAAATCTCCAGGCAGATTATCGACAGTGCTAAGCTCTTTCATCCTATGAAGTGTAGGAATCAGTACTTGAAGTATTTGAAAATATAAATATTGTCCATCCTCAGCTTTATTTCAGGTTTAATCTTTTATAACTAAAATGGTCATTGCTTTGGCCAATGAAAACTTTTAACAGGACATAACTTTTTTTTTTCTTAGCTTCAGAAAACCCTGAACACACATGTTGTGTCCGTCACATCAAAAACTTATAGAGCTTCTGTCTGGATCCTTGAATGTCTATGATGAGCATAATTTCACTGTTACTAGTATTGAACGTATGGTAAGAGTGAAAAGTTAAGTCTGTATTGTTTAAAGATCCCAGAATTTAGGAGTTATTTCTTATTCCAGCACCATATACTCAAAGATTACTAGCATCATCACCACAAAGAACAAAGCACCCTGAAGAGAACAGCTTGGGAATGTAGCTAATCTTTTTTCAGTCTTCTAATTTCTTTTTTAAAAAATATTTTATTGAATTTTTGTGTATTTCATATAATATCTTAATAAAATTTAGACCTCCCAAACCCCATCTGCACCAACCCCAATAGCCCCCCAGTCAGATTTCATGCATTCTGTCATATGTTAAATCCCATCTGGTCAAGCATTTGCATCAAGATAGATATTCCTCAGCACAAGTCCATGCACTGGAGTCTAGTCACAGCCTATCTAGAGTCATTTTCTTAAAGCAGATCCACTCCTCCTCACCCTGCAGTAATCAGTTGCCAATAGTTCCTTGGCTAGGGCAGGGCCTGCTGTCTATTTCCCCAGTTCTACGCTGGACTGTTGTTCGACTAAGGCAGCATGGGTCTTGTGCCTGCTGTCGCCATTGTTGTAAGTTAATATGAGGATGTTCCCACAGGTGTGAAAGCCTCTGTTTCCTTACATTCATGCTCAAACCCTGGCTCTTATGATCTTTCCGACCTTTTTTCTACAATGGTCCCTGAGTCATGGGTGAGTGAGTTTTAATATAGGAGTCCTGTCTGAGGATGCACACTCTGAAGTCTCTTATTATCTAAAACCTGACCAGTTGTAGCCTTCTGTGTGCATCCCAATCTGTTGTATGAGGAAACTTCACTGTTCAGAGTTGAGAGATGCATTAGTATTCTCTCTACCAGCATTCTGCTACGCTCCATGAGTTTTATGTGTAGAGGTTCCACTGTAGGTGTGTCACTTAGAGCTGGATGTCTCTCAGACATATTTTATCTGTGTGTGACCAGTTGTAGAACTCTGTAATAACCTCCATCTGTTACAAAAAGAAGCATCTTTGATGAGTGGTGTACAATATACTTGTCAGGGCAGAAGGAAGGATCACAGCAGGCAGATTAGGAGGTCCAGAGCAAGGTGGGGTGGAGGGGACAACCTGTGGAGGGTCTAACAAAAGAAGATGGAGAACTGAGCTTGTCTGGGTGCGGAGGATCAGGACAGAGTGGGTGGGTCTGGACTAAAAGAATAGTCTAAAGGTCTAGGGAGGAAAGAACAGGAACAGGCCTGGGCACAAGTCTAGAAGGAGGAAGGAGCAGAGAGAGAGAGTCAATGCATCTAATTTTTTGTAGAGCTAGCTTTCTGAATGAAGACCTGAAACTTAAATGCAACTGTATCTCAGATTAGCTCACGAAGTGACATGGAGAAATTTCTAAGAATCACTCCTTCTTAAAAGCCATAAATGATAGATGGCTTCTTCTTGGAAATTACTTGGGTACTCTTTCATCACAGATTTCAGTCTGAAAATCTCCAGATTTTCCTTTATTCCAAGTATTTTGGTATAATGAAAAAAAAAAGTCTGGGTGAGAAAGTCAAACTCTTCATCAGAAACTAGACATCTGCTTCTCTTCTAAATGACTCAATAAAGATGGTCATGCTGGTCCTTCCCATTCTTAATAATTCCCACAGCATGGGGTCTGTGGGCCATCAGGAAACCAGCTCCGAGAGAAAGGTTACACTTATGTATCTCCAACAAGGGTTTAATTAGAAAGTATTGCTGTTTGCTAAAGACACATTCATGCATTATGAAATACATCATTCACTCTGTCTAGCTAGGTTAGGACCTGAGTCCTCGGCTGAGACAAGTGTTTGTTGTCTCCAGGAATTCTCTTCCCAGGTCCAGGCAGGAGGTTACCAGGAAAGACAACAACAAATCAATAGCCTGACATAACTTCAGGAGTCAATTTAGTGATGAAAAAAAAAATCTATGCATTCACAGGTCTGGTTTTACCAGAGCATTTTCATTTGGCCCATCTATCCTAATGTCAATAGCTATGGCTAAACTGGGAAGAAAGTAGTCATGAAAAGGAAAATATATTGAATCACTTCAGGAGAAAGAAAAGAGATCACTATGGCTTTCTGTTCCTAGCTTCAATTCTCCCTTTTCCAACCAGTGGCCTTGATTGGCAAGGTATTCCTTCCCGAAACCATCCAGACAACTCAAAGTAGAAAACACTAAGTCTTGCACCAGAACACTGAAGAGCACACAGAGGTGAGGAAGAAAGACACTTTCTACAATCTGTACAATGCTCCCTGGAGACAAGTTCATGAATAACTACTGGCAGAAAACACAGCAAGGTTAGCTAGGATAAGAGACACATGTATTTTGTGGAGGGCTCAAAGGAAGGTCTGCTGCTTCTCTGCCCCTAAATTCACTCTAGCAGCATCCCATCTAAGCTATCCTAGCAGCCCCCATGGCATGCCCAGATCAAATCAACTCTTCTCAACCTTGTTAGAGACCTTTACAAAATGATTACAAAGATGAGTAATTCCAAACACTGTCAAGACTAGACAGTTTAGACCATTTTCTTGTACGTGGCTGGTGGGTGGGAGCTAAGCTGGTACAGCCCTTCTGGTAAGCAATCAGGAAGTACTGGTGGGAAGTAAGCCTGTTCATTCTCTACAACCCAGAAACCCCACTCCCGTTAATGCAGGCCCAAGAAATCCCTTCTTGAGGTCATGTACCATCACTGATAACTGTAGACTTAGGGCAGAGCTTCACTAGAGGAACCAAGATAAAGACAGAGTAGGAGCATAGGATGAAATATCATCCAACAGTTACCAAGAACATATTGAATGAAAGAATAGCAACAGAGGATGATCCTCTAAGTATAATTCTGAAGAAAAAAACTAAGAACTGCATTAAGATATATTGCATGCTACTGCTAATGGAAATTTTAAACACATGACAACCAAATTATCTATCTTGCAAAAAGTAAATATGCATATTTACATATACATATGCACACATATCCTACCATAATATTCCTGGGGAAGGGAAATAGGAGGTATTAAGATTATGGATGAAGGGAAAAATAAAATCTGGGTTGCCTTGTACTACTGAAAATGGTGTATTGTAAATACAAAGGTTTATATTCAACTCTCTGTATCTGAGGTCAAAAGGAAAAAAATGTCTTGCTTTATTTGCATAAAATGTGAGATATGTGTCTGAATAAAATTCATATATTGTGTGGTGCTGGGCTTTGCAAGGACAGACACTGATGTCAGGAAAGCCTTGGTTTGAATCAGAGCCCTGTTACTTTTTTTAAGGAATGATATTGTATGTAAACAGCACCGTGCTTGTACAAAGAAAGCAATGAACCATCGGTAGGTTTTTGCAGTAGATAATATAATTCATCATAACTGTTTTAGTCTTTAGTTGATACACCTTGAAATTTTTTACATAGTACAAAAAAATCACCATAAGCTTCTTACTGGCTTATGGTTTATGCCTTCCCTATAGCCAAGCCATTCACACATATATAATCAATCAATGAGAAAAACAGAACAAGACAAGCACATTTTGCCTGTTGTGGTGTACACCTTTAATCCCAGCAGGTGGGAGAGAATGGCAGGTGGATCTCTGTGAGGTCAAGCCCAGTCTGGTCTACATAGTGAGGTAGAGGCCAGCTGAGGCTACAAGAAGACACTGTCTCTTTTTTGAAAAAGAAAGAAGGAAAAATAGAACAATCAAGGATTGCTCTCCAAAGGAAGGAGAGAGTCACATCAGCAGGCGGTCAAGCAGATCTGGTGACTATACATGGGCCCAGAACTTTGCTCAGGTGTCATAACAGTGAAGTAGAATGCCAGGCATGTCATCTTGCAGTACCACATCATCAGCATCATGCCACAACATCATAAGGTTAGATGCTGAGAGTTGGGAGTAAACTGCATGGACTTCAGAATTCTCATTTCATGGCCCACAATGCTGAGAAGATCCTTTTTGGACACATACTCTGATCCTGTACTTTATAACTTGGATTCTCATGTTAGGACTGTTGGGTAACATTGAAGGCGACTCCTGCCAGGAGTCTGGCTAAGATAAAGAATGTCTGAATATGTGATTTAGACACAGAGAGTTGGACATCAAATTGGAAAGAGAAAGGAGGTGTTGAAGTCATACATCTGGGTCTATCACTTTCTCACAATATCATGAAATGCAGGGGAAGAATCTGATGAACCTAGAAAGATAGCTAGTGAACTTGAGGTGGCTTCTCTCCATCCCTATGGCAGTGAAATTTCTAAATTCTGAAACCACGCCAGTAAGATTAAACCCTGCTGTACTAATTGCTAGCTCTGTGATGTTGGGGGTTACGTAGCCTATCTGTGCCTGTTTCTATTAGTGGAGCTGATTGCATTTATAGAGTTATTGTGAGGATTAAATGAGTTTATATTCTTACACACTTATAAAAATGCACATGGTAAGTATTATAAGAGCTATTATATGAACATTCACTAAATGAAAACAAATTTTAGGTGCCTTAGGCAAGCCTCTGGCAGTTGCTAGTCTACAACAGACTGTGACTGAATGCTTTAACAAGTACCTGGAGTATAGATACTCTTTGATGCTTTAAGTACCAGCTGTGCAGAAGGCAAAGTGGTCTCCTGTGAACACTTAGATGCTGAGCCTGTACTCTCACAAATATACACATATACTCTTACCAAGTGCTTAAGGGAGATACAAAATCAGAGCAACAGCTGTAATTATGTAACTGTCATATTAACCGGGTGTCTCTAGGTACCTAGTTTAGTATTAAGACCTTCATACATCTTAGATCTGATCCTCAAAGAAAAAGAAAGATAGGTGGTTTTGTTTTTCTTTTGTATAGATGAGAACGCCAAAGCTCTGAGTGGCTGTGTGACTTATTCAAGGTCACCCAGTCTAGGAACTTTGAGGTTCACGGTACTATTTCCACTATATGATATTGCCTTTTCCTAATCCAAATTAACAGAGCGAGTTTCTAGATGTGAGTTTCTTCTTGCCATCATCTGCTACAGGGAAATAGATTTCAATTCAACTCCTTAAGGGTCTACAAAACAGGACCAGACGTTGCTAGCACAGAGGAGTTCTAAGTAAGATATATTACTTATTTTTCTAGGGCAACCAACATAATAAATAATACTCCCATGAAAGTACAATCCTAAGAGAGCGTAAGTGGGAGATCATGTCAGCCATGACCCTGAAACTGATTTAATTATATGTTCAGTAAATTTTGGAGAAATTTCAGTATGCAGATTGTTATTTAAGATCATATCTCATGTGACAATATATCACAAGTGATCATTACACATCAATATATCCCAGCACTAGGGTATATATCTGTGAGTTTAAGGAGCCCAAGTGAGTCTACTCTCAGGTAAACATCTCCTTTTAGCATCATCAAATTATGGCATTTAATAGTACATCCTCTGAGATTTAGTTAGATCTTGAAGGATTTAGGGATCTTAAGAGCTCTGGATTAAATTAAAAATTCCATCTATATAATAATTATCATTAACATTATTATTATTCAGTTAAAGAATAATTTTCAATTTATCAGTCTCTTGGAACCTGTCAAAGAATAGATGTTTGAATTGGTAATCATAGGAAACCAGAGAGAACAGGCAAGGGCTTTCAGGCTGGAGAATGAGGAGGCAATGGAAATCTCCATATTTTTTTGGATTTGCCTCAGAAAATGGTCCAGGCCACCTATTCAGTTGTCCTCAGCACCAGAAGAGCATTTCTAGACAATGGGTCAGTGGCTACCACCCATGGGAACCTCACCTTTGAGAAAAGAGAGCTTTTCACATACAGCATTCCAGTATCACATTTCAGCATCATCAGAATTTAACATGTTTCCATAAGAACTCACTGCATTATTCATGTTGTTAAAAAGACAACATCCAAAAATGAAACAATAAAAGAATAATTAAAGGTGTCACTTAGCCTGTTCTGTCTTCTCACCTCCAATGCTGCCCCTGCACAGCATCAGAAAGAACAGTCTCCACCAGCTCAGGGATAAAGTCGTCTTTACTAATGCTTCACTTTGTTGTGATTTTTACCTATACAACACACACTTAAGATGCATATATAAAGGGAACTGATAACTGCATCTCATTTAAAGGCAGGGGCTTTAAAATTCAGCCAGGTTAATTGATTCATCTAAGTTCATAGGCATGGTGACTGTCTATAGGTTTTCCTCTGAACCACTGTGTGACATTCGTTCTTCACTCTCCTCTATAACCTGTTGCATAAAGAGAGCTAAGATGAAAGATTCTAAGAGATAGTATGACACTGTCTGCATAGAAACATGAGAAAATAAACCAACATGCCAAACCCAGAGCATTGCTTGGGCTCTGGAGCCAAGTCTCTTTTTCCTGCTTATCAACTTGTGGAAACTAACCAATCTATGTTATAACTAAATTTTCCTCCAAAAAATGTCATCTTTAAAACTCTGCACTGCCTAATATATAAGGACATTAACCCAAAACAATAAATCAAAGCTTTTTGAAATTGGATATCTATCAAGTTATTTTGGGTGCTTACTCTATACAAGACACACTATCAACCTCTTGGTGCCTTTTACCTAATTAACCTTCATAGCCATCCCTTGAAGTAGACACCATTAAGGTCCACATTTTACAGATGAAAACAGAGTTATAGAGATGTAAATGACATGCCTAAGTTTGGCATGAGCACATGTGAGGAGGCACACATGTCATAAGAATTCAAATTTGGGGAGCTGGAGAAATGGCTCCCCATTAAGCCATTAAGAGCACTGGCTACTCTTGCAGAGGACCTGGGTTTGATGTCCAGCACCCACATGGTGGCTAATAACCATCCATAACTCCAGTTCCAAGGGAATCCAATGTCTTCTTCTGACCTGCACAGGCATTGCATGTCACTGGTGCACTTACATACATGCAGGTAATGCACTCATACATGTAAAATAAAATTAATAACTAAAACATTTAAACAGTTGTTTAAAATGTTTTAAATGGATTCAACTTTTAAAAAATTCCAAGGACCCCTGACCCGTACCAAGTCCTCTTTAATGTATTCACAAGAGTGAATCAGAGACATAGCTGGAATCCAAAAGCTAACAGAGTCCAGAAGCAAGCTGCTTGGGGGCTGTGTTTCTATGCTGGTCAAGCACTGGGGCTACAGTCCTGAGCACGTGGGGCCAGAAAGCAAAGATCTCACAGAATGCTCTGGCTCCAATTCGCCCACAAGAAGCCACATGCCCAGTGACACCTTCTTGGTCGCAACTGCAAAATGAAGTTGAATACATTCTCCCTTCTTTTTCCGTGAGCGGCTTGCTCCACTCCCTTTGACTTTCCCCTAATAAGCCCTTCATTAATTAGGAGGAGGTGTCAACATTCTAACAAAATTAGCAGTTTTGATATTCTGAAAGTGTGAATGTTTCAAAGAAAACGAAAGCTTGGTCACTCCTTGGTTATTTTAATTCCTGCCACCCACCTGCCTTTTGGGCAATCTGTTCCCAGGAGAGCACACTCTCATCTCCCTCCGCTGCTTTCTCTCCTTTCTGCTTCTCTGTAAACATCTGTATGCATGTCCTTTCCCTTCCCCTTCTAGTGTGGATAAGCCACACGGAGCCTGTAAGCCTGTATCTCTCCCTTTCCTGAGTCCCTCCCCACTCTGTCCATCTTATTGCCTGGCAGAGTTAATAAACCATTTGCTGTGGGCACAAATAACATTGGGGTATATCTGGACCAACAGTTTAGGCTAAAATTAAATGGGCCAAAAAGAAAAAAGAAGAGTGAGATGCAGATAAACTGGCTGATGTGGGGGTGGAAATGTAGAACATATGTGAGCAGCACTTGGGACAAAGCAGCTCTAGTCTCAAATCCCCAGATTTACCAAAATTGGAACTTGGTTACCATGAAATTACAAGTGTTCCTCCCCTCCAGAGAGTGAATCGGATTGCCAAGGCTCCTGGGCAAGAATAACTTCCTGGATTCTTTCCTCTAAGGAGGCTTTTCCTGAAACTCCAGGAAGGGAGGCGGGGCCTAGGGCCCCCGCGAAGGAAGGGACTTGCACTTCTGGAACTGGGGCGCTAGTTTCTATTCTGGTGGAGGACTGGAGCTGCAGTCCTGAGCATGTCAAGCCAGAAAGCAAAGATCTCAGCAGAAGGCTCTGGCTCTAGTTCACCCACAAGCAAATGACCATGACCACAGACATTCTGAACCTCCCTGGCTCATTCTCAGGGCTTCAGACACTGACTTCTGGCTTTTTCATGTTAGGCACTCGAATCATTACTGGTGAAAGTAATGCAAGATCCCAAGGCTCTTCAGTGCCTATTTGTAAAGGGTTAAATGATCAAGAAATGCACATACTAGCTTTAAAAATGCTCTGCCTATAGACCTTTGTGGCTGAATACAATAACATTTACTTTATATGGTTGTTATAGAGATTAGTTGAAATAGACTTGGGAAAGTGAATTTATAATGCGTATTTATTTTTATTTCCTGACTTCGGCTGGTGGTGGGGACTTCTTAGGATGATGTCTAGAGGCAGCTGGGCAGAATGATGGGTCTGACTCACTCTTTTCCCTTTCTCAGATACACTGCAAGGCACCAAAATGTTTGGTCATTCCTTTATTGTCATCCTGCGCCCTCGGGAGGATAACCAGAAGTCTTCCCTGTTGGTCAGGAGTAAAGAAGAAAATCCGTGTAGTTTTTAATGCCTATTATATGTCAGCTAATCTGCTCATCACTGCTTGTTACTTTAGGAAAATACTATTTTCCACATATCAAAAATATCACTGAGAACCTAGAGGGGAGTGTGTGTGTGTATGCATTCATTTGTGTGCAGGTAAGCATGTGTGTGCATATGTACATGCGTCTATACAAGCATGTACATGGAGGCCAGAGGTCAGCGTCATGTGCTACTGCTTAAGAGGCACCCTCTTAAGACAGTTCCTCTTGTTCCCTGGAGTACACCAAATAAGTGAGGCTGGATAGCCAGTGAATTTCAGGTAGTCCCAGTGATCTGCCTGACTGTGCTTCCCCATCACCGGAATCCCAAACATGCACCACCATGCCCAACATTTTTTATGTGTAATCTGGGATCTGGGGGTTGAACTCAGATCTTCATGCTTGTACAACAAGCACTTAACCAAATGAGTTGTCTCCCCAGGTCCCACTGAAAGTCTTAATAGCTCTGCTGAGATGGTTGTATTAGTGAGTAGTGGCCTGAAATGTAAGCCTTCTTAAATTAAAATAAATACATTCTGGGACACTCCATACAAATGCCTCTTCAAAACCCTGGGCTGACCTTGTAGTCCAGAAACACTGGTGACAGGGCCAGGCTTTTAAAGTGCTGCCCAGGGTATCATGACCAACTGGTTCCTCTGAGGACTTCTGAGCTTGCTGATCTCCAAGGGCACCTCCAGTCTTAATAAGCTATAATAAGGGGGAAATGTTGCTGTCTTGGCCGCTGGCATGACATTTTTTTTTTTTCCTTACAGAAAAATTTTCCTTTGTTAAAACAAGCAAATAGTGCTTTGGGAAGCCCACTTGAAGAAAACTGAGAGCCCAGAGAGAAACAGGAAGGGGAGCTGGATAAGAGAAAGAAAGACTGGAGGAAGTTCTAAAGGGGAAGTGAAAGGTGGAAGAGCGAGGGGTGGTAAAGGGAAGGAAGCTTCAGAGAAGAGGAAAGACAAGCGGGAAGGACAAGCGGGATGGGGCAAGGAGAAAAAGGAGTGGGGGAGGGAGAATGGGAGAGGAGAAGGACAAAGTTAAAGGGCGGCAAGAAAAAAGGATGAAAAGATACAGAGACACGAAGGAGACAAAATGAAGGAGAAATAAAAGCTCAGGAACAAGAGAGAAAGAAGACGGCAGTGAGGAGGACAGAGAGCAAACTGCAGCGTGCTTCCCGACAGGACCCTTCCCGAAGGGACCCTTCCTGAGATTCCCTATGTTTCCAGCAGATTCTACAAAGATCACAAACTTCATTTTAGAGGTGTGAAAGTAAGACCACAGATTCCTGCATTTCGGTTGGCCAAGGGACGAAAGAGACAAAGCAGTGGTAGAGATAAAGTAGAGAAGATGAGCTAGAGAGATGGCTCGGTGTTTAAGAGCTCTGGATGTTCTGACAGAGGACTCAGGTTCGATCCCCAGCACCCATGTGGCAGCTAACAACTGTCCATGACTCCATTTCCAGGGGAATCTGATGCCCTCTTCTGACCTCCGCAGGCAATGCGCAACACAAGTGCACTTACATACATGCAAGCAGCACACTCATACCCAAAAAATGATGTATAGCATACTTTTTAAAAAGATAACCTGACACCAATTTTAATGCTGTAAGTCTAATCATGAAGCATGACTTGATCCTTCGGGTAAAGCAAAAAGAAGCCTAGCCTGGCCCTTTCCTGAAGGCATAGGCCCTCACATTGACCCGTGGGGCTCAGTAACTAGTGAACGGAAGTGCATTAGCCCGGTACTATGTGCCGCACATGCTCTCATCTGCCTGTTACATCTGATATTATCTCATCTTTAAACCACCCAACAAGAAAGGCTCTACATTACCTTCATTGTAAGGACAGAGACTTTTAAACATGCCTACATTTTTTTAAACTTACAGATCATTAACATTTAATTACTGTCAGTTTCAGTCTTCTAACCTACCGAATCAGACTCCATAATCCTCTGATCCCACCAATGTACAACAGTGACCCCCTAAGACTGCCTGTCCCTTACAGCAGCATGAATAACAATGTGAATAAGATGATATTGCTGTCCTGACGTCACATGGGTAACCTCAACTTATACATGATAGAGCAGAAGCCCAGCGCTCCCTGCAGTATAACTCCCATGTCAGGCAACCTGTGTCCATGTAACTTAGAAAATATCCCCAGTCAGTTATAAACAGTGAGTTAAACTTTACTGATAGTACCTTACCCCCCAAATATGAACTTCCCAATTCATGATTCCCTGGAATTCTGACATGAGACATGTTAACTATCTCTGTGATTTTTCTCCTAAAACATAATTCCCACCAAAAGGTACTCATTTAAACTTCCCTAATATTGGAGTGAGTGATTTTTTTAGTACATAGTCCTGTTTGAGGCCTCAATAGCTAAGCTGAAAATGGATGTATGAGTAGGAACTACTGGGAAGAAAGCAAAAGAAAGAAAAGTCATGAGGTAAGGCCACATCTGTCTCCTCCTTGGAAGCCTTAGCAGATTGAAGGACACCTACAGGTTGTCCTTCAATCTCTCTAGCAAAGAAAGTGATGCTGATAAGGCAGTGGGAACAACAGCTCAGTGATCAAACAAGGTCAGAACAAACGAAAGCCAGGAAAGGAATGTATGGCCAGGATGTAAGGAAGAAATACATGCCAATATAAACATTTCCCAATTAGCTATACAATGCCCTTATACAGACAGACAAGAGTTGGGAGTTGAAAGAATTAGAGAACAATAGATATCCAAGTATGAAGTTATATAAGCAATGTCATTGCTAACAAAGTGTTGCACATTTATACATTGATTCAGAAAATATTCACTAAGGCCACCTTCATACCATTCAAGAACAAGGACACTAACAAATCTCTGGCAGTCATGAACTAGGGAAGAGAACGTATAGGAAAAAGTAGGTTGAGGAGTGTGGGAGGGAGGTGGAGACGGTGATGGGGTGATTAGTCAGAATGCATATGTATGAAATCTTCAAAGAACAAATTTCATTAAAAAATAAAATTAGGACTGGAAAGATGACTCAGCAGTTAAAAATACTGGCTACTCTTCCAGAAGATGGAGGTTCAGTTCCCAGCACCCTCAGTGGGTGGCTCACAACCATGTGTAACTCCACTTCCACAAGATCCAACTCCCTCTGCCCTCCATACACATTCACACACACATGCACACACATACATACACACACAAGATGTGCACACATGTGCATGCACACACACACTGAAAATAAGTAAATCTTCTAAGTTTTTAAAACTAAAGAAAAAATGTAGGACACAAAAAGCAATATACTAAGAGTTCTCTTCATACTGAATATTTTGTACAAAATGATTATATAAAACATACAAAATCAATACCTTTTCTCCACCACACTAATAATCACTAAAAGACAGAATTTAGAAACATTCTATTTATAATATCAATAAAACTGTAACACATTTTTGAATAAATGAAAATGCAGAAACAACACAAGAATATAGAATTTGACTGGAATATATAAAATGGTCCCTGAATGGAAAGGAGAACATGCTATGCTCTAAATGGGAGTATGTAATATGAACCTTCAGTGGCCTGAAGGCAATTTGCTTATTTAATACTATTTCAATTAGAATCCTGTAATCCATTTTAATCAAATAAAAAAATAAACACAAATCCTAAATGGAAGCAAGAATGCCTAGATGGAGCCCCTACATGAGTGACAGGAGAGCCACAAGGCCCAGGGATGAAACAGGTATCAGAGATTATAAAGCTACTGCCAATCATGAAGGAAACACCTAGGAACAGGCTAATAGATCATCGAGCAGATAAGAAATATGGATAGATTCTTATATGTGTGAGACCTGATAAAGGACAAGAGAGATAATGCATATGTGGGGGAAGGATGGAGCATTTTGTAGGTAGGCTGGCCCACGCAGCCAGCCACTCAAGAAGCATGTAGGAAGAAAGCAGATTTCAGCACTCACTTTCCAGTGTTTAAATATCATTTTTCAATACTTTACCTGCCATGTGACCTTTGGACTAGTGCCTCACGTTCTCTATCTCATTTTCTTCAATAGTAAAATGGGTACAGTATGGCATTCTGTGTTTATGATGTGAGGGCAGGAATCGAATCGTGCTGGTTAATTCATACAGAGCACCTCCATATAATGGTAAATAGAACAGTGTCAGCAGGGCATGTTGGTTGCCATGAGGGACTATAGTCATCATTAGGAGCAGCAGGTCATGGACCACACAAATGTGGAAGTCCACTTCATTAAGATTTAAATGTAAAAAACATTTAAATCAGTTTAAAAATAAATAAATCTGTAAAATGACTAACCATTTATTTTTAGAGATGGGAATGGAGAAAGATCTCTACCAAGGCTGAAGACCAGAGGTTATAAGGATAAGAACAGGCACTTTACACACAAAACCGACACATTTGTTGACAAAACTTTGCCTACAAGAAGTAGGCAAATAATAGACATTGAAAAGGCAGGAAAAAGACAAGTGTCTCAATATAAGAAAGGAGAGGAAATCACAAAGAGTCCATTCACAGAAGAGCTTCACTAAGTGGCCTCCAGACAAATGCAGTTTCACTTCAGGGATTGTCCAGGAAAGGTACATGAAAATAAACATCAGCTATCACTTTACACTCAGACTGACACAATGAAAAAGATCAATATCCCCACACTATCAGTGTGAAAAGGATGCTCTCACATGCTGCTTGCTTAAGGACAGTGAAGTGTGACCGTGTTTTGTAAGTAATAAGATAGCATCTGCTCATGTTTAAAATTCAGGTCACTTTCTATTCATCAGCTCCTCTCCTGGATATAATACAGATAATATATAGATAGTATATATTAATATAGATAATAATATAGATCCAATTCAAATATATAAGAATGTTTACTGTAGATTAGACATGTTGTAAAGAATAAGATGGAGATAAAGTTAATGATCAGCAAAAGAATGTAACAAGAAAAATATAACCTCACAATGGAATATTATGCACCCCTTAAAAAGAGTCATAAAGGGGCTGGGGAGATGGTTCACCTGTTAGGAGCCCTACTGCTCTTCCCGAGGACTTGGGTTCTATTCCCAGCACCCACCTGGCAGCTAACAGTCATATGTTATTCCAGTTCCAGGGAACCTAACACACTCTTCTGGCCTCCAAGGGCATTCCATGCACTGGTGTACTTAGAATGCATGCAAGTGAAACACTCATATACGTAAAACAAAAATAAATGTAAAAAAAATTTTTTTGTTTTTTCAGAGAGGGTCTCCCTGTAGCCCCAGCTGGCCTGGAACTCACTATGTAGAACAGGCTAGCCTCAAACTCACAGAGATCCACCTGCCTCTGCCTCCAGAGAGCTGTGCTGGGAGTAAAAATGTGCACCATCACAGTCAGCACTTTAGCTTTTTTTTTTTTAACAAGTTCTATATTTCAGATATGTTTCATTTCTTAAAAGGACATAAAGACACAAAATAAGTATGCAATACTCCATTTTATGAAACAGTGACCTAAAAATCTTGTACACATAATATCTATATGTATAAATTACATGAGTGCTGTGCAAGTATGGTCAAATGTCCATGAGATAATTAACATCGTGGAGTGTGGCTGGAGTGTAAAGGAGGAAGGGGGCAAGATGAAGCAAATGTGGAAATGGACAGTCAGACAGACATCACGTCAGCTACCACACTAGACCTTTGTGAACAATAGTGTCTGAGTTGGGTAAATCCAGGAAGAGGCAAAACTCAGAAAAGAGAGGAAAGTAAATGAAAGAAGGTAATTAAAGTGGATTTCCATTTTGTCTGTAGGTTCGAATTGCATTAACTTCTGCTGTTTACAGCCAAGAGTCCTTGCCTGATATAAGCAGGAATATCATACAACTCTGCTTTATCCCCAGAACCACTGCCCTGCATATGGCGGTGTCTCCTTTGGCCTCACACAGCATCCATGAACAGTGCAACCCATTGTCCTGTCTCTCCTGGTTCTTCCAGGCACTCCACCTCCCTTCTACAGTTTATTCAAGAACAACCTCAGTTTATCAGTACCACTAAAGCTAAATTATGTATGTGACAAGGCCACTAAAACAACACCCAAAACTATCATGAGAGGAGAAACCAACAGAAAGGATTTAAGAATCTATCAGGCTCCACTGAGAATGTATAATAGAAAAAGCATGCTTTGTTGCCAAATTGAAATCTAAAACCTATTTTTGTTCAGAATCCACCTGCAGTCTTCGGGGTGACTTCAGCCCAGTCACCTCTCTGCAGTCTACCTCCATCCAGGCTCTTGTGTTCCCAGTTGTCTGTCAGATTTAGCAGGCTACCCATGTGTAAGCCTCCTAGAAAGTTGCTGAACCCATGGAACTCCCATCAGTATAACTTCCTATGACCTGATTTTTTTCTTTCACTTCTGCATTGACAGAGAGCAGGGCGATGTGATAGAGATGTCAGAAAGAAGTATATTCCACAAATCACCCATTCACAGTGAACCTCGAAGAACTTTGTTTATAAAACCAGGAACTACAAAGAGTCTGTGGAAATATACTTTTTCCATTTATCAAGTTCAACTCAACGCACATTTCCCCATGTTTTGACCCGTGGACATAGATAGGTATCTAGAAGGTGCTTGCTTCTGTCAGGTTTATGGTGCTGTTTTTCACCAAATAGAACAAATTCTTAACTTTGGCTTCAGTTATGAATACCATGAGCCAAGTTGAAATTACCATGGTCTCAAAGAGGGAACTGCTAACAGAAAAGCTGCTAACCATCGAATGCCTACTCTCCCTGACCATCTTTGTACTCTAGGAGCTGTGGTTGAAAACATCTGCCTTGAGGTGTAACTCAACAGCCATTTGCCTCTACCAGATCACTTTTATCTTATGTTGTATCTTGAGGTTTCTCGACTACCAACATGTGGGGAGCCTGCAGGAATCTTCAGGGTGTAAGAGCAAAGCTGGACATGTGAAAAAGCAAATGCATACTGTAGTTTAAATATAAAATGACTCCCAGACACTCGTGTGTTTGAACACTTGGTCCCCAGCTGGAAATGCTATTAGGGATGGCTATGGGGACTTTGGGAGTTGGAGCTTCTACAGAGTACGTATGTGGGGGTGGGCTTTGGGTCTTATAGGTTAGCCTTACTTCCTGTCTGCAGATGCAGCTAGCTTCCTGTTCCCACTGCCATGCCTTTCCTAACTATTGCCATGCATTCCCCCACAGTGATGGACTGTATCCCTTTGGAACTATAATTCAAAATAGACCCTTTCTCCTCTAAGTTTCTCTCTGTTAGGGTGTTTTATCAAAACAATAGAAACAAAACTAATACTATACTCCGCGAGGTAAGCCTTGACCAACGCAGGGTAGCAGCAGAGGATAAACACTGCCTCCTTCATCCCCAGACAGATCATCTGATGTTGTATGCTACATAGTTCTTCAGAGGGTTCCTAGAGGCTTTGAGCCTAGCTGTCTATCATAATGCCCTGCTTAATGACACACCCAAGCCAAATGTAGTGGTATAAACCTATAACACCAGCACTTTGGAGGTTGAAGCAGAAGGATTTAAACAAGTCAAAGTCAATCTGAGGATATGGTGAGTTCAAGGTCAGCCTGGGATACAGAGTAAGTTCAAGGTCAGCTAGTTTAAGGAAATCTCTAATCAGAAAGTCTGAGTGTTTTTAGGGTATTAGTGGTTCTCAAAAATCTATGCAGTCAGAACTCAGTTCCCTTCTCCCTACCCAGGGCAACCTAAAGCTCCTACTTTGGTTCTGGAATGATGATGGTCTCTTCACACTTAACCCTATCCCAAACAACAATGTTATCCTGATTAAGAAAGTCAAATGAGATATTCACAACCCTCTCCCAATCCAAGCATTAAGTCCTCAGAACAATATCATTGTGAGAAAAGATTTATGCAATCCCTCCACAGGCATCCCAGCCTAAGTATTAAGCCTCAGGCTGCCTTGGATTTCTCTGCTGCAACTAACTCTAGTAGTAAGTGTCCTGGAGTCAGATTTATAGAAACATGGCTGATGACTAGTTGAGGTACCTGTGCTTGCTGCTTCTTTGAAAGCAAATTTTGAAAGCAGAATTTCAGGGCACATTGTTTACTTAGAAGGGGATACTGACATTTGACCTAAGCTTCAGGTATCTCCTTTAAAGAGTAAACCATCAAGCTGGCTATTAATAAGAGAAATGGAAAGATGTGGTGATCTGAATGAGAAATATCCCCATGTGGCTCAGGTATTTAAACACAGGGTCCCCGGGTGGTGGAGCATTTGGGAGGTTTAGGAGGTGGAGGTGTTGGCCTCTTGGAGGAAGTCTGTCACTCAGGGCGGTCTGAGAAGTCATAGCCTGGTCCCCTTTCCAGTTCCCTCTCTCTGCTTGGTACTTGCGGTTGAAGATGTGAAATCTCAGCTTCCGGCCCTGGCTGTTTGCTGCTTCACCACTTCTGCCATTGTGGACCCTCCCTCTGGAGCCAAAAGCAAAAAGAAACTCTTTCTTTCTAACCACAAAAAATAACTAATACAGAAAAAGCTAGGCACCCGTGTTGGAAAGATGTCACCAGTCCTTGGTTGAGGGACACAGGAGGAGGGGATGTTAACTAATTCCTCTGCACTTTAGTCCATAGCAGAGGATGCAAAGCAGAATGAACAGTGAGGGAAAGCCCCCCACAGGAACTGGTGAGCGCTGACAGAAGCTTCGCTGAAGTGGACAGGATAACTGAATATATGTGGGGAACCACAGGATACTCTCAGGCACCAAACTTTGCCCTGAGAATGAAGAATTATGAATCTGATCAGAAGAATATGGGGAAGACAGAACATCTGGATGTGTACAATGAAAAGTCACTTGGGAGTACCGTAAGTCACAGGTAAATTCTATTTGTCACTGGTAGTATAATACCACAATTAGATTTTAGGCCGTTCTAACTGCAGGATATGATGCAGACACACCTTGTCTTGCAAACCCCCCCAGAACACCCCTCAAATAAACACTAGTATTCCCCACTTTCTATAGATTTGGAAATCGATGCATCTCAAATTTCTCTTCCAAACTGAGACAGCTAGCCAGAAATGGATACAGGATTTAAATGCCTTAATATAACATCACCATTCAACCACATCATGTTATCCTTTGGCATTCTGTCTCTTTCTCCTTCTCTTGCTCAGAGAGATTACTGAGCTCTGATTCTATGACAGGCACTGAAATAGATACTATTACACTAAGCTTTGCAAAAACTATGAGATGCAGGGACTATTATCAATCCCTTTCCACTGCTGGAAAGACTAAACCCTATAAAACTTAAGTAACTTCCTAAAAATCATAAATTATTAAAGTAGCAAATACAGGACCATAAATCACAGCTTTTTCATGCCAAAGCTCTAGCTTTTGATCACTAAACTACTTTACTGCTTCATCTTAAAAATAACACAGGTACGAAGAGTTGGGTGGCTACTACTGAGTGTCTGCTGAAATCAATCTGCCATGTAATCCAGAGTTAAAACACACCCCAAATTCAACACATCTTCTTTCTCTTTCTCACACTTTATTCAGCATTCTGTTATCCTAAAAACTAGGAAATCAGAACCTTGGGTACCTTCAAATTTGGCAGGAGAGAAGCAGCTCAGCAGTCAGTCTTGCTGGTGAGAGAGAAAAAGCCTCCTTTTCTTCAGTTAAAAGATAAGACAGAAACATTTCAAGGAATTGGTTCTCATTTCCTTGCATTATTGCTCTAATTTGCTCATTATACAAAATTATTAAATGTGCTTTATTATGATTAGATGGTCTTTGCTTATAACAAAGGAGCAATCAGGTCTGTCCTTGTTTGTATTCTTTGTGTACATACACATACCGGGAAGGGGAAGAAAAACTAATTTTTAAAGTGAAACTATTGTGAATGTACAAACAACTATTATCAGTAAACACACATGTAATTGCCTCGTACAGAAGACGGTGCACAGACACAGGCTAGGGAGCACTTGCTTCCGACAAGCATAAAGCGGGGGCGGGGGGGGCGTAGGAAAAAACAAGGAAACTGTAAGAAGGGAAAGTTGGGGAGACAGAAGAGGGACAAGGAGAGGAGGGCGGAAGACGGCGATCCCGAGGCGCCGAGGGGAATGCCAGGCGCTAGCTCTATAAGCAAAATACAGTTCCAAGATGTAAGACTAGGAAAGAAGCGCGGTGCAACTGTCAGAGTTCCACACCAGAATCTGGTTTAGAAATTGATGAGAGAGAGAGAGAGAGAGAGAGAGAGAGAGAGAGAGAGAGAGAGAGAGAGGACTACAGGGGATGGTGTGACAACGTTTCCAGCAAAGACATAGGTTAGCGGAACAGGAATGGGAACTACGGACTAACCCTTTCTCAGCTTTGCCCACTGCCATATAGAGTGAGTATTTTGTAAAGGCTGTGCAGTCACTCAAGGACACACTCCTATCACATTCAGTGTACACTGTTAGGATATTGTTTAAAATTTAAATTTACCAAACTTCTCATTTGTATAAAAATTCAGCCCGGGTCTCACAAATCTACTGACAACTATGTGTGACTAATGCTTTCTTTCAGCTGGCAGCCCTTATCTATATTCGCTATTGTCAGTGAACATTTCTTCTTATTCATCTCAGCTTTGATAGAAAATACCATCATGGGCTTTAAGTTCTCCACAATGGATTCATATTATTCAAGGGAGAGTTATCAAAATCCATGTTGCTTTGTTACCTCCCAAAGGCAGAGACCAAGCAAAGACTCTGTAAATCGTTTGGTTTAAATCAGTATTTTCATAATTGGAGCACACCAACTACAAAAACTAGCTGTAAAACTTTTATCAACCCATTATTCAAAAGTGCCCCTTCTCCAATAGGAAAAGGTGGAATTTCCTCAAAACCTGTTCCAAAGTTGGCCTAAGTTTTTAAATTTTAATTTGCACTTCCTGCATGTGGTGAACTCTGCTCAGGTCAGGACTGTAGATAAAAAACATGCACTTGGAGTACAGAAGCATGTGGAAGAAAACAACACATGGACAGAGAGTCACAGTGGGATTCCATGAGTGCTACAATGTACCACAGAAAGGAAGTGATCTAACCTACCATGGCAAGGGATAGGAAACATTACGGAGGAGTTTCTGGAGAGATACATCTGAACTGACTCTCAAAGGAAGATCATGAAGTCATTCAGCAAGGTCAGTACTGTCTGAGGGGAATTCTAGCAAACTGCAAACACTATCTTGTATATAAGAAACCACCTTCAGCTAAGTGGATTCTTTTTCAAGCCATAGTTTTGAAGAAATTTATGGTTCAAGTAATGGAAAATTGCTGCCTTTCCATCAGGCAGTCTTATTTTAGTGATACTCATTACATATGGAGAGTCCAGGGTGGGAGATTGTTGCAACTGGTCAAGGAAGAGACTGGTTTAAGGTAAGGTTCACTACCCTAAGCCCCTTTTATAAGCTGGGACACATCCCTAGCCCTGGCCTAAGAGCAGGGAGGCTCTAGCTTTGACTCATCTCTATCCACTCCTGAGGTTCAGCACCAGAGTAGCTCTGCCAGTCTGTGCCCATGGGATAAGGGTGCTCAGATGTGTGATAGAAAAGTATCAAAAGGGTGAGGCACTGCAAAAATGAACAGCATTTCAGGAAAAGAGCGGAAAGAAAGGAAAAGTTAGAAAATACATGACAACAGGACTACTCAGAGCCATCCAGAATGAGAAGGGGTTAACTAATGGGTCAGAGGCTCTTCTGTGTCTTAGTACTACCCTTAGTAAAATATAAATACTGAGAAAATAAAAATGGGTCCTTAGAAAGGCAGGTGTAGCCTAGGCTGTCCTCCAACTTGGGATCATCTTACCTATGCTCCCCCAGAAGGATTAAGGACTTGAGAATAAGTGAATCTGGCTTTTGAGTTTAGCAAACAAAGACAGTAAAGCCTGAAGGTTTGGGCAGAATTTCCCCACATGAGTATATATATTCTACTAGCTAGATCCTGGCAGAGTTTAGTAGCCAGCCTAATTCTTACTCTGGCAATAGGACAACCTAGGCTTAGGGTCAGATCCTTACCCAATGCTACCTGATCTGGCCTGCTTCTTAGCTGTGTTTGATTGTTTGGATGAAAGACATGCCCACCACAGAAGACACTCCAGTCACCAGTGGGCACACCCATCACTGGTGGCTCCCCTAGAGTGTCAAACAGCAGACATCAATTTCCACGGCAACTCCTCCCAACCCTCTAGGCACCTGAGAAACCAACCTGTGGATGCCCAAGTGCCCTGACAGTCAAAAATGCAATTTTGCCAAGGGAAAGGGAAAATAAAAAAGGCTCTAAGTGAATTTTCTTTTGCTGAAAGGGGTAATTTCCACTACAGTAGCTGAGAGCCGTATCCCCAAACCTGAGTATTTTATTCATCTTGCTCTTCAGGGAGCTACAGATAAGCAGCAACTCGACACTTCTATTTGTGGTACTGAAATGTCCATAAACGAGCAGAGGGCACTCAGCAAACACTGGGCTTATTTAAAAGAGACAGGTCTACAGCACTGTGACTGGACTGCAAGGTTGCTTATCGAGCTATATGCAAAAGTCACAGCTTTTTTCCTTTCTTTCACCTCCTTGATGGCCCAGAATGTGGTTTTACTATGAAATGCAAAGCATTTTTGACCTTGCTAAAATTTTTTCTCTGAAATTTAGGAGACACTGAAGAAAACTAAATTGTACAGTATAGTTACTGTACAATTCCAAAAGTTATTATTCCAAAAGTACCACCGGGTGAATTTAACATCATCCCCAAGATGAATGGGGGAGGGGCTCACGAAATCCTATCCCTAGCTGAGAAACTATTGGCAACTGATAGTTTCTCGAAGATGGAGAGTCACTTTTCCTCAGGATATGGCACCTAAGAGATTACCTATGCTCTAGTAGATGGCCCTACACCCTGCAAATATAGGCAACACTAAGTGAACTCAGTGAGTTTACAAAGAAAGTACATGAAACTGGGAGAGAAAAATAGTAGTTTGAGGTGGGGATCTGGAGGAGAGAAGTTGGAAGGGAGAGCACGAGGGTAGATTGATCAGAACCCGCTACACATGTGAAGGAAATTCTCGAACGATTTTTAAAAAGAAACACCAATTAAATGACGTTTGCTGGCTATAACATTTGAACGGACATGACTAAATATATTGTGAATGTCACTAAAGAAACAGATTACACAATGCAAATACTTTACACATTTTTGAAGTTAAATATTATTGATCTATTAAAGAAATTATTAAAGTACTGTTGACATGTTATTGTGCAATAGAAACTATGCTAGATAATGAGTGTTCTGTGCAGAGCAGCTCTCCCGCCTAGAGGATCCTCTCAGCTAATCTTGAAGCACATTGTCTTATGCAAATATCACGTGACTGAATGGATGTGAGTTGACAGGAGATGGGAAGGCCCAGCAAAGGAGGCTGAGAATGCCATCATGGGAAGACTATGCAGCAATGCTTTCTAAAGCTGAAGACAGTCCATACAAGGCATTAGTAAATGGTGTGATTCACACAGCCTTGTCACAGGACAGACAGAAAAGTGAAAAAGGATAGTGAACTAGAAAGGCCACCTGTTGGCTGAAGTTGAAAAGGCAAAACAGGATCAAGGAAGTCGTACAGGAGGAAAAGAGGATACTACCAAGATGAACTTCAGGTATGTCATGACTTGAATGTGAAATGTTGCCCACAAGCTCTTGTGTTTGAATACTTGGTCTCCTTTGGGGAGTTTGTGAAATCTTATGAATGGGGACGGGGGAGTGAGTTGGTAGATGTAGGACCCTCAGGAGGGCCTTAAAAGATAGAGGCCAACCTTGCTTCACATCTAGCTGTCTACTTCCTGATGTAAAAGCCATGCCACAAGCTCCTGCTGCCGGGGATAGATCCCCAGCCACTCTACCTTGCCATGACCGACTGTACCTTCTCAATACAAGAGTCAGAATGAACCTCTTTTCCCTAAAGACGCTTCTGCCAAGTATTTTGTTACAGTCATGAGAAAAGTGACTAATGCAAATTAGATTCAAGAAAAAATTTTTCTCCTGATGCCAAAGATTGCCTAAGACAAAGAAATCAGGCAAGAAGACAGAGAGGGAGGGAAAATGAAAGGGTTAGGCAGGGAGGAAAAAAAAAAAGTCTGCTTCTCTAGTGATCAAGAGAACTTTAGAATTTAGGTTCTACACATGGCATCTCTGCAGTTTGCCATGAGCTCCACCATTTAACCAACACAAGGTACTCAAACTTGCTATTTCTTAAATATTATGGCATTTTCAGGGAACTAGTGGAACACCTCACTTTCTACACTCTCAAGGAGTCCCACCTGCCACAAAATGTAGCTCTTTCTTTCTGCTTGCTGAGCGAGTAAAATACTTAGTGGTAAATAAAATGTGTAGCTTTACACTTTGTGCCTGGAACATTTACTCAGGCTCTATCACAAGGTCACGCCTTCTTGGTGCTCCCTGTTATATAAGTTTAGCTCTACTTCCCTTAGTAGGGAGAACACTATATTCTATGTCATGAGTCACAAGTAACTAGTGTCAGCCCTGTGATTGCTAGCCTCGGTTTCTTCAAATGGAAAAGGAGGAGTTATATCTGATAGACTCCTTAGAATGATGCCCACTACACAAGACTGGAACTGAAGAAGAAAAATATATCACTAGGAGGCGCAAAATATAAGGAAGAACCAAAATTAGTCCTCTGGAATCAAGATAAACAATATTTGATGCAGTGTTTTAAAATTGAAAATGAATACAAAACTCCATAAATAAAATGCCCAACTTTTAAAATATTTTATTTATTATTTTTATTTTATGTGTATGAGTATTTTGCCTATGTGGATATAAATGCAACCATGTCGTGTGATGCCCAGAGAGGTCAGAAGAGGGAGTTGGATCTCCTGGATCTGGAGTTATGGATGTTTGTTTGCTGCCATGTGGGTGCTGGGAAGCAAACCTGGTCCTCTGCAAGAGCAGCCAATGCTCTTAACTGCTGAGCCATCTCTCCTGCCCAAAATGCCAATCTTTTAAATTAAAAAGGGTCCCAATTTGCATACTCTGCCTCACTCATGTCATCCAAAAAGGCAAATCTATAAGAGGTCCCTACTGCCGATGGAATTCTGATTTTATGAAACTAATTCAAACCACTTCCATAAGCAACTGGCCTGTCACCTTTATTATAAATCTATCAATAGCTCAATCTAGGAAACAAGTTGATCACTTCTAACACTAGAAGCTGTGCTCAGGATCAAACAGTTCAAAGTCTATGATTTTCTCTCTACTCTTAACTGTAATACTAAGACAATCATAATATTCTACCCTCATGGACCTGTGGAGAGAATTAAATAGAATATTCATCTCTTGGGAATATAGTGTATTGAACAAATGCTTGCTTTGCATGTACAAGGCCATGGGTTCAGTCCCCATGGAGATGCAAAATATCCCAACCTTTCTCCCCAGAGAGACAGCATGAACTGTGTACTGCAGCTTAGGAAGCTGGTCATATACCCTCCATCGCTGAAGGCAAACCCTTTGGAAAATAACGCCTTCCCTTTGCCTCAGAGCTAGCAGCTGTACAGAGCAAACTAGCAGAAAAAACACATGATAAGATGAAAAGCCCTCAGCTCATTTAAATTGGAGTTGTCTGTCTTCAATTAATTCTCTCAAACTCACAGAATTTGAAGAAGATAATCTGTATCTGGAGATACTTTGAAAAGCAAAGAAGCTGTAAAAGGAAGTGAACTGAGTTTGGTATTTATACAGGGCAGCTCTAATTAAATTAACACACTCATGGATGTGCTAAGCGGCAGGCACTTGTCTGCTTTCCTTCTTCTTCTCCTTTCTTACCAATTACCACTTGAAAGAATTTTCTTCCATTCTCCTTCATATGATGTGATTTTGCAGAGGAGTAAGAAAGCTTAAAAATGGCAACCGTTCTTAAGAAGAAGGAAACGAATATAAGAGACATTTTTTCCAAATAAGAGACATGTATTCCCTTAGTCAGTGAGAAATAATAAAATCCCAGCACATGGCCACTAGTAAGTCAAAGTTTTAGAAGATCATCTTAACCAAATACTTAAATGGTTGATATCTCATTTCATTCTCCTTGCCCTTCCCTCATTAATCAGTTAAAGGTATTATTAACTTCATTCTTCAGATCATGGAAATGAATGCTTACACAGAAGTAAAGAGGTGGCTTTAGTTTGCTGACACAATTTGTGATGACTTAGGATGTTAAATTAATGGTATTGTCTCACAAGTGTATTCTAGAGTCCAAGTATTCTCTCAAACAAGCAGTTTTAGAGCTAGGGAAAGAACTTAGTCAATAAAGTGCTTGCTGGTCAAGTGTGAAGACTTGACTTTGATCCTGGGAATGGGTCCCCAGAACCCATGTAAAAAAAGCTGGACGTGGTGGCCCACTTGTTAATCCAGAGCTGAGGAGGTAGAGACAGACTGATCTTGGGGCTCGCTTGACCTATCAGCTCCAGGCCACTGAGAGACCCTATCTCAAAAAAAAAAAAAAAAAAATTGGGCAACTCTTTAGGAGGAAACACACTCAAAATTGACCTCCAGCCTCCATATCTGCACACACATAGACACCACATACATACACATGCACACACAAACAAAAACAGTTTCTATTCTTTTGCATCCATTGTCTTTGAATCACTTGGTAAGACCATCCACACACCTTTGAACAAACATTCTGCCAAGCTCTCACTGAGAGGAAATTGTTCCGTAGAGCAGCACGGAGAACAGAAAGCTTCTTGGAACTGTTAAGGGTGGGGAAATGCTGTCACCTGCACTGTCCTGCACACTTCACAAACAGAAAGAGCACGAAGCCACTTCCTTCTATAAATTCTGTTCACCACTGATTTATCCCACTTAGTCCAGTTCAGTCTCCCCCTCTACAAATGGAAATAGTCATAATTCCTACCTACCTCTTAGGATTATTGTATTATGGTAATAATGCATAAAAAGTGCTTACTCCAGTGCCTGGTGTACACTGAGCACTCAATAAATGTTAGTTACTGTTATGGGATAAGGCAGAAATGTTCCATTTTTATTAGAGAGGAAATTGAAGGTCTGAAGGAGAATCTGAGGTAGTAACTTAAATATGCACAACACTTAACCTGGTTCTTACAAGAAGGAAAGCCCAAAGCAACAATAGCATCATTACTGTGTTTACTTTACTATGTTCAGACAGCACATTAGAACCTAGTTCTCATGACCCTAAACCCTGCATTCACAGGAATATGGGCATATCATGTTGACATGAGAAGGCCAGGCCTCCTAGCTGATGTGCTTACTGTGCAGATTTGCAGTTTGGAGCCCAGGGGTCTCTTGAAAGTCAAGAGGGATTTCAGACTGTGTTCAGACAGACACTTGATGTCATTCTGCATGGCAGATGTCGGCCTATTTTTCTGCTGTGGAACTGTGACATCTCATACACCCTCCCTCCTCTGCAGTTCATCCCTAGTGCACAGCTGTTCAAACCTTGCAACTAAGCAATTCTGTGGCTAGGTTTCCTATTCCTTCTCTGGCCCCAGTGTCTTTCTGTTTCACTACACACACAACCTTGTGACCAGGAACTTGAAAGTACGATGAACAAAGCCACAAAGTAAGGACATCTCTTACCACAACCTTCCTTCAGGAAGATCTCAGAAATGCATGTGGAACTTAGTCACTCAAACAGACCTAGACAGGAAACCAGTGATTTTTATCTCCCAGTATGTTTACCTAATAAATGAAGAGCACAACCTAGAGAAGTGAAAAAAATCAAGGTCACTCTGCTAATGAGAAGTGAAACCAGAGAACTATCTTGATTTCCATTGGCTGCCAGTTAATCTCTCCGAAAGTATTAATTGATAATTACAGAGTAAGCTGATAAAGGGATTAAGGTTAGACCCTTCTCAGGGGTATTTTAATTTAGAGGATTTGAATTCCCAACTGGATAAAGTTATTATGGTATAAAGTCAAGCCAAGAGACTAAAGTACTAGGACAAGTTGTCAGGCCTTGTAGCCCTCAGATACTTCCCTACAGGAAGCAGAACACAGACAGGACTGGTTCCACAAGAAGAGAGCCATGCTTTCCTCTATGCTGGATGAAAACACTTCCACTCTCTCTCTCTAACTTCCTTGACCACACAAAAGCAATGGCCAAGCTTACGGAAGGAACTTAATTTCTCTTTTTATTTCATTTGTATTGTGTGTGTGTGTGTGTGTGTGTGTGTGTGTGTGTGTGTGTGTGTCACTGCAGGCATGCATGCCATAGCATGTGTGGAGATCAGAAGACAACTTTCCAGAGGTAGTTCTCTCCAACTGTGAGCTCCAAGACTGAATTCAGGTCTGCATGACAAGTGCTTCTGTTCACTAAGCCATCTCACCCTTACCTGCCCTTTAAAATTTATTTGTATTTTATAAATTTTATACATTTTTAAATAATATTTGTGAGAATTTCAAACATGAGTATACTGTATTTACACCCCTTCTCCCGCTCTCTGCCCCCCTGTGTCCACCCCACATCCCCTTCTCAAATTCATGTTCTCTTCGATAATTATATATAATGTATATATGTAGGGATTAAGGTTAGACCCTTCTCAGGGGTATTTTAATTTAGAGGGATTTGAATTCCCAACTGGATAAAGTTATTATGGTATATACCTACATATATACAATCTAGTGAGTCCAGTTAGTGTTGCCTGTATGTATATGAGTTTAGAACTGACCACTGGGCATGGACAACTTGTCAGAGGCTCACCCCTAAAGAAAGCTGACTCTCCTTCCATCAGCAAGCACTGACTGCCTATAGATCTTCAACTAGGGGACCTTTTGTGAACATTTTCCCTCTCCGTTTGGCATGTCAACTAGTGTGGTCTTTACAGGTCTTGTGGAGGCAACTATATTGTTGAGCATTCAGGTGTGCAACATGCCTATCATGTCTTCTAACAGTGTCTTCAGCACCCTGGTATACAAATAACTGCTCGTTGCCATGGTTCCCTCTAGCCTGTATCTTCTGAATCATCACAGCAGCCCCCAGACCCACACTAACTGTGCACAAAATAAGATACAGTTTTAAGAACAAGGAGACCACCTCTATTTAGCTGTATCCCTACCAGATTTTTCAAGCTGAAAATTACCCTAATGTGTTCTGCACAACTCAAACCTGTACAAAGGGTCTTTCCCCATTCTCTAAACATCCCAAGAGAAACATGGATGACATCCTCATGTATCATCGGAGCTCCTCCTAAACAGGAGGAAGTGAGTAAACCAAGAAAGGATGGTCAGAGAAGCAGATCAGATAAAATGCTGAGGGAACACATGCCGTTAAGAGGATTATACTGAGAGGATTAGCTGCAGGGGAATGCAAATGGAAAAAAAGGCACTTATTGGAGTGATCATCCTCTGCGAACAAACTTATATTCAGGCTTCTAGACTCTCACTCTGTCCTCTTCTTTAATCCCTTTCCTCTACCCCAAATTAATATAACATGATGCACTTTGGAGCCATTTATAACTTAGATCCAGATGGAATGCAAGTAAGAAATAATTCTAAAAGAAATAGAATAGATGAAAAGAAGGAAGGAAGGAAGGAAGGAAGAGAGGGAGGGAGGGAGGGAGGGAGGGAGGGAGGAAGGAAGGAAGGAAGGAAGGAAGGAAGGAAGGAAGGAAGGAAGGACTCAAACACAAAATAATAAAACAAGACAGAGCACCAAGAAGCCAAGAAAGCCTATCTTTGACCTCTTCTACTCTTAGTAACAGCACATAAGAACACAAGGAGGAGGAGGGCTGGGAAAGAGATACATCCTACATTGCCAAGGACTTATATGAGACAGAGTATTTTGAAAATGAAGTCTATTGGACAAAAGAATTTTCACCTTTGATTCTAGAGTATTTACCTGGTTCATGAAATTTTATAATGATGCTTTTTCTAATAGAAGGTAAAAGAAAAGGGGATTTCCCCAAGGGCTACTTCATGGACGGTAGAAAAAAATCACCTGGGGAAGCTGTTAAAAGAAATATCTCTGCACCCTATTCTAAAAGATTCTGATTTAGTGGGTCTTGGCAGAGCCCAGGAACTTGTGTTTTTAA